>JANUWF010001032.1:2400000-3600000 GCA_026120185.1 Voacanga thouarsii | reverse complement strand
CTCTGCTAACCTAATTATGTATAAATCCACCGATGTGATATCATGTGAAAAAAAGTAGATGGAATTAAGTAGTTGAAAACCCTATTACCAAGATCTATACACAAGTATAAATTAATTAACAAACACAAAGTATTACAATATATATATATATATATATATATATATATATATTATTTTTGAATGCTTCCACTAGCAAAAGTAGCACTCTGTAACTTTCTTAGTCCTACTGCAACATTACCTACTATCATATGTTAGCACCCATAAAGCCTTTGTATATATATAAAGCGTGTGAAAGCTAGAGAAGCTCACACACATGCTATTGCAGCCATCATGGCAGTCACTCCCCGAGATGAATCCGACTATGACAGTAGTTGTTCTTCGATTACGGTGCCGGACTCTAGCCGGAGCTGGATGAGCAACCTCAGCTTTGGTAGTCGCCGGAGTTCTGTTTCAGTTTGCTCTTCTAGTGACACCTACTTTTCAAGCTGTCACAAGCCACACAAGGCAAACCAGGCTGCCTGGGAAGCCATGAAGCGACTTCGATGTGAGAAAGGTCAAGTGGGGCTCGAACACTTCAGGCTTCTTCGCCGTGTAGGCAGCGGAGATATTGGAAATGTCTACCTTTGCCAGATTAGAAACCCTGTTGTTGGGTTGCAGCCGTGCTTCTATGCTATGAAAGTGGTGGATAGAGAAGCTCTTGCAATTAGGAACAAGCTACAAAGAGCTGAAATGGAGAAAGAGATTTTGGGTATGCTTGATCATCCGTTTCTGCCAACTTTATATACTGAGTTTGATGCTTCCCACTATTCTTGCTTGGTTATGGAGTTCTGTCCCGGAGGAGACTTGCATGCTGCCAGACAACGCCAACCAGGAAAACGCTTCAGCATTTCATCTGCTAAGTAAGTTTTCATAAAGAGAAGTAGTAACTTTTTCTTCACCGTTTTTTGACTCGTGATTGTGATTATCGTGTGTTTCTAATTAGACTGAACTGATTAGCTTCCTGACTCTAACAAATCAAGAGTGCTAATTAAGTTACATAAAATGACAGGTTTTATGCTGCAGAAACCCTCTTAGCCCTGGAGTATCTTCATATGATGGGAATAGTTTATAGAGATCTTAAGCCAGAAAATGTGCTTGTAAGAGAAGATGGTCATATCATGCTTTCAGATTTCGATCTCTCTCTGAAATCTGATGTGGTTCCGAAGCTTATAAAGTCTAAAGTCGAACCAAATGCCATTGACAAAACTGCCAGGAGCTGCTCAGCACCTATACCTAATTGCGCTCTGCCAATACAGCCTGTGCTCTCGTGCTTCTCAAATTCCATCAAGAAAGGCAGTGCTCCTGCTATGACTAGAACAATCACAGAACAAGCAGATGATGATCATCGTAATACCCAAGAGTACTACAATCACGAATTGGTTGCAGAACCCATCAATGCTCGGTCCAAGTCCTTCGTTGGCACCCACGAGTACTTGGCTCCGGAGGTGATATCAGGACAAGGCCATGGAAGTGCAGTAGATTGGTGGACATTTGGAGTGTTCTTGTACGAACTCCTCTATGGAAAAACGCCATTCAAAGGAGAGAACAACGACAAAACTCTCATCAACATTCTAAAACAGCCGTTTAGTTTCCCTAGAATAGGCGTAAGCAGCAGCAAAGAATACGAGGAAATGCTGAAAGTTCAAGATCTCATTGGCAGATTACTAGTGAAGAATCCAAAAAGGAGGATTGGAATCTCAAAGGGCTCCGTCGAAATCAAAAGGCATGAGTTCTTCCGGGGTGTTAACTGGGCTTTGATTAGGTCGGTCAGGCCACCGGAGGTCCCTAGTGATCTTCAGAAGATGAGAAGTAGAGTTCTCAATATACCAAAACTAAGCAAGAAAGACAGAGATGCACCATATCAGATTCCCCATCATTTTGATTACTTTTAACTGTAAATAATTAGATTTACAGGAAAGTGAGTACTTAATCATGTAATCCACGAATCAAAGAGTTGCTGTTTTCCTCTGTTTTTCTTATCAGCTAGTGAGAATGTTAGCCGCAGATTATATTATATGCTCATCACTATGATTCAACACATTATTGTTTAAATCGTTGAATTATCCACTTCCACACTGATCAGATGTGGACATACATTAAAATTCATAGCTGATGATTATGTGTGTATATATATATATCCATCTTCCCCCATCAGCCCACCTCTCTCACAGTAGCAAGGAGGGTAGGCATTGGTTTTTGGACAAGACTAGACTGACCGGTTTGGACCGTGAATCAGTCTTCAAACCGGTCATCTTATTTGAATTATATGTTTTAAAAATCGTATTATTTTGTTTAAATGGATTTGAATTGAATTGAACCGTTCTTCTTCTTTTTTTTTTATTAAATAAGATAATATATTCATAAGAAAAAAATAAGTTATACAAATAAATTAAATAGTCTATAATAATAGAGAAAATTTTATATTTTTTTCTAATTTCGTTATTTATGCTTTTATGGATTTAAATTATACTATTTTATCGATCAATTTTATTTTTAAAAATAATTATATTTTTAAATTTTAAATTATAATATTACTGTTTCAATTTCAGTCCAATTACAATTAGACTATTGAATCATGAACAATAAATTTTTCAGTTCCATGCTCGGTCTGAAAACATTTATAGTAGGGTCTCCCAAAAATTTCATAAGATGTCAATTTGTACGATAAAATTTTAACACTACACAAGTTTGACAATTATATAAGTCTCCAAAACTACGAAATACTTCACCGTTGTGCTATTAATTGTATTGCAAAGAATGTCATATTCGGATTCATCCCAAAAAAATAATAATAAAAATAAAAATAAATTTACGAAGTGAATTAATATTATACAAAGTTAATATTAATCATTGTTTTTAGAACTTGACCGGATATCGAATCGAAAAATTTACTGGTTCACGTTTAATGGTCCAACCGCAATTGAACCGTAATTGAGCCGATAATATTATTATTTAAAAATTAAAAATATAATATTTTTAAAAATAAAATTAATTAATAATATAGTATAATTCAAGTCTATAAATACATAAATAACAAAATTAGAAGAAAATATGATATTTTCTCTATTATTATAGATTATTTATTCCATTTGTATAGCTTATTTTTTTCCTATGAATGTATTGTCTTATTTAAGAGGTAAAAAAAAAAAAAGAGAGAGAACCGGTTCAATTGGTTAGACCGGCCGATTCACCGGTTTACCGGTTGGACCGATCAGTCCAAATCGATTTGAACTAAATACACCGATTTTTGAAATTTTCGATTCAAATGAATGGATCGGACCGGTTTGGGGACCGGTTCATGGTCCGTCTGGTCCGACCGGCCGGTCCGATCCAATCCAAAGAACACTGATATTAATACTCCTTCATGTATACTTCCTATTCGGCAAGAGAACGAGTGAAATATGTATGAATTAGAATATATACTTTGAATCTTTATATTATCTTATTGAAATTTTATAAATATTTAGAAAAATATAGTATTTTGTTATGATAGTTTAAAATATTAATAAATATTTATTTAAACATTTTGTTAGTATAATTATGTAGTTTTGAATATATGTTAATCTAACCGTTCAAATTGAATCTGTCATATTTAAGTAGAGTATTAGAGTTCTTAAGTCATCATGGTCACAATTTTTATTATGTTCTGAAACCTGGTAGCTTGTCTTTGTATCCTTGATTCTTACATTCTTTGTCACACTCTTTTCTCAATCCAGCAAACTCTTTGTATTCTCTTTATTATTAGTAAAATTGCTTCTTTTAATTCTTTACATTATTTCGAATCATAACAATTTGGTATCAAGCAATTTGTATTCCTGCAGTTTATATTATGCTTGTAATGAGAAGTCAAGAAAAGGAAGAATGAGCAACAAGGATGGAGACTGAATTGAGGGAGTTGCAGGAATACGTTGAAGCTCAAGCAAAGCAACTTAATTCCATCGAACTTAGTGTCAAGGAACATGGATCTCACCTCAACGCGATAAGTAAGTCAATTGAAAATATACAGTCTCAAGTAGAGGGTAATATTAAATTAATTGCTTCGCTTACTACAAATTTAAATGCCATTAGTATAAATGGATTGACTAAGAAGGTGGAGATAAAAGAGGAAGAACAGCTTACACGTAGTTCCAGTGGAGGAGTAGGGTTTTTTTTTTTTAAATCAACCCTTAGATATTGATTTTGATAGGTTTGAAATTAATAGATGAGATAATAGGTATGGAGTTACCAAGGTTGGATTTTCCTCTGTTTGAAGGGAGTGGCCCTGGGGAACGGATGAGTAAGTGCAGAGATATTTTGAATTATGTAATATTCATAAAGTAAAGAAATTAGATATTACTGAATTGTATCTAATAAGGAAAGCTTTTATTTGGTTTAATAGGTATATGCGAACTGATAAGGGAAGTAGTTGGGAACAAATGGCTAAGGTTATTTGTTGGAGGTTTGGAGAAAGTATAGATGCTGAATTAATGGAAGAATTCAATAAAATTGAATAGAAAGGAGGTGTGAAAGAGTATTTAGACAGGTTTGAAGAGTTCAGAGCAATTATGATGTATAAAATGCCTCAAGCAACTAAAGAGTACTATATCTCTATTTTTATTAATGGATTAAAGGAGGAGTTTAAGTATATGGTGAAGATGTTCAAACCACACTCACTTGAAGAAGCATGTGAGTAGGCATTACGTTTGCAAAATTCGCTCTCATCAATAAATCTTCAGAATCTTATAGTATTGAGCCCTTCATGGCCCAAAACTTCAAACTCAACAATAGTGCGCAACTATTTTGGTTAAGCAAGATGAGAGAATGGTTTGTGCTTCAAAAGTAGAGATAAATATTCATTTGCACATGTGTGTCCCAAAGCACAACTAAACTTTATTGTCATTAAAGATTTCGAAGAAGATGGAAACTTGTTCAAAGATGAAGGTTGATCTGTTAACAACCTCGAGGACAAGACTAGTTTGAAGGAGAGAGAATGTTATGATACTTTAAAATATTAATAAATATTTATTTAAATATTTTGTTAGTGAAATTACGTAATTTTGAGTATCCGTTAATCCAACGGTTCAGATTTAATCTATTATATTTAAGTAGAGTATTAAGATTCTTGAGTTGTCATAATCAGAGTCGTTATTGTATTCTGAAACCTGATGGCTTATCTCGATATTCTTTAATTCTTACATTCTTTATCACTTTCTTATCTCAATCTATCAAACTCTATGTAGTCTCTTGATTATTAATAAAATTAATTCTTTTAATTCTTTATATTATTTCAAATCATAATATATTTTTTTGTCTGTGATTTATTTGATTTTATTTTATTTTTAGCTTCAGAAACTGGTATTTCTTGTGTGTCTCTCGTATTCAGCCAGAATCAGCCTTGTGTACGTGTAAAGGGTCGAGCAGACAATAATTGTCCTCATGTTTTTTCTCACGAGAACTCTCATGAGCTCATGTGAAGTCCATTATTACTTTCTCAATGATGGAAAAAATAATAAATAAAAAAGGTTACTATAATATGCATTTTTTCCCCCTCTTTTTGTTTATATGTCTAAGCACTTTTTTCTAATTCTAGGTACTTTCGTGTCTCTCCCACTCATTTTGCCCTTTTTCTCATTATAAAGAGAGATAAGCCCATCATTTTTGCTATTTTTTTTCTCCTTTTATTTATTTATTTAGTTTTGTCCATTTATGTTAGTGGTGGCGGTTAATTTCATGGTATCTTATCACCCTTTTTTCCTTATCATTTGCAATGATTCTTTCTAAATATTATGAAGTATGGAGAAGGGGTAAAAAAGAAAAACAAAATAATAATAATAATAATAATAACACTTTCCTTCTAATTTTTGGGTATAAAAGCAGTTTTTTTTAATTTCTTATAAAGATAAAAAGGATAAAACAACATGCTTTGATTAACCCTCAAAATTAATGTTCCCAATCCAGCATAGGATAAATACTTTTAGTTGATTTCGGGTTTTTCAAGCCAAAAATTGTTTGCATAGGATAAACTTGATTTTTTGCTTTAAAAACACGTGAAAAAAAAAGGAGAAAAACTACCTTTATTTATCAACATATTTAAAATAAAGAATAATTTTTCAAATGTAATATTTTTAGCAGTTTAAAGAAAAGAAAAAAAAACAAAGTGGAAAAAAGGACCAGTGACCCTGTAAGGCCTCGTCCCCCATATGAACATCCACTCTTAAGTTCAGTATTTCCCCACCCCCTACCATTCTCACTTTGCTAGCACAGTATTGCTTTTGGCCTCTGCAGATGGCGCAACCTCTGGGACAACTGTACGTAACACCAAATAACCACCGTCAAGAATGCAAGACCAAGACAACGATACGCATTCCATTCCCAAGCATCCATGATAATACAAGTCTCAATCGGCTCTTGGGAAGTCTCCAAGAGGAAGGTGGTTAATCCTGGTTTCGATTAATTAAAAAAAATATATTTTGGAATAGTAAAAAAATATTATAAATGCGATAAAAAGAGAGATTTAAATTTACACTTTGTCACGAATGATATTATTTTATTAATAAAATTAATTAATATACATAATTTATTTTAACGTTCTATTTTTTTAAAATTATTATCGTTGAATGACTGCATAAATACTAATATTCTTCCAAATCTCGAAGGGAGTCTTGTTTTGAAGAATTCTTCAAAGCTTGTTGATTTATGGTAGACAGTCTACTGCATGAAGAAGGAAGCTATCTCATATTATGCGTCATTGCCATATAAGTTAAAATGGTGAACATTATGTCTTGTGCAATCACTTTTGATCTAATTAAACACAAAAAAATTTAGTCCAAGAAATGTTGATCACTTTAACATTGTTGGACTTTTAATTATATTGTAGATGGAAAGGGACTAGAAAGAAAAGCTTGTCCACTTGGTATGCAATGCTTTCCTTTTCTTTCTGCTTTATTTTATTGTATTAAAAGGAAAAAAGAAACAAACTTTATACATTATTACTTACATGGATCAGGGACGACATAGATTGCGAACTCAGACTTTTACTCGAAAGAGCCAAAAAAAAAAAAAAAAGGAAATTCCTTTGCAAAAAATACAGGGAAGAAATAGTCAAAGGAAAAAAGTAGAGGGAGGCCGGAGGTGATGATCACATGCAGACTGAGCTGAGTACTGCCCGCCATTGATGAGATTTGCTTTGCGACCGTCAGCTCCCCTGCATGCGGGGAAAGCGCCCACCTGGGCATTATTGTCTTTGAACTTCCCCCCCCCCCCCGCCTGTTTTTGCTGCTTTGGTCTCGCTTAAATTTGCTCAATTTACATCTCTACCCCTTCTTCTGGTTCATCTCTAATTGTAATACTTCTTTAGTTCCAATAAAATTAACAATGATTAACTTGATACTAGATTTTATATAAAAATAAAAATTATAATATAATAATAAAATATTATAACAAAAGTAAAATAAATCTTATAATACTTTATATCAAATTTAAATATTATTAATTATTTTAGAATATATAATATAATAAAAAAATTTAGAAAACATATAAATTCTTTTAGGATAACGTAAAATGGTAGATCAATTATGTTGGTACGGAGGGAGTAATATTGAAGATCTTGCCAATCTTTATCTAAAAATACACAATCATAGTAATAACTATATTCGATGATTAAGATTGAAAAATGATTTTAGGAAATTATCAAAATAGACTCTTCATAGAGAGAAAAAAAAAATAGAATGATATGATTGAATTATTACCATTTATATTATTATCAAATGACGCATTTTGATATTATTAATTAAAAACTAAAAGATCTCTAGTGCTATTAATATTGGAGAGGAGAGGACCTATTTCCTTCCTCCAAGGCATTCTTAGAAATTTTGATTCTTTTTCCAATCTAGAGAAGGAATCACTTCATTGACAAACAAAACAAAAACATCTCCAAGTTACACTTCTCACCATTCAATTTTGTGAGAAGTGGATATCAACTTATCTCAAAATGAATTGAGTGGGGTTAGCATTTACTTTTCAAAGTGGAGTCGACATCCAGTACCTACATTTTTTTTTATTGCCCGTTTGCATTCCTTCATTTGCCCGTTTGCCCTTTAATCCTTATTCATTTGTTTGTTTGACCTTCCACAAGGATTGTTACCTTGTTTGTACTCCTTTTGACCTTCCTTTCTTTATCCACTCCTTCATCATTCTCTTGGCCCTTGGTTTATTGGCTTGGTTAGCCTTAAACTCATGTTGAAACCTCTTAAAAATGGATCTCATCCAAGGTGCCATGAGCTGTAGTTTGGATTTCTCTTTATCTTCTTTTGAGTGGCCTTCGTGCCTGGGGCGATTCCTATTATTTCCCCCTTCTTGGAAATGATTCGTCCTCGAATCAAAACTTGTACAAGAATTCAAACAAGAGAGTTTTTGTGAAAGTAAAATGCCATGGCTTTGTACCTCATTATTCTCTATATTTTCTCTTTTCACTACCCACATTTTCCCTCCTCTTTCTTTTCTTTTTTTGTCTTCTTGTTTGCCACTCTTTTTTCTCTCAAATTTGGGATGGTCACTATCCTTTCAACCCTGTCTTCTTTTATTTCCTCAATTTGTATCTCTCTTTTTTCTCTCACCTCAACCTCTTGTTCCCCCTTCTTTTTTTCTTCCCTATTCTCTCCTTTTTTTCTCCTCATTTCTTTTCTCACTCATATTCTTTTTCCTCTCCTTTCCCTTTCTTCTTTCTTTTTCCTTTTCCCTCAAGATATTTTGATCTCTCATAACCTCATTAGGGGAGAAGGGAAGTAGAGTGATTTGCATTCCATCTTTCCTCAAAGAATAAGTGTTCCTCTTCCCTTCATGGACCACATCTCTATTAAACATCCAAGGTCTTCCCAACAAAATATGCCCTACATGCATGGAAAATACATCACAAATAACTTCATCCTTATACTTCTCTATATCAATAGCAACCTTGACTTGTTTGTTCACCTTTACCTCTTCACAATTGTTCAACCATTGTAACTTGTAAGGTTTAGGGTGTTTGAATGTTTCTATTCCTAACTCCTCCACCAATATAGCAATAATCACATTTTTGCAACTCCCTCCATCAATGAGGATATTACATGGTTTTTGCTTGATTAGACACCTTGAAAAACATATATTCTCTCTTTGCGAATTTTCTCCTTCTTCCACTCTCTCACAAGCATTTTTCAACTTCTATTGCTATTCCAATCAATGCACATGGTTTCTCAAGTTTATTCCCATCTATTCCATCCACTCTATCTCCTCCACTAGAGTTGGTGTCATTTTGTGAAGTTGAACTAGATGTTTCATTCTTACTAGTTTCATTCATTTTCATTTGCTTTTGCACTACCTCTAGCCAACTCCTCTTTTTCTCCTCTTGTGGATGCGTGCTTTCTCCCATGTCATAAGTACTTGAAGCATTTTGGGAACCTTCATTTATAGCACACAGTTGCTCATTCTCTTCTAACATTTCCAATGGGTTTGACTCATCCTCTAGAAAGAATGGAATGTTGTAAAATTCCTTAGTCACCCTATTTGTTGGACTCAATTGATCCATTTCATCTCCTTCGTCATCGCTAAGCTCCTCATCAATCTCATCAACATTTTTCTCAACTTCTTCATGCACTACTTCATCATTTTGATTGAGTATTTTTTAGCATTTGGCTTCCCTTTCTAACTTCTCCTCCTTCTCAAAATCATGTAATTCATCTTGCTCAACCCTCTCAACTTTTTCTTCACTTCTTGCCATTCTTGGCTCCTCAACATCTATAACATTTTTCTTAGCCACTTTGGTCTCAAATCTAGATCTTTGCTTCTCGAATTTATGAATCTCACTTTACTCCTTAGAGAACTTCCAATGACAATTAAATGATTTGTACCCATAGCCACTACAATGCTCACAAGGAATTGCACTACCCTTTTACAAATCAAAACTTCTTCCTTGATCATTCAATCTTGGGCAATCATATATACTATAACCATATTCCCAACAAGTAGAGCAAATATAATATTGTTTTCTCCTCATTCTTCATTTTGAAAAATTTCGCATTGTACTTCCCTCACCATACTTAGAACTTCTTGGACAATTATGGGACATGTGGGCAAAACTTCCATATATTTGGCACTTATTGGGTACAAATCGTTTCCTCATCAAATTTTTCATCTCTACCCAAGAAACCACCGTTTGATACCCACATCGCCTACTTTGTGCATTCACTTACTCCCACCATTCAAAATCATTTTTGGAGAAATCCATTAAGGCATAGTTCACTTTATATCTTTCACTGCACTCAAACCTTTTAAATAATTTTTCATTCATCTTTCTCATTCATAATACTCCCTCAAATCTCTCTTTCCAAGGAACGGAAGTGTCAATTTCTCATTATACTTCAACTCCCTATTCTCCACATCCTCTTTTCTTCTCAAACCACTATTGGAAGAATTTTGCGATGTACACTTTTCTCTTTGTCTAGATACTTTTGGACTTTCATACAAATACCTATACTCCATTTCTTTTGGCATACCACTCTTTGAGTATATTTGTGGTCCTCCAACACAAACCCCCTCACATTCCTTTTTATTTTCCCAATGGCCTCTTTCATAGCTATCATACACCCTTCCACTTGTACTTGGCCCCTCATCATGTTCATCCCAATATCTTATACTCTCACAATCATCCTCCTCATATTTTTGCTTATATTCATTTTCTTCCCCATAACTACTCTCACCATAGCAAGATTTCTCATAATTGTCATACCCTTCACTTTCATTTCAACTAGCCATTGTGAATTTTCTTTCAAGAGAAGTACCCACAAAATTAAAGTAGAAAATACAAGAAAAATTCCTCACTCTATTCCCTCACGTGTTTACACTCAATTTTAGTAGTTACTTTTCACTCTTGTTTGCACTCTTCTTGGCTTTTATTACAATGAACTCACCCTCTTGCCTTTTTTTTCAAACTCTCAATTCCTCACTTAAGTTCTTCCCAACTCTTTCCCACTTCAAAGGATTTAGTTCTACTAATCAAGTCAACTAAATTCCAAGGGATAAGAAATAAAGGTATCTTAAAGACAATTTATCAAACACTTGGTGTACAACAAGAAAAATGCATGGATTTCAAAGAATTTTAAACTAGGTGATGACTATCAAAACCTCAAGAACACAATTTATTAATTATCAATCACTTAAATGCTCTTCACTAAACAAATTATTTATCATACTTCATGAATGGAAGCTTTGGTAGTCAAGTATGAGCATTCACAATTTATTGGGACAATCTATCAAACACATTGATCACATTGAATGCAATCTCGTAGCTCAATGTTGTATAGCAAATTTCAACTTTTGGTTTTAGCCCCAAATCAACAAATTTTTACACTATATGACTCATCAAACATTAATATACCATAAAGGGTCAAATTAACAGCATTTCCATGGGACAAATTCAAGTTTTTTACTTCCAAAAATAGCAATAGAAAAAGTTACAAAAATTTGAAAATCAATAGATCTTGAAAAAGTTTGTACCTTAGCCCAAAGAAAGTTAGTTGATTAGAATCAATACAATGCAAGCTCTGATATCACTTTGATATGATCTTGGGAAGCACTAAACTTGTGGATTAAGCTCACAAACAAGAAACCTACCAAACCCACACACAAGAATACTAAAATGCTAGGAAATTAATACTCTTGTAATAATATGAATCTATTCTACTTCAAAGACACCCTAACACCCTAATCTAACTATAGATTAGAATACCAAGGATAGGAATTTGAAGACATCTAACTCAATCCTATCAAACACACTAGGCAACCAACACATAAGAATAGAGATGAAGTTGAGATTATCCCTTAAGATTTAGAGACAAGATCAAATGTGGGACTAATTCTTTTGATTTAGTCTTGATGTTTAATGGACATCATCCAAGAGGATTACCCTCTCCAAACAAAGAGTTCTTGAACGCTCACAATTCTATATGCCTCCTAAAGGTTATTTTTATACAATGGTTATAACAACATAAATATAGTTGTCATAACCTAAACTACTTTGTAAATATTATAGAATGACCCCAAAATAGTTGAAAAACGTCAGGGGTTCGGGCTCCATAATAGGGCCAACACCGGGTAGGGCTCCAGGGGGTGGCGCCAGGTCCAATCTGGAGGAACAGTACCGTTCACAAAAAGTCAAAACACAAAATCGGGACTCAGCCAATCCACAGTCGGTGTCGAGTTGGGCTAGTAGGGCCAGCGCCGGGTCTGTTATGTTGGAATAGTATTGCGCCAAAAAAATCGAGGAATTTTGCATATCACAGCTGGCACCGGATCAGCTCTGGGCACTCCAATTTTTACTCATTTAACCTCCATTCCTTCAGTTCCTTTTCTATGCGTTCCCTTGATTTTTCAAATAGTTTTGAAGCTAAGATTGTTTCCATTTGAAACTTCCTTGGGTTGCATTCCTTTATTTGCCCGTTTATCCTTTAATCTTTGTTCATTTGTTTGCTTGACCTTCCACAAGGATTGTTGCATTCTTTGTACTCCTTTTGGCCTTCCTTTCTTTATCCACTTCTTCTTCATTCTCTTGACCCTTGGTTTGTTAGCTTGGTTGGCCCTAAATTCCTGTTAAAACCTCTTGAAAATGAATCTCACCCAAGGTGTCATGAGCTGTGGTTCGAATTTCTCTTTGTCTTCTTTTGAGTGGCCTTAGTGATTGGGGTGATTCCTATCATTTTCTCTCTCTTAATCCCTTCAAATTAGGAGGAGAGGAAATACTGATATGGAGGAGGGGTATCAGTTACTTCTCCTCTACATCTACATTCAACCAAACGAGGTAAATGTATTTACTTCCATATTTAGTTCTCCTTCTCATTTACTTTCACAAAACACTCCAACTAAACATAATTTTCTCTCAACTCATTCTGTTGGCTAATTAAAATGCATTAAAAGTGATCGTGGAATAAGCTTTTCCAAAATTTAATTACATTTTCTACTATAAAATGTATAATAAACTTATTCCGTATAATAAAATTATTGGTGCTGAAAAGGTGTCTAGTAAAATAGTAATTTTTGTTGGTTAGGTATATATAGTTTTCGACATTGAAGCAATAACAGTAGTAATTTTTATGGGTTTAGTTTATGGTAATTTAACAAAATTAACATGTTTCAAAAAACAAAAAAAAAAAAAAAACTCAGATACATAACGCTAATAAAATTTAACAAAATTTATCTCTTTTTTTTATTAAAATTTACTATTTTGTTTATCAAATTTACTATATCTTCCAAGATATACACGCTTTGCTCTCTTTTTTATTCCTTTTTCTGAGAACAAACAATATCCAAAGGGAATTTATTCAACGTAAATATATATATATATATATATATATATATATATATATATATATAAAAGTTAAAGATGAAGCATATCATTACGACACGTGGAAACATTATAAAGTGACATGTGATTAAATAATTTTTTTAAAAGAAAAAGAAAAATTATATTTAAATTTATTTAAAATCTTAATTAATTAAATTAATTAATAATATATATTTAATATTAATACATTAACATGTGTAATTTTTTGAATACTATCTATATGGAGTAATATATTGAAATGTGTGATTCTTTGAATATTATCTAAACTTATTTTAAAATCTTAACTAATTAAATCATTAATTAAATTAATTAATAATATATATTTAATATTAATACATTAAATCTTAATAATATAACAACCCGTGCAACGTACGGAATATCAATCTAGTATACATAATTCACATGGTATTATAAATATAAAGCTAGGTTAAGTTTAACTCTCGATATTCAATGATAGTTTAATCAGTAAAAGCGTGTCTAGCCAAATTAATCAATGAGTTTCTATTTTACATCCCTGTGAACTGAAACAATCTAAAACTTCTACACCACGCACAGACCACCAACCACCCCCCCGCCCCTCCCCCGGGCGCCTCTACCCCGGGAAGCCAAAAAAAAAAGAATGAATTGGGCAACAATCAGAAACAGGGCAGCTGGAAAGCCCACGAAAAAGCCCAATTCTCATCCAGACGCACACTGGCAAAGAAATTTTGGATGGGCTTATTTCTTAACTTTGCATGGTAGTTTTATAGCACTCCTTGGACTGTAGATGGGTCCCATTTTTCCCATTAATGACTTCCAATTCAGGGGACATTAATGTGATTGTCTTTTTTTTTTTTTTAACTCATCATCATTATTATTATTATTTGAGATTATAGAATACTTTTTCTAATTAGATTTGAATATTTCATTTTAACTTAAATTTAAATAGAAATATGAACATTCAAATATGGATAAAGAGATTAATTATTTTTCCCTTTTAATTTCTTGTAACATTAAAGCTAGAGATTGTTTATATATTTCATCATCAAGTGAAAATTGCAGCACTTGCAATCACAAAAAAAAAAAAATAAATAAAAAATGTTACTATACATTCTTTTGGAATTTCTAAACATCTTTAGTTTCCAATCAAAATTTAACAGTGTCCAAAAGATAATTTAATTAATAAAGAGCACCTCTACTATCATACATAAGTTTGCTCTTCCTCCTTTTGGATTGTTTAGATAAAAAGGAAAAAGAAAAAAAATTAAAAGTCATATTTTATTTTCAATATAGTCCTACATATTGAAAAGAAAAAAAAAAGATAGTCATACATCTAATGACACATCAAATAAAAAAAAAATTAATCTTATAAGGAATGCTTCATCAATTAATTAATTATCATAATTGTAAAGGCTGAATTCTTTGTTATTGCTTGATGTGATACTAGTGTTGAAAAATAGAGCAAAAATGTCATAAACCACTTTTTGTGGAGTCACAAAGTTTGATTCTAGAAACAATAATGTAGTAGTAATATTAAATAAAGCAAAGGTCTCCACAAAAAGGGTGAAATTTAGGGAATGGATTTCACCCACCACCAATTGTTTTTGAAGCAAGGTCTTCACTCACAATTTTTTTGCACTTTACATTTGGAGTCAAACCCAAGCGGCCCTCCACTTCACACCCAACCACAACCACCCCCTCTCCTCCCCCAAGCTCCTAGGTAAAAATGTTTTAGGTTAATAAGAGAACGATTAAATTGAGATAAATTTTAATGAATATAATAAAAAAATTTAAATTTGTAATGTCAAGTGAATTTAAATAGAATCAAAAGAGAGAATATAATATATTATACGTATATATATTTTTGAAAAATATAAATTATTTAAATTAAAGTAAAATTTGAATTAAAGTAAATTTGCAATCCGCACCCTAACTATTTTGATTAAGTTAAAAAATTCATCCAATTCCTTTTTTTTTCCTTCCCTAACGTCAATTCATAAATCTCTGATCCCTAATTCTTTGGACACGTGTTAAAATCCAACAGCATTTGGTCAGGTAAGAAAGAGTCACCCACGGTTTTGCGTTTTATGTTGCTCAAACAGGTGGCTTCCCTCTGCTATTCGTACTGTGCAGAAAATGGTGACGCTCCCACCAAATAACGTAAAAAATTCCGGTACATGTTAAAGAAAAAGGAAACCCTGGTTTTTAGATTCTTTGTGTTAGTGACGAACACGAGTTCATTAAAGGCATTATTTAATTATTTTTATTGTTTTTTTTTAATTCCGAGGGGTATATAGATTAGGTTTTATGCCAGTTATACCCTTTGCCACAAATTTTCCTCCATCCACCAACTCATCCGTGGCAAGCATTAAAACATACGGGTGAAAAAACATGGCAATTCATAGAAGGCAAGGGGCAACTCGGTAACGTCAGCTTATTTCTGTGCAATTGTTTTTTATTCTTTGAAAAGGTGCATGTACGTACTAGGTATGTAATCAACGGCTACTACAGTGAAAACAAGTGACTCCGACGTTAGATATCAACTGAAACCATCAAACTCTATCCGCAACCCAAGATTCTGAGATCTGTCACAGGGGAACCCACCGCTTCCAGGTGCCTATAAATGGAGCCAAGCTCAGTCCAGACTTCTTCATCCCTTCATGCAAATTAGCATCAAAAGCTTTCTCAGTCTCTTTTGCATTAATTTGTGCTCTATACAAATTTATCCTGCGTTTAATTTTTTCCGTACTTGTCTTCTACAAAACTGCAATGGCCAAGAACGTTGCTCAGTCTCCCCTTGAAAGAAGCTGCAGCTTGGCTTCCCTAGACCAGAAGCTGGCCATGGCCAAGCGTTGTTCCCGTGGTACTTGAGTAGTCTGGGACTGTCTCCGTTTTTCAACTTGGCTACGATGTTATTATACCATACATATTTGATTTTTTCAATGTTCTGTCATGCAGAAGGCGTTGTTGCAGGAGCTAAAGCAGCTGCAGTTGCTTCTATTGCCACTGCCATTCCAACTGTAAGTCTCTCTACTCTCCTGGGCTAGCTTCATGGGATGAACGTATACTTTCTTAATTTCTTACGCTGAATTTTTGCTCTATATGGCAAACGTGCAGCTGGCCAGTGCAAGAATGCTTCCATGGGCAAGAGCAAACCTCAACCCCACCGCTCAAGCTCTCATAGTCTCCACAGGTTAGCTTAGTTTGCTTTTACTAGTCATTCATCTTCGATCGTGAGCTCAGATCTCGATTAGCGATCAGATTACTGAGAAAATCTTGTGAATTTTGCAATGCAGTGGCTGGAATGGCCTATTTCATTGTTGCAGACAAGACCGTTTTGGCTACTGCAAGACGAAATTCCTTCAACCAGAGCTCCAACAACTAATTTGAACTGTGGTTTCGAAGCCAAAATTTGATCCAAGGAGCCATAGATTTACTACCATTATTGGTTCCTCTGAGCTTTCATGCTTTATATGTATTGTTGGTAGAAATTACCATCTCCATTGTGAATAGAAATAACTTTTGATTTGCAATTAATGCAAGAGGAATGTGTAGTGCACTTTTCTGGTGCAAAATTTAAAATTTCCATAAACCGATCGAAGCGTTTTTTACCAGTGATCCACCAATGTTGATGTTTCATGCGGAGCCCATTGTTTATTTCATCCGTTTCTGTTAAAGTCAAAACTGAATCTATCCTCCGCTCTGCATTAAAAGGGGCAAGGAAAATGAGTTTGCCTTTCTAAGGGCTCTTGTCTTGCTGTCCGTTTGCGACTTGTGAAGTTAGGAAAACAGTACTGAGGAGAAACCATCTTTATAAAAACCATGGGGAGACACGATTATAAATCTTGTTTCTGAATCATCTCAATAGTCCACGGTTTCAAATGGTTAATAGAATATGGAAGCTTTTTCAGAAATTCAAAGCAATACCATCCAATTTACACCAAGCCCAGCAGTTGTCTCTGTGCTTAAATTACATAAAAGAGAAAATTGTCTATTTAACTGCTGGAGAAAATGTTAAAAGGGCAAAACATATTGTAATAAACTTAAGCTAGTTTCCTGAGCTGCAGTATTTTACCAATAATCCATACATGAACAAGAACCATCCTTGAAATGGTGAAACCGATTGCGATCTCTTGCAATGATCTCTCTATTGAATATCTTGGATATCTGCTTTATGGCTGAATGACAATTTCCGCACACCCTAAGATTCTTTATAATCCTCAGAGTAGTCCCAGGCTTCGTACTGATCAATCCGAAGGCAATTGCCAACTTCTCACTATGTTGACTTAATAGACCTTCTTTCAACTTTTCGTTCACATCATAATGAACCTCAGAGGTATCAGTAACATGCCCACCCTTTTCCAAAAGCCTATGTATTTCATCTAGCATCTGATATATGTCATGGCTCTGTGGATGAGTTCTGTCACTCACTAGAAACTCATGCACTAAGCTGTCTACCTCAATCGAAGTGCATCCCGGAATTTTCTTCAGTCCCTTGTCATTGAGCATAGTTCTTATTCTAGCCACGTCCTTCCATTTACCTGCTTCAGCATAGATGTTTGATAAAAGCACATATGCTCCAGAATTATCAGGTTCCAACTTGAGGAGGCGATTAGCAGAATATTCGCCTAACTCAAGGTTTCCATGAATTCTACAAGCCCCCAGCAAGGAACCCCATATGGCACCATCTGGCTCCATTTCCATACTTCCCAAGATTGCTTCTGCTTCATTAAACAATCCAGCTCGGCCTAGAAGATCAATCATGCATCCATAGTGCGCCAATTTTGGTGCATTATTGTAATCAAGCATCATGGAACTAAAATATTGGCGGCCAAGTTCAATCATACCACCATGGTTACAAGCTGATAAAACACCAAGAAAGGTAATATCATCTGGCTTAAAACCCTTTGTAGATATTTCTGAGAAAAGCCCAAGAGCACCAAGCGCATCCCCATGCATTGCCAATCCTGATATCATCACGTTCCAAGAAGCCAAAGTTTTAGTTTCCAGGCCGAAGAAAACTTGCTTTGCAGCTTCTATACTTCCACATTTGGCATACATATGAATAAGACTGGTCCAAAGGGATGAATTTTGTACATCATAGCATTGCTTGTCGATGTAAGCATGTATCCATTTTCCCAGATCTAAAGCACCCAAATGAGCACAAGCTGGAAGAATGTTTATGAATGTCACATCATTGGGCTCTACCTTTCTTTGCTGCATCTGACGGAAAATAGCCAGGGCTTCTTTATACTCGCTCATTTGAGTATAACCACCGATCATAACATTCCATGAGACGAGATTCTTCGCTTCTAAACCATCGAACAACGTTCGCACTGTATGCAGCTCACCACATTTTGCATACATATCCATAAGCGCATTAACAAGGTGACAATCTGAACCGAGTCCACGGTCATCAATCCAAGATCGCACCCAATTCCCCAGGTCAAGTGCACCTGAATGAGCACAAGCAGAGAGAACGCTTAGTAACGTGTTCTTATCAGGTGTTACTTTTTTGTTCCTCATCTCTTCAAACATACCCAATGCCTCATCAAATCGACCAACTTGAGCATACCCCGAAATCAAAGCGTTCCACGACACTACATCTCTCAAGGGAATTTCATCGAAGAGTTTCCGAGCCTCATCTAGACAACCCCTCGAAGCATAGCCAGTTATCAAAGCTGTAAAAGACACTGCATCTCTAAAGTCACTCTTATCAAACACAAGCCTAGCATAGCCTAATTCACCAGTTTGAGCATACATGTGAATTATTGAAGTATGTACAAACACAACACTCTGAAGACCAAGCTTTACGATATGTCCATGAATCTGTTTCCCCACATGGGCTGCCATCGATTTATTGCAAGACTTGAAAAGAAAAGTAAACGTATATGAATTGGGTCGATTATCCGAAGAAAGCATTTTTATGTAAAAATCTAGAGCTAATTCTGGAGTTGAGCTTAATGCAAATCCACGAATTATGGTGTTCCATATAATTTCATTGGCATTTTCAATGGCGTTAAAGATGGACAATGCATATGAGAGGTCACCATATGGGCTAACAGCACAAAACTCCACTAGTTTGCTCAGCCCGAATTGAGTATGATGAAGGCCAAATTTGATCAATTGGGCATGAACTTGCTTGAGGTTTTCCATGTTTCTGCATTTGGAGAGAAGGGAGAGAGATAGGTGGGTTTGCAGGATTTCGTAAGGTGGACTGGAATTCGGTGGGATATGAAGAGCTGAGTGTGTAATGGGTAGTGCGGAGGAAGAGAGCGCCATGGCTGTGTTTTGGAAACCGAGGGATTGGATAAGAAAAAGAGCAGTTTTGAAATCCGGTTAATGGATAATTATTGCCATGCATAAAAACCGCTACAAACCGGATTTTTTTTTTGGTTAAATACTTACCAAAAAAAAAAAAAACCCTTAATTATTACAAGAAGAAAAAGGGATGCACATGGGTATCAAAACGCGAAACCTCCACTTTCCTACTTAAAAAATGATTCAAGAGTGAGATATTTTTATTCTCTACGAATAAAGATAAAGATTCTTATTGTTCATTGTAATAAAAAACAAATCAAAATAAAATAAAACGAAAAGATAAGATCTCTAATTTTAAACTTATCCGTCACCAATTATCCTCCCTCAACTTTTACTGTTTGTACACATCCATCTTGAAGCAAGTTTTACATGATATTAGTATTCTCCAACATGGAAGCCTTCGGTTTGTCATGACTGAGGTGTTTCTTTTTTGTGTTATCTGCATATATTGTTGGATAGTCGCGGACAAAGGCGCCACGAGATTGCAACCGAACCAGTTGATGATTTACTAACTTTTTCTGAGGATGATGCACATAACATGCAAGGCAAAGATCAAAGATTTTGATCAGCCTTGGTGGTCCAAAGATCCCATAATTCAATCTGAAAATATCCTTCGCCTAGAAAGCATTCCCATTTATTCTGTTGGAGCCTGGGGACTACTAATAAAGAGGTCATCAATATTGGGGATAAAGTGTTCGAGGTAACACACGAACATGTGAATATTATTTAAAAGTTAATGTCATCTTTTGAATAGCGACCAGAGATGGACTCATAAGAGAGAGATGTATACACTTTTCTGGGCTTCAAATCATGACTGTAAATGAGAGAATCTTGGTCAAACTTGAGCTTCCAAACGTGGTTAAGGTCCAATGCTCACCCAAGCTCGCAAACATTGAAGATTTAACCGTATTCCTTTTGGCACCGTTCTTGATCGATTCACCATCGAATGAACTAGTATTATCTTAATTCACCTAGCGCTTTAACTCAAAACGACCATCCAGAACACATTCATAGCACACTAATATCACCAAGATCTCATAGTCCTCAGGCCACGATGGGACTGCTGCAATGATCGACCAAGACCATCCATTTTATTCCAGATTTTGTTCCAATAATGGAAATGAGATAGGGGAAATGCCATTCATTAGATTAGAGCCCATTATGTTTTGCTTCCAGTCACAATCGTTAATCTTGATCAAGAGTTTTGGATCACTTATTTGTCTTTCTCCACAAGATTTAATGATGCATTATTCCAAAGGAGGGAACAAAATATGTCACTGCCACTACATGATTAACACAGTAAAGAGCACTATGTGAAAGTTGCAAGTCCCCAACAAAATAGTTAGAATATACCAAAATTCAAAAGCAACGGCTATTTTTGGCGTCCGCGGTTTGGAGTTCGATTCTGGCAAAGTATTATTGAAGAGATTGGGCCGCCTTTGGAGGATGGTCACATGTTAGAGAATAAAGGATTGGCCGATTGGGTTTTTTTTTTTTTTATTTGGTTTGAGATTTTTTTTTTTCTTCTGTGACGAATATTCATTTTGTCTGGTGAAGAAATGGTGCTTTGGATTTCTCCTTATCGAATCCTAGGTCAACACGCAAGCATCTCTTGCTCACGTGGAACCCCTCTCTGCTTGCCACGTCTGCATGGACCCCTCTATGATGGTCGTGTCGACATTTCCATGTAAGCAAGAAAGGCAAAAGGAGGGGCGGCTATTGCTAGGGTTGTATTTGATTGAAACAAAAGAATTAAGTATTAGGTGTTCAAAAATACTACGCCTACTATATTGTTCCTTTATTATTTTGTGAAATTTGAAAATATTTTATGTTCAAATTTAAAAAAATCGAATGGCATTCAAATTTAAGTTTGTTTATTTTGTAAAATAATAATAATATAGACTTAATTTTCATAAATTATAACATTAAAAATTTATACTATATCTCGTGTTCTAAATGTGACAAAAGTATAAAATTTATACAAGCATTTTCTCTCCCTGCTGGAAAAAAATGAGATGGCATGTGCATCCATACATGAATGTATTACCTGACCACAGTTCAGAACCACGGCTCCTTTTTGTTTTTTGGGGGCCCCGGGGGGAAGGCGGGGGGGGTGGGTGTTGGAGATGAAACTTTTCCAAGCCAAACTAAACAGTTTGCGAATGAATTTTGCTATTTATTCTTTAAGAAATCAATCAAGCTAATAATAATATTAAGAGAAATTCAAGAGCGAGAGTTGTGAGAATTAAGAGATTCTGGTGTAAAAAGACTGAAATGGAGTGGTAAGCGGGAGGTTTTATATTTAGGGAATTAAAGAAAGGAAGAAAAAAAATTAGAAGAAAAAAAGACTGTCCACGATTTTGAGCGGTTCAAGCAAAACAGAAACGTTGGTTTCGATTACAGTTCTAAGAAATTAAGATCCTTAACATGAATCTTCATGGACTGTTCCGGTTTCAATTCTGAACCGCGTACAGTTTGGAATTGGTCCAGTTCCGGTGTAGAACCGAACTGTGGTTAGGGCTAATTTGAACCATGATGGTTTGCATCTCACAAGAATTTCTGCTACTTTATTAGTCTAAGGTTCATTTTGCACTTTCTGCTACTCTATTGCTTTGTGATTGGCCTTCAACCTTTTTCTAAAAACAGTCGGCGCAAAAACTTTGGTTTTTTTTATCAAATATGTGGAAAGCAAGAGATGTGAATCCAATAAATAATTTATCACTAAACCGAACCATAACCTTATCACCAGCTAAAAAACTTTATGAATCTTAACTTTGATTTTCACTCTTGAAATAATGTTTCCTTATGAGCGGATTTGCGACTGACATTACAAAAGTGTAGACCTGTCAACCAGCTATAGCTAGATCAACCAGCCTTATTTTTTGATAATTCAAATAAATTCGAAATGTATCTCAATTAGTTGAATCGAGAACAGCCAAACGAATATTCGACCCTGCAAACATCCACTCACAGAGCAAGTACTAAGAAAGTGAAAGTCACGACCAATTAAACGGTACCCCAGAAGCCTGATTTGCACTCTCTTTGGTCATGAAAATATGCAATTTTTTTATAAAAAAATTCTTTTAAAAAAGAGAAAAAAAAAAAAAATCACCATCCATTTCTCACTATCCTTAACCCCATCTCTCTATGCCAAAGAATTCAACCTCGTACATAGATTTGCCTGAAGCTATGGCATCTTTGAAGAATGAGTTATGTTCCTAGTCAATTCCTAGCAAACAACATGTGCTATAATTTTGTATAGTCAATAGAATTATCTAATGCTAACTCTTATGTGAAGTAACATACATTTTCAAGAATATGCCTTTCCGCTATCTTTTAATGTGCAAAAAGAAAAAGTTCGCTAAATTTGATCACAAGCTATACTCCTAAACTATCCACAACAAAGCCAAATGCAATTTGAAATTGTTTCTTTAATTACTATAAACAATGAGAAAATTGCTACCGGATCAAAAGTGAGATATAAAATCAATAGTATTTTGGAATATTTCTGTCTCCTCTCAACATTACTTTTGGAGTTTAATAAGATTAATCAAATACGCTGCACCATGTTAGACACAGTTTGCATGGAAAATGACTAGAGGATTAATCAAATACGCTGCCATGTTAGACACAGTTTGCATGGAAAATGCCTAAAGGAGCTGATCAGAAAGGACCTGCATGCAGGGGGTCATCTTGTTTCTAGATATGTGTAAGAGACCCAAAGAATGGCAGCTGGATATGCATCTTCAAATGGCTTTTGAATTATTGAGGAAAAAGGAATCCAGACAAGGCAGAATAGAATTTGACAATTGATGTGCATTATAAGGAATTTATTCCAATGGAAAATTACTTGCTAGATTTTCTGCATTTAGACCTCACCTGTGTCCACCTGAACCACATAAGCCTGCTCATAAGGAAGGTGTATGTGCCAATTACGTGGAAGCCATGTACTCCTATGGCTCGTGCACATACATGTCCAGCATATGCACCCCTGCTTACTTGTCATTGATCTAATTTCTGTGCAAGGAAAATGAACACAAGTTCCTTTCACCTCTAACAGCCTCTGGTCTGGAATTCCTTTCAAACCAGCATTAGTTATCCCATGCTTGCACGGACAAAATTTGCCTGAACAAGAAGACATGATACAACAAAAACTAAACAATGAATAGAAGACAATATCTGGAATCAGGAATAATGTTTGTCTTCAATTATCAGCTCTTTACATGTTAAATACTACATGCTTTTAATGTATCATTACCCCAAGTAAGAACTGGTTAACAATGAAAATGTCATATATAGACATCAGGACTCATTTCAAATACATAGACTCTTAAGTGAAAATGCATGTCCCATAAACAATGATGCAGTACAACAATTACACGTAGGTTGAAATATCCCCACATTCCCCTTTCACATAACATCTCCACCCGATGGAGACTTTACTGGAAATGGATATAGAATAGAGAATCAAATTTGAGAACTCCTTTGATTCAAATAATGAGTTGGGGAATCAAGTAAAGAAGGGCAATTTGGGTTTTTGTTGAGACTGTCCGCCTGTGCATGCACTTACAAGCTCAGAAATTCAGAAAGCCTACCCTCCCATCCCTCCACAACCAAAAGACGGCAGAGAAGTAGGAGGTCTATCTAAATCTTTCAGAAATATTTCTGCTTTTGGGACCCGATCTGAAGCAAACCATCTAAAGATCTATAACATGGTAAAACCTCAGGGCCCCACCAAAGCAACCTGAACCTAGTATATAAACCATCCCAGCCCTTCTCCAAAATCACAAAGGAGCTCAAGCAACTACCAAAACTTACAACTGCCAAGTTCCAAGTGCTGCTGTTGTAATTTCTTTCAGTCTTTTGCTTTCTTCTGAGGTAAGACATTCAATCTGTGTTTCTCTTCTGCATTAGTTTAGGCCATGTGAAACTCAAGATCTCTTTATTCCTCCTGTCTAAGAAATGAAGAATGAAATTCTAATACATTAGCTGATTTTGAAGCTAAGACATGCATATTAACAATCTAGCATATCTATCTCATCAAAGAGCTTAGCTTGAGAAAGAGAGAGAGATGTTAAATTGTTAATAGACTAAAAAGTCTCTGAATGATCATTTGAGAAACCAAAGGATTTTGAACTGAGGCAAAAGGTGCAATTTTGATATATAGCCAACTTTTAACTAGCATTGTTCAAGAGATCTGCTAGAAGAAAAATTGTACTTCATCAATATGGTTCTTAATCCTGCCTCCAACAGAATGCTAAAGCTGGCACGAATACCACTATTCCTGCTTGGTTATTAATTTTATTCTTTCTTTTTTCAGACTAGTGTTATTGAAAATGAGTAGGGAAGGAGGAGACTGGATGTGTGCTGCATGCAACCATTCAAATTTCAAGAGGAGGGATGTATGCCAAAAATGTAGCTGTCCAAAGTATGCTTCAGCAGCTGAAATTGCCTCATATGCACTAAACTTAAACAGAACAGAAGTCTTGGCAGGGGACTGGTACTGCACTGCTATGAACTGCAGTGCACACAACTATGCAAGCCGAACAAGCTGCTACAGATGCGGTGCATCAAAAGTTGATTACTTTGGGTACAATAGTGGCATGGTAACACCTGAAGGCTACGTATATGATGCCAGTAGCCTTCCTGGCTATAAAAGTGGTGATTGGATGTGCACGAGGTTAGTCACAATTCTCTATTGACGAGAATAGAGAGAATAGGCTGGTTCTGAGTTTTATTCTTTCTTTTTTCTTCAACATTTAAGTTCAGACATTTCGAAATCCATTTTCATAAATCCATGCTTACTAACGAAGGAGTTGAACTTTTCTTTCTGTGCTGATTAATAAGCTGTAACAAGTTCAAAATTGCATGCTGTATCTTCTCAACCGAATGCAACTAGAATAATGTTAAACAAGAACATACTTCGTGAATGCAACTACAATATCCCTCTCTTGGTGAATGATAAGCGTTACTTGGTGCAAATTATTGTTCTAATGTAAGTACATTCTATTTTTGACAGTTGTGGTGGACACAACTTTGCTAGCAAGAGGGAGTGTTATAAATGCACAACACCTAGGGAATATGGTAAGCAGTCTACTCTAAGATCACTGTACATGTTCTTCTTGCTATTCTGAAATACTGTTTAGTTCTTCCTCATGATATTGTTCTTTTGCTTATTCAGGAGGTGGCTTCTAAGCAAACTGAACCAGCACAAAGAGAATGATAGAGCCTTAGTTCTTCTCAGTATGACCAGCATCAGTAGCCCTCCAGAAACACAACATTCCACTAAAGCATTTTCTGTATTTCTTTTCTTAGTCTAATAAACTTTGGATTCATGGCTGATGGCCTGTAGGATTAGTTGTCCTGAAGTTTTCTCAAAGAACGGTTTCTACCTTCACTATATGGTATATTATGTTCTTACATGAAACTAATGAATCCCTTCGTTTCTTTCCCCCCCCCCTGTCCCCCCCACATTAATCGCATCACACCTCTTCAATGAAGACACCCCTGATTGAATTCTACTTTTGTTGAGTGGTCCAAAAAATGAGTGGTACTGTTCTGCATCAACTGCCCATCAAAGCTGCTTAAGGTTAGGGAATAATTCAAATGCATTCCATGGACCACCAATAAAGCAATACAATAAGAGAAAATTTTCAAGAATCAGATATGAGATTCAAGAATCTTTACGAGTCATTCAATTCCAGAGACGGTTGTGTTTAGAGCAATATTGGTTCCTTTAAGCATCTAGTCTCCAAGAAATCGAAATAATGATATAGATAAGAACCTGATGCTTCCTTTTATGAGCACCTTATATGAGTCAGTTCCAACTTTCCCTTGATTGGTTGATCGAGTAGTTAGCTGCCATTTTATCTCCACAGGCCATGGCACTGATGCTCAGTAGACAAGCTAATAAGAGTAATTGCTTAAACAGCAGAGCCGAATTGGGAAAATAATGGCTCCAAAATAACTAAGAATTTCGAAAGCATATTTGATCCCTCATTTGACTTGATTGGAATGTTGAATATGTGCTGGTTATAAGATTTATCTTGGAACATAATTCTTTCTCCCCTCCTACACTACATTGCTTAACTTTCAAAAGATTCTTGCTCCCCAAATCGCTTCCTTTGTGCAACTTTTTATGCTTTCTTGATGCTAGACAAGTGCCCAAGTTCATGTGAAAGAGTTCCCACACCATATCTCCCAAGCTCCAAATGTCCAAAGCAATTCTAATTCAATCAATAGCTTTATTTTTTCCTCATCAAAATATTAATATTTTATCCAAGGATAAGCCACCTTCTGGAGCAAAGAACCCTGATTTAACTTTTCTCTAAGATTCCAGCACATAACATCTCTATAACTTGTTTCTAAATCTGATGAACTCCCCGATAAAGAATATATTTTATAAGGGGTAAAAGCTTAACATCATCATCACAACCGTTGTCAACCAACAAAAGCTGACAAATCGTAATACCTGCAAAGTCAATCGCATAATGGATCTCTTAGCTCTCGTTTTCAACGTGACCATACATGGTAGAAGCAACACGCCTGAGAAGAACATATGATTGTCTGCTTATTCTTTTTGAAGGTCCAATAGCAGTACTTCAATACCCAAACCGAGAAAGGATCAAACATAATTGCTTACTTGAAGAACACAGAGCATTGTAGCTCACCATCATCATCAGTGTCGTCGACGATTCCGGCGTATGCTTCTATAGTGTCCAGCTTCGAGAAATTTGGAGAGATTCATGGAGGCGCTCGCCTCCCAAAGCCTCCGAAACTGCGTACAAATTGACTGCGTTTTTTTTAATATATTTATTTTTTTATTTTATTTAAACCCACCTTTTAAACCCGGAAAGAGTCGAAAGACCGTCTAATTTGACTGCGTTTGAATTGAGGGACTTGGAATGAAAGAAGATGATTTAATTAAAAAAATTTCTAACATAAATAATTTTTGTATCTTAATAATTGTCATATATTTTTACATAATATTATATTATCTCTCTTTGACTCTATATATTTCTTTTTATTCTACTCAAATAAGTTTTTTTTTAAAAAAAATTATAATTTCAAATAGATTCTTAAAAAATAAATTGAAGAATACGACTCTAAACTTTCTCAAATTTTGATTTTTACGTTCAAACTTTAAAATATATAATTTTATCTCTTAAACATTTAAAATATCTAAAAATTAACCCTTCTAACAATAAAAATTCAAGTACAATATAAAGTCACCAAATTTTATATATCATTTTTCTATTTTCTGCTTTTAAAATATTATTCCTCAACTTTAATCTCATTATCTTCTTTTTTAATTTCTTTATATTATCAACATAAATTTTAAATCTGACTCCATACCTCTTAGCCTCAACAATCTTGAGATTACTTTTTCTCACATCTTCGAATCGAACCATAAAACAAAAATTGTAAACTTCACCCTTTAATAAACAAAACCCAGACATAAAGATGAGGGGAAAAAAAGAAAGAAACCAAATTTAATTCTCGATGGATAGTAAAGAAACCCAAATTCAATTTTCAATAAATAGTAATTTTCTTGGTATTTATATAGAAGGGAAGAATATATCTAAAATAAAAAGTGAATTATCCCCAAAAAAAGATCTGAAAAGAAAAGTGAGAGATGCGCAAGTTGTAACAGTATTTTTCTATCATATACAGAAGTTACTTTATAAGAATTAAAGTGAAACTTGATGTCACATTGGAAGAGTTATGAATTGACGAAAATACCCATAAAACAAGTAATGTGAGAGTCATGTGATGAACTTCCACGAGCATTTAATAATTTCAGTTGATGAAAGAGCTATTTTGTAGGTGTTTCAAATATTCGATGGCTAAAATTATACATTTTAAAGTTTGCTGATAGAAATCAAAATTCGTAAAAGTTTAAGGGGTAGCTAGCATATTTTGCCCAAAGACAAATGAAGGAAAATGTGGAGATTGTGTTTAGTTTAAAATGTTGAATTTATTTTTGTTTTAAAAAGTAGACTGGGATAGAGAAAAGAGCTTGTTTTAATTAAATTATTTATATGGATTAAAATGTCTTTGACTGATATATATATTGACAGAATTGGTTGACGTTATGAAGGGAAGAAAGATTAGTATTTTGTGTCTTTAGTGGGTAGGTGAGAAAGTAAGAGTAGCCACGCATTGGGGTTATAAGCTTTGGTATTCAAGTAGAATTAAGAATAGAAATGAAGTTGGGATTATTATTTACTATAAGTTCATTGGATCTGGTTGAAGTGCAAAGGAAGAATGATAGTATTTTGAATATCAAGATCATGATTAGTGACAAGATTGATATTGTTATTAGTGCATATGCGCCATAAGTGGGACTTAATGATTCAGTTAGATAACAGTTTTGAGAAGATTTAGATGAGGTTGTACTGAATGTATTGTGTACGGAAAAGTTTTTTATTGATGGTGATCGAAATGGACACGTAGATACTGATTGGAGCAGGTTTGAGAATATTCATTGAGGTTAGAGTTTCGAATAGCAATAGCAAGTGGGCTGCCGAGTCTAAGGGTTGATCCAGCCCCCTTATGGCAGGCCGGCTTGTGGTCCTATCTCGCAAGTCAGTTCATGCTGGGCTAAGGAAAAATTTTCTTGGTCGGCCCGGGTAGGCCTATGGACCGTCCATGGACCCGCTGGTTGGCTCGCTAAAGTTTATTTTTTTAGTTTTTTTTTTACATTCCCCCCTCCTAACTGCCATATTCAATTTTTCAATGAAAATACTCTATAAACACTCTCCTTAAACCTGAATTCTCTCTATTTCTTCTACAAAAAATGGTTAAAATAGAATTTATTAGGTATATATTTTTAAAATTCTTCAAGTATCTTCTTTAAAATTTAAAAGTTTATTAAATGATAGTCAAGTATAAATAGTTTAGGATATTGTTATATCTACATTTTAAATAATATAATACTTTTTAAGAGGTTTAAGTATCAAGACCCCTCCCCTATGTAATTTTTTTTCAGTTAAATAATAAAATCGGTAGGAATCTAAGTCAAACCTCCTACCACTTCCACTTCTACGTACATTTTTTTTATAAATACAAACAATCATATTATTTAAATTATAAAAAATGAGAAAAATTAAAATTCCTAACCAAAAAAAATAATAAAGAAAGAGACCCACTGGCCTGGCGCTCCCGACCTACGAGCCTTATGGTCCTAAGGGCTGGTCCATGCTAGGCCCAGGGCCTGGCCTGGCTTGGCTTTGGCTAGGATTGGCCCAGCTCGACCCGAACCCGTGCGAGTCGACCTACTTACTATTGCTAGTTTTAGAGATAGAAATGAGGTAAGAACTGCTATTCTTGACTTTATCTTAACTTATGATTTGACTATAGTAAACACCTGGTTAAAGAAGAGAGATTCTTACTTAATAACTTTTAGAATTAGGTTAAATACCAGTTAGATACACTTCTTTATTATGAGACGTAGGTTTTATAGTGGTTATACGAATTGTAAAATTATTTTAGATGAGAGTGTAGTTATACAACATAGGCTGTGGGTCCTCAATTTTTATTTCAAGAAAAAGGAGAAGTAAAGGAGTCATTTGGTTGACCCTAGGATGGTGGAAGCTACAAGAGGATGAAAGAACAACCTTGGTCAATAGGGTAGTTTAGACGAATGACTGGTCTTCCGATATGGATTTGGACCCTGATTCTATGTGTAGAAAGATGATTTAATATATTAGGACAGTATCTAAGAAAGTACTTAGTAAATCTAAAGGAAGAATACCACTAAACAAGGATGTGTTGTGATGGAACAACGAAGTGAGAGAAGCTGTAAAGAATAAAAGAGAGTGCTATAGAAACTTAGGGAAGTGCAAAAGTGTTAAGAATTTTGAGAAGTATAAGGTTGCGAAGAGAGGCTAAAGAAATTGTTAGAAATGTAATAACAACAATTTTCAAGTATTTGTATGAAAAGCTGGATACTAAAGATAAGGAGAAGAGTATATATAGACTTGCTTGTTTTAGGGAGAAGAAGACTAGAGATATCGGTATAGTGAAATGCATGAAGGACGACAATCACAAAGTTTTGGTTAAAGATTAGGAAATCAAGGAGAAATGGAGGACCTATTTTGATAAGTTATTTAACAGGAATCAAATTCAAGTTTTGAATATAGGTGATATTGCAATTTTAAATGAATAGGTTAATCGTGCATTTATTCATTGTATTTAGAAGCATGAAGTTCGAAAAGCCCTTAAAAGAATGAGACTGAAGAAGATAGTGGGATTGGATGGTATACTGATTGAAGTTTGGAGGTGTTTAGGTGAGATAAGTATTACATGGTTGACACGTCTATTCAACAAAATATATAGAATTAATAAGATACATACAGAGTAGAAGAAAAGTACTTTGATTTCTCTATACAAGAATAAAGGGAATGTTCAAGATTGTTTCAATTACCATGGGATTAAACTCATAAGATATACTATGAAGCTTTGGGAGAGAGTGATTAAACATAGGTTAAGGGGAATTGTAAAGATTTTAGTTAATCAATTTGATTTTATGCCTGGGTATTGCACTACAGAAGTAATCATTTATTATGGTAGATGATTGAATATTATAGGGAAATAAAGAAGGATTTGCATATGGTATTTATTGACTTAAAGAAAGCATATAACAAGATGCCTAAAGAAGTAGTTTTGTGGGTGTTGGCTAAGAAAGACGTATAGCTAAAGTATATTACTCTTATTAAAGATATGCATGATGGAGCATGTACATGTGTAAGGAGCTGCACAGGAGTTACTGCAAAGTTTTCTATTACTATCGAGGTACATCATGGATCAGTACTTAATTTTTTCCTTTTTGCGATTGTTATAGATGAGTTGACTTGTGATATATAGGAAGTTGTGCTATGATGTATGTTATTTGCTGATGATTTATGCTGGTTGATGAGACTAGAGTTGGTGTAAACAATAAATTGGAGTTGTAGCGATAGACATTGGAATCTAAGGGCTTCAGAATTAGTAGGAATAAAATGCAGTATATGGAATGCAAGTTCAATACTAGTAGAAATATAGCTCAAAGTGTAATTTTGGATGACAGAAATACACTAGTAGATGACTGCTTTCGATATTTAGGATCTATTTTTCGGAAAGATGGAGAGTTCGATGGCGACGTTGCACATCAAATTAAGACAGTTTGGTTGAAATTGAGGAGTATGACTGGTATTTTGTGCAATCATAATATGCATTTGAGCCTAAAGAAAAAGCCCTATACAACAGTCATAAGACCTAGTTTACTATATGTACAAAATGTTGGGTAGTTAAAAAATGTCATATTCACAAAATGAAGATAGTTGAAATGCGTATGTTACGATGAATGTGTGGGAATACTAGAAAAGATAGAGTAAGAAATGAGACTATTTAGGAAAAAGTAGAAGTGGCATCTATTGAGGATAAGATGAGAGAAAACCGTTTACGTTGGTTTAGACGTATACAAAGAAAATCGAAGGATGCTTTTGTTAGGTGAATTGAGGGATGGAGGCAAGATAGAGTGGATAGAGGTAGCAGCAAGCTTAAAATGATATAAATAGAGTTGATTAAAAGAGATATGTCTTTATTAGAAGTGGATGAAAGTATGACAATAGATGGACAATAGATGGAAAGAAGTGGAGGGAAAAGATTCATATGAATTACCACAAATAGTCTTGTATTAGTTTATATAACCGACCTTAAATTTCTTAGAACTAAGACACAATTTTTGCTTGCTTGCATATGTCAATTAGTAATTTATCTTACTCTCTCCCCTATGTAGCAACTTTTATTGAGTTGTCCAAGTTGGTGGTTGGACTTAAAAATGATATTTTCAAATTCTAATTTAAGTATTATTATTATGCTTAAACTTTCATTCTAGTTAAATTTGAATATAGTATCAAAACCGAAAGCTAAGTATAATTTTAATTAGATATTTATGTTAAGTAATAAATAAATTAATTTATATATAATAATAACTTTACAATACTTATTTTCATATTTATTTAATATTTTTGTTCCACTTGAATTTGAATTTGAATTTTATATTTCTAGCTTGTTAATTAATTAAATTTTGAATTAAACATTAATTTTAAGATATTTTTATTAAGTTAAGTTCAAACCTTGATTTAAAGTTCGAAACAAACGTAAGCACGAATTTGAACTTTAAGATAACCTTTCCTTTTCTCTATATTTTTATTCTAACGTGGACAGTTTATTTAGCTGAATACATAGTCCTTAATCACCAATCAAACTTTTTTTTTTTTTAATATATGGGATATAAAAAGATATTTCTAACTAATTAACTTATCATCTTATTCAAATGTGCTCTTAAATAAAAATCTTTTGAAAAATGAAAATTTGTTGTGGATTAATGGCATTTGAATTACTATAAAAAGATTAATTATATTTTACTTTTTAGGTTTGTTCAAATTATAATCACATCATTATATGTTAAAATTGCAAATGCATTTTTATAATTTATTCATTTATAACTAATTCATTTTTATTGTTTTTTTTTTTAGTAAAAAGAGAAAATTCTATTAAGTAGTCAAATCAACAATAACGGCCAAGCTAATATTCAATGGGAGATTAGACACTCATTCTAAAGGATAAAAGGACTCAAGACCCAAACAGACTAGCAAATGGACAGGTCTATTACCTTCCCAATGAACAAAATAAAACAAAACATGACTTACAAAAAGAACGAAGTCTTTAATAATCCCCAACAAGTGACCCACAGAGGAAAGGTCTGACTTAAGAGAATTTACTTTCCTAAATATATTAAGATAATAACCTTCAAAAATCACATACTAAAAGTGATTTTTTGCTGAAAACTAGATACCCATTAGCAAAGTATAGGCCTCCACGTACTCTATATCATCACTGAAAGGGACTCGCAGAGCTAATGCACCAAGAATTGACCTACGAGAATCCCGACAAATAACACTCGTAGCAGTAGAAGAACCCTTAAACGAAGCATGACAATTAATCTTAATACAACCTCTAGAAAGGGCCGGGGGTTCCAAATACTATCCAAAGAAGCCAAAGGCGACTATACATAGAACTGATTGAGTAGCTTGAAAATAGCATGTTGCAAGAGCAATAGCACTAGAAACAATTTGGTTAACAACCAAAGAAATATATTTGAAAACAAATACATTCCTAACTTTTCACAAAGACCAAAGAAGCACACAAAATAGAGCAAAATCAGTAGAACTTGAAGACTAAGTCAGGCAATAGTACAAATAGGTAAAAGACATCATACAAACATTAAAGACTTGTTGACTAATGGGAAATCGCCGCTAGGTTTTCTTAGCTATTGGACAAGAAAATGACTCATGAGATGAATCTTCCAAATGAAAACAACATCGAGAGAGTGTCGGGAAAAGCGCAAGACATTTGGAGAGGTTACCAATGGTTGGTAAAACACCATGGGATAGCAGCCAAATAAAATGCTTCACCTTAGTTGCAATATTCAAGCTTCATACGCTATGCCAAAAAGATCTCAAGCCTACAAATCAAAAGATGAAACAGAATCCTGAAGCTGAATCAACCTATTCATATACGCTTTATACCCACTTTTGACGAAGTATTCATTGTTTTAGTATAATGCCAAATCAAGGAATTAGGGACATGAACATGACATAGAGAAGTATTGAACAAATCATTTTAACCTCAAAAGGAAGCAAAAGCTGACATATCAAATGGATATCCAGGAATTCGATAGAGGATCAATTACAAAGTTAATTCAATCATAAGAAAACTCACCATGACAGTTGAGAATAGGCTTGAAACCGCCAACACCTAGAATCCAGTTATCATACCAAATTCTAACGGATGTCCCATCTCCTATATGCCACCTTAAACCACACATGAAGTACCTCCTATCCCTTTAACAAGCTAGACCAAATAAATTAAGGACAATGACCACCACCAACACACATAAAATCAAATTTTGGATAGTATTTAGCATGCACGACTCTAACCATCAAAGTGTCACTGAATTGAATTAGTCGCCATCCTTGCTTCATAAATAAAGCAACGTTAAAAGCATGAATATAATAAAACCCCAGGCCAGCCTTCTCCTTAGGAAGACAAAGGTCACTCTATTCTTCCAACGCAGCTTCTTCTCATTACCCTTCTATCCCCACCAAAAGTTTCTTACCGTTGCCAATATATCATTAAAAACCAAAATAGGAAGAGCAAGACACTGCATCGAGTAAGTTGGGATTGCTTACACAATAGATTTTAGAAGAACTTCTTTCCTTGTTATTGTTAAATTTTTTTCTTTTCAATTCGATAATATTTTCCAAACTTGATCCTCAATATAATTGAAAATAAAACTCCAAAAATAGCCAATCAAGAAAGGCAAACCAAGATACCTCCCATTCTCTTTCTCGTGTTTTATTCCCATATAGCTCTCAAGGGCTAATTTAACATCTTCAGAGAGTCCCTTACTAAAGTACAAAGAGGACTTAGACAAATTAATAGTCTGCCTCGAAAGAAATTCATAACACTCAACAAATAAAAAAGAAGACTAACTACTTTCTCATAGTTTGCCTCCATGTTAGACAAAGAACCCCATGAAAAAGAAGACTATCATCAACAAATAAAAAATGAGAAATCTGAGAACTAGATCACCCAAAAGGCATCACTTGAAGCTGACCAACTACTTTCTCATAGTGAAGAAGGGCCGAGAAACCCTCTACATAAATAATGAAAAGAAAAGGGAAAAGGGGATCCCCTTGTCTAATTCCACGAGATGAAGTAAGATGTGGAGAAGAAACACGATTCACAAGTATTGAGAAGGAAACAGATGAGACAGATGCCTTGATTAATTAAACCAAGTTAGAAGGAAAGTTCATTCTGAGCATCATGCGTTCCAAAAAAATCAACTCTACATGATCGAATGCCTTCTGCATATCTAATTTCAAAACTACAAATTCACCAAAACAATGTAAATGAGAAGAGAGGTTATGAAATGCTTCAAATGCTACAATAATGTTGTTAGTGATCAGATACCCAGCGATAAAGGCAGATTGAGAAGAATCAATAACAAAATCCAAGAATGGCTTCAACTAATTTGTTTTCTATCTATCAACATATAAGCTATGTTACACAAGTTGGTAGGTCTAAAATCCTGCATCTTTAAAACATATTTAACCTTTGGCACAAGAACTAAAAATGTATGATTTAAGCCCTGAATGTTAGTTCTTCCCGAGTGGAATGCAAGGACAAAATTAGAGATTAATATACCAAAACTTATTTAGAAAGATCCCATGCATACTATCTAGACCAGGCGACCTAGTGTTTGGTAGTTGAGAAAAGGCCAAATCAATATCAATTTAATTAAAAGGTTGATCAAGTTCAGCTTTTCGAGCATTTGTAAACCACTTAACTGGAAGATCGTCCAAATAATAATCATATTGTCCTAAAGAATTAAAAAGTGAAGAAAAATAGCCATTAGCAATAGCATGCAAATCTGGAATTGAAGAATGCACCTCATCGAAATCATTTTGAAGATTTAAAATAATGTTTTTCTGTTATTATTGCCTAGCTTTGTAATGGAAAAAGGAAGTGTTCTTGTCCTTAGATTGCAACCAATCCACCCGACTACGTTGATGCCAATATTGCTCCTCCATATCTCGCAATTCCTCCAATTCAAGACATAACCTCTTCTCTTCAATAGTAAAGTATTGACCACCTAAACATAGCTAAAAAAGTTGGTTTTACAAATGTGGAATCCTTTTGGCCAAATTCCCATGCTTGCTTTTACTCCATTGCCAAAGTGATTCTCGTGTGGAAACAATTTTAGCAAATAAGTTATGAGCAGAAACCCACTAGTAGCCGGCAAGCATGATCAAAAATAGCTCCAACCTTCTCATCACGAAGCTAAAATAGATCAAACTTGGATAACAATTTAATTCGAGAAGCTCGTCAATGCAACACAGATTTGTCGATAAGCAGCAGCGACAGATGGTCTGATGTATTAGTACTCAAGTGGTGAACGTTATACGTAAGAAATAATGTGATCTAAGAATCTAAAGCTAGACCCTGATCAAGCCTCTCCCGAACTATACCAATATTTCTTCCATTGCACTAAGTGATATTAGGGCCAATAAAGTTTAAATCAACTAGTCCATAATCATCAATAAAGTCACCAATACACAATTATGGGAGAGTATACAAAGAACATAAATGCCGCAAAAGTTCCTAAGATAAATGGTGAGATTGTTGATCTAAATTTCCATAAAACAGTAAGCTGCCATGAAACATCATTTAAAGAAGCACCAAAGGAACAACTAACAATAACATTAATATTACCTGAACTAAAACTTTTCAAACTAACCTAATAAGAGCTCGACCGAAATATTGCCAAGCTACCACTTTTCCTTATAGAATCAACATAAAAGCCACAAGGATAACCCAAAAGAACACGGATTTTATTCATATAATTTAAAGCTGCTTAGTTTCACAATGGAAAACAAAATCAGGACAATGCTCTTTAATAATGGTTGACAAAGATTGAACTGTTTAGGAATGCCCTAACCCCCGACAGTTCCAACTAAGAAGACTCACTAATCTTGGCAAGGTTGCAGTGCAACTACCACCATTATACCAACATTAAAAACTGAAGTAACTTTAAACATTTTACAAGTAGTAGCAACATCACTATTAAGCTAGTTCAATCTCTTACTAGTATCAGACAAAGCAACTCGAGTAGGAGTAGTGACCAAAACACCACGAGGAGTTTTTTGAAGCTTAGGTTTTCTACCCTGCTTTTTAGGTGTTAAAACAGGATGACCAGGAAAAGACTGAGAATTCTCTTTATTATCATGCGAGGCCTTAATGAACGCATGATGCATCATGATATCAATGTCACCCAAAAGAGCCTGCAAACTTGCTGCCACAGTAGTAATAATAGGCTCAGGTGCATTTGAAAAAACATTGAAATAACTCAACACCACAACAACATTGGGAATAGAATGACAAATAGGTACAGAAATAGAGACAAGAGGGACATCAATAGCCATTGTTGAAGATATCAACGACAGAACATATTCTGCTTGAAAGACAATCCTAGAGTAAGGAACAAGAGCCAAACGATTGAAATCAGATAGTTCGGGATCATCAATAGAGTGCATAGGTTCAGTAACACCAATAGTATTACAAATAAGATGTTCAACATCTGTTGTAGAAGCCAAAGGAATGGCAGAAATAAAGGAACCTTTAAGCACAGAAGCATGAAGAAAAGATCTAAAAACAAAAGCTTCAGATTGCTCTAGGGTAATCTCTCCAGTAATCTTAAGGTAATATTTCATCGTGTGATCAAGAAAACCAAGTTAAAACACATGTCAGGGAGGCATTCATATTGAAAAGCCACAACCGTCTGACCATAGTAGGGAATATCTATTAACAAACTCCACTGAATTGGCATAAAAATTATCAATCAATACACGTATACAAAAATATTTTTTATGAGTGTCAACAAACTCTTAGATTTGCAGATCTGAACAACCCAAGAACAAAGAGGAAAGCTTTCGCCCCACATCAACAATAATGCACTCCCTTGGCTAGCTATGGGCATGGATCTAGAAGGGATTTATGTGGAAAGCATCATTAGAAGAAACAACAGCACGACTCCAATGCTGAACAACAAAAAGAACATTATCAAAGCACGAAGGACCCTCTCGAAGCACCCAATTTGCTTCAGAATTGTTCCTAAAAAAGAATTAGAATATATTAGTGCGTAGCTTAGTGTAGGAAAAATCTTTGGTGCGCCATGATTTCTCCATAGCCAAGCGAAAACTCCTTACTTAGATATCCCGAGAACACCAAAATCGACCCACAATAGAATCCATGCACTCCTTTGTACGCTCAGCAAACTTTGCCTCAGCAAAAAGGACAAGCTTCATGGAAGGGGAATATAAAGAAAGAGAACGAAGAAGATGATTCAAATCCTGATCAATGACGAACCCTAAAGAAGGAGAGAAGCCCTAAAGAGAGAGAAAGAAACCCTAGAAAGGAAGTTTTCAACTCATTTTTATTGTTAAGTGCAATCAAATTAACTGTTATAAAATAATAATTAGCTTAAAACTTCTAATAATCCTAAAATATTCTTTAAAATATAGGAATGTAGTTATAATTTAGACAAAATTGAGAGGGCAAAATGTAATTAACCCTTAAAAAATATTATTTTTGCCTTAAAAGAAACTCTAAATTGAGAAAAAAGAAAAAAAAAAGGGAAAATGTGAGGGAATCATATATTTGATTCTTTATCAAGCACGTAACTTGTTTTTTACAGAGGAATATCAAGAAGATGAATGGGGAGTGGCAGGATTTGATCCCTTGAAGATAGGATTGGCGGGTAGTAGTTGCCGTGAATGGCTTGCCTTGGCTGCCTTTGAAGAAGAACAAGATGCAAGGCTACTAAAATGCATTTAAAATTTATCATGTGAATAATAATATTTTTAGTTTTGAGGGCTAATTTAAATGAAGAAGTAATTTTAAATTATTTTAATATTCATAGAGAAAGAATTAAACGAAAACAAATTAGAGTTCAAAATTTTTTTATGAATTTGATTCAAAATAGAATTAGAAAATAAACTATAAAAAATGGTAAAGAAAATAAACTATAAGAAAGAGAGAAATAAGTGAATCACTTAAATTCAAATTGATTATATTGTTCGTTTATAGAATATCCTTATTTATAGAGGTTTAGATACGTCGTCCAAAAAGATAATAAATAAATCTAATAAAATCAATCTTATCTTATCCATTAATAACTTAAGAAAAATGAACAGTTACATTTATCTTCTGAATAAATGAATAATCTTGAAATTGAATAGTCACATCTATTTTCAAGTAAATGGATAGTTTCGAAAAATGAACAATTAGTTTATCAATTTCATAATGCTTCCTCTTGGATGATCATTTTCAAAATTTCAGAAATACCTTGTTAGAAACCTTCGTAGGAAAAATCCTTTAGGATAAAAACCTAGTGAAGGAAAAAAGAAGAGTACTTTTCGTTCTGGAAAGAACATTACCTTGTTAAAATATTGACAAAGAAAAAATCCAATAGGAAAAAACATTGGTTAGGAAAAAAGAGTATAATATCTATATACTCCCCCTCTTGACAGCATATTCAAAATCACTTCATATCTTTCAGTCGATACATCCTAATTTTATATATTATTTTTTCAAATGAAGCAGTCGGTAATATCTTAGTGAATAAATCCGTTAGACTATCACATGATTGAATCTGTTATATATCTATTTCATTTATCTTTTGGAGTTCATGAGTAAATTTTTTTTTAGTGAAATATGTTTCGTCCTATCTTCTTTAATATATCTACCTCCTAATTGAGTAGTATATATTGCATTATCTTCGTAAAGAGGTGTTAGAATTTCTTTTTTAGAGGATAAACTATAATTTTCCCAGATATAATAGATCATTGATTTCAACTACACACGTTCTCGACTTATTTCATGAATAGTAATAATTTTAGTATAATTAGAAGAAGTGGTTGCTATATATTATTTTGTAAAGTGCCATAATATAGCAATACCACCATATATAAATAAATAATCAGTTTGAGGACATACTTTATGTGGGTCAGATAGGTAACTAGTATCTACATAACCAGTCAATATTGAGTTAGTTTTATTTGAATAAAACAATCTGAGATTAACTATCTCTTGGAGATATCTTAGGACGTGTTTAAATCTATTTCAATGTCATCGTGTTGGAGAAGAACAAAATGTTACTACTAAATTCACATAAAATGTTATATATAATATTATTAGTAAGGTATATTAATACACTAATTACACTGAGATATGATATTTCATGACCAAGAGATTCTTCATCATCTTCTCGAGGTCAGAAGGGATCTTTATTTACATCAATGACCTAATAATAATTGAAATACTCAATAGATGTGCTTTATCCATATAAATTTTTTTTAGAACTTTTATTGTATATATTGATTAATGAATAAAAATACATCTTTCGAGTGTTCAATATGTAAATTAAGATAAAATTTAATTCTTTCAAAATCTTTAATATCAAATTCTCATTTCAAGCTATCTCTTACCTCTTGGAACTCTTCTACTGTTCTAATGAGTTTGATATCATCAACATATATAGATAGTATAACAAAACTAGATGTAAATTTCTTAATAAATATATATGGACATATGAGATAATTTTTATATCATGAGTTTAATAAATATTCACCAAGATGATTATACTACATGTGTCCAGACTGCTTTAAGCCATACAATGACTAATTTAATGAAATAATTTTCATGAGGGCTATAATTATATACATTAGGCATTCTAAATCCTTTTGATATTTGTATATAACTATTATTATCAAGATTCCTATATAAATAAGCAGTAATTGCATTCATTAGACGCATGTCAATCTTTTCATGTACTATTGACTCACAAAATATTGGAGTGTAATAGTATATACTACGAGTGAATATTTTTCATTATAATCAACACTTGATTTTTGTGAAAAGTCTTGTGCTACAAGTGGTACTTTATATCTTATAACTTCATTATTTTTATTCTACTTTCACAAAAATACATATTTATAACTAATTGGTTTTACACTTACTGGTGTTCAAACTACAAGTCCAAAAACCTCATGCTTTGCAAATAAGTTTAACTCTGATTAGAACACATCTTTCTATTTTGGCCAATTACTTCTATGACAAAATTCTTCAGCTAATGTTGTTCAAGATCTTCGTTATTTTTTAACACATTAAGTGGTATATTGTATGTAAAAATATCTTCAACAATTATTTTCATCCAATTCCAATTTTTACCAAAAGTAGTATAATTGATAAAAATCTCAATATTCTTTTCATTACTTTCAGAGATTTAGATTTTGTTATCAGTTGCCACTTGATCCTTATTTCTAATTATTTAATTTAATCACCCTGATTATTTTCTCTTTTCTTTTAAGAATTTTTATCTTTTGAACTAAGGAGTCATCCATGCTTTCTGTTGTGCTTGATTCAGTAGCTATGAGAATTTCATTTTGTCATGTCGGGACCTCTATTATAATAGGAGTATCTATAATTGGAATATGTGATTTGCTTACCCTTGTAGAGTTAGCAAAAGAATCTGGCAGTTGATTTTCAAGCATTTGTAGATGAATTAGTTTTTGAACTTCTAGTTCACTTGCGCTTATACGTGGATATAAATAATTCAATGATATTGTTCAGGCAAGCTCTTTTTTATGTGGTTTATATTCTCCCCATAATTTAAGAAATAAAGCTTCATCAAAATGACAATCAACAAATCTTACTGTGAATACATCTCCAGTCAATAGAATAAGATATCTAATTATATGGAGAATCATATCTAATATATATCCCTAACTTTCTTTAAAAACCCCATTTTGGTACGTTGTTTTGGCACTATTGGTATATATACAGCACACCTAAAAATTCTTAAATAAGTAATATTTAACTCTAAACCAAAAGCCAATTGATAACAAGTTAGCTTTACACACACAAGTATTGCAACATGTAGTATAGCATGTTCCCAAGTAGATGTAGGAATATTTGTTTTCATTAGTAATGGTCAACAATTAAATAAAATATTTTAATGAATGATTTAGTTAGACCATTATGAGTATGAACATATGATACTGGATACTTAATAGTAATACCAATTGACATGGAAGAATATTCGTTAGCATTATCTAGACGGATTCGTTTAATAAGATAATTTGAAAATTGTCCTTCTAAGAGAATTATTTGGGCAAGTAATCTTACAAATGTCATGTTACAAGTTAAAAATAAATAAACATGCGACCATTAGATCGATGCATAAATTAAAACCATAAAATATCTAAATATACTGGAGACTCAAACTCCACCTTTATTGGAGATAATTTAATAATCAATTTTTTTAGGGAATATGCAACACATGAAAATTTGTTTGAAGTCAAAATCTTTTAATTTTTCAAAAGATGATTATGCATATTTTCAATTATTCTCTACATCATAATTGCTCTTGCATAACCTAAACGGTCATACCAAAGAAAGATTAGTAAAATGATGCACTTTAATTGGATGAATTTTTGCACTATATAAGCCAAATGAAAATGATGTAACTTTTCTAATAAAAATTTCTTACTCGTGCATATTTGAGTAATACAGAGATATTAAAAACTATTTTCTTCTATTATTATAATATGATATCCATTTTGGTAGATATCTTTGAAACTTAATAAATTTCTTTGAGATTTTGAAGAAAATAGTGCATTATGAATAATAACATTTATTCCTCTGGGTAATAATATACTAACTCTTTCAGGGCATTCAATTAATTTTACACCACTACTTATAATATTAACATTTGTTTCTCCCATATTTAGATAAGAGAAATATTTATCTTTTAATATTGTGTGTGTTGTACTACTCATCAATTAGATATATATCTTCAATGCCACTTTTGAATCCAGTGGATGGAATAATAGCTATTTGGGTATAATAAAATTTTTATAAATTGAAATACTTAAATAATAAAATAAAAATTTTAAATGCTAATTGCTATTACAACACTGAAAATACAAGACATAAAATAAAAATATTAAAAGTGCATACACTTCATCGCTACGACCACTACCACAACCACGATCACAACCTCTTCTGGGGTCAAAATCATGATTTCAAATAACATTTACTTTTGGAAATATAGTAGAACTTGTTGGTCGAGTTTCATGATTATTCATTAACAATTTATTATTTTGTTCAGCTACGAGGAGACAAGAAATCAATTATGCATATTTCTTAAATCTCTTTTCTCAATAATGCCACTATAAGAGCAAATCTGAGGCATGAAAAGTAGAGAATATTTTCTCTAGCATATCTTCATTAGTAATATTTTATTTGTACAATTTTAATTATGAGATAATTTTAAGCATAACATAATTATATTTATTGATGGATTTGAATCTTATAATCGTAAATGCATCCAGTCATACCGTATTTTTTGAAAGGACGACAATCTTCTAGTAGTTAAATATTTCTTTTAAATTATTTCACAAAATAAATGAAAATTTCATGGTAAGGTATTCCACTTTAAAATCATCGTGAAGATGATGGCGGAGAAAAATTATAACTTTAGCATCATTTTATGATGATGACGGATTTTTTTCTACAATGCTATCTGCCAGATCCATTACAATTAAATGCATTTTAACATCTAGTGTTGAGGCTAAATAGTTCTTCCCAATAATATCAAGAGTAGTAAATTAAAGTTTTGCGAGATTTGCCATACTAATATAAAATCAAATAGAAAGAGTATTTTTTTTTTCTTATTTAGAAACTTAAAAATTTAGGTTACTTGATTGCACAGATTGAAAGAGTAATTTCGATAGTGTCAGCTTGCAAAACAGCTTCGGTAGTGTCAACTAACCTTTAGTAGAACAATTTTGATAGAATCTCGTACCGATAATGTATTGTGAATTTGATTTAAAATAGAATCAAGAAATAAACTATAAAAAACTATAAAGTAAAAAAAAACTATAAAAAAAAGAGAAAAAAGAGAATTATTTAGATTCAAATTGATTATATTATTCGCTTACAAAAGCTCCTTATTTACAAAGATTTAGATATATCATTTAAAAGGATAGAAAATGAATATAATAAATATAATTTTATCTTATCCACTAATAATCTAAGAAAAATAAAATGTTACATTTATTTTCTGAATAAATAAATAATCTCGATAATTGAACAATCACATCTATCTTTAAGATAAATATGATAAATATATAACTTCAAAAAATGAACAACCACTTTATCAATTTCATAATAAATTTAAGCTTTTTAAAATACTCATTATTTTTTATGTTAAGTAATCAAGCATATATGAAAATGTTTTTTTTTTTATAACTCCAATGTGTTGAAATTAAAAAAACTCGTTAAGCAAAATTAAGCATCCATTATTGACTTGTACATAATATGCATTATGTTAAATAGAGTTAGACAATTAAAAATCTTCTAAATATTTTTTCTTTTCTTAAATGGGTTAGAAAAATATTTTATTTTTCCATTTAAATTTTTTTGCAAAATTGTATATTATACGGTCTTTTTGTGGCCAACTGATTTTTAATCAACTCCATTTCGTATGAAAAAAGAGAGAGTTAAAAGTCTTTAATTAATTAATTAATTAATCGACAATAATTGAGAAAAGACTAGATGCCCTTCTGATTTAACCAAAAATGAAAAAGTTGTGTCAATTCCATCACATCTCTCCCGTCCTTCTCTTCCACCTTCAACCACCGCTGGCCACCATCTCCACCATTTCCACCGCCAACTTACGTCGGCAAAGCAACTTGAACTGAACATGACTGAGAGAAAAGCAAACTTTGTCTCCTTATCAACAAGCTCCGTCATGAGAATATTTACATTCACAATTTCGAATAACATATTTTCATGGCCCGCTCGTAAAAGAAAGAGAATCACAGTTGATCATAGTCATCATCATATACCAGCCACTTTAATATATATTCCTACATCTTCAAGAGCTAAAAATGATGATAACGTTTCTCTTTGACTTCTAATTGTAATTTCCTGGAATCTCATGCTCCTAAGTTCACCATCAACAATTAGCAAAATTGGTAAGAATATTGCTGAGAAAGATGAATAATGTTTAACTTATTTATCTGTCTATGTAAGTTTATTGAGATTGTTTTGAAATAAATTTTTTTAAATATAATAAAAAATTATTAATATTTAAAGTCAAGTAAAATTAAAGAAACAGAACATAATAAGTTGCGAGTATATAATAGTTATAAAGAGATAAAAATATTTCAAATATTATTTTAAATTAAAAAAAAAATTAGATTGTAATAGATTTTAAAAAATAATTATTTATTTACATCGTAAAAATCGTGTGTTATGTATATGTCATCATTGATGATTAACCTAATGGATTTAATAGATTGAGAGAAATTGAAAGCTAAATTATGGATTAGACCTAAGATAAAATTTAGATAACAATATAACATTTCATAAAAATTTTGGATGGCAAAGTATTTTTACTTTTAGAATTCCTTTATAATCTAGAAAAATTAAAGCACGTTATTGAGGGAAAAAAAAACCAAAGAGAGAATTAAAATTATAATTTATTCAATTGATTTGAAATTAAATGTTTACATTTATATTTTTAAATGTCTAAAAATGACTATTTATTTTTCTAAAATAAATCCAACCTTTTTAATTTAAAATATATAAATTTCACCAACTTATAAGTTTCATCACTAATATCTTCAATTAATAAAAATAATGTAATAATGTATAATCAAATGCTATTATTAATTTTTGTATCAAATCAAACGAGATATTTAAATATGGTCAAGAAAGTATTAATTTAAAAAAGGTTCGTTAAAAATATGATAAAAGGGGTAATGGGCTTAAATCAAAATTTGATGTGTGATGGGGTGGAAAGTCAATTAGGTCCCACGGATTATCATAATATTTGAAAGTTTATTATAATTTTCCGGTAATTAGGAGGCCGTTGGGGTTTTAGCCTTTTATGCTTTCTGGGTTTTAGGGTTCTGCACCCTTCTTCCATCTCCTACTCTATGTAGGTTTTTTTTGTGGGGCGGCTATGTGAGAATGCACCCATATATATATATATATATACACACACACAATTAGCCTTTCGTTTGAATCCGTCTTTTTCTTATGAGACAAGGTGATCAACTCCAATTCAGGTTCGTTGATTGTGTATTGATTCGGATTCAATACAGAAGTAGAGAATTTGTTGTAACCTGGCAGCAAAATAATCGTCAGTTTGATTTTAATAATTCTTTGGATGCTTCTGATTGAATAAGTTCTTACATATACAGGTTCCGTTGTTCTTGATTCGAAATTTACGTTCTTTATCTATTTTTTTCCCTTGATCTTTTGTTGAAAAGTTGTGTTCTTTTATCATCTTCATGTCTTTGTTTTCCTATTTTCCCTTCACAATTCATTGTCAATTTGCAAGGGATTAGTATTGAAATTTAAACCTTTCACTTTTTTTTTTTTTTTCTGGGAAAGCTAAATCAATTTTTTGGTTTCTTTACATAGTCAATTTTGATAAAAATTTTGGTTCCAGAGAAAACAATTTTTTGGTATGAGTTTTCCTAATCATCCATCCCCACAGCCACCATCTCAACCCTTTGTACAAGGTCCATTCTTTGATGGTGATGGTGGTGGCTTCTGGGCTCAATTTCCAACCAATTATCCTAGTTTCCAATTCAACAATGAAAAGCCAGACTTTCATGCACAGAGTGAATCTGGTCCTTCATTTAAGAGACCAAGGAATTCAGGAAACAATCCATCAAATTTTGGATCATTCCCGCCTAGTTTTGATCCCAGGGTGAATTCTCCACATCCAGGGAGTAGGGGGACAAGTCATATATTTTACAAAACACGCATGTGCACCAAATTCTTTCAAGGAAATTGCAAGAACGGGGACCATTGTACTTTTGCTCATGGACAGCACGATTTGCGTGAACCTCCACCAAATTGGCAAGAACTTGTTCGTGAAAAAGAAAAGGATGGAGGGCCTGTGAATTGGAATGATGATCAGAGAGCAATACATAAGATGAAAATTTGCAAGAAGTTTTATAATGGAGAAGATTGTCCTTATGGGGAAAAGTGCAATTTCCTTCACGACCGTCCAAATCCTAGTTTTCCCGATGACCATCTGAGGTCTAAGACTGAAGTGACAAGGCAAAGGGAGAGTTCTGCAATAAGCATTGGAACTAGAGGACCTACAACTGGGAACAAAACTGATGCTGATCAGCTCGAGAACAATAGGTCTATAAATTCAAACCTGGATGCTACAAGAATAAAGCCTGTTTTTTGGAAAACAAAGCTATGCAGCAAATGGGAGATAACAGGTCAATGTCCTTTCGGAGAAAGATGCCACTTTGCTCATGGCCAGTCAGGTATGCCGGGGGCTAAATTCTCCATTGAATCTACTTACTTCATTTAAAACTGCCTTTCATGTTGTTGATTTTTTACTCTGTTTGCTGTTATTGTATTGAGTAATGTTGTTTTCTTGCTTTAAGCTAAATGATGTGCCTTGCATCGATTTGATAAAAGTACAAAGGTTAACAAAATCTTACTTGCAGGAATGCAGCAAGTTAATCTCTCTCTCTCTCTCTCCCCCCAAAGCTTTGATGAACACATTTTACAAGAATTTGGAAACTTTCTGCTTGAATATTTTCTAATCTTTCTTTCACTGATTTTCATATCTGAAATGAGGATATCTCTAGTTTATTTCCCTTTATTCTTATCATTATCATTATGGTTGTTTGGGGTCCATACATTGCCTTAAATTGAAATATCTTCACTTTGTTTACCCCTTCTGATTCACTAACCATGTCATAGGTATTCAATTCCTGGACAAACTGAAGGAAGAAAGGATTCAAGTATCCATGGACCCCTTTTTCCTGTATAAGAATCTGTCACTTGATGATTGGTTCCCCTGTGACATATGTTCCATAACATTGAAGCCATTAGGATTTATCTTCATATTAGCAGGAATATTTGTAGAGTTGCTGTCTGTTACTTTCAGACACCACCTGTATATTTTTCCATCCATTTTTGGGTTGTCTCTTTACTGAGTCAAGATCATTCAATGGTATCCATTATGTGTAACATGAGTATCAAATGCAGTAACTTATGCATGTGATTCACTCAGTAGTTTTTTGTGTATCCTTAAGCTGCCTATACGTTTTAATGATTTTTTTTTTCAGTTTTGCTGCTTTCTCAATCAAGATATTATATAGAAATTAAAAGAATCTTAAACTGATTGATCCTTGCAGTTATCTTTTCTATTAGCTTAAAATTTTGTCATCTAGGCATTGTTTTTTCGTACTTTACAGGTTTAGGTTAAATTGCTGTCTGAATTAGAGCTGCAGCCTTACTTCTGATTGAATTTAGATGATGCTGATAATATGTTGAGTACAAATAATTCTTTTGCTAGCTTTATTTCTTTTGGATTTTACAATTCTCTGGGATCTGAGGCGTTTAGCTAATTTTATTCCTTTGGCAGAGCTGCAAGGGGCCACGGGCTATGTAGATGTCGAAGGACCAGTCAATTCTGGACCTGGCCCTATCCAAATGAAGCCTGTGGCTGTTCCTGTGATCAATTCATCTCCCACTGATTCACTAGTAGGTGCTCCTGTAAACGAAGAAGGGGAGGATCCAAATATATCAAAGTGGAAACTAAACCAAAAGATCAACAGCATCTATGCTGATTGGATTTATGATGATCTACATCTAACAACACCTCAAAGCTTTTCAAGTGATGCCGAGACCTAAGCATTGATGTTTAACTATAAGCTGAATGGATTTTGTGTTTCGGAGCTGCCAAAAGGTTGGAAGTACACATATTCTCCTGCACCTAGTAGGAGTAGACAACATTCAATTCTAGCCATTCTTTTTCTATTTTAATGCCCCCCGGTATGGGGAAATTTGGTAACTGTTAACAGTGCCTATAGTTTCTATAGTTTGCCCTTCACTCTGGTGAAGCAGTTTTGTAACTTAGGATATCATGTTCTTTTCCATAGACAAAAATAAAATAATAAGGAAACCTTTTGGTGCTGGGGGATTATTCCAGTTGTATCATCCTTCAAGATATTGTCTTGGGATTAGTGAGATATAGATATTGCCAATTTTTTTGCTTGTTTCAGTCTGAAGGTCCTTCCTGTTTGATTTTCCCAATGATCAATTCTTCAATGTATTATGTGATCGACCTTTTTTAGGTAAATCCTAGTGTTTGCTCCATTTGCATACTATAGAATCCTATGAGGTTATGCAGGTAAATCCTAGTGCAGAACTGTTGCTGGAAGCTCCTGCAGTCGGGAGTATCCACTGCGGCGATGTTGTGGCCAGAGGCAAAATTGTCATCTTTTTGCATTATCTGAATGGTTTGGGTTTCAACTTTACCTTTAGACTTCATTGAAACTGAAAAGACTTTTTTACCCGAGAGAGAGAAAATCTTAAGTGCAGCTGCAGATGCAGCACCATTTCACTGTCATGATGTGGTGCAATAATACAATGTTTGTATTACAACTTGTACTTATTGCCGTTCATTATTCGGTTTAAATTAAAAAATTAAAAATGACAGTTTAATTTTTTTATGTTTAATATTCAGTTTAAATTAAAAAAACGAATCGAATCAATCTTAATTTTAGTTTTCGGTTCGATTTTAGAATTTATATAAAAATTTAATTTAATTTTTGATTTTTTTTAAAAAATGAAAAATTGAATTATATTTTTAAATATTAAAATATATAATTAATATTAAAATATTATTAATTAATTAATTATTTATTTTTATAAATTATGATTTCAAAAAAAATTCTGTTCGATTTCGATTATTTTTATTTAGTTTAATTTGATTTTATTCAAAATAAAACCATTAGTAATTGTGTTTAAGATCTTCATCTTTGTAATTTGATCCGTGATCATAACTTTTTACTAAAATATTTAGTCCAAATCTTTAAAATGTTTGGATTTTAATTTATATTATATTTTATATTAAATTTGAATTGTAATTTATATTAAAATTTACTTATTTGAGTTTAAATTTATATTATATTAATAAATTTACTATATTCAAATTTAATTTAAAATTGAATCGAATCGAATTAAATCAAAATTATTTTAGTTCGATTTTATTAATTTTTTTAAATTTTCATTTGATTTAATTTAAAAAAATAAAAATAAAAAATCGAATTTTAAAATCGAAAATCGAACAAAAAACCGATTCAACACCCTAATTGCCCCACCAAAGTTTGACTCAAAAAGGCCACTGCAGTGAGTCGTGATTTGGCCGTCGATCTCCATCTAATTGATACGAAGATAGACAGGTGGATCTCAGGCGAATCCTTAGAAGCAGAGAGGGGGAAGCCATTGAAGACTTAGAGCAATTACTCTTGGAGCCAGCAATTGTTGTATAAAGACAGGCTATCTCAGAAGATCGAAATCGTGGTGCCAGCAAGAAATTTGCTTCGAAGTTTAGTTGAATTCACCAGATGATTTAAGGGGATTATGATCTATTTCTACTGTGGTTTTCTTGCAGAATCCAAGGTGCTGTTTTTGGGCTTCTAATACAAATGGTAAAAGGGTAGTAGTATGCTGCACTTAATTAGCTGATTTTCTGCACTATTACAGCTTTTGGAGCATGAGATTTCTGCCATTTTTGTGGACATTTAGACATCAATTACTTTTCCCTTTCCTGTTTTTTTTTTGGGTCATCTTACGCCTTTTTTTTTGGTCTACAAACTACAAAAATTCTCTTTTTTAATTTTATTTATCAAGATTCATCATTCGTCATGATCTCTTTGATCTCTTTGTCAAGATCCTTAGTCTGGGACTTGTTTTTTTTCCAGACTTGATTTAAACCCTTCATTCACTCTTTATTTTTTTTTCCAAATAATTTTCAAGACTGCTACTACATCCAGAGTTTTACTGTTTACGGATCCAGATAAGTGTAAACATCTCATGCCATGATTGTTCGTGAATGACGATAAGAAAGTTTAGATTTGTGTGTTTTATTTTATTTATTTATTATAGTCTCCTTTCTATAGTGAGGTTTTTCTCCGTTACTATAGATATAGTACTCCATATGCACAACTATGAAAAAAAAAAGTCAGTGCAAACGTAAGTACTTTGGGAAAGTAAATTTAAAGGTGATGGTAAAAAAATTATATTTGATTAGAACTAAATTATGAGTTAAAGTAAATTAAGCGGGAAGTTATTCTCTACATGCAAAATGACTAAAATGTAATTGAAATATTTAAAGTATTAATAGTGCAAGTTAAAAAAAATTCATTTATGGTCAATTTTAAATGGAAATTGATCACATTTAGATTTATCTAAAAACTAAATTTTGTTTTAATTTAAATGAAAATATACATTTTAACACACACACACATATATATATATATATATATATATATATATATATATATATATATATATATACACTAGTAAATCATCTCGCGTCAGGCGCAGAATTACGTACCCGTATACAACTAAACTGTACTAATACATTGGGAAGCTGAATAAAAGTGAAGAAAAACCAGTAGTACAATTAGATACTAAATGTGAGCCTAAACACATTTCTCTGTCTTTTTTCAGCTAGTCAAAACTATCATAATCGCACAAAATCACCAAAAGAACTAACTATTCTGAGTTAGGGATGGAAACTACTTCTTATATATTCTTCTCTTTTGATAAGCTTTTTTGCTTAGCATTCTCCAAGGGAGTAGGATTTAGCTGTCAAAAAATACTTTTCTCTGCAAAAAATGCAAGTGCATGTCAATGCAACTTACTGAAAGGAATATCTAGATTTAACTATCTTAGATTTTATTAAGTTCTAAAATTTAAAAATATAACTTTAGCATTCACTATTTGTAGTTCTATGTTGTGATCCAGGGAACAAAGCACAGATACAAAAAAGAGAAGCAAAAACAACATAAAACCAGCAATCCAAGCAAGTCTTGAGACAACAAGTAGTAGAAGTCCAAGATCCATTAGAAAATGAGAAGTAGTATCCATATGGATATAATTACTGCAGATTATCCTTGTAGAGATAGAGATATACTATTTGAAGAATATGCCAGATTGAATTTTCACAATTTGCATATAACAACACAGAGTAATGCAGTAACAGGAATGCTGCTTATTTCTCACCTCAGCTGTATTCTCATCATCCTCATCCTCATCAAATGGCAATTCATTCTCAAAATCATCATCTCTTAGAAATTGACTACCACCGTGAATCTCAAACTCAATGTCTTCACCATTAGATAGATTATACTTGTTTTTCTTCTTCAGTTTTTGTCACAAATTTTAAGTGTGTTTTGCATATTTTGCATTTTCTCCCATTGTTTTGTGTTTATCCTCCACAATAGACTATAAAGTATAGCAAAATGATGTTCTTAAACAATTCAATTTCAATCCTAACAGAGACACAAAAATAGGAAACGAAAAAGAAACCCTTTTTATCTCATATTTTACTACATATCTACCTTGATAAGAAGATAGTTATTCAAAAATTCTTCAATTTCTAATTTCAAAAGAAAGTAAGCTACACTGCAGTAATTTCGTTAGGCATGTATTAGATACTCGAGGGAAAAGCAAAGCCATATGGTAAAGATGAAAATAACTCCACAGAATCCATCGCTAGGATTAGGCCTCGCGTGCATCTAGGAACAATCACAAAAAGTGAACATATTAGTATTTGCTAATAAGAATTTAAGAAAATAGTCATAAAAAAATAGATCACTTGGCAAAGTGCCTTTTTCTACTTTGAAAATACATTTTGCGAGTATAAATTAACAACACCAGGAACTTAAAAGTCCACGCTTCTGCACCATCAAAGCAAATCCTACACTTAAATAGTTCTTCAAAATCAAAACCCAATTATCAGCGGTCTCGGACATATTAATACAAACAATATCAATTCATACAACAAAAGCCAAAAAAGGCCAACCCAAAAGGCAGCAAATCAGTTTAGCATAAAATTGAAGCAAAGGTTAAATTCAATTCTTTATTCCATTTTACACAAGAAGTATCAAGATGAACCGGATTTCAAAATCTTAAAAGCTCTCTCTTAACACACATTTGACAAGAAAAACAATCAAAGAATCACAGTTTATAATTAATTCTCACGAAATACCTCTTTCTGTCCAGCTCAAGGCGGAAAAGAAAAAAAATTAACAAGCCCTATAGCTACCAAGAATGGTGAAAAAAGGCTAACCAAAGAGAGGACATTTTAGTGTAGAAAAGAGAAGGTAAGCGGAGCAGGGGTGGGTGGATTGTGAATAAAAAGAACAGTTAAAAGAAAGAGTACGTTAGTATCCGTTTCAAATCAACTATCAAGAAAAGCCCACCAAAAAAACTTAAAAGAGATTACAAAGAACAACAGAAACTAGTGCAAACCCTAATGACAGAACATGCAGAAGAAAGTAAAAGAACTAAAATATAACCTTCTTGCAATAAACAACTCAAAATTTCACATAGAAATTTAACCCACAAAGCTAAAAAATTGAAAACTCCAAGAGTTATATCTTCATATTACAGAGTTCTAATACCAATCCCCAATTCATACTAAAAAACTAAAAGCAAGAGAAACCTCACCCCACAAAAAAATGGCTATTAAATTTTACTGATGACGAAAATAAAGCACATTTCAATGTTAAACTAACCAAAGAAAAAACTTAACATAGAGTAAGAAACTAAAGCAAAATAGCACATGCATTTCCTAAAAAATATTTGACATGCGCAAACCAAGTCTTATAATAGACATGCAAGCTCAAGCCAACAAAAATATTTTCACAAGATCAGTAGTAGGGCTGTTCAGGAAAATTAAAACCCGAACCAACCCGACCGACTCAACCCAACCCAACCCAAATTTTGATTTTTTGGGTTGGTTTAGGTTGAGTTGGGTTAAGAAAATTAGGAACCGATAATTTGGTTCGAATTTTTTAAATTATATAACCCAACCCAACCCAACCCGAACTAATATAATTAATTAAATTTATTTAATTTTAAAAAATATATTAAAACATTAAAAAATAAAATCAGACAAACACTAAAATCTAAATATCCTTTTAAACAAAATCACTTCAAGGTTATGGGCCTCTCTCTCTCGTTCGGTCGTTTCTGTTGTTCTGCTATTGCGCCGCTGATTTGAGATCTTCAAGTCTATCCTCTTCTTGCTCTACTACGATGTTGTTTATGCAAAGAAACTCTCCTTCAAAACTAATTCAAGTCCATTTCCAAAGCTCATCAGTCCTTACTTCCTATTCCTGGTATATAGGATAAATCTGTAATTGTATGAGTCATCATTTTTGTCCAAGAAATATGTTTGACTTGTACTTTTTGTACTTGTCATACAAAAATTGAGTTTTCAAGGGCTATCAATTCAAGATGCCTAAAGGGGCACTCAAAAATTTTTTTGACGAAGAGTATCAAAGTAAGAAGAGGCTTTGAGATCACAGCAAGAACAACTGCTTCAAAGAACATTGAAGTTGAAGTTGACAAGCTATTGGGTTTGACTTTGGGCCTAAAGGCAGGAGGTGGTGTGGTCATCACGGTGAGTTTCTTAATACCTATCTTGGTAATTTGATCGAGCATTGCATTTCTGATTTTAGTGGTAATTAGTCGGGAAATCGCTAATCGCTAATCAGATTGTTTTTGTAATGCTTCGTAGTATTGTTAAGTTTGGGATTTTTACAACTGAAAATGAATTAGTATCAGATGGATGATGATATTCTTATTGGTATTGTTTAATGTTGTTTTTTTTTTTTGGGGTCTGTTTATGAGCTTTTACAAAGAGCTCTATTTGGTTTACAGATAGTTAATAAAGTATTGAGATTAATTTGTATAATTCTTTTTTAATTGTGATACTTGACTATATTTATTCATTGTAGAATTTTCAAACTCTTCATACACTAAAGTAGCTAAGGCATTTGAAGAAATAACTCAAGTTGTTGGTGATTGAAATTTACCTTTTATATCCAGGCTAATCATATCAGCAGTCCAAGCAAATGCCTAGGAGGGATTTTCAGTATTCATCATTTTTTGATACCTTTGTTAATAGACTAATTTGATACTATGTGGTCATGCACTCATATGCTTGATACTTTTCATATTACCTTTTGTTAGTATGTCTCAAATACATATTTTGTTTATAAAATTAGAAGTATGTTCTAAGTGGAAGATTAAGACCTTACTTAGTAAATTATATACAAATCGATCAAACCAAACTAACCCAAACCAAACCAACCCAAACTGAACACAACCCAAATCGACGGTTTGAAATTTTAAATAGTTTAGTTTGGGTTTAAAATTTTGAAACCGAAATATTTGGGTTGGGTTAAAAAATTAAAAAAACCAACCCAACCCAACCTATGAACAGCCCTAATCAGTAGTACCTAAGTGCAGCAACAGTCAAGACTAGTGAAGGAGACAAACCTTAAAAAAACACACACACACACACATAAAAAAATTAGGTTGGACAGCAAAGGTAACCTTAAAAGAGAAGCTTTTCCAAAATTTCTTATGCAAAAAATCTAAAAAAAGGCAGAGTACCTTAGTGCAGCAACAATCAAGGCTGGTAAAGAAGACAAACTTAAAATAAAAACCCCACAAAAAATGGGTTGAACAACAAAGACAACCCTAAAAGAGAAGCTTTTCCTCTACTGGCGATTCCAGTGACGACTCTATTTTCAAGGGGAAAAAAAAAATCAAAACTTCAAGAACTTTGACGATAACTTTTGGGTGCAGCAAAACATGACTTTAGTCGGCAGAGGAAGAAGAAACAAGGTGGAATATAGAAAATTGTTATGATTCAGAGGTTCTAAACCAAATATTCAAAATTCTGTTAGTTAGTTGAAGAGAAGTTTGTGGGTTGGTAAATGGGATGACATTGTTTTGCCACAAGATTGCCAAATAAAGAGGGAAGCAAATGTAACTCTCAACGGTTATAAAATTTATACTGTTTATCTTCTTTTTCTTTGGTGAGGTAAACCAGAGATGAAATTGTTACTGATGTTAGCAAAAGCCATGGATGGATTAGGTTGCTTAATTAGAGGGTTTTCCTGAGTTGATAGCTGTGATGTTTTTCTTGGGGAGTATAAATGTCCTATTATAGAAAGAGAGAGGTATCTGAAAAATATTCTAGAAAATGTCAGAGCAATTCTGAGGTAGCCACTTATCTCTGTGAATTCCTTCATTTTCAACCATCTTCTGTTCTTGTTCCATCTAATTTTATGTAAATATTCATATATACATATATTGGTTTTCAATACTATTGATCTTAATTGAGCCTTGGGTTAATTTGCAAAGTAGATTAGTAGTTTACATTTATAAGGATCATAACAATTTGATATCAGAGCAGCTACAAGGAATCATGCATGCAACTCGTAACCACTACATGAGTGAAAATGTCCAGAAAATGGAGGTAGACTTACAAGATTTGTAGATTCAGATAGAGAACAATGTGAGAAGCTGCAATTCCTTAGATCAAATGGTTAAGGAACAAGGCAGGAAGTTGGATTCTATAGATAAAATAATTTCTGAAATATAGTATTAGTTGGAAAGGAATATTAAACAAATTGCGTCTTTTTTTGCAAGTGTGAATTCCTTAATGGCTTCTGTGGGAGATCTTGGTAAGAAGTTATATGCATATAATGGGGAAAGAGCTAAAAGTAGTGGGTCTGGTAGTGAGAATCTTGTGCAACAAACTCGTTTGAGTTTTGAATTGGCTGGTATGAGGTCTAGATTTGGTGGTAGAGAGGATGGTAGGCATGTGGTTAAACTGTCAAAACTTAACTTTCCCACTTTTGATAGAAATAGGTCAATGGAATAGGTGTCAAAAGTTAGGAGATATTTCAAAATTCATCAAATTTTAGAAGGAAGAAAGTTGGGCAATACGGAGTTGTACTTGAATAGAAGAGTATTTATATGATTTAGTGGGTTTATAAAGACATATATGGGATATACTCCATCCGTTTCATATTATTTGACCTTTTTGCTATTTGCACATAGATTAAGAATACTGAAATCAATAAATATTTTTTAGTTATATTTCAAATTTACCCCTAATAAATATAAAAATGAGTAATCATTGACAAGATTTTTTATCTTTTCATTAAATATAGTTTGACTAAATTTAAGGGTAATATTAGAAAATATTAATCATTGATGTATAGAAATGTATAAAGAGCTAAATATTATAAACCAAAATACAAAGGCAAAAATGCCAAATAATATGAAACGGAGGGAGTACTTGAGATCAAATGGCCTTGCCTTTGTGTAAAAGATTTGGAAAAGGGACTGATATTCAACTTATGGAGGAGTTCAGTAAAATCAGATAGTTGGGAATTGTAGAAGAATACTTAGACAAGTTTGAAGAGTTAAGGGCTATTATGATGATGGATATGCCTATGGAACTAAGGCTTACTATATCTGTGTGTTTGCTATTAGGTTGAAAGAGGAATTGAGATTTACGGTGAAGATTTTTAAACCCCAAACATTAGATAAAGCCTTTGAATAGACCATTAATTTGCAAACCACTATTTCAGTCTTGAACAAGAACTTCAAACCATTTTCTAAAACATACCGAAATAGTTCCATTACAATAAAAACCTCTTTTGCCACAACCAAAACACTCTTTACCCCAAATAAAACCGAAACCTAGAATACTAAAACTACACATTTCAAGAAGATTACCCTGTAGAAATTCAAAGTAGAAGAGAAAAGGGCTAGCGCTTTAGGCATAGTGATAAGTATACACTTGAGAACATCTGTCTAAAAAAGTAATTCAACTATATTTTGGTGGATGAACTCAGTGAAGATAAAGAGGAATATATACTTCAAGAAGGGGACGGAGTAAAAATGGATGGTGAGGTTGTTAATAATATAATAGAAGTTCGTGATGAAGTGCAACTTTCTATAAATGTCTTGATAGGCAACTTGAATTGCAACATACTAAAGATTCGAGGCAAGATTAAGGGAAGAGAAATGTCTGTATTGATTGACACTGGTAGTAACAGTAGCTTCATAGACAAAAATTTGGTTGAAGCATTGAAGTTTAAGAAAGTTCCAACTAGGGATGACAATTTTCCCGCTTAAACCAGGGACCCAGCCTGGCCTAGTATTTAAGTGGGGATGGGGCCGAGGCGAGCTTGCATGATCCCCACCCCCGATCTGGTCTGCCCAGCCCGCTCTACATATATTTTATATTATATGTATTATATATTATATATGTATATAAATATAAGTAGATCATATAAATATATATACACACACACATACATACATATGGAGGTGAATTATATATGTATTGTATATGTATACATACTATATAGATTATATATATTATGTATGTATGTATATAATATATATATATATATGCTATATAAATTATAGATAGATTATATATGTATATAAAGATAGATTATATATGTATATAAAATAAAATAAAATAGAAAAGAAGTGGAAAAAAAGAAAAAGAAAAGAAAAAATTATAAATTATCAATTTTACTCTTACTAATTTAATAATATGATAAATACGCGAACCGTTGTAAACCACCACAAAAGTTTTCTATATGATTAAAAAGTTTTGAATAAAAATATATAGGAGGCAAATTGTTTTTTAAATCTTTATAAATATTTTTGGGTCCAAATGGACCCCCGCTTCTGAGACCGGAGATTGTTTTATCCCTGACAGGCTGGGGGCGGGGATCCCCGCCTTTTCCCGTTGTGGGAAGGAGCTGAGGATGGAGAAATGGGGGTATATGCGGGGCTGGGACCGGGATTTCTAGTCCTCGGCCTGACCCCATTGCCATCCCTAATTCCAACTAAACCTGTGATTATAGCTATAGTTGATGGTGTAATAACTCATTATTTACGTACCCCAAAGAGGGCAGCGATGTCACCATCTCCAAAGGATAATGGGTCTTTATAACGAGGTAAGCGAATAAACCTAACCAAAATAATAACTCAAATAAACTTAAGAATTACAATTGTTTAAAACTTATACAAGTCCCAAAAATGCAGAATAAAAGATCATAGTCTCTAAACAAAGTCAATTAGAAAATAACATACAAAGTCTTGATCTCTAGCAATCCAACATTGTCAATTGAACCCACGACCTGAAAACATGGATAAATCATGAAAGAATAAATTCCCAGTAAGCCCTGTATATGCACATATGTTCATTTGAAATGATTTCATGCTATGCATTTTGAAATACCAAAAGTGCAATTGCAGTCACAATCAATAGTTTTAAACACAAGAGTGGTGTCTTCAATTTGCAATCTCAATAAATAACTTTTGTTTTAAGGAATTCAACCACTCAAAAAGGTGGATTATGAAACCTTGCATCATAGTCCTGAGTCATGAAACTCTGCATCATGATCCTGTACTATGAAACCATACATCATAATATAGTGGGTGATTGGCCTATTGGGTGGGATACTCCTCCATCTCCCAACCCCTACAACTTATCGTTTATCCATTCCGAGAAATTCAGTCCCACTTGGAACTGATTTTTTAACTCAGACTGGCCTGACTCCTTAATATTGTCTCCTATTCAAGAACAAGTTTACCTCTCGGAGGTGGCTGCCTACCGGGAGGCTAGCTTACTCCTTCATAGGCTAGTGTTAGTAGCCTACCATTATTGAGTATTCAACATTTTTGCATCAATGAAACTCATTAGTATCAAGTAGTAATCAAAATGAAAATATCCAGCATGACTTGTTAAACTTTGATTAAATCATTTAGTGTGAAAATCAAGTGAGTTGTTTTGAAATAATTTTGTTGAAGAAATCGGTGCGTGAGTTGAAATAGAGTAAGAAAGCTGGCCATGCTAAACATTTATCACAACAACCCTTGTTTCTATTAATAACATATGACATTTGACAATTTGCAATTGTATTGTTTTGTAAACAGTTGAATGCAAGAACTTACCTTGGTATTGTAAATAAATTTCTTAATCCCACTGGGTAGATCCTTGCCCTTGGCAACCTTCCGAGTCTAAAAAAAGTCATAAAATTAGAACATCGCTACCTAATCCTAAGTGTCTTAGGAAAACACACTCCACATTTATATCGTACTTATGGCATCTCAAGCTCTTGCCAAAACCCACTAACATACAACAAGCTCTGACTTCAAATAAATCAGTATATAGACCTTTAATACATCTCTAACTGTCAGTACACACCAATATTACACATACCGGAAGTATATAAATTAATTTTGGGAAGTTTCCTTAAGATTCCTAAGCTGTTCACAATTTCCAGCACCTTACCCCATATTTCCTAATAGTATAATTCATATAAAAAATACCAAATTGACCTCAACTTTTGTAGAAATATACCTTAATACATATATAATGGAATATAGGTGGTTATTCACAAAAATTGGACTTTAATCATGCTCAGAAAAATTCTTTTCATCACTGTAGCTTTCTGTCCATATCAGACTAGTATTAAAGAAAAATTTGTAGACATCAAAAAATTCTAAAATTTTCTAGTTAACAACTAAGCATATAAAGCTACATTTTCTCTATTTTGACCTTGTTCAGATTCGGAATGTTTCACACGGAATTAGTAGCCATAATCTGAACATTCAGTAAAGTTGATAAGCTCTGTTTTTGCTTTCTCTGTTTATTTGAAAATTTACTGAGATCAAACCTAGGGTTTTCATGAAGGATCATTAACATAAATAACATCCCAACTATGTCTAGTAACCAATACAAAAATGCCTTGCAATAATAAATTACTTTGCTAATTTATTTTGAACCAAAACAAGTAATTAACACATATTTTTAGAAATTCTAGCAAGCATAAAATTAATTCCATCCTTCAAGAAATCAATTCCTTAGACTTATTAACTCAATAAAACACAAGCATAGAATGGTTTTAAGTTGGTGACAATAACACTAGCATCAAACACAACAAGATCTTTCAAGAACATATCAATAAATCATCTTTCCCTTTGGAACAATTCCAATTTTTATAAATACCATAATTTCAGAGAATCTTTTTATAAAAGTCCTTTGAAAGAAGGTTTCTTTTCTAAGATCACAACAAGTATAGGAGACAAATATGAATTTTTAATTCAAGGAATACATACTATGAATTCTTGAAACCTTAAATCCTAATCTTTCTCTAAGGTGGCGATACTAGAGGAATTAAGAAAAGAAAAGCTCTAGGTCATTACCTCTTGTTTCTCCTAGTTTGAACAACCTTAGGGAGGTGAGATCGTGTCTTCAAGCTACTAGTTCTTCTAAGAACCTCAAACAATTGACCCAAGAATGATGTTCCTAGTATGTGCCTTTGTGCAGGAATTTTTTCGTAAGTAATGAAACAATTAGTTTTTGCACAAAAGAAGGATTTCGTGTGCTAGGGGAGAGAGAGGAAAGGTTATAGCTGCAAGGGGGTTTTAGGGCTCCAAAATCTGATTTAGTTAAGCTTTTACAGCTGAATTATATGAGGTTTAGGAAATTAGAAGAGATAGGGAGAACTTTAAAGGAAAACCCTACTTTCTCTAGGTTTTATCTAATAAAAAGTTTTCTTTAATTAATTTATCACAATCGTAAGAGATTTACGTTGCAAGGTGGCCGGACATATGAGAGCAAAGGTGGCGGCATATAGGAGTGGAATTTGGGAATAATATTCTCCAAAATTTCCTAAGCATTTAAAGAATTAGAAACTAAAAATTTCTCTTCCTAAATATACAAGAATTAGGTTTTCTCCTTTTTGTTATCCTTGGTGGTGGTATTAAGGCTTCTAGAAGGCTAATAGTCTTCTCAAAATATTCTCCTTGCTAGAATAAATATTTAAAGTAGGAAAATTCAAAATTTCCCCCAAAATAGAAATAAAAACGAGAGAGAAGTTTTGCTAGACTAAAATTTAAATATTTCGTAAATTAATACCTAAATAATTAAATATATTAAATATAGACTGAATATTTAATGAATATATCGTATATATATATATATATATATATATATATATAATAAGTATGAAACTGTATTTATTATTTTATTTATTAACTACTCAATAATTCAATACATGAATTTATAAATAATTCATATATATATATATATATATATATATATATATATATTTCTAGGTACATTTAGGATGGGGTATTACTTTCTTCCCTTTTTAAGAGAGTTTCGCTCCCAAAATTTCTACTAGGTTATACCTTTGAGTATCTGCAGATATTTCTGCCTTACCCATTCCTCAGTCTTCCAAGTAACATCTTGCATATCATAATGATCCCACAAAACCTTCACCATTAGAATCTACTTATTTCAAATTGTCTTAGCACTTCTATCTAAAATCTTTACCGGCTTCTTGACATAACTCAGATCGGGTCGCAGAATCAAGAGTTCCTCATTAAGTACATACTCCGGATCAGGATGGTATTTCTTCAGTTGCGATATTTGGAACACATCATGCATTCCAGTTAAACTTTCCAATAAACTCAAGCAATATGACACCAGTCCAATCCTCTCAGTAATTGAAAATTATCCTAAATAACTCAGACTCAACTTCCCTCCTTTCGGATGTCTCAGGATTCCTCTACTAGGAGTCAACTTCAAGAACGCCCGATCTCCTGTGGAACGCCAATTCTCTCCTTCTAGTATCGGCATAACTTTTTTGTCGGCTTTGCACTACCTTTAACCTTTCCTTTATCACATTCACCTTAGCTGCCATCTCTTTTATGCACATATCTCTAGCCTTGTTAATTTGCCCATCTTCTGTCCATCCCTAGTATAATGGCACTTGACATTTTATTCCATACAACGCCTCCTATGGTGCCATCCCATTAATGTTTGGTAATTATTGTTGTAGGCTAGCTCAGCGTAGGGCACACAATCAATCCATTTATCACCAAAGTTGAAAACATATGCCCTCAAAATATCCTCTAGAACCTAAATAACCCATTCTAATTGTCCGACTGTTTGAAGTTGAGTGGTTGTGCTGAACTTTAGCTTCGATCCAATAGATTCTTGGATTTTTTTCCAAAATCGTAAAGTAAACCTCAGATCCCGATCTGATATAATACTTGAAGGTACCCTATGCAATCTCACTATTTTCCACACATAAGTTTGAGTCAATTTGTCCAAGAAGTCCCTCACATTTGCCGGTATGAAGTGTGTTATCTTAGTCAATCTGTTCATTACTACCCATATTGCATCCTTTTGACTTTTCGTCATATAGATTCCAGTGACAAAATCCATTGTCACTTCTTCCCATTTCTATTCAGGTATCGGTAGTGGTTGCAACATTCCAGCTAATTTCTTGTGCTCGATTTGACTTTCTGACAACTTAGGCAACTTGAAATATACCTCACCACATCATTTTTCGTTCCCGGCTACCAAAAAGCTCCCCTTAAATCTTGATATATTTTTACTTTCTCGGGATAAATTATATATTTACTCTTATGAGCTTCCTCCAAGATCTTCTTTCTCAACCCTATTTCCTTAGGCACACATATGCAATCACGAAAGTATATCACTTCCACTTCATCTACTTGGAAGTCTTGTCCTTTTTTGCTCACTCTCTTTCTTTAAATTTTTGAAACTCTGCATTATTCTGTTGAGCCTTGATTATATCCAATTTCAAATTTGGTATCAGCTTTAGATTACTTATACAAATCTTACCTTTTTTCACTTCCATCCCTTAGACCAACACCTCCTCTATAGCTTTTATAGCCATTTTCACCTTTTGACTCAAAGCATCAACTCCACATTGGCTTTTCCAGAGTGATAGTTGATCGAATATTTGTACTACTCCAAAAACTCCATCCACTTTGTTACCTAAAGTTTAAGTCATTCTATGTAAAAATATACTTTAGGCTTTTATAATCAGTGAAGATTTTATATTTGGCCCAATATAAGTAGTGTCTCCATTTTTTTAAGGCGAACACTATAGTAGCTAGTTCTAGATCATGTGTTGGGTAGTTGCCCTTATGTGGTTTAAGTTTCCTTGATGTATATGCTATGACATTTCTTTCTTTCATCAACACCGCTCCTAGCCCTTCCTTTGATGCATCAGTGTAGAGTACGTACTGTTTATCTTCCTTTGGTAAGCTTAGCACATGTGCTATCGTCAATCTTCTCTTAAGTTTCCAAAACTCTTTTCACACTTTTCACTTCAAATAAATGGCACATTTTTTCTCAACAACCGAGTCATTGGGGAAGCCAACATAGAGAACCTCTTGAAGAAATGATGGTAGTAACCTATCAACCTCAAGAAACTCCTAATCTCGATTACCATCTTAGGTTGCTTCCAATTTGGGATTGCCTCTACTTTGGTTGCATCCACCTTGATGCTATCCTCTAACACCACGTGTTTGAGAAACAATACTGAGTTCAACCAAAGCTCACACTTGCTGAATTTGGCATACAACTTATGCTTCCTCAACTTTTCTAATACCGGTATTAAATGTTCTATGTGTTCATCTGAGCTTTTCGAGTAGATGAATATGTCGTCTATAAAAACTAAGACAAACTTGTCTAGGTAGGGTTGAAACACCTGATGCATTAAATCCATGAATATTGTTGGTGCGTTTGTTACTCCGAATGACATCACTACAAATGCATATTGTTCGTATTTTGCATTGAAGTCCGTTTTTGAAATATCTTCCTCTTTTATCCGCACTTGGTAGTATCCTTACCGAAGATCCATCTTAGAATAATAGCAAGAACCTTGCAGCTGGTCAAACAACTAATCAATCAGTGACAACAAATACTTATTCTTGATCATCAGATTGTTTAGTTGCCGATAGTCAATGCACAGCCTTAATGTCCCATCCTTCTTCTTTACAAATAATATTGGGCTCCCCAATAAGATGTACTCAGCCTAATGTACCCCTACTTCACTAACTCCTCCAACTGCTCATTTAGCTCTACTGGTGCCATTCGGTAAGGAGTTCATGAAACTAGCTCAGTTTCTAGTATCAAGTCAATAGTGAACTCAACTTCCCATGTTGGAGGAAGAAAAGTAATTTCTACAGGAAATACTTCAGGGAACTTTTTCACTATTTTTGTGTTCTCCAAGATACACTGGTCCTTGAGTTTATCGATCAAGTAAGCTAAGTAACCTGTACACCATTTCTTAAGCAGTTTCCGGGGCTTTGTCCCTGCTATCAAGAACTTCAACTCCTTTACTTGCTTTCCATTAAACTCCAACACATCACAACCTGGCCTAACAAACTGCATCGTCTTGTTCTTGTAGTCTACTCGAGCCTCATGCCTTACTAACTAATCCATCCCCAATATTAAGCCATAATCTTCTATAGGTAATACAATAAGATCTGCTTTTAAGTTTTCTTTCCCCACCTTTACATTATAGTCATGCACACACTTCCACTGATTTTCCTAAAGGAGCACTCATGAATAAGGTATAGGGCAATTCTAACCCGTTCCAACCCAAATAACACGCGCTACTCTAATTTACGTATGAATGCATTGAACCAGGGTCTATTAAAACAGAAACAGAATAACCTTGGATAACAAGCGTACCTTCAACTACAGCCGCACTGTCTCCCACCTCTTTCCGGTTCATAGCGAAAACCTTAACTTTCACTTGGGGCTTCTGTCCTCTGCTCCCTGAGGCTCTGACTGCTACTCCTTTATTCCTACTAGTGGGTTGGGATTGTTGGTGGCTTCAAGTAATTACTCTTTAAATGGGTAGATTCCCACAGTTATAGCATCTCTAGGTATTTCTTTTTGACCGACAATCCTTCTCTACGTGCCATCTTTTCCCACAGTATCGACATATTGGCAAATTCGGGATTGGTCCCCCCCCCAAAAGAGTTTGAGCCTATTTCCCTCACTTTCCAAATTGGTGCCTTGCAAATCTCTTGTTAAATGGCTGACAAGAGGCTGATCTCATCGGCTACTGAGATCTGCGGGCTATTCTATTATTATTTTCATTTTCTGTCCAAGTTGCTGTATCAACAGTAGTAGTATAGGTTGTTAGTGGGAAAGGTGCCAATGCTCTTCTCAATTCTTGTCTCAGCCCTTTAACAAGTTGACGGGTCCTGTTTTACTCTGTGTCTATTAGTCTCTTACAATTTTTTGATAGTTGGCTGAAACGGGCTACATACTGTGTTACCATCATGCTTCCTTGTTTGAGGTTCTGAAACTCATCTTCCCTCTTCTCAATTATCCACTACAGTATGTACTCTGACCGGAAGTCTTTCGCGAAATTGTTCCAAGTCCAGTCTTGATCAAAACTTTCCCAATCTTCTTGGACACGTTGCTACCAATCATGTGTCGGACCCCTCAGCCTAAAAGCTACAAACTTCACCATACGGTTCTTTGTATAGTTCAGGATGGAGAATATATCCTCCATATGTTTTACCCACTGTTCTACTTTTTGGTCTTGCTCCGCTTCACCATGAAAAGTTCGTGGTTGAAACTTGATGAAGTGTTCTAAGGCTTCTTTCTCTCTCTTGGGTGTCTTCCTTTCAGAAGGAGTTTGAAAAATCTCTGTTATTTTGTTAAATGCTTGTCCCAGTGTCACCTCTATGGGACTGTCAGATGCTACCTCCTGCTTGGCCCATCCTCAGTTTGTTGCATAGGTGTGGAGTATCGCACAAACCTATGATCTGGAGTAGAGGACTCACTCCCACGGACAGTCCTACTATGGCCAGTAGCTCTACACTTTGGTGCCATATTTAACCGTAAAAAGTCACTTTAGAAATGAGTATGCATATATGTAATGATTAAACCAAAAATCATGGATATTCACAAAAAGGAAATTTCAAGGTCAACTTATACAAAATAATAAATCAAATAATTTTGAAACTAGGTAATTATTTGGAGAAAAAATATAAGCTCGTTATTTATTCAAATTGCATAGTTCAACATAAAAGGGGAAAGGCATGCATAGCATCCTTATTTTACATGAATAGATGTTTTCTGAATAGCACGTAGCCCTAGAACACCCTTTATTAACTGAAAAGAAGAAGTAGGATTTCCTAATCTTCATGGCTAGATCAGCTTATCCAACTCACTCACCATTTCTTCCATTTGAATCCTTAGAATTAGACTTGTAAAACCAACCCTCAATATTCTTGGAAAAGTTTATCCATTTTCATCCAAAAATCCCAAGGTCCAAGATTAATTGGTGACCTTACTAGAACTGCCTATAGCCCCAATAGGCCTCTTAGAACTCTTTGCCTCTATAAGTCCCGCTCTCAACCTTGCCTTCCTAACCCACTCTCGTCGTTGTGCCATGAACTCTTCGTATTTACTCTTGGGCACCTCAAACTCTACCTCCCCTGGGTCATCACTATCCCAGGGCAAATCAATGTCCTGCACGGGTGGGTTATACTTTTCTACTTCTATATTTTTCTCACTCTCCTATTTCAGCACCTCCAATTTAGACTCAAATTTAGACTCGCTAGGTGGAGGGGGTATGGGTAGTAATGGTGCATTGAGTCCACACATAAGAGGCTAATTTGTTACCACTAGTGCGAATCTTTAACCATCCTAATCACAAACAACTACAGTTAGTAGAAGATTTAAATGCTTAAACAAGTAAATCTCGTCATTCATATGCGTATCGCTTAAACCTAATCTTTGATACCACTTGTAACATCTTGCTATCTACGTACCCCAAAGAGGGGCAGGGATATCACCCCGTCCAAAGTATAAGGGGTTTTTATAATGAGGTAAGTGAATAAACCTAACCAAAATAATACCTTAAATAAACTTAAAAATTATAACGGTTTAAAACTTATACAAGTCCTAAAACATGAAATAAAAGATCATAGTCTCTAAACAAATTCAATTAGAAAATAAAATACAAAGCCTTGATCTCTAGCAATCCAACCTTATCAATTGAATTCACGACCTGAAAACATGCATGAACCGTATGAGAATAAATTCCTAGTAAGCCCTGTGTGCGTAGGTGTTCATTTGAAATGATTTTGTGCTATACATTTTGAAATATTAAAAGTGCAACTGCAATCATAATCAACAATTTTAAACACAATAGTGGTGTCTTCAATTTGCAGTCTCAATAAATAACTTTTATTTCAAGGAATTCAACCACTCAAAAGGTAGACTATGAAATCATGCATTATAGCCCTGAGACATGAAACCCTATGTCATGTGTAACACCCTACTACGTAGGACTAACAGGGCCGGAGATGTCGCTCTATCTAAAGGACAAATGGTCTTTAAAACTAGGTCACACAAACGAAAATAAAGACAATATTTTAAAATTGAACTTATTACAACCTAAAAATTCAGGAACAAATCCAAAATAAATGGATTATTATCATCTCTCAAAACAACACATAAAATAAATAACATAAAGTCTTCAAAGTAGGCAACAAATCTAGATACTCATCTCCACAGCAGGATCGACCTGAAAACATGGCATAAAAGGTGATGAGATAAAAAAAAAATCTCAATAAACCCGTGTGTGCTTTGAGTATTTCAGGTAAAACAGTCCATGTATACAAATTGTAAAAATTGTAAAAGAGAAAGTAATGATAAGCAATAAATAAGGTTAAAAATAAAGAGTGGCATTTTACACTTCAAACCATACATGTGTACAACAAATACAACCACTCAAATAGGTAGTCATGGGTTACCACACGTTAGGCCCCATGAGCATATAACAGTCAAATGCCACACCTTGTGCAGACTGACAAAAGGTAGGTGATCGGCCTACCGGGTAAGATATTCCTCATTCTCTACACCCAAACTTATCGGTTGTCCATTCCGGAAACATACAGTCCACATGACTGAAACTTTTTAGCTCGGACTGGCATGACTTACTGGACTGGCATCCTGTCCGGGAAGGACTCACCCCTCAGAGGTAACCACCTACTGAGAGACTTATCCTAACCCTTCAAAGACTAGTCCTAATAGTCTACCATTATTGAGTAGTCAACGTTGATTGTCCCACTTGGGAGAACACTGATAATACATTGCTTTATTTGGAAATAGCAATTAAGGGTTTCTAAAATTCTTGCCAAAGTTGGGTTTTAGAAAGAGTTTTAGAATTTGCAAAATTGCTTGTTTAAATTTTCAAATGATTTACTTGCCTGAAATAAAAAGGAAACAGTCATTAATTGCTTTTACAAAATGAGTGTCTATACACTTCACGTTTGGCTTGCCATAGAAATCTTTTGTCTTCAAATAAGTTTATGTAGAGGCTTACCTGATCCTTTACTTGATCAAACTCAAGAATCTTCCAAAGCTGACCTAACCCCGCTTGGGGTAAACACAAGTCATAAGGTTATACTCAAATTATATTCGCTTACATAAATAATCCTAGTTCAACTAATTATAATCATGACCCTAATGTCCTAAGCTTTAAGATTAGATGATAAAGGCTTTTATAAAATAAGTCTAGTTTGATAAGTTAAAATAACTGGAGTTTGTAACATAATTACCAATAACTTATAGATTTAAATAATAAATCTTAAGTGTTGTTATTAATAAATAAATTAGGGTTTAATTATTGAAGAATCATAAGTCCTAGTTGATATTAATAAATGGTAATTTTTAAGTAGCAAAATAAATTATTACCACTCTCTTAATTAATAATCAATACACATTAAAAATAATAATAAATAACTTTTATTAAATTTTGATTAATAAGTATAAATAATATTTATGAACATATGGTCCACAAGGTCATTAATATTTTATTCATTTATATCAAAGGTTATATATATATATATATATATATATTATTTTTTTAATAGGAGATATCATTTATTTGACTAATAAAATATCACTATTTCATTTAGTACTCCAATTCCAAAACTTCCTAAGAATTTCGAAATCTTTGGAGGAAAAACATAGTAATAATTTTAGTTAGGGTAATAAAATTTGCTAATCAAAATAGCTTAGGATCAATAAGGTCATGATCATAATTTTCCTATTGTTAACAGATTCATGAGCATATACTTTAACATCAATCAACAAGCTATTCTATTCAAGAATAAAGACTTAAATCCATACCTACTATCACATGGTCAAATCCCTACTAAACATAATTATACTCACGGCTTCAATAAAAATAAAAATATAAAAATCCTATTCACCAAAGGTGACATAACATCTAGCATACTTAAACACTCATACTCACTTAAGACATGATGAACATATATCGATTCTCAAAGAATTTTGTAAAACTTAATCATGATCAATCATTCTCATGCTCCAATCTCAACCCCTTCATACATATGCATATACTCAATCCTTAATCATATTCTATTCTCTCTAACAACATCCAAGAGACATGAATTCAGAATTAAAAAGAAGGTTAAGGAGAAATACTTGGTGGACGATTATTTTGATGAAGATTTTAGAAGGTCCACACGCTTGAGGGTCTTGAATTGTCCAAGAGAGGAGAAAGAAAACAGTCATAGTTGTAGCAACCATTTTGGCCGAGAGAGAGAGAGCATTAGTATAACATGTTAAGGGTTGAAGGGAAGAAGATGAACAAAAGTTGTTCTTGATTACTTTGATGATGTTCTTGAGACTTCAAAGAAAAATTTGGTTTTGATCCGATTGTAAATTTTTGTTTTCGAGATTTGATGTTATGAATTCTAGAAATGGACTCTAGGGGGTATATAGGTATGTTTTGGAGTTTTTGAGAGGGATTGGAGGTGTTTAGAGTGGTCTTTGACTTGAAGAAAGGTAGAGTATGTTCTTGGTGAAAATGGAGAGGATTAGAGGTGAATGCTGGACGAATTTTCTAAAGAGGGTTGGTCGAATGATTGAGAGAGTTTAGGGATTTGGTTTTTAGTTTAGGGAGGAAGAGAAAATTCTGGTTGTTTGAAATTCAAATGGAGAAATTTAAGGAGTGTTTTGAGGGGGAAGATATGTTGATAGTGTTTGATTAAGGGAGGTTTCTTGGAACTGCAAATGGCTGATTGGTTTGCTAAGATTTGCTGAAATGAATGAGGGTTGAGGGAGCTATAAGGCTGGCTGAATTCCTGAGTTTAATGGCAGAAGAATCTCTGGTTATGAGGCCTAATCCAATGGTGTTTTCATGAGGCAAATGTTGGAATTTTTGAACTTCAAATGGAAGTTTGATTGGAGTGATTGTAGGAGGAATTTGAGGTGTGACTATGGGGTCCGGTTGTGCAAGGTAAGTGGAAGGGGGGGGGGGGGTAATGGTGTTCAATTCATGGCTGAATAAGGATTAACTTACAGAGATTTGAGGGTAGTTTTCGGACAAGGCTTGAAGAGAAAAATGCTGGATTTTTTCTGGTTGTGGTTCGAATGGATGCAGAATTTTCTGTGCAGTTTTTTTTTGTTGCAATATTCCAGCCAATTTGTAGAAGGTTTTGAGAGGTGTTTAAGGGCCTTTTAAGGTTGGTTTCCAACCTTCTTTATGGAGGAAAAACAGAGGTAATTTATTGGTTTGAAGGCAGTAGAAACAGCTTTGATTTTCGGCTGCCATACATCGAAACTGTCCAGAATTTGTTTTTTGTTTGCATAGCTTTGTGTAGTCCGGTTTTTGCAAAAGAATTTCAGCCTTCAAGCTGAATAAATTGGCCATTTTTCTGGCAGCAATTGAGTAAGGAAGATGGCTAAGATTTTCGAAGACTAGACTGCTCAAGAATCTGGAAAAATTTCAGATTCTTTTTATGGAGGATATGAACACTATGGAGTAGAGTTTGAAGGCTCAACCATGGAGATTAATTTCTTTTAGGAACCTTCCTTAACTCCTTCCCTATTTTCAGTCCAATCTCCAACTTCTAAGAATCATTTTCGAAATTTCAAAGGCCAAGAATCCTTGCTGAATTTTCTGGAATTAAAAACATAGATTTGGATAAATTTTAAACAAATTTAATTGATAAAAAGTTTAGGGTAAGTTAGGGAATAAAAGGACATGAATCCCTCAATAATTCTTTTTAGGATATAAGAATAGGATTAGGACATTCCTTTCATGTCTTCCCTAAGATAACACTCCTATTTTTACTTATGGAATGCAAGAGACGAAAATCCAACCTTAAATTAAAAATAATCATGATAAAACTTAAATGATGGGATTTGAACTCATGACCTTATAGATTAATTTCAAAGCTCTAACCACTAAACCACAACAACTCTTGTTCTTATTTTCTCTCTCAAATATTCTTCCTATTCAATCCTCAAGCTATCTTCCTATTTTGACTTCAAGCAAAATTACCATTTTACCCCTTCTACTCAATAAGCATAACTAAGCCTTTTAGCATATAAATCATAATTCTAAAGCACATAAAATCATTCAAAATATATATATTCATGCAAAGTAATATGATATGCATTCCGACCCTCTTACTCTATGGTTGCCTTTTGGTGGGGTTTCACATCATGACCCCGTACTGTGAAATCTTGTATCACAGTATAGCGGATGATTAGCCTATTAGGTGGGATACTCCTCCATCTCCTAACCCCTACAACTTACCAGTTGCCTATTTCTGTTGATCAGTCCCACTCGAAACTGATTTGCTTACTTAGATTGGCCTGACTCCCTAACACTGTCGCCTATTCAAGAACAAGCTAGCCTCCCAGTAGGCGGCCACCTCTGAGAGATGAACTCGTTCTTGAATAGGTAACTATGTTAGGGAGTCAGGCTAGTCCGCGCCAATAAATCAGTTTCGAGTGGGACTGAATATCCCAAAGTGAACAACTGGTAAGTTGTAGGAGTTGGGAGATGGAGGAATATCCCACCTAGTGGGCCTACCACCTACTGTACTGTGATGTAGGGTTTTACAGTATGGGGTCATGATGTAAGTTTTCATTATTCAAGGCTATGATGTAGGGTTTCATAATCTATCTTTTTTAGTGGTTGAATTCTTTGAAACAAAAGTTATTTATTGAGATTGCAAGTTAAAGACACCACTCTTATGTTTAAAACTATTGATTGTGACAGCAATTGCGCTTTTAGTATTTCAAAATGTATAGCATGAAATCATTTCAAATGATCACTTGCACACACAAAGCATACTAGGAGTTTATTCTCACGTAGTTTATGCATGTTTTCATGTTGTGAGTTCAATTGACAAGGTTGGATTGCTAGAGATCAAGACTTCATATTTTATTTTCCAATTAAATTTGTTTAGAGACTATGATCTTTTATTCCGCATTTTTAGGACTTGTATAAGCTTTAAACAGTTGTAATTCTTAAGTTTATTTGAGGTATTCTTTTAGTTAGGTTTATTCGCTTACCCTCGTTATAAAGACCCTTTATCTTATGGATAGGGTGACATCCCCACCTCTCTTTGGGGTATGTAGATAGTGTAGTGTTACAAATGGGAACAAAATATATTGTAGAAGCTTATACAACAAGTTGAAATAGGAGATATGGAAAAAAGTATTTGAACATGATATAAGGTTATTGAAGTTAGGGGGAAGTGATATGATCTTAAGGGTTGATTGGTTGAAAAAGTACAACCCTATTATGTTTGACTTTGAGAAATTGAGTTTAACTTTTAATAAGGATGGGAAGGAAATTAAGCTAATAGGCAACAATGATGAGATTAATATCGAGAGGGTTAAAGGAAAAACCTTACAGAAATAGATTGGGAATGGTGAAAAGATAATTACAGGCCAACTTTGTTCAGTTCTTGTTGAAAAAGAAGCTGAAATATTTCCAAATGAGGGGACTGAATTTTTGTTACAAAATACTGAGGTTTTGAGAAGTCACAAAGCTTACCATTGACCAGGGAACATGAGCATCATATTCAATTATTTAAAAGGGCTCAACCTTTCAATATTAGACCATATAGGTATCATCAATTTTAGAAGGCAAAAATTGAGAAAATGGTTTCTAAAATGTTGCAAGAAGTAATCATTCAACCCAATAACAACCCTTAAGCTTCACCAATACTACTGGTTAAGAAGAAAGATGGTACATGGTATTTTTGTGTTGATTACAAATAGTTGAAATTACTCATATAAAGGATGATAAGTTTCTTATCCTTGTAATTGGTGAATTATTAGATAAACTATAGGGAACTATATATTTTTCAAAAATTGATCTTAGATTGGGTACTTCCAAATTAGGGTGCATGATGACGACATACTTAAAACTGCTTTTAGGACCCATAACGACCATTATGAGTTTACGGTTATGCTCTTTGGCCTTACAAATGGGCTTGCAATCTTTCAAGCCATGACGATATTTGTTGATTGTTTGCAAAAATTTGTATTGGTATTTTTTGATGATATAATTATATGCAGTTCTGATTTATAGTCTCATCTTGATCATTTGGAAGTGGTATTTGTGAAGCATTGTGGAAAAACATCAAAGAAAAATGCAGCGAAAATTTTTCAGTTTTTCCAAGCCACATCTAGAGGAGAGTACTTACTTTTTCTTACTGGTCGCGGATTAACCAATGTGGGGACGGGTTGCACTGGTATCCTTTGCATTGGAAGGGAAAAAAATGGCACCTGCAATTCAATAGAAATTCTCACCAATCTTCTACTCCTATGCATTAAATGTTTTTCCTCTTTGTCTTTCGGAGTATGGCACCTTATTCTTGGTGTTAGTTTGGTGAGACCACCTTCTTAGATAATCAAAACTCTTTCCAAGAGAGAAGGGCCGGGAAAAAAACCAGAGATGGAGAAAGAGCCGGCGGCACACTGGAGAGAAAAAAACTTAAAAAACCTAGTCAGTTTTTCTTCCTTCTACTTATCTTTAGCTAGCTTAGGACTTCCATAAGCCCTAATGGTTGAAAATCATCAAGCCCTAATGGGCTAGGTGTTGTCAATCCTCTTAATTAATTAATTATCTTTTTTTAGCTTCATTAAATATCCAAGACTAATTAATTAATTCTAATTGGACTCTTGAAATATGTCAACATATATCAGCCTAATTAATTAATTTATTCTAGCTCAATTCTCTTAATTAATTAATTAATTATCTTTTATAGGCCTTATTAAAACTTAAGACTAATTAATTAATTCTAATTGGATTCTTAGAATAAATTTTATTTTTCTTTTAAATAATTATCCATTAAGCCCAGATTGTATTTAAACAATACCAATGTAACTTGAGCTACTTTGGGAACCAAGAGACATATTATTCATGACTACTAAAATAATCAAAATGCCCTTATTATTAAATAGCCGCATTTTATCATTTTAAATATTTCTATTTATCACCATATGAAAATATTAACCCCAACAATAATATTGCTTAAAGCAATGTCTCTGACCTACAGGTGAAATGACAAAAAACCCCTCTATATAACATCAATCAATGAAATGAGATAAATGTACTAATATCTATCTTAAAGATATCTACTATCCTTAGATCTCTAGTCCGATAATTCATGGCTCACTTGAATGTACTTGTTTACCATTGGAAGCTACCCAAAAAGTACACATTCTAGAGTCACGTTCCCAGGACCTTGGATCATTTAGATTATCCTAAACAATCACAAGAGGGTGATTAAACCTCACTATGTGAAGCATAGAAACTCTTTTGCATGAGTCCGTCTTAACTGACTAGAGTAATACACCCAACATATAAGGATATTGATATAACAAAAGAAATTTTACTTAACATATATCAAAGGATAAAACCCTAACTTCGCCAGACTACCAACTCATACTCAAGTATGAAGGTATCCGTCCACGTTGTACCAGTAATAGTCTTATTTCTATAATTATAGTATTTTAAGATAGACTACTACTATTGGTCCAATTCTATGTATTTGAAATATGTTTATGCCTATGATGTGAGTGAACTACTCACTAATTCAAGTTAAACCATTCATCGTTAGAAATCATGGCATAATAGTCTTATCTTGATGAAATACACAATTCCATCAAACGACTAAGAATTCAATTATATTTGTATGATAAGTACCCATAATTTATACCTTATTGTGAAGACCGATCTAACACATAGACCCGTTACTTATCATACTTGGACATTTAAACAAGCAATAATATGTGAAATAAACTAAATTGAATGAATAAACCTTTTATAGCAATAGGTTGATACATAATACATAATCTTTGAGAGTATACTTTCCAACAATCTCCCACTTGCACTACAAAGACTAAGAAAGTCCATAAGTGCCTACCCCTATGACATCTAAGTGTCTGTGAAATACCTTTTCTATCAAATACTCGGTAAAGGGATTCGCCAGATTATTGATAGAGGAAATCTAATCAATTACTATCTCTCATTTCTGGATGAACTCTCGGATGAGGTAATGCTTTCTCTTTATGTGCTTGCCCTTCCTTGCATTGTGACACCGCTCTGGAGTTATCATAATAAATGGTGACAGGCCTATGAAGGTATAGAAAATCGAAAACACAGGGCACGCAATGAAAGCAAAGATAAAAAACTGAAAAAATTGAAGAACAAGGGATTCCCGACCAGAGCCGGCGCTGGCTCTAGCAGTCCTAGCCGGCGCCGGTCGTGCTCTGGCGGGACTCCGAGGTTAAAATTTTTTTTTACCTTTTTTCCTTGTTCTAAGAATTGGCTGGACCGGAATGTGTGCTACCGGGGTAGGTACACTGGTGGAAGCCTCTGGTGCGATTTCTGCAAGCCTCCTACTCCGTCTTTGCATGTAGGTGAATACTTAACTCTTGACCTTCCAGTATATGGCCTGTCTAAATTCGTTTGGTGAACAACTACAGACTAAGAAACCCTTTTTTGGAGAAAACGAGAGAGAGAGAGAGATGTTTGGCTATTTTCACAGAGAAGAAACCGTGTCTCAGAGAGTGTGTGTATCTTACAACCACGTTGTTTTCAATCCTCTTGTTTAACCTAAATAAAAACCTTAGATTAAATTGGATTGGGCCATTGGACTCTTAGTTTAACCTTTTGCGCTTAATTAATTATTCTAATTAGAACTACATAAATGGCCCAATTAATAATTAATTTTTCAGCCTAAATAAACTAGTCCAATAAATAAGCCTATATTAGTTTAGTTCCAGGTTAATCTTTAATTATTCAAACTGGACCAAAGCACTGAATAATTAATTAACTCACCAAACTAATTTAATTAAGTCACTCTCCATGGACCTTTATTTTGTTCTAGCCCAACAATTAAATCAGGCTACTTAAATAAAATAAATTTCATTTAATTTAAGATCAATTCCTTAGCCCGTATTTAATTGGGACTCACGGTCTATACTGGGGATCAAAAGACACATCGCCTTGTTATTAAAATGACCAAAATACCCTTGCCATATAAATAGCTGCATTTTAAATATTTTCTAATATTACCATAAGAAAATATTAATCTCAAGGACAATGCTGCGTTAGCAAAGTCTCTGATCTACAGGTGTAATGACTAAAATACCCCTCAATACATCATCGTACATTTAGAGAGGAAGAAGTGTACTAACACCTCTCTAAATGACATCTACCATCCTTAGGCCTTTAGTCCAATGATCCATGACCTCCTGGATTGTTTCTGCTTTCCAAGGGAGCTACCCTAAAGTAAACATCCAAGTTATGTTTTCCAGGACCCTGGATATTTAGATCATTTAGACAACCATAAAGGGCGATATAGTATAGAAACTATCTTGTACAAGTCTGTCTTAACTGACTAGTCACACATACCCAATATGCAAGTATATTCATTTTATGATAGAACCTCAACTATAGCATATCAAAGTATATGCTTTTAGCTTTGTAAGACCACCAACTCATACTCAAGTCGTAGAGTACTAGTCCATGCTGTATCGGTAGTAGTTTAGGTTTCTACCATATAGTACTTTTAGAAACTACTACTACAAGTCCTATTCTACGTATTCGAAATACGCTTGTGTCATGAAATGATTGGACTACTCACTGGCTAAAGGTAAGTCATTCCCCATTTAGAATTCACAATATAATAACCTAGACATGATGAGATTCTCATTCTCATCAATCGGTTAAGAACAAAAGTTTATGTGTTAAGTAACACGTGATCCATACCTTACTGTGAAAGACCTCCATTTACATGGACCACTTACTTAAACACAATGAGTCTTTTTCAAACGTAATTGTGCACAAATAAAATTGTAAATTCACAAATAATTTTTGAAAATAAATTCTTTTATTAAAACATTCTCTTTTTACATCAGAAACCTAATCTAAGAGGGCATACATCCCAATGGCCTATTCATGTGTGGTACTACTCCAAGTTCTATGAGGAACTTTTGGAGCCACACAGCTTCTTTAGAAGCCTCTGCAGCAGTAACATACTCAACTTTCATGGTAGAATCATCAATGCAAGATTACTTGATACTTTTCCATGAAATAGCTCCTCCAGACAAAGTGAAGACATATCCACTAGTGAATTTCCTTTCATTTTTATCTGCCTAGAAGTCTGAGTCTATGTAATCGGTAGGAACCAAATTATCAACACGATATACAAGCATATAATCTCTCGTTTTCTTGAGATATTTAAGTATATGCTCTACGGTTTGCTAGTGAGCTTCCTCTAGGTTTAACTGATATCTACTAACCATACCTATTGCAAAGCAGATATTTAGCCTAGTACAAAGCATAGCATACATAGTCGAAGTATAAAGCATTTTGCTCATTTTCTCCTTGTCTTCCTGTGTCTGAGGACACTACTTGGAAGCTAAGAATAATCCATATATAAAGGATACGATAGCCCCTTTACATTGATCCATACTATACTTGACCAATATTTTGTCAATATAAGCAGACTAGGATAAGCATAACATTCTTTGCTTCCTATCTCTAAGAAGCTTAATGCCTAGAATGTAGCTAGCTTCTTACAAATCTTTCATGCTAAACTGACTAGATAGCTAAACCTTAATAGATGACAATGTCCCTGCATCATTTTCAATGAGTAAAATGTCATCCACATAAAGTACCAAAAAAATCACTTTGCCATTATCTGATTTTCTATAAACACATAGTTCATCCATGTTTTGAATGAAACCCTAAACTTTCACGGTTTCATCAAAACGTATGTTCTATACTCGTGACGCTTGCTTAAGTTCATAGATGAACTTCTTAAATTTATAGACTATTTGTTTTTTACCTCTAGCAACAAAATCTTCTGGCTAGGACATATAAATATCTTCGCTAAGATAGCTATTTAAGAAGGCTATCTTGACATCCATCTACCATATCTCGTAGTCATTGTGACATGCAATGGCTAAGAGAATTTGGCTAGACTTAAGCATGACTAATGGCGAAAATTTTTTCTCATAATCGATCCATTCTTTTTTAATATAACCTTTAGCAACCAACATTGCTTTATAGGTTTTAACCTTTCCATCCGCATCTCTTTTTTTTTTTTTTATACCCATTTACACCTAATGGGTTTTATCCCATTAGGTATAGTGATAGGATCCCAGACCTGATTGAGGTACAGAGACTCAATCTCGACATTCATAGCTAACTACCATTTGTTTGCATAAGTATCAACAATGGCCTCCTCGTATCTAGTAGGATTTTATTCTTGATGATTAGAGATGATAAGGGCTAAAATTATCATTATTTTTCTAGTTATTTGAGGTTAATTTGAGATACTTTTGTTGTAATAACTAGGCATATTCCTTCATATTTGATATTTTACTTGTAAAAAGTGTTTTTGACAAATTTGTGTAGATTTGGGTTAATTTCGAGTAAAATTAGAGAATTTTCAAACCACACCTGGTGCTAGGTCTATTCTGCCCAAACAGTGAAAACAGGGCAAAATTCAGGGAGAGAGCAGAACACACCTGGCACTAGGTAAGTCGACTGGACCCGGCACTAGGCCTGTTCTGGAATACGAAATTTTTGTGCACGAATTTGAGAAATTTTCAAAGATTTCGGTATTTTTTAATTCTTATTTGGCCAAGACTCCTCAAGAAAGAAGTTTATAAAAGCAAGAGAAAACACAAGAGATTAAAGGGTGGATCTAAGAGCAAAAATTCGAAACACTCATAGAAGGAGGAGTTCACCATTCAATGGGGGGTTGTTCAAGAGAGTCTTCAAAGAGGAAGAAAAAGACTTATCTATGAGTGCTTTCTTTTATTTTTGTTTTCTTGTTCTTAAATAATGATGTATTCAATATTTTTATTGTAAATTACCATTATTTCAGATTCATGATTTTGTGTTAATTTAGTTATTTAATCAATTCTTTATCATCTTTGGTATTTGATTATTTATTCTCATTGGTTATTGATATGAGTTCTTCTAATTGACTTGGGAAATGATGTTAGGAGTTTATTGCATTAATTTCGTATTTGTCAAATCTTAATGGACTTGGGAGATGAAGTTAGGATTATAAGACTAAAGTAATGGAAGATTAGTTGATTTCATCTCGAGCAAAGGGTCATTAGCTAATTTCATGTTTAAGAGGAATTGAGCTTAATGCATATTTTAGTTATCTTGGTTTGATTGAGAAATCTACTAATTTAATAAAAAGATAGTGATTCAATGGATTGGGAAAGAAGTGTAGTCTACATAAGTAGATTCGTGACTTGGAAAATGATTAAATTTTACTTTATATTCCTTCATGATACCACGATGATAATTTATTGAGAGAATTATTAGTTGATTCATTATCTTATTTTCTAGGGTAATTGTCTAAATTGCATATTCCTACATCCTTGAGTTGTATATATTTCTTTATTTTTTTAATCTTATCACTTTATTTGATCGGTTAAACAATGAATGAAAAGTGATTAGTGTGTACTTATTCCTTTGAGGATCGATACTTGTTAATTTTCTATACTATACTTGCGATGAGTATATTTGCTCGTATGTGTATTTTGAGATTAATATTTTAATTAAAATTTGACTAAGAGGTGAATTTAAATTTGATGATTTTTATACACCTAAAATTTATGCATCAAGGGACTAGATCATAGATCTCCCCGATCCACCTTTCTAGAACTCTTGTGATCCTCCCACTACGACAAGGCTCAGTTTGTATAGGAACATCCGTCTATGTTTCTCTTGGTTCTCAATTGGGATGTTAGAAGTATTTGAAGTTGAATCAGTGACCAACTTCTCTTCTAATTGTATTTTGCTTGAACCCGTGGTGGAAGGAACTTATTTATCTTCTAAGTATCTAGTATTAGTACTAACAAGTACTTTATACTCTTGAGAATGATAGAAATATCCACTTCTCGTTCCTTTTGGATACCTAACAAAGTGATATAACTCTTATCTTAGTTCCAGCTTACTTCTTTTTGTTAGCACATAAGTTGGATAACCCGATATCTTGAGATGGTTCAGACTAGGCTTTCGTCTAATATACATCTCATAAAGTATCCTAGGTATTGATTTAGAAGGTACCAAGTTCAAAATATACAACGGTGTTTTTGAGATATACCACAAAAAAGAAATAGGAAGAGACGCATGACTCATCATACTTTTGACCATTCCCATCAAAGTTCTATTTCTTCTCTCAGCTACTCCAGGCACAGTTAACTGAGATACTATGTCATGATGTACCAAGTAATTTTTAAACTCACCGACAAGGTACTCTTCACCACGATTCAATCTTAAAGTTTTAATTAGTTTACTTGTTTGACACTCCACTTCAACCTTAAACTCCTTGAATTTATCAAAAGAGTCAGTCTTGTGCTTCATCAAATATATGTAACTAAAATGAGTGTGGTCATTTGTGAAAGTGATGAAGTATTCGTAGCCTCCTTTAGCTGGTGTAGTCATCAGACCACAAATACTTGTATGAACTAGTACTAGTATTTCCATGACTCTATTTGCCTTTTTGGTAAAAGACCTTTTGGTCATTTTACCTTTAAATGAGGCCATTCTTCCAGTCTTAATGAACCTAAAGGCCCATCATGAATTAACCTCTGAATCCGATTGGGATTTATATGTCTCAATATTAGATGTTACAAATACGAGTCATTTGATATAATCTTTTTCTTTTTATTATCGGTTCAATTTGAATATTGTTTACTTAATTTCGAATAGGATGTATATAAAAAAGATTCCCATACATGTGTCCTGAATAAATTAAATTACCATCTCTACTGATGGAAACACCAGAATGAAAAGAAATAGAATATCATTGATTTATTAATTTGGAAACTGAAATCAAATTTTACTTAAAATAAGAAACATAGAAAATATTTTTTAAAAGTAACTTTCTTTTATAATAAAAAATAAGCTCAAGATCTCCCACTACTTCAACCCATATTCTTACTCTATTATCTACTTGAAGTCCATACTCGCCCTTACTAAGTCTCTTTGTCCTTTTGAACCCCTACAAAAAGTTACAGACATGGTTAGTGGCTCTAAAATCTACTATCCAGAAGGATGTTGATCCAACCATTAAAATAGATTCTAGGTATAGAGCAATACCTGAAGTAGACTTAGCTAATAAGTCTAGACAATCTTTCTTCTAATGCCCCTTCTTGCCACACTTAAAACATTTGCCTTTGGGCTTCCCGTTGGGTTTGGCCTGACCAGATGCTTTGGGCTGGGTCCTTGCATTGTTCTGGACCTTCTTCTTGAATTTCTTAGGCTTCGCCTTAATTCTAGAAGAAGAGAGAGAACGAGAGACCAAAACTTTTGACACGGGTTTTATGATCTTCTTTGCCGCCTAGAGCTTTTTTATAAGTTTCGTAAGATTCATATTCAACTTGTTCATGTTATAGTTCAACTTAAACTGAGAATATAAGTCAGACAGAGTTTCAAGAACTATGTCAATTTAGCTCTCGGAATCTATTATTGTGCCTAAGACCTTGGCCTCCTTGAACTAAGCAATCATTTTGGGCAGATGCTCTCAAACCGATGCCCCCTCAGCCATCCTAGTGTTCATAATTTCTCTAAGAGCTTCCTGCCTGCAGACTGGCTCTTGTCAACAAACATGATATGCAATGACAAATCAATATCATACACAATGACCATGTGCTCATGCTTAGATTGGAGCACACTAGACATAGAAGCCATTGTGTAGTGTTTAGCCATCTCATCGACTTTCTTCCATATCTTATCGGCCTCTCAATCTTGATCAATGGATTTTTTCCCAATCTCAAGACAGGGATCTGTAAGAACATATTTGTACTCCTTGATAGCGAGTTCTACATTCAGGTTCCTCTTCCATTCTACATAATTTGGGCCTGTCAACTTATTCTCCTTGAGAATGATTGACAATGGACTGAAATCAGACATTTCTAAAATATTACGAAAAACATTCATTTAGTTTACAATAAATAAACATACATATTCTTTGTATTATTTGTTTGATAATAGATAACTCTTAAAATCATTATAAAAAATATAAATAGTTTAGCTCTTAGAAAAGCTAATAGAGCTTTGTAGGAAGATTAATAATATTCTAAGTTAAGTGTTTAACCATCACGAATCAAACTTCCTAAAATAGGTAATGATCTAGAAAAAGTTTTACCAATAGGATGGCCACTAATTCACACCATCTACGAGTAATCTAATACTAAAAACCTCCAATATAGGTTGGTCGATCCTAATAAATACCCTAGACTTTTAATTTTCCTCTTCCATTAGTTCTTGATACTTGTGAAAATCCATCCTATAGGGGGTCTGTGAAACCCCACCTAAAGCCAACCCTAGAGTAAGGGGGTCAGGATGCGTATCATATTTTCTTGCATGAATATATATATATATATATATATATATATATATATATATATATATAAATGATTTTATGTACTTTAGAATTATGATTTATAGTCTAGAAGGCTTAATTGTGTTTATTGAGTGGGAAGGATAAAATGGTAATTTTGCTTGAGGTCAAAATAGGAAGATAGCTTGATGATTAAATAGAAAGAATATTTGGGAGAAAAAATAAGAATAAGAGTTGTTGTGGTTTAGTGGTTAGAGCTTTGGAATTAATCTCTAATGTCTTGAGTTCAAATCCCATCATTTAAGTTTTATCATGATTATTTTTTTTTAGGTTGAATTTTTTTCGGCCCTTGCATTCCATAAGTAGAAATAGGAGTGTTGTCCTAGGGGAGACATGAAGGAAAAGTCCTAACCCTATTCTTATGCCCTAAAAGAATTCTTAAAGGATTCATGTCCTTTTATTTCCTAGTTTACTTTAAATTTTTTACCAATTAAGTTTGTTCAATTTATCCAGTTCTATGTTTTAATTCCAGCAAATTTCAGCAAGGATTTTTGGTCTTGGAATTTAAAAAATGGCTCTTAGAGGATAGAGTTTTAACTAAAAATAGGGAAGGAGTTAAGGAAGGTTCCCAAGAGAATTAATCTCCATGGTTGAACCTTCAAACTCCACTCCATAGTGTTCATCTTCTTCATGGAAGCAGCAATCTGAAAATTTTTCAGGTTCTTGGACAGTCTAGCCTTCGAAAATTTCAACCATCTTTCCTACTCAAATGCTGCCAGAAAAATGGCCAACTTATTCAGCTTGAAGACTGAAATTCTTTGCCAAAAATCGGACTGCACAAAGCTGTGCAAACCAGAAAAAATTTTTGGACAGCTTCGATGCTTAGCAGGCAAAAAACAAAGCTGTCTCTTCTACCTTTCAGACCAGTAGATTACTTCTGCCTTTCCTCCATAAAGAAGGCCGGAAACCAGCCTTAAAGAACCCTCCAATACCTCCCTAAACCCTCTGCATAATAATAATAATAATAATAATAATAATAATAATAATAATAATAATAATAATAATAATAATAATAATAATAATAATAATAATAATAATAATAAATAAAGCCTTTTATATAAATAATAATAATATATAAAATATTAATCTTGTAAGTCATATATTCATAAATACTATTGAAATTTATTTATTATCTATTGATCAAAATTTAATAAAATTTATTTATTATTAATTTTATTTATTATTTTCTATCTATTAATTATTAATTAAGAGATTAGTAATAATTTATTATTTATTTTAATAATATCATATAGGATTTAGGATTCTTCATCAATTAAACCCAGGTTTATTCATTAATAACAATACTCAAGATTTGTATTTGAACCTATAACATATTAGTAATTATTTTACAACCCCTAGTTATTTTCACTTATCAAGCTAGACTTATTTTATAAAACCCTTTATCATCTACCCTTAAAGCTTAGGACATTAGGGTCATTATTGTAATAAGTTGAATTAGAATTATTTATGGAAGCGAATATAGCTTGAGTATAACCATATGACTTGTGTTTATCCCAGGCAGGGTTAGGTCAGCTTTGGAAGATTTGTGAATTTGCAAGCAAATGATTAGGTAAGCTCCTGCATAAACTTATTTGATAATAAATGGTTACTATGGCAAACCAAACGCGAAGTGTATGGACACTCATTTTGTAAAGGCAATTAAGGACTGTTTCCTTTCTTGTTCAGTCAAACAAATCATTTGAAAACCAAACAAGCAGTTTTGCACAAACACTAAACTCTTTCTAAAAACCTACTTTGACATGAATTTTAGAAACCCTTAATTGCTATTTCCAAGTAAAGCAATGTTTTATCCATTTTCTCCCAAGTAGGACAATCAACGTTGAGTACTCAATAAGAATAGGCTAGTAGTACTAATTTTGAAGAGTAAGAGCGAATCTTCTAGCAGGAGGCTACCTCCAGAAGATAAACTCAACTTAGAGAAACGACAGTACTACTTAGTCATGCCGGTCCGAGCTAACAAGTTTCAGTCAAGTGGACTGTGTGTTTCCAGAGTGGACAACCAGTATGTTTGGGTGTAGAGAAGGATGAGTATCTTACCTAGTAGGCCGATCACCTACTTTTTTGTCAGTCTGCACAAAGTGTGGCATTCTGACCGTTATATGGTCATGGGGCCCAATGTGTGGTAACTCATGGCTACCCATTTGAGTGGTTGTATTTAATATGTACATGTATGGTTTGAAAAGCAAAATGCCACTCTTTATTTTTAATCCTTATATATTGCTTGCTAGCATTTTCTTCTATACAATTTTTACAAATTGCATACATGAACTATTTTACCTGAACACTTAAAGCACACACGGGCTTACTGAGATTTTTATCTCATCACCTTTTATGCCATATTTTCAGGTCGATCCTGCTGTGGAGATGAGTAGCTAGATTGTTGCCTGCTTTGAAGATTTTGTATTATTTATTTTATGTGTTGCTTTGAGAGATGATAGTGAACAATTTATTTTGGATTTGTTCCTGAATTTTTGGGTTATAATAAGTTCAATTTTTAAAGTATTGTTTTTATTTTCGTTGGTGTAACCTAGTTATAAAGACTCCTTGTCCTTTGGATGGGGCGACATCCCCTGCCCTGTTGGGCCTAGGTAGTGGGGTGTTACAGGGTCATGCTTAGAATGACACGAGAAAATTCGCTATCTCTAATGAGAGTTGTGATGGAAGCCATGGGGTTGCTGGAGCCCTTCTTCCACTTAATATTTTATTAAAAATAGAGTTTTATGCCCAAAGAATGTTTTCTATAATCTTATGGTTTTATTCACTTTGGTAAAAACTTAAAATTTAATATTATTCTCTATGTCAAGGATTATACCCTGCGAGAGAATAAATTATGAATTTATTTTATTATTTTAAGTAAATAACTTTAAGTTCAATATTATTCTCCATATCAAGGATTAAACCATTTGAGAGAATAAACCATGAACTCTTTTATTTTTAAAGTTTCTTAAATTAAAATATTTTATCAAAACTCGTCCTACCTAATAAGACTTTGGTCTTACAAGAACTTGTGCATTTGATCACAAAAACGAAATAAGCATGAAACCAAAAGTAAATCTTTTTTTCATACTCAAACTATTCATTTATTTCTAAGTAACCAAATAATAGATTAAACATCATGAATTAAAAACTTAATGATCTTATTTAATCCTAAGGTGGTTTCATCATTTACTATTTATTTTCATACAAATTATTCATCCATAAATAAATAAAACTATTGCAGAAAATTAACCTCATAAAATGGTTTCAAAACATGATTACATTAAGGAAAATTGAGAAACAAAACTTCAGCAACTGCTCATTTTCTTGGACAACTGGCCAAACTGTATCCTATTTTATTTTGCATTTTGAACCCATTTTGCCATGCTCAAGCGGAGCCGGTGTTGGCTCTAACTCCTACAACTGGCGCCGCTGCACTCTAGAGTTGGCCAGTTTTTGCCATTCCCAAGAGGAGCTGGTGCCGACTCTAACTCCCATAGTCGACGCTGACTGCACTTTGGAGTTCGCCGGCTTACCTGCCCGAAAATTCTAGCACTACCCATAGTTTATTCTAGCACACCTTATAGCAAAATTCTAGCACATTAGTGACCTGAAACTGCCAGAAAAAAAAATCCAATTTCTAAACAAAAAAATTCTGCACATAGCAGCCACCAAAATGCCGAAAAATTAGCCACAAAAGTACCTAGAAATATCTAGCTTTACAGCCATATTTTGCCCCTCAAAGAAAACAATCATGTTCTTTTAGTCCCCAAAGTTTACAGATTATAAGAATACAAAGAAATGGGAAAAACAGGCTAAAGAACATGCTTTTACAAGCGCCTATGCCTCTAACCATGAGGCGTACATCGAATCTACTTAAAATCAGAAAAATAATGGGAAGAAATAGAATACATGATCCTATGCCTCAACCACGAGGCATACATGAACTCTAGAAACTAATGCATGAGGGATCAAATGAAATTACAAAAGATTCATTTTTAAATAATAAAAGAACCACATTTTCCAGTTTTAACCCTAGTACATGCTCCTAGATGAAAATCGTAGCTTTGATACCACTTGAAGAATCATGGAAAAACATTAAAGAAAAACGTAGCAAAAAATTTTCAATTTTTCTGAGCCACATCTAGAGGAGAGTACTTACTTTTTCTTGCTGGTCGCGGATTAACCAACGTGAGGACGGGTTGCACTGGTATTTCTTGCATTGGAAGGGAAAAAGAGGGCGCCTGCGGTTCAACAGGAATTCCTGCCAATCTTCTACTCCTATGCTTCAAAAGTTTTTCTTCTTCGTCTTCCAGAGTATAGCTCTACCTTATTCTTGGCATTAGTTTGGTGAGAGCACCTTATTGGATAATCAAAACACTCTCCAAAGAAGTAAAACCCAAATTCATAATATAAAATAAACATAAATAGCTCATTAAAAGATCAAGAAATTCATAGATAAATTAATTACCATTTAAATTCAAATGTACATAGTTGTCCAAATTATCGCATATTATTGAATAATATGCATTGATAGTAAATTTATATGACTATTTATGTTTTATTATATATATATATATATATATATAAATATATATACACGTAGTATACACATATATGTTTATTAATATATTTATATATACGTGTGTATATATATGTATATTTATGTGGGATGTATATATATGTGTGTGTATTTTTGTGTGTATGAGTCATTTTTTCTAATTGATCTATTTGTATAAAATTATTTAATAAAAGTGACGAAATAATTTATTAAAAATAGTGATATAATTAACAGCATATAGACTTTTAAAATTATATAAATATACAAAATAACTTATTATATGGAATAATTTATTTTACTAGTACACTTAATATGATTATTATATCTTATTATAATACAAATGTTTAAAAAAAAAATTCAAATAGAACTTTACAAATAGTTTAAGTAAAAAAAAAAAAAAAAAGAGAGAGAATATGACTAAATATAAAGTTTGGCCCAACGGTTGAGTGTGCGTATTGCACTCCTTGCAAACCAGGGTTCGAATCTCTTCTCTCGTAGAATGCCTTGTGAATCTCGCAGAATTGGAGTGGTGCAATCAGGTGTGATGGGTGTGGGGAAAAATGTTTCCTTGGTCAAAGAGCATGACTTTTAGCTATGAAACTTTCCTCGCTAATGACAAAAATTTTGTCGCCATTGATGATTATTTGTGACAAAATTTTCCTCGCAAAAAATCATAAATATATTTTTACGAACGTATTTAATTTGTGAAATAAAGTTGACCATTTAGTGACAAATCTTTCGTGACAAATTTTTTTTTCGCTAAAATATAATCATTAGCGATAACATGACAGTTTTGGTGACAAAAATTGTATAGTTTTTGTGACAAAACTTTTCCTAACAAAAAGTTGGAGTTTTACCGAGGAAATAATTTTCCTCGCTAAAAGGCTCACATTGGCAATAAAACATTGTGTTTTGTCGCCCGAATGCTTTGACAATGGCATTTCTGCAACAATCTTGTGATAAATTTTTTTTCCTCGCAAAAGGGCTTCAACGAGAAAAAAAAAGACTTTTAGCTAGGAAAATATTGTGTCATGGAAGGCTATTTTTTTTGTGGTGTGTTTTGACATCACGAAGAATTAAAAATATAATTTACTTCTTTCCCAATCCATGGAATCATTATTTCCTGATTAAATTAGCATATTTTCCAATCAAACCAACATAACCAAAGAAATGTATTAAACTCATTCCTCATGAATATCCTTATACTCTAGACAATATAAATATGAAATTAGCCAATGACCCTATACACTAGGCGAAAGTAACTAACCTTTGATTACTTAGGTTCAATTCTTAACTTCCCCCCCCCAATATAGTTAAGATAATAATTATATAGAATTAATTAAATTGTACTCAATTCTAATTTCGTTTTCCAAGTCCATTAAAAAGAAATTCAACTTCATCAATCTATCAAATAAAAGCAAGTAATCAAATACTACGAATAATAATTAATTGATCAAAAATTGAATAAATTACAATATTATAAATCTAAAAATAACATTCAATTACAATTAAAACATTAATCTCATCGTTGTTCAAAGAAAAAGAAAACAAAGGTCTTAGAAAGAACTCATAGACAAGCCCTCTTCTTCCTCATTTGATAACCTCTTTGAAACAATGCTCCTTCAAGTGATGAATTCCCTTTTAATGAATGATTTTAGCTTTGATTCCTTGAATTCATACATTATTCTTCACTTGTTCTTGGTTAAATAAGCCTATTGGTTGCTAAAAATAGTTCTCCAAAAGTCTTGGGTAGAGTATAGATTGGAAATAAGTGAACCTCTTAGGCAATTCCCAATTTGATTTGAAAAAGAATTTTGAATCGCCATAATAGAGTTAGGCCGATGCCTGGTCACTTCGTCTACACCTGCGGCGGTCCAGCACTGTTTCTCTCTGGTTTTGCTTTGTTTTCCTCTTCTATTCCAAAATAGAACCATGGCTGGTTCAACTACTTTGGACAGGCACTGGGCCAGTTTTGAAAATCTACAATTTTGCTCCAATTCGTCCATTTCTGCACAAAATTACCAAAAATATTTTTCACAAGTAAAATATCAAATTGGAAAGAAAATGACTAGTGTTTGAATTAAAAGTATCACAAAATTACTTCAAATAACTAGAAAAATATAGACAAAATTAGTCCATATCAGAAGGCAATCATTTTATCATCAAGATAAACTATCAAAATTTAAAATTTTTAATAGAACAAAGAAGTACAACAACAACACAACAGAAATAGATGTCTAAACTCATAAAGCTTGATATTAAATTTATTATAAGAAAGGTAAGGAGAATAAGATTGCTAATATTTTGTCTAGACAAGAAGAACTTGTAGAAATTTCCACTATCATTCTTTTGTAGACTAAGGAAGTGATTAAAAGTTATGAGGGGGATGGATTTGCATAAGAGAACATTATAAAATGCTTATTGGACTCTGGTAGTAATACTGAAATGCAATACAAAAATGGTCTATTTTTTTTATCAAATAGGAGCTATACATTAGAGAAGGAAAAGAAGCTAGGCTTAAATTGGTGGAGGAACTCTATTCTACCTAACAAGGGGGGCACTCATGTATTGAAAGATGGAAAGAAAGATTACAGAAATAGCTCACAGATTGAGCAGAATATGAACAAATAAGCACCAATGCCTTTTACATTTAGAATAATTCTATTTCACTTTGAAATACAAATAAAAAGGGATATTTTTGTATTCAAAAGCGTAAGAGTGTTTCTGAGAAAGATACTACAAAAATCTGCTTCAAAATTAAGTTTTAAAGGCTTTTATAGGAGCTAAACCTAAATTCCCAATGGCTAGTAACAATTAGTTATTTTTTGTTAGGATTTTTAGGGTTTTAGATTTACAAAGTGGAATGATGTCCGTCCAAAACGGCATTTTTTTTTTTAAGTAGAAACATTTTAAAAATGCTACAAATTATTGGATGGAATTTTGGATTCAGAAGTCCATCCAAACTACTCAATCCAAACATCTGAAGACGTACTTTTTGAAATTATTTTATTTGTGTGCTTTAAGGTAAAAATAAATTGAATATAAGGTAAAGAGACATGGGAATTTACAAATAATACCTTAATAACAATTCTTAATCTATAGTTCTTTCAAAAAGACTTCACAATTTGCAAGCTGTTAAGTTGAAGTTATACTTGACTTGGATTCCATTACTCAAGAGCTGCTTAGAAGTCTCATTTGCATGCCTTTGGAAGAATTGAGGTCAAATATGTCCTATTACATATCAATCATATAAGTTAGTCTTCATCAATGTTTATCATAAGTCAAAATCACCAAAAATGATTTGTCTTCCCTTAGACAGGGCCAACATTAGTATAATTTGCATGATACTCACTCATGTTTTATGCCCAAAACTTAGAGCAACCATAGTAGACACCATATAGTGCAAATCCTTCTAGGCCTATTCGACCACTTTGAATTTCTGTCACTTGAATTTTATAACTTTTTCCTCCAATAAACTTTGCCTTAAACCTTCCTAAATCAAATAGGTTCGATTCTTTAAGAAATTTGTTCATTTAAAAAAATTGGATCCTTCTATCTCTAACTCCAAAAATTCGATTCAACAACCGATGGTCAAATTTCATGTTTACTAAGCCTACTCTAAAGGAGTACCATTGCACCATTAGACCTCCCCCAATCTCCTCAAACTTTCTCTTTTTCAAGTTTGCATAAAATTTCCAAATCAGAAAGATGTACAGTTTCTCATCTATTAACAACAAAACCCCCCATCTAAGATTCTCAAACATATTCAAAATGTTAGAAAAGTTCAGAAACACCTCAGTATTAACCCAATATCCAGTGACCACAGTCCTATTTCTAGATAGCCTGTCATTAAATTCAGACTCACATTTTAGATTGAGAAATCGAGGTACCTGAGTTTCCGAGCTTTCCTGTGCAAAAAGCTCTGTTGATGAGTCAGTTTGTGAAGGTGTTTCTTCAGCAACGATTTTCTTTCCTTTCTATTTGGTGGCCGATTGTGCGACAGCAATAGCTTTTATCTTAGCCACTGATTTGCTTTTCTTGCCCTTCGTCGTCTTTTTCTAAGTTCATTTGTCTGATTTTGATATTTTTATCATGGTAGAAGCAAGAAGAAGATGAAGGATTTTTTTTTTCAGTGGAGAAGATGAAGATACGAAGTGAGAGAAGCCAAAAGAACAATGGTGGTTTCAGATTTCTAGGAGAGAGAGAAATAACCTTTTTGTGATTTTTTAGGTTTTAGAGTAGATAAGCACAATCGAGTAGTTTCAATCAAAGATTTGCACCAGAGATAGGGTCACCTTTTTGAAAAGCGTAGACATTTTGAAAATTCAAACAGTGAGTTTTGGACTTCTACGCTTCTTCATCTGAATATTAAAAAAATTGGGCTTTACACGATTTTGGGCTGCTGCTGTTTTGGACTCAGACTGAGTCCAAATTTGTTAGTCCAAAAATCAAAAGAGAAATATTTTGTTGAGGGGATTTTGGATTCAAGTTTCTTGGGTATTGCGTCCAAAATCCCCATCCGAAAGGTGTATCTTCAGAGGTTCTGCAAGAATGAACAAATAAATTTTTGGCAAAGTTGTTAGTTACATAATTTTAGTAATTCCCAAACCTCTTCTTAAATGATTGAATCTATCTTTGGCCAAAGGTTTAGTGAAGATATCTGCAAGCTGTTCATCAGTTGAGATATATTCAACACACATCACCCTTAAGCACATGATCTCTAATAAAATGATACTTAATTTCAATGTGCTTAGTTCTAGAGTGCTAAACCGGATTTTTTGTTAAATTGATAGCACTAGTATTATCACATAAGATAGGCATGCAATTAAAATTTAAACCAAAGTCAAGCAACGTGTTTTTTCATTCATTAAATTTACGCACAACAACTACCAACTGCTATGTATTCAACTTTGGTTTTTGAAGGAGAGACACACGCTTGCTTTTTGCTATACTAAGAGACAAGAGAGTGTCCAAAGAATTGGCAGTGTCCATTGGTGCTTTTTCTCTCAACCTTGCAACTGGCATAGTCGGTAACCGTATATCCTATAAGATCAAATGAATCAGTTCATGGATACCATAAGCCATAATCATGTGTTCTGATTAAGTATCTAAGGATCCGTTTTACAACACATAAATGAGATTCTTTTGAACATGATTGAAATTGAGCACAAAGACATATCGAGAACATAATGTTAGGTCAGCTGGCAATAAGATAAAGGAGACTTCTGATTATACATCTATATTTCAACTCATCTATCTTTTTACCTTTCTCATTTTTATCAAGCTTTAACGATGTGCTCATAGGTATACCTATTTCTTTTGCTTCATTCATACCAAACCTCTTGAGTAGTTCCTTGGTATACTTGGTTTGATTCAAGAAGATTCTATCTTTGGTTTGCTTAATTTGAAGACCAAAGAAGAAATTAAATTCTCTCATCATGCTCATTTCAAATTCTTATTGCATTATTTTGGCGAATTTCTTGCACAACGATGAATTATTAGTAGCTTAAAAAATAATATCATCAACATAAATTTGCACAATTAAGAAATCATCAGAATTTTTAGATTTAATAAACAATGTGGTGTTAACTGATCCTCTTGAAAAACCATTTGATAGAAAAAAAACCACTAAGCCTTTTATGCCATGCTCTTAGAGCTTGTTTTAAACCATAAAGGGCTTTGGAGAGTTTAAATAAATGGTTTGAAAGACATTCATGAGTAAAACCAGGAGGTTGTTCCACATATACTTCTTCTTCAATGAAACCATTTAAGAAAGCACTTTTGACATTCATTTGATAGAGTATAAAACCTTTGAAAGATATAAATGCAAGCAACATTCTTATTGATTCTAACTGAGCAACGGGAGCAAAGGTTTCATCATAATCAATGCCCTCTTCTTGATTGAATCCTTGGACAATTAATCTAGCTTTATTTCTAATAACAATACCATTCTTATCAAGTTTGTTTCTGAAAATCCACTTGGTTCCGATTACAGGATGGTCAAGTAGTCTTGGGACAAGCTTCCACATCAATACAATTTAGTTCAGTGCTAGAAAGTAGAGCAAAATTATCAACAAAATACCATATAGTTTTGACTCCGTGGCTAAGATTTTCAATGATCTGTTCTTTTGGATGGACAGTTTTATATTTCCAATCTCTTGGCAGATCTTGATTCATGGGTTCTTCAGTCATTTGATTGATTTTTTCAGCCTATTGTTCTTCTAATTCCTCTTATTTAGCATGAATATCAAGTGGAGGAGCCATATGCTGCTCATTACCTTTTTCTATTGAGATACCTATATCATCATCATTATTTCTAGAAGAATATTTATTAGATTCATCAAACACAATATGTACGGATTCTTTCACACAGAGTCCTTTTATTATATACTCTATATGCCTTTTTGTTGGAAGAATATCTAAGAAATATAACCTCATTAGATTTGCTATCAAATTTTTCACGGTTGTCATGAGTATTGAGGACAAAATATTTGCATCTAAAAAATTTAAAATATGAAATGGACGGAACTTTGTCAAATATGAGTTCAAAAGGAATTTTTCTTAAAAAGGGTCTTAGTATAACACGGTTGATGATGTAGCAAGCTATATTCACAGCTTCAGCCCAAAAATATTTTGGAAGGGAGTTTTCACACAACATTAATTTTGTCATTTCTTGCAAAGTTTTATTTTTCCTCTCAACCACACTATTTTATTGAAGAGTTTTAGTTGCTAAAAAATTTTGTGAAACGCCACTTTCATCACAGAATTTTGTAAAGTTATGGTTGCAAAATTCTGTACCATTGTCACTTCTAATTGAAATCAATTTGCAACCAAAAAAATTTTGAACACGTTTTAGTAGTTTTGAGAATTCAGAGAAGGCTTCATCTTTTTTAGCAAGGCATAGAGTCCAAGTGAATCTTGAGAAGTCATCTACAATTACATAAGCATACCTCTTACCACTAAGACTAGTTGTCATTATTGGTCCAAATAGATCCATGTGTATGAGTTCAAGAGATTTTGATGTAGAAATTATTTTCTTGGATTTAAAAGAGGTTTTGGTTTGTTTTCCAAATAGGCAAGTATCACAAATTCGATTTTTATCAAATCTTATTTTGGGCAGCCCTTTAATAAGGTCTTTTGAGGATAATTTGTTTAGCAAATCGATAAATATATTACCTAACTTTCTATGTCAAAGATATGTATCATCATCATTCATGGAGAGGCATCTAATATCTTGTGCCACAAGATCATCAAGATAAAGTACATATACATTTTCAACACGATTAGCAACAAAAATAGTCTTATTGCTAGAACTATCTATGATAATGCAAGAATCTTTTTCAAAAATAACTTTGCATCCATTATCATATAGTTGGCTGATGCTAAGTGGATTGTACTTCAATTCATCAATTAATAGCACTTATTTGATGATAGTTGAAGATCCCTTACCAATATTACTTATGCCAAGTATTTTTTCTTTCTTTTTGTCTCAAAATGTGACAAATCCATCGCTTGTAACTTGAATATTTTCTAGAAGTGCAGCATTTCCAGTCATCTGCCTTGAGCATCCATTGTCTAAAAACCATTTTCTGGAGCTCATCTTGTCCATTAAGTGTTCCTATACATAAGATGGAAGAGTGATTTTTGGTACCTATACCTTCTTGGGTCCACGGGGGTTAGTGACAGTTTCTTTTACCCTCAAAACTGTTTTTATACCATATTGCACATTCTTCCTAACATGAAACTTAGATGCTTTGTGCCTAAATTTTTCATAATATATGCAACAATTGTATATTATATATGATGAAACAACTTTTACAAAGTGAGATTTGTAATTTTCAGCTTTGATCTCATGCTTATAGCCTAGACCATTTTGGTTTGTAAAATTTTCAATACATATGGTGAGATCATCGACTCTATTTTTCATATCATCAAAATTGCTAACCATAACTTCAAGAGAACGAATTTTGTCATATAAGGATTTATTTTCTAAAGACACATAATGTAAGGATGTAATAATAACATCTTTTTCAGTATTTGCACACATATATGACACAAGTGAGACTTTGTTCTCATTCAACAGTTTTACATTCTCATATAACAAATAGTCAATTTTCATCTTCATTTTTTTATTTCTTTTAGATAGCTTTTTAAATTCATATGAAATAGCAATTCATTAGGATTATCATGCTTTTCACAGTTAGAATCATACAAATCGGTTATCAAATCTGGAAAAGTACGATTTACTTTATCCTCCATAGCCATGAAGTAAATGTTTGCTTTTTCATTCTCAGAATCACAACTTTTTTCTGTCTCAAATTTAGCTTGATCCCAAGTTCCAATTAATCCTTTTCCTTTCTTCAACTTTGTGTTCTTCTTTTTAAATTGGTTAGCCTTATTTTCTTTCGCTACTGGATAGTCAGCGATGAAATGCTCCGTGCTTTTGCATTCAAAACATTGAGGCTTGAAGAAGGAAGTTTGTCTTTTTTTTTTTTTTTCACAAGCTTCTTACCCTTTTTGAAGTGGCCATTTCTGAATATTTTTCTAAACTTTATAAAAACCATAACCAATTCTTCTGTGTCCAAATCAGTACCATCATTACAATCAGTTTGATCACTATTAGCCTTTTCATCAACTATTTACGGCAGTTCCCCGTTTGCCTTTGTCATCATCATCATATTCTTGAAACCTTTTGAGTTTCATTTCATGGATCAAAAGAGAGCCGATTAGCTCTTCAGTAGGTAAGATATTTAGGTTTTTAGATTCCTCTATAGCCAAGGTTTTTTGCTACCAACTTTTTGGCAAAGCATTAAGAAGTTTTCTATTTTGTTTACCGAGGGAATAAGTTTTCCCATAAGCCTTTAGTCTATTCATGATATTTGTGAATCGAGTGAACATATCAGTGATATTCTCACTTGGCTTCATAATAAATAATTCATAGTCTCGAACTAAAAGTCCTAACTTTGATTCCTTTATTTGATTAGTCCCCTCATGGGTGACTTCAAGTAATCTCCACATTTCATGAGTTGAATCATAACCACTCACACGGTTATATTCGTTAGCGACAAGAGCACATCAAAATATATTCATCGCCTAAAAATTTATAGTCATTTTTGAAATATCCTTATTATCATATTCATCATTCTATTTAAACACTTTTCTACAATAGTTCATTTTCAATTAGATTCCATAGCTCAAAATTTATTGAGCACCCATATATCTTCATTATGTTTTTTTAGAATGTATAATTACTTTCATTGAACAAAGGAGGTCTGTTTGTAGAAGACCTTTCGGTGTAAAGTAGGGCAAATATGTTTGCCATATGGATCTTTGCTACAAGGCTGTTAAATGAAGAATAATATAGATCAACTCTCTAATACCTATTGAAAAATCTTAGAGGGTGTGAATAAGATTTTTGGCAAACAAATGCAGATTAAAAATTTTGGTCTCCTTAAAAATTTGAACTGAGTAGCAGAAATACTTTGCAGCTTCAAGAGTTCGGATAGGTGTCTTTCAAATCAGCACAGAATGATAAGAAAATGTTATGAAATGAAGATGGGGCAGTTGAGATGTTAATGACAAGTTTAAATCAGAATGAAAAGTTCATAAATGAGTTATTCATTTTAGAGGAAAATATACAACATTTTAGATCTGAAGATAGCAAAAAATACAGTAAAGAATTTTAGCAAAATAGCACAAGAAAATACTCAAGAATTTATAGTGGTTCGTTCCACAAATGATCTACATCCACTACCTTATATTCTCACTTAAGAATTTTCACACCACTCACTGAAAACCTTTTCTCAAATCAATGGTAGTAGGTGACACTAATCTTATACAAAAGGATCACCACACTTAGTTTTACACCTAACCTCTTTAATCACAATAATTAAGGCTCACCTCAATTGGGTTTTACCTCTTCAACCTTAATACAAGTCAGATGGAAAGAAAGATTGCAGAAATAGCTCATAGATTGAACAGAATGTGAACAAATAAGCACCAACACCTTTTACCTTTGTAACAATTCTATTTTGCTTTGAAGCACAAATGAAAATGGAGATTTTGTATTCAAAAGTGTAAGTGTTTCTGAGGAAGATAGTACAAAAATCTACTTTAAAATTGAGTTCTAAAAGCTTTTATAAGAGCCAAATTCGAAGTCCCAACAACTAGTAACAACTAGTTATTTTTTGTCAGAATTTCTAGGGTTTTAGATTCACAAAGTGAAAGGATGTCCATCTAAAATATAAGTCCAAAACGGCATTTTTTTAAGCAGAAAATTTTAAAACTACTACACATTATTAGATGGAGTTTTGGATTCAGAGGTCCATCCAAACTATTCAATCCAAACATCTGAAAACCTACTTTTTGAAATCATTTTATTTGTGTGCTTCATGGTAAAAGTAAATTGAACATAAGGTAAAGAGACATAGGAATTTACAAATAATACCTTAACAATGATTCCTAATTTATAATTCTTTCACAAAGACTTCACGATTTGCAAGCTCTTAAGTTGAAGTTATACTTGACTTGGATTCTATTGCTCAAGAGTTGTTTAGCAGTCTTATTTGTACGCCTTGGAAGAATTGAGGTCAAACATGTCCTATCACATATAAATCACAAAATCTAATCATCATCAATATTTTTCATAAGTCAAAACATAGGAAAATGCCCTTAGGGCTAATAGGGACCATATTAACTAGTAAGGAATGTTACTGTGGAAGAATACTTAAAAAAGAAAAAGGTGATTGAAGCTACTCTCAAGGAAAATCTATAAAGAGCTGCCTCCAGGATGCAACTTTTTTTGCCAACCAAAAGAGATCAGAAAGAGCTTTTGAAGTTGGAGATTGGGTTTATCTCAAAATAAACCCTTCAAACAGAGTTTAGTAGCTATTAGAAAAAAAAAAAAAAAAAATCTTAAGTTGACTTCAAAATTTTAAGGACCATATCTCATCCTTAAGAATGTTGGAAAGGTAGTTTATAAGTTGCAATTACCCCCCTCCCATTCTCTGATTCACCCTATGTTTCATGTGAATTTGCTTAAGAAGAAGGTGGAAAATGGAAGGGTCATTTGTCATGACTTACCAACTTTGGATAGAAATGGGCAGCCAAGATTGAAACCTGTGGCTATTTTAGATCGCAGATTAGTTAAAAGAAGGAATATACTTGTTGTCCAGTAGAATATTCAGTAGTGCAACCTTCTGTTAGAATACAGTTCATGGGAGGATGCTGATTTCATTTTGCAATAGTTTCCAGATTTTCAACCTTGAGGATAAGGTCTTCTTTGAAGGAGGGAGGGGTGTTAAGATTCAGAGGTTCTGAACTAAAGATTCAAAATTCTATTAATTAGTTGAAAAGGAGTCTATGAGTCAGGTTATGAACCAAGCTGAGTTAGGTAAATAGGACGACATCATTTTGCCACAAGATTGCCAAATAAAGAGGTAAGCAATGATAACTCTCAATGGTTATAAAATTTCTATTGTTCATCTTTTTCTTCTCGAAGTAAACTAGAGGTGAAATTGCTACTGATGTTAGCAAAAGCCATGGATGGTTTAGATTTCTTAATTAGAGGGTTTGCTAAGTTGATGGTTGTGATATTTTTCTTGGGAAGTATAAATATCCTATTATAGATGGAGTGAAGTATTTGAAAAATATTCTGGACAAAGTCAGAGCAATTATGAGTAGCTGCTTATCCCTATGAATTCTTTCATCTTCAATCACCTTTTGTTTTTATTCCATCTAATTTTCTGTAAATTCTTATATATAAATATACTAGTTTTTAGTACCATTGATCTTAATTGAGCCTTGGGTTAATTTGCAAAGTAGATTAGCAGTCTGCATTTATAAGGATCATAGCAAAAATAGAGAACAAGAAAAAGATCGCAAATGAAGGAAAACAGAGAAGATGAAGATAAGTTGTAAGAAGGAAAATGGAGTGGAAAGTAGATAAAATTGTAGAGGAGGAGGTAACTGATAAAGAAAAATGGAGAGGTAAAAAGAAACCTATTGAGAGCAGGTAAGTGTAAGGCGTGAAATTATCATATTTGTATAGCTCATTTCCTTAGCTTTGATGCACTCTTTTGTATAAATGTGTATGGCTGCTCCCCAGTTTGTGTGTTATTGTGTTTTAGGTGAGACAATGAGTAAAACATGGTTTAAATGATGACTTTTCATACAAAATAATTTGAGGCCTTGGAATAAGAGTTTAATAGTTTTTTTGAATCCTTCAGTATAAAGGCTTGACTTGGTGCACGACTATACATCAAACCAAGTATAACAAAGCAAAAGAAAAGTTTCAAGAGTGGTGCATTGCTTGATGCATGCCCACGACATGATCCATGCATCATGCCATGCCAAATAGGGGAATATTGCCTGCTCTCAGAATTTTGCAAAAATGAGAAAATTGACATTCTACAAAAATGCACGACCAATGGCACGATCATACATATGGTCGTGCAGATATGCATGACTATGTTCATTGGTGTGGGTAATCCTATACCAGCATCGAGAAGAATTTGGTAAAAATTATGTACGGCTTCCAAGCACGCCTATAAGCCCTACAAACTTCTTGAAGGTTTTACAAAGTCCTAAACAAGTCCAATAGTAGTTTAAACTTTCTAAATTCAATCAAAGACGATTTAGGGACTTTATGTAAAGGCAAAGGACATCCTAATTCAGGATATAAGAAGAAAATACACCAACCTTTCTTTTCTTTTTTTTTCTTTTTTAGCAAATAAAGGCTTTAAGAAGGGGAAATGAGTCTGGAGACAAGAAGAACTTGAGATTGAGAACGTACCAAATTTTATAATTCAAACTTTCTCTTATTTTTTTTATTTCCGATTGTATTTTGTTTTTATATTTTTATGTTCAAGACAATAAAGATCTTATCTTATTCTTTGGTTATGTTTTGAGTATTGATTTTGAGATAGTTGAATTAAAGATTCTATCTTTAATAAAATTAAGATTATCTTTTGAGTATTTGTACACTTTTGGCTTTCTTCTCTTATCAATTGTGTTGATTTCTTTTATATTTAAGCTCATATATTTGAATCACATAATTGAATAGCTAAGATAATTAATCTCTTAATTTTTTTTTCCTTAGAAATTGTCTTGAATTTCTTATACTCGATCAACATACCTAACTTGCATAATTGATTAGATAAGCTAGTTGATCTTTTGATTGAATTCTAAGTAGCATCTATTGATATTAATTGGGTTATAGTTCATGGCTTGATTAAATTAATAGAGAATTGTATGATTCAAAGTGCATATAGTTGAAGTTTATTGCTATGTGTAATTTGATATTAGAGATGCCTTGATATGCTTATCAATTTAGTTTTTTTTATCTAAGATACTTACTAACTCAAGTATTAATATCTTTAAAAAAATAGGTTGATTAAATGAATTAGATTAAGGATTAATTAGAGGCATTTAAAAAAATTAGTCTAATTTGACAAGAATATGGATTTGAGGCGTTCAATAAGAATCCTAAAACTAATTACTCATGATAATCCAATTTATGATATGTTTCCTAATTTGATCTCAAAACATATTACTAAGATAAGTTGGTTTCTTAATTGGCTTGGATTTGTTTCCTTGTTTTTGTTAGTTTCCTTATTTGTTTATGTTTTAATTTAGGTAATTTCCTAATTGTTTTCCCCCCATTTGCTTTATATTAATCAATCATTAGAATTTATTTAAGTTAATTATTCAAGAGTTGTTCATGAAGTTAAGATAAGGAGATAATATAAGAGTAAACTTCTTTTGAGTTCCTTATGGATTCGATACCCTACTTACTGCTATATTATGCTATATCTTTAGGAAGTGGGTTTTTAATTTTTTATTGAATTTATGACGACTACATTTTAAAAGAACTATATTTTGAATGTCGTAATCTCCTCATCAACAAAAATGGTGCTGTTGCTGAGGAACTCTTTCTTCTTTTCTTTATCTTTGAATGATTCTTGTGATGATTGATCTTGATGAATTCTTTTGATGTTGTACTTTTCTTGTGTCTTGTTTTGCATTTTTTTTTTCCTTTTTTTGTTTTACTTTGTTTTGGAGGTTGTTCCATCTTGATGTATGAATTTTCTAAAGTGGAAAGATGAGGTGTGCATAGTGAACATATATTAGCATCTACATTCAATCCCAAAGAGACAAGAATAGGATTTATGGAGAAATAAGTTATTTGCGGGAGATGTTTCAACCAAATTTAAGTTTTCTACCATTGGTGCCCCATAAATGTACAAATTGGACATGCACTGGAGGAAAAACTAGCCAAGAGAGTCTTAATTTTTTTTCTTTTCTGTCTTTTATGCCTAAATACGTGATCTTATCACATGCTTGTATTCTTCTTGAGTCTTTGTTATTAGTTTTATTTTTGTATCAAGGAAAACAATTTTTCATAAGCATTAAACTTTCAGGAATAGAAAAAGGATTTAAAAGTTTCAAGTTGTGTTTAAAATGTTTTGAAAAATTTTTGGTTGCACGGCCAGTGGCATGATAGTGCATCATGCCATGCCATATTGCACAGCTATACAACTTTGTCGTGTTTAAATTTTCAAATTTTCAAAGCTATAGTAGGTATACATGGCATGCTGCATACCTATGCAACATGCCGTGCACAGACAAATAATTTTCTTCTAGAATTTACATGGGATTATGTACAGCTATACAGTATCTAGTGCATGCCTTGTTCTTTTTACTACAGAAACTTTGATGGTTCTGTGATCTTTCATCCCTTACCTTTGTTTCTGTCTCGTTTTTCTTTGTTGATCATGTGTTTGTCGTGTCTAGGTTAGGTTTGTTTAAGTAATATCTTTTTATCGTGTTGTTTTTGTTTAAGGACTTCTTTCTTAGGACATGTAATCTCAATTCTAATATTCTTATTGTCCAACCTTTGAAGCTTTTCTTATGGGTAATCATAGTGACATCTTCTGGGAGATTATTTATTCATTAGAATTTGGAAATCAATGAGCATATTATTTCTTGGGAAGTACTTGTTTTTCCTCTTCCGTTATCTACTTGATCCTTTGTGGTTATACTTTATTGTTCTATTTTCATCTATTAAGGATAATGTATAGTTTAAGTGTGGGAGTAGGAATTGTAATTTCTTTTCACAAATTTTTAGCCTCAATTTTGGAAAATTTTAATGGGGGACTAGGTAATCATATGGTTGCATGCACACATTCTTTTAGGAAATATTGATTTATTAGCCCATTTATCTACTTGGTCCCTTTAGTTGTACTTTCATGGTTTTATTTTCATCCATTGAGGACAATGTCCGATTTAAGCATGGGGATGTAGAATTAAAATTCTTCTTTTCAATTTGTTGTGTGACATTGGGCAATATTTTTTTAAAAATTTGAAATTTTTTGAAATTTTGTGCTAAAAATTGGTGGAGCTAATTCTTTCCTTTTGGCTTTGAAAAATGATTGATATTTATATGATTGAATTGATTTTTGTTAAACTTTTATATTAGGTTGAAGATAGCTGAGTGATGAGTGCTCAATGTAGTTGTATTTATTAGTTTTTTGTATTGAGTTATGCTAAATTTATGATAAGATAACTACTCATTTCCCTTATTTTTGCCTTATTTTGTGTAGAGTGCATAAATAAAAGATGATTGAAAAAATAAGGTGAAAATAGAGTAAAGAAGCATCAAACTAATGCTGGGTACAAAGGTAAACAGGCGGCAGTTCAGAATAGAGAGTTAAGAAAAACATTCTGGATATAATGGGCGTTGGTTGCATTAATCAACAAGTAGTAGTTTGTCAACTGAAGAGGCGACGGTTATTTCCAGAGAGCTCAAGAGTTGAAACAACAAGACTAACAGATGCTGGGTTAATGGTGAGACAGGCGCCGTCAAAGCGAGATTTCAAGATCTTCAAAGAAAAGTACACAACCGGCACCAGTCTACTATTACAATAGGCGTCGGTTTATATTGGGACAAGTCAGTATACTGCAGATTTCAAGGGTTTTCAAAGGGGACTATAAATAGCTCCTGTTGTTGTCTTGTCAAAAGACGAACTAAAAGGGAGAGAAGTAGCCTCCAAACCCTACAGCTCTAAGAAGGAATCCAAGGAAGGGATCAAAGCTATTTTTATAGAGAAGAAGGCATCTTCAAGGGGGAGATTTAATAAGAACAAAGCACCACTTATCTAAGAGTTCATTTTCTTCTCTTTTGTGTTTCTTTTCTTGTTTTTGTTAAGTAATCATGATTCATTTTGTAATTAAAAGATTGAACCTTTATATTTGTTAGATCTTGACTTCTATTATGATTTATTGAAGGCTATTTTGCTATTCATGAAAGTGGATCGGGTAAAACACAAAAGACATAAATGTAAAACAAAGCAGAAGTCTACAAAAATCCTACCTTTGCATTTTAATAAATTACTTAGGTTGTGAAGAAGAAGTACTAGGCTCCGTCACTGAAGATTGTTTTGTTGTTTTTGGAAACAGTCCTATGAGCTTTCTACTCTTGCGCATTAACACAATTCTTTTGGGCTTGTGGAATATGACCATCGCTTGAACTAAGTCGGTGAAAATAATAGGGAAAGAATAATACGGTCTGACTTTCTTGGTCAACTGCTATCAAACAAGCAGAATGAAGAGTAGAAGAAAATCATGTTTTTGTTTTTGAAGAAAATCACTTTTTTTTCTTGAAGAAAAACCAACATGAAAATAGAGAGAAAAACTATTATTTTTCTGGCTTAGTTGAGAACTACAAAATCTCTACATTCCAACCAAAACTCTATCCCTAGATGTATTCAAAGAAACACGAGATATATGAAAACATGCATATCTTTGTATATCTTGAACCTCCACGAGTCTAGCTAGTCAGTAGGATTAGCTCTAGCCTAATTGGGCTTGGGTTTGATCCTTAAATCTCTAGTCCAGACTATTGAATTAGTTTTAAATTGTTTATTTAATCCTGGACTAATAAAAATTCATAAATAAATAATTAACTAATTAATTCAAATGGACCATAATTATTTCACAAGCTTTTTTTTTCTGGTTTAGGCCCAGGTTAATTCTAATTATTTAATTTGGGCTCAAACTCTAAATAATTAATTAACCTATTAAATTAGATGATTAATTTATTTTTTCTTGAGGCCTTTTATTTTATTCTAACCCAATATGAAATTAGACTTTTTGAATAAAATAAAACATCTTCATTTAAGACATTTCCTTAACCCAAAATTAATCAAAACTTATGGGTTATTCTGAGGACCAAAGACACATCGTTCTTGGCTAGTAATATCTTTGACCTACAAGTGTTATGACTAAACTATCTTTTTATGTAATACTCATTATTAAGACAAGAGAAATATACTAATACCTTTCTCAAAGTTTTCTTACCATTTTTAGATATCTAGTGTAAATACCCAACATAATTGATTATGTGTCTTGTATTTTAACCAACCCATAATGTGATTCTCTTTATTATGACCTATGAGATAGCCTATAGGCTTTATGGGTCATAGGAGATTTAGTTAACTTGAGGGGATGTGCTCGTTATTTAGTGTTTTTGAAAGTTAAACCTACATCTTAATCTAAATTTCGTTCTTTGATTTTATCATCAGTTGTCCAAAATGATCATTCAAGGGTTCTAGACTTTTGAGAAGAAAGCACTGACTTGTTTCAATCTTGAAGGTGAGTTCTAGGGATGTCGACTCTTAATTCCATTAGAGATTGAAAAGTAAACATTAGGGGTTCTTTTTCTCTTGGTTTATAGAATTCTAGAGAATAAGGTTAATTGATTCATTGAGTGTTAGCTCCTTAGATTGATGTTGATATTGTGTGGTTTGATATTAGGGAGCGATTGTATTGAGTAATTGGCTTGGGTTGGAGATTTTAGTCTGACTTCTGAGGTAAGTGGTTCCAGCATCTTCTATTTTCCTAAATATTCTACAATTTGTATTTTTCTGTATAAAATTTAGAAATTGAGTTTGATTATTTTATTCTGATTTTGAATAATACTATCATGTGTTCTATGTGTGATATGTGTTTAATAGCTCATGGGATTGAAGAATGGGAGGAAGAACATATTCTAAAATTTATTTGTGTGACTGAAATCCCTCTCAATCAATAAGAAATATAAGTCTGACCTCCCTAATGGGATAAATAGTCAGGACTGATATCAGTGATCATCTTCCTAATCTGAATTTCATAAGCACACATTCGTTTGTTATGTGTTAAGACCATGTCAAGAATTTCATTTTTCGTTTGTAATGTTCTTTGGGAAAAAAATTTATGATGTTTGTATATTATGTTTGTGTATATATACGTATGTTATATATATATATATATATATATATAAAAGGTACCTCAATGAGGGATGGAACTGAAATTGGGTTGAAGTCGTTTTATGAAATTGGGCGTTGAGCTATTCTCGTTTTATTTATTTTCTTGTTCAGAATTTTAACGCATGGGAGAGCTTTGGTTTGTCTTCTTGTTCTCTCAAAAGGAAACAATTTCAATGTCCTTGGCTTGTATTTGACTTACTCATGATGTACGGAAAAAAAATGTTAACAAAACTTGCGCTTAGGCGGGCGTTCACAAGATGATTGATTAGAAAAGAACAAAATACAAAACTTGTGGCTAGTGTAGCTCACTTTATTTATTGTTTCGCAGATTTTGATCAGGAATATGAAGATGATTGTAGAGACAGATGGGATTAGACTATACTTTTAGGCTGATTGACTTTTTGAGAGTTTTATTTATTATTATTATTTTTACTTTGGATTAGATAGTATTGTTCTCGTTAGTCCTTAATTAAGGTTGAGCAAGACATTGGTTGTATTGAAGGTTTTATATTTTGTTCATGAGATTTTATGGTAGGTCCTAAGTGTATTTTTTTTTCAAGATGTATATTTTTCTTTTCTTTGGTGATGATTAGTTTCAATTTAAGTGATGTTTTTTAGTTAAAGGCTTGGTGTCTCCTTGGAGATACTGCCGTGTAATGTTTCAGATATGGACTCAGGTTCTATTTTAGGTTCAGATTTGGGGCATTACATTTAGTGGTATCAGAGACCTAAATTCATGATCCTTAATATTAAGTTATGATTTACTACGAATCCTAAGATAGAATAGGATATCAGAAGTTTTTTGTATAACTGTTATAGTTTATTATTAGTAAATTTTATTTATTTATTTGATATTTTTTTCCTTAATTATTTTATCTACCTACTTGTTTAATTAATTAATTAATTAATTTTATTTATTTATTTATCTTTGTGATATTAATTATCACATAATTACTTAATAGATGGCACGTGAGGGAAGGCATGAAAACAATAATGAGGGTCTTAATAGTGAATCCGATAACATGAATGTGTCACTGGCTGAATGGGGACGAAGAATACTATGTCAACCGACAAGCGGAACCAGTCAGCATGTGTCGATGCTTCCTTCGCAAGTTACACCAACAACTATGCCTGTGCCAATGGCCTCTAAATTAATGGCAACCTTAAACATGATGGCTCAGGTTATGTAAAATCAATAGCAGGTGCAGCAAGAACAACGGAGATTACAACAAGAGGAGGAACAAGGCAACAGAGACTGACATTGGGGCCTAGAGCACATTATGAACGACTAAAAAAGGTGGGGATGCCCACTTTTAATGGAACTGCCGATTTGTTAAAAGCGAGCAAGTGGTTGGAAGAGTTAGAGGAAAATTTTGAGATTCTGGAGATACCTGATGATGTTAAACCAAAAATTGTACCTCCATTCCTGGTTGGAGATGCAAATTAATGGTGGAGAGGTGCAAAACCAATGTATACTCAAGGTGAGAGATCTATGACTTGGGGGGTATTCAAGAAGGCATTTCTCGATTACTACTTCCATGTGGCAATCAGACTATAGAAACAGAATGAATTCTTTGACTTGGTACAAATAGAAGGGATGAGCGTGGTTCACTACACATCAAGATTTAATGTCTTGGGGTAGTTTGCACCAAAGATCATGGCCAGTGAAATACTTAAGTTACAACGGTTTGAAAGTGGACTGCAGAGGAGAATCAAGGATCGGTTATCCTCGATGCCCTTAAAGAACTATGAAGAATCCTATACCAGGTGTCTACACATTAAGGCAGAGATTAAGAAAGGTGATGCTGAAAGGGAGAAAAAGAGACCTAGACCTATATTCAGTCAAGGCTAGGGTTCAAGACTAGCAAGACCCCCAGTAATAAAAAGACGTCCACTGCCCAAGACTACTCCAGTAATAGCTTCTTATTATAAAAAGAAGCTTTGTGAGACTTGTCAATGTATACATCCCGGTGAATGTAGATGGAAGACTGGGGCTGTTTCAGGTGTGGAAAAATAGGGTATCGTATTAGGGAATGCTCGATGATGGCTAAAGAAGTATTAAGACCTGCTACTCAACCAGTCAACAAGGCCAGCGGAGCAAAAGAAACCAAATGCTAGCATTTTTGCACTGACTCAACAGGAGGCCAAGATAGCAGATGATGTAGTTGCAGGTACCCTACTAATTAATTATGTACCAGCTTTGACACTCTTGATTGTGGTGCCACCTATTCTTTTGTATCTCAACGTTTTGCCAAAACTCTAAAATTAGCCCCTACCCCTTTAGTTGATCATTTTCATGTATCTATTCCTAATGGAAAAGTTTTAGTCTCCAAGCTTGTGTTGAGGGGATGTAAGGTAGAAATTAGAGATGAGGTGTTAGATGTTGATCTCATCCATATTCCAATGGTAGATTAGGATGTGATTCTCAGAATGGATTGCCTTTCTCACAATTGTGTAATGATCGACTACAAGGGCAAAAAGGTAAATTTTACAATTTCAGGGAAGGACGAATTCCATTTTTTGGGAGGTCTGGAGAAGCGAACGGGCAAGTTGAAACCAATCATATCAGCCATAAAGGCACGAAGAGATTTTCAAAAAGGATGTGAAGGTTTCTTAGCTTACGCATTGGACACTCAAAAGAAGGGACAAACATTTGAAGACACACCAGTAGTGTGTGACTTTCCAGATGTATTTCCAAAAGAATTACCAAGACTTCTCCCTAAGTGAGAAGTAGAGTTTGGGATTGTTTTGACACTGAGAGTTGAACTAATTTCGAAGGCTCTGTACAGAATGGCACCTGCTGAATTATGAGAATTGAAAACTCAACTACAAGAATTATTGGATATATACACCCAAGTGTGTCCTTATGGGGAGCTCCAGTTTTGTTTGTGAAGAAAAAGAATGGCAGTATGAGACTCTGCATTGACTACCGTGAACTTAATAAGATCACCATCAAGAATCGGTACTCTTTACCCCGGATAGATGATCTCTTTGATCAGCTAAAAGATGCTTGTGTGTTTTCCAAGATTGACTTGCGCTCCGGATTTCATCAGTTAAGAATTAAGGCATAAGATATACCCAAAAGTGCTTTCTGGACTCGTTATGAACATTATGAGTTTTTAGTCATGCCATTTAGAATGACTAATGTCCTAGCAGCATTTATGGACCTAATGAACCAGGTCTTCAAGCCTCAATTAGATAAGTTTGTAGTGGTATTTATTGATGACATTCTGATATATTCACCATCCAAAGAAAAGCATGCAGAACACTTGACAATAGTTTTACAGACTTTGCGAAAGGAGAAATTGTACACGAAATTTAGGAAGTGTGAATTTTGGCTTAGGAGTGTTGCTTTCTTGGGTCATATCATATCTGAGAATAGAATAGCTATAGATCCTAAGAAAGTAGAAGCCATTGTAAATTAGGCTAGATCAACTAATGCATCTAAAGTGAGAAGTTTCTTGGGATTAGCTAGGTATTATTGAAATTTTGTGGAGGATTTTTTAAAAATTTTAAGACCGTTAACTCGACTTACCCAGAAAAAGACCAAGTTCGAATGAAGTTCAGCATGTGAGACTAGTTTTCAGGAGTTGAAGAAAAGATTAACGTCTGCACTTGTATTTACACTACCATCTGGATCAGGAGGTTTTGTAATCTATAGTGACGCGTTAAAGAACAATTTAGGTTGCATGCTAATGTAGAATGGGAAGGTCATAGCTTATGCGTCAAGACAATTAAAGCTATAGGAGCGAAATTATCCTACTCGCGATCTTGAGCTAGCTGTAGTGGTTTTTGCTCTAAAGATCTGGAGGCACTACCTGTATTAAGAGTCTTGTGAGGTGTTTACAGACCATTAAAGTTTGAAATATTTGTTCACCCAGAAAGAACTTAATATGCGTAAGCGGAGATGGCTAGAGCTGCTTAAGGACTATGATCTGAAAATCAGCTATCATTCGGGGAAAGCAAACAAAGTAGCTGATGTATTGAGTAGAAAGAACAATACCTTAGCAGTTATGATCATTCAACAGAAGCATTTGATATTAGAATTTGAGAAATTGGAGATAGAAGTAAGGGGATCTACAAAAGGATATGTAGTAGCTTTGACGTTGCAACCAACCCTGGTGAAACATATAAAGACGACCTAAGGTATGGATGCTAGTTTAGAGAAGAGGAAGAAAGAAGTTCGTGATGATCAGCAGACAGATTTCCAAATTCATGATGACTGGAGTTTGAGATTTAGACGAAGATTATGTGTACCTGACCATCCAAGTTTAAAAGCTAAAATTTTGAAAGAAGCACATAACTCTAAGTTGTCAGTACATCCCAGTGGTACTAAAATGTATAGGGACTTGAAGAGAAACTTTTGGCGGAGCGGAATAAAGAGGGAGATAGCGGAATATATTTCTCGGTGTATGGTATGTTAACAAGTGAAGGCTGAACATCAAAGACCGAGAGGATTGCTAAAACCTTCGAAGATACCTGTATGGAAATGGGAGCATATCACTATGGACTTTGTTGTTGGATTGCCAAGATCAAGGTTGGAAAAGGATACTATTTAGGTGATCATAGATAAACTGACTAAATCCGCACATTTATTGTCAATGAAGGCTACAAAACATAATGGATCAGTTGGCAAAGATGTATATGGAGGAAATAGTGCGGTTACATGGCATACCAGTTAGCATTGTGTCTAACAGGGATCCACGGTTTGTTTCACGATTCTAGAAGAGCTTTAATAAAGTTATGGGGACTACAGTAATACTTAGTACTGCATTTCACCCACAAACTGATGGGCAATCAGAACGTACTATTCAAACGTTGGAGGATATGTTGCGGGCATGTGTGATGGATTTCAAAGGTAGTTGATTGATCATTTAATGTTGATAAAGTTCTCTTATAATAACAATTATCAAACAAGTATTAGGATCGCTCCATATGAGGCATTGTATGGGAGGAGGTGTAGATCACCGATGTGCTGGGATGACACGGGTGAGGGGATAATTACTGGACCGGAATTAGTTCAAATCACCTTGGAGAAAGTTTCATTGATCCGCGAGCGAATTAAGACAGTACAAGAAACACAAAAAAAGTTGGGCAAACAGCAAAAAGCGACCATTAGAGCTTAAGGTGGGAGAGAAGGTGTATCTCCGAATTTCTCCTACTAAGGGTGTGATGAGATTTGAAAAGAGTGAAAGTTAAGTCCCCATTTTGTAGATCCTTATGAGATTCTAAAAAGAGTTGGAGAACTTGCTTATCATTTGGCTGTACCATCGGCACTATCTAAGACGCATGACGTTTTTCATGTTTCTCAATTGAAGAGGTACATTTCAGATCCAAGTCATGTGCTAAAGGCTGGACTGTTGAAAGTAATTGAAAACTTGTCGTGCGTGGAGATTCCTTTGAGGATTGTAGATCGTAAAGAGTAGGTGTTGCGAAGACGTATCATCCCTTATGCCAAAGTCCATTGGACATATCATACGCCTTGCGAAGCTACATAGGAATTGGACGAGGACATGCGCAAGAAGAATCCATTTTTGTTTGACCTGGAAGGTACGTATAAGTTTCGAGAATGAAACTTTTGTAAGGAAGTGGAATGTAAATACCCAACCTAATTTATTATGGGTCTTGTATTTTAACAAGCCCATAATATGATTCTCTTTATTATAGCCCATGAGATAGTCTATAGGCTTTAGGGGTCATGGAAGATTTAGTTAACTTGAGCGGATGTGTTTGTTATTTACTATTTTTGAAAGTTAAACCTACGTCTTAATCTAAACGACATTTTTTTATTTTATCATCAGTAGCCCAAAATGATCATTCAAGGGTTCCAGACTCTGGGGAAGAAAGATTTAACTTGCTTCAATCTTGAAGGTGAGTTCTATAGATTTTGACTCTTAATTCTATTAGAGATTGAAAAGTAAATATTATGAGGTTCTTTTCCTCATGGTTTATAGAATTCTAGAGAATAAGGTTAATTGATTCATTGAGTGTTAGTTTCTTAGATTGATGTTAGGGGGTGATTGTGTTGAGTAATTGGCTTGGATTGGAGATTTTAGTCTGAGGTAAGTAGTTCTAGCATCTTTTGTTTTTCGAAATATTCTACAATTTGTATTTTTCTGTATAAAATTTAGGAATTAAGTTTGGCTATTTTATTCTAATTTTGAATAATACTATCATGTGTGATATGTGTGATATTTGTTTAATGGCTCATGGGATTGAAGAAGGGGAGGAAGAACATGTTTTAAAATTTATTTATGTGACTAAAATCCCTCTCAATCAATAAGAAATATAAGTCTGGCCTCCCTAACGGGATAAATAGTCAGGACTGATATCAGTGATCTTCTTCGTAATCTGAATTTCATGAGCACACATTCGTTTGTTATGTGTTAAGACTATGTCAAGAATTTCATTTTTCATTTGTAATGTTCTTTGGAAAAAAAAATAAAAATATGATGCATGTATGCTATGTTTGTGTATGTAAACGTATATTATATATATATAAAAAAAAAAGGTACCCAAATGAGGGATGGAATTGAAATTGGGTTGAAGTCGTTTTATGAAATTGAGCGTTGAGCTATTCTCATTTTATTTATTTTCTTGTTCAGAATTTTAACGCGTGGGAGAGCTTAGGTTTGTCTTCCTATTCTCTCGAAAGGAAACAATTTCAGTGTCCTTGGCTTGTATTTAACTTACTCATGATGTATGGGGGAAAAAAAATGTTAACAAAACTTGCGCCTAGTTGTTGTTTTAGAAAAGTAGCTGCATTTTTGTCTTTTTCTATAGCATATGAATTTTGCAATTTCTACTTGGTGTAGGGCTTCGGATGTCCCTTCGAAAGAGACAAAATGCTTTTATACTAATGTTTGTAATTTCTGCCATACGGTTTTGTTTGTTATAGGGACATCATTGATGTTCCCAATTAAAAAAACCAAATTGGTTTATACTAATTTTTTTCCTTTGTATAATTTTGGGCCCAACTTGTTTTGTTTTAAAAATTAGGCTAAGCTAATTAGTTTTATTTTATAATTAAATCATACTTTTATTCAACTTTATTATTATTTTTTTATTGAGGTGATAGTTTTATTTTATTTAATGTTAGACTAAATCTTATATCATTTGTATGTATGTATGTATGTATGTATGTGTGTGTGTGTGTGTGTGTGTGTGTGTGTAAAATCAGTCTATCTAATTATTGGGTATTATTCGAGGTGTTTATTTAAAGAATATAATATGTAATATACTCTTTATATATATATATACATACATATATATAAAATCAGTCTATCTAATTATTGGGTATTATTCGAGGTGTTTATTTAAAGAATATTATATGTAATATACGCTTTCCCAAGAAGATGTTTTGACTGCTTATTGAGCTAGTGTAGCTCACTCTATTTATCATTTTGCAGATTTTGATCAGGAATATGAAGATAATTGTGGAGACGGATGTGATTAGACTATACTTTTAGACTGATTAACTTTTTGAGTGTTTTATTTATTATTATTTTTACTTTAGATTAGACAGTGTTGTTCTCGTTAATCCTTAATTAAGGTTGAGCAAGACATTGGTTGAATTGAAGGTTTTGTATTTTGTTCATGGGATTTTATGGGAGGTTCTAAGTGTATTTTTTTCAGGATGTATATTTTTCTTTCTTTTAGAGATGATTAGTTTCAATTTTTGTGATGTTTTTTAGTTAGAGGCTTGGTGTGTCCTTGGAGATGCTTGTCGTATAACGTTTCGGGTATAGACTCGGTTTCCATTTCGGGTTCGAATTTGGGGCATTACATCTAGTCCAATAATCTATGACTTCTAGTATATACCCGCTTATTTCTGGGAGCTGCCTAAAAAATATACAATACTAAGTCACATTCTCAGGGTCCTAGATTATATAGATTATCTTAAACAATCACAATGGGGTAATTTCTCTATTTCGAAGCATAGAAGCTATCTTGTATGAATCTGTCGTAACTAATTAGTCACATATATTCAACATACAAGCATATTAGTTCTACAATAGAACCTCACATATAGTATATCAAAACACATGCTTCCAGCTTCGTCAAACCACCGATCATACTCAAGCCGTTGGGTATAAGTTCACGTTGGAGTAGTAATGGCAATTGGGCCGGCCCGCATGGTTTCGGGCCGTGTCGGGCCGGGCCCGAGGACCGGCCCGCCTGGGGGCGGGCCAGTCTCGGAAAGGGGGCGGGCCGGTCCCTGGGCCAGAGGCCTTGGGACCGGACCAGTACCTAGGCCCGTGTGGCCTGCGGGCCGGTGCGGGCCGGCCCACGGCTTATTCCTCTTTTTTTTTTTCCATACTTAACATAATTTTTTAAAATTATAAAAAAGCCACCTTGAAGTGGGGGGGGTTTAGCTTGGACCCCTACCTATTTTATTAATTAATAAAATAAAAATTACATAAGAGGGAGACTTGATGCCTAAACCTCTTAAAAATATTACAATGATTAAAATTTAAAAATATAATAAATATCCTAAAAATAAAATTAAATACATAATATTACATATCCTAAATTCCTAATTACAAAAATACTAAACTAACTACTTGGTTCACCCATTCATCATCTGAGTCATCATCAATAATCCACGAATTAGCCGTCCTATCTTTGGCTGCAAACCAACAACTACAACACATTAACATCTCCAAAGTTTGAGGAGCCAATCGAGATCTTCTTTCATCGATTGTTCGAGCGCTCTCACTGAAGACGCTTTCCGATGACACTGTAGAGACTGGTGGTGTCAAAAATTCACGTGCCATTTTTGATAAAATGGGGTATTGACTTACATGAGCCTTCCACCAACCACAAATATCAAAATGCTGATCTTCATTTTCTACCAATGACTGCATCTCGTAAATTGCCATCTCGTTGTAGGTAGTAGTCGATCTTTTTTGACGTTTCATAATACCCCATGGATTAAATACTGATGAAATTGATGAGGTAGATTTTCGCGGAGGTTGAAAGTGACTACTAGATGATGAAGCTTGCCTACTTAAACTATGAGAACTAGAAGAAGAAGACTCAAACTCATACAAATTATACATGTCAGATAAAGCTTTAGCTGTTTTATCTTTTATGTCTTTTATCATACATTGTTTAAGTGCTTGTGATTCATCAAAATCTAATGTTTCATATAAATATTCAATAATACTATGAAAACCTGGCGTCTTTACTCTAGGATCCATACACAATGTCATACAATATAAAATAGGAATATCTTCATAATATTTTTTATATTTTTCAAACACACTTCTCATAAAAAAACCATATTGGGGATGATACATATATTCACCAAAAATATGTGCTACCTTAGCAAGTGTTGGAAGAATATGATGAGTAGTGGGATAATAAGATCCCGATAAAAGTTCAGTAGCTTCTTTGAAAGTAAATAAAAATGTTGAAAGTGCAGTATAATTTTCAAAATGAGCTTCAGTTAGTGGAGGCTGAAAATTATTATTATTACAAAATTCAATAAGTTGGTTTTGAAAATGTATAACACTTTCAAACATATCTAAAGTTGAGTTCCATCTAGTTTTACAATCTAATCTAATTTTTTTAAAAGATACACCTTGTTCTCGGCATAATGCCTTAAAATTTTGTTGCCTAGTTGGGGATGTTTTAATAAATAAAACAACATTTCTAATTATATTAACAATATCATCAATATATTTATATCATTCTTTAACACATAAATTAAGTATATGACAAGCACACCTAGTATGAAATAAAATACCATCTAACATAGGATTCATAGTATTTTTTAAAATTGTTATGACAGAATAATTATTTGAAGCATTATCTAAAGAAATAGAAATAATTTTATTTAATATCCTATATTCACGACATGTTTGAGTAATCGTTCTACCTATACTACTACCTACATGAGGATATTCAAATAATTTAAAACAAATAGTTCTTTTTTGTACTAACCAATCATGATCTATCCAATGACATGTAATGCATAAATAAGATTCATTAGTAATTGCAGTCCAACCATCACAAGTAAGAGCAAATTTCCAATTACAAGAATCAAACATAGCAATTAGATACTCTTTTATTTCTTTATATATCTTTATTATATCATTTTTTAATGTTGTTCTAGGAATTCTTTTCCATGCTGGTTGACAATTATTTTGCATATATTGTTCATAATGTGGATTTTTTGCAAAATTAAAAGGTAATTTAGTTTGAACAATCATTTTAGCAAATGCATTTCTATTTTTTCTATGATCATATTGATAATTACCAACCATTTGACCTCTTATAGTACATATTTGTTGTTGTTTAAGTAAGTTTTCTAACCAATCATTATGTGACCTTTTCATATATTTAACTAATGTTCCCATCCCTCCTCCCTTCTTATGTGCATATACCGCTCTACAAATTTTACATGTTGCCCTATCACTATCATTATCTTTTTCAAAAAGATTCCAAACTACAGATGTTTTTGCTTTAGTTGTAACATCCGTTGTTTCAACATCATCCTCACCTATATTAGATGCGTCGGGATTAATTATTGGAGTTGGTTGTGATTGTAAAACACTAACACTAGACCTACTAAGACCTTCATCTTCATTACCTATTTCATTATTTATTAAATTCAAAGCTGGATCTATATTAAAATCAAAATGTGTAGATGATTGGGATGAAGAAAAATGATGATATTAATTTGGATCCATTATTTCTTAAAAAAAAAAACAAGTAATCAAAATTCAAATAAAAGTTCAAAAAAAAGTATTAACAAATAATGAAATAAGAGAGTTGAAAAATATAAATAACAAATTAATTTAAAAATTAAACAAATAATTAAAACAAATAAACAAGTAATAAAGCTAAAATAAAAGAATGTAAGATTAAGAAATACTAACTTGTTGATGACCAAAATTCAAGAATAACAATACTTTGTTGAGCACTTGAGCTTTTTACTTCTTGTATCCACTATTCCGCTACTCAACAATCTTTCAAAATATGAAGACTTTCTTGATGAATTGAAAAAGTATTAACACAAAAATAAATTCTATTCTAATACTCTTTGTAGAGAAAATGAATAAATTTGAGGATAATGAGAGAAAGATGAATGGAAATAAGAGAGAATTGGAAAGAGTTTGAGAGAATTGGAGAGTGTTGATGAGTTTTGGGTTGAATTAGGGGGTATTTATAGAGTTTTAGGGGTTAGGGACCAAATTGCAAAAAAAAAAAATTACTTCAGCCGTTTTAGGGGCTAAATTGTAAAAAAAATAATTAAAGGATCAAATTAAAAAAAAAAGCAGAGAGAGCCGTTGGGTAACGGCTCTCTCAGGTGGGCCGGCCCGTGACGGGCCAGGGATTTTATCCCTTGGCCCGGACCGGGCCGGTGAACAGTCCTCAAGCTGTCAAGTGGGCCCGGCCCGGCCCGGCCCACTTGCCAATGCTACGTTGGAGCAATAGTAGTCTTAGTTTCTTTTATTTTAGCACTTTAAAAAACTATTGCTACGGGTCCAGTTTCATGTATTCTAAATATACTCATACTATGAAGTGATAAGACTATTCACTGGTTAAAGGTAAACCATCTCCCATTTGAAATTCATAGTACAATAACCCTTTTTTTCCTGATCAGATCCCTATTTTGATCAACCAGTTAATAACTAAGTTTATATGTTAAGTAACTCATGATCCAGACATTACTGTGAAAGACCTTCATTTACATAAATCACTTACTTAAACATAATGAGTCTTTTCTAACAAAATCGTGCATAAATTAAAATAAAGAAATACAAAAAAAATTTGAGAATAAAACTTTTATTTATTTCATCGAATTTACATTAGATATATAGAATTGGAGGGCATACATTCCAACAATCTCTTACTTACACTCTAAGATTATGTAAGTCCATAAGTGCTTACCCCTATGACATCTAAGTGTCTTCTAAAGACTCTCTTTGCTAAAGGCTTGGTGAATGGATTGTTAGATTATTTTCTGAGGCTATCTGTTCCACTATGATTTTCTGTCTCTAAATGAATTTTCGGATCAGGTGGTATTTCCTCTCGATATGTTTTCACTTCTTATGGTTTTTTGGTTCTTTAGACTGTGAGACAGCTCATGAGTTGTCATAATATAGTGCTATTGGCTTATCCATTTGTGGTACAACTTTAAGTTCTGAAAGGAGTTTTTGGAACTAAACAACATCCTTGGATGCTTCTAAAGCGGCCACATACTCCGCTTTTATGGTTAAGTCAACAATATAAGATTACTTGATACTTTTCTATAAAATAACTCCTCCAGATAAGGTAAAGAAATATCCACTAGTGGATTTTTTTCATCCTTATCCGCCTAGAAGTCTGAGTTTGTATATCCTATTGGAATCAAGTCATCAACTCTGTAAGCCAACATATAATCTCTCATTTCTTTGAGGTACTTGAGTATATATTTTATAGCTTGCCAATGAACCTCTCTAGGGTTTGTCTGATATCTGTTAACTAAATCCACAGCAAAGTAGATGTATGGTCTAGTGCACAATATGACATATATGTTTTACAGCTTGCCAATGAACCTTCCTAGGATTTGACTGATATCTACTAACTAAACCCACAACAAAGCAAATATCTTGCCTAGTACACAGTATGACATATATGAAATTTCTCACAGCCGAAGTATAGGGAATCCTACTCATTTTATCTCTCCCTTTTTGTATTTTAGGATACCCTTTTGAAGAGAGAGATAACTCATGTTTGCAAAGGATCTGAGCCCTCTTAAATGAGTTCATGTTAAACTTGGCCAACATCTTGTCAATGTATGTAGCACGGGATAATCCTAACATTCTCTACTTTCTATTTCTAAGAAACTTATTCCCAAGAATATAGTTGGCTTCTTTCAAGTCCTTCATACTGAATTGATTAGAAAGTCAAACCTTTGTCAATGACAATGTCCCTACATTATTACTAGTGAGTAGAATAACATCCACATATAACATAAGAAAAATTACATTTAAACCATATAGTTTTCTGTACACGTATGGTTCATTCTCTTTTGAATGAATTCATAAAATTTTATGGTCTCATCAAAACGAATATTCCATACTCTTGATGCTGCTTAAGTCCATAAATGATTTTTTTAAGCTTGCAAACCATGTGTTCTTGACCTTTAGCAATAAAATCTTTCGATTAGGATATATAGATATCTTTACTAAGATAGCTAGTAAGAAATACTATCTTGACATCATTCGTCATATCTCATATTCATAATGACATACCATGGTAAGGAGGATACAAACAGATTTAAGTATATATTGCTACCGGGAAAAATGTTTCTTCGTATTTGATTCTCTCTTTTTTAGTATAATCTTTTGTCACCAGCCTAGCTTTGAATGTTTTACTTTCCCATCCGCTCTTCTTTTTCTCTTGTATACATACTTACACCTAATGGGTTTTATCTCTTCAGGTGAAGCTACAAGAACCTAAACCTGATTGAAGTACATTGACTCAATCTCTATTTTCATTGCTTCATGCCACATGTCTATATCGACATCAGCAATAGCCTCCCCGTATCTAGTAGGATCTTATTCCTGATGGTCAGAGACTAAATCAAAGACCTCTCCTGTCCACTTTTTTGGAACCCTAGATATCTTTCCACTACAACGAGGCTCCGTTTGCACAGGATCCTTAGGTTGTACCTTTTCTTATTCCACAATTGTATTACTAGGAGTTGACTCAGAGGACTACTTCTCCATAAGTTCCATTTTAGTTGAACCTTTTATGAACGTATTTTGATCATCTTCTAAATATCTATTATTGGTGCTCACTAACACTTTTTTCTCCTTTAGATGATAAAAGTATCCACTATTTGTTCCCTTTGGATACCCAATAAAGTAGAATAATTCTAATATTGACTCTAACTTATCTCCCTTAATCAATATATAAGCCAAACATCCCATATCCTGAGATGATTTAGACTGGGCAACATCTCATAGAGTGTCTTAGGTATTGACTTGAAAGATACTAAGTTTAGAATATATGTCAATATTTTGAAGGTATATCCTCAAAAAGAAATTGAAAGAGTAGTATAAGAAATCATACTTTGGACCATTTCAATCAATGTCATGTTCCTTCTTTCAACTACTCCGTTTTGTTGGGATGTCTTAGAACACTAAGCTGAAATACTATCCCATGATATACCATGTAGTCCTTAAACTCACCTAGGAGGTACTCTCCACCACGATTCGATCAAAGGGTTTTGATCAGTTTACCTATTTGACGTTCCACCTCAACCTCATACTCTTTGAACTTGTCAAAAGAGTCAGGTTTGTACCTCATCAGATAAACATAACTATACTTTGTATAATTATCTGTGAATGCGATAAAGTACTCAAAACCTCTCCTTGTTGGTGTAGATAAAGAGCCACACACATCAGTGTGAACTAGACTCAGTATCTCCTTCGCTCTTTCTGCCTTTAGGGTAAAAGACATTTTAGTCATCTTTCCCATTAGACATGATTCACACTGAGGCTAACTTTCCAAACTCAACGAGTTAATAGACACAACCTTAGATGCCATAGATATAAGTCATTGACATTAGTTTTTTTCTTCTTACTGATAGGTTCACTTTGAGCATTATTTACTTAATTGTTAATAGGATTTATGAAGAATAAATTACCATACATGTGTCCAGCATATAATACTTCTCCATTTCTACTGATAGTAATACTATAATAGAAAGAAATAAAATAAACATGATATATAAGCTTTGCAATGAAAATCAAATTGTATTTAAAATCGAGTATATATAAAATATCCCTCAATAAAATTATTTTATTACAATAAAAAATAAGTTCCAGTTCTCTCACTGCTTGGGCCTACACTTGCGCTCCATTCCCTATGCGGAGACTATGCTCGCCCTTCTGCAGTTTCCTTATCTTTCTAAACCCCTGCAAGGAATTATAGATATGATCAGTGGCTCCAAAATCAATAATCCAAGTAAAAGTTGATTCAGCCATAGATATAGACTCTACATAGTAAGTATTACCTATAGAGTTTTTCTTGGTTAAAAAATCCAGACACTTCTTTTTTCAGTATCTCTTTTTGCTACATTTGAAACATTTTCCCTTAGGCTTGTTTTTGGGTTGAGAGTTGGGCTAGGCCACTGGCTTTCCTTTCTTTTTCTTGGACTTTTTGGGTTTAGTAACTACGGCCTTAAATTGTGGCCTCATAACTTTTTCAGCTATCTGGAGCTTTTTTATAAATTTCGTTACACTCATGTTTAACTTATTCATATTATAATTTGATTTAAACTATGAGTAGGAGTCCGGTAAAATCTCGAGAAGTATGTCTACCAGGCTCTTGAAGTTAATAACAGACTCCAGGACTTCTACTTCTTCGAAAGCAGCAATCATCTTGAGCATGTACTCTCTGATTTATGCCCCTTCGTCATCTTAGTGTTTATGATCACCCCAAGAGCCTTTTGCCTTACGGGTTAGCTCTTGTCTGTGAATATAGTGGCCAATGACGTACTAATATCGTAGACAGTGGCCATGTGCTTGTGTTTGGACTAGAGTACATTTAATATGGAGGGTAATATGTAGCAACGAGCCATCTCTCAGCTTTCTTTCATGCTTTCTCAGCCTCTCGCCCTTCTTCAATGGAACTCTCCCCAATCTTAGGACAAGGATGTTACAGGACATACTTATACTTATCAATTGTGAGTATTATGTTTAGGTTCCATTTCCAATTTATATAGTTTGGACTCGTTAGCTTATTCTCATGGAGAATAATGACAAAGGAATAAAAGAACCAACAATAACTATTTCTGAAATTTAAAAAATAAAAATTCTCAATTTGTGTAAAAGCAAATAATTTGTGCATCTTATCCTTATGTTAAAATTAATAATAGCTAACCATATTACTATTATCTATAATATAATCAATTTGCCTATTAGAAAAATTGGCATAGCTTCGTGCAAAGGTTAATATTTTTCTAAAATAAGTGTATTGACCATCACAAATTGACTAGAAGATAACACCATTGGGGGGATGACGTTCCTTCTAATTTCTTATGGATAATTCTCGCACTATTACCTCGACGTGGGCTAGGCGATCACAGTATGTACCCCGAGCATTAATTCTATTCATCCATTAGATCTAGATCCTTGTGAAATCTCCATCCTATACGGGTTTACTCCTAGAGTAAGGTGAGAAGACCCGCGACCTCCAATGACAATAATGGAAGCCGAGAGATCATTGGAACCCCTTTCCCACTTAGTCTTTTAAAATAAGGATTTTTCCAAAAAAATATCCTTTGAAAATTTTTAAGTTTCTCTTAATCTCACATAAAATATCTAAACCCATAAAAACTCTCTGTCAAGGTTGACACTCTTTAAGAGATTTTCCATGGATTAATTTTATTTGAGTTAAAAATTTAATGATTTAAAAATTTTCCTATTTAAAACTTTTCTTGAGACTTTGATCTCCAGTTTTATGACCAAAAAAAATTTCTATAAAAATTAAGTAAATGGGTTTTTCCATTAACTTGTACAAAATATCTAAATCTAAATATTCTTCATGTCTATGATGAAAACTTTTGGGAGAATAAATAAGGATTAATTTTATTCATAAGTTAATAAACTTATTAATTAAAAAATATTTTTCCTTGTCAAAATTTTTTCAAGACTTGATTTTGGAAAACGTGCACTTAGGAATGTCTCAAAAAGGAAAAAGTATGCTAGAAAAACTGTAGACGTTTTTCATGCCTTTTTCTATCCGTTAAAATCCTAGGTAATCAAATAAATAGTTTAAACACATTATTCAATTAATTAATGATCTTATTTAATTCTAAATCTTTTACTACTATTTACATGTAAAATATTCTAAGATATTAAATTACAAAATGGTAACGTCGCCTGGTATGAGACCAAAAATAAAAGAAGGAAAAAATAAATATGAAAAATACAAAATAGAAAGCTCCAGGACCCAACCCACACTAAGAACCAGACCCGCGCACGATGGGCCAAATCTTGGCCCGCTTAAAAGAGCAAGCCGTGGCCAGCTTGGTGCCCAGACTGCAGCTTGGTGCACAGCTAGGCACCAGGTCGGTCACTGGCTTGGTTTTACTGAGTCGCTGGGCCATAGCCGGGCTTCTTCCCCAAGCTGGTCATTGCCTTTTTTGGTGAGTCACAAAGCCGTGAACCTACTTGAGTCAGCTGCTAGCCGGCTTGCTCCTGAAACATCATCATTTTGATTCCTTTTTACTCCATTCTTCTTCATTTTTCCTTTGTTCTTCTTCTGTTTTCTTTGTCCAAACGATCTCCAGGCTTTAGTTGATTACAGAGACACAAGGAAATCTTAATCTCTTAGAAAACCCAGCAATCCCCTATGCCCATAAATTCTAGGCTTACACGAGATCTCTACAAAAACCATTAAATTATAGAGATCCCATGTCTCAATCCTGAGACTTACAATCAATCTATCCTACACTAGAAACACGAAAAATCACAGATAACAACCAACAAAAAGTCTTGCTGATTTTAATTAGCCTAAGCATACTTCTATGTGTGCAAAAAACCATGCTCTGATACCACATGAAAACGGATTGGGCAAAACACATAAGACAAAAACATAAAACACAGCGGAAGTCTACAAAAATTTTACCTTTGCATTTTGATAAATTGCTTGATTGCTTAGGCTGTGAAGAAGAAGTACCAGGCTCCATCACTGGAGGTTGTTTCGTTGTTTCTGGAGACAGTCTAGAGAGCCTCCTACTCTTGCGCATTAACACGATTGCTTTGGGCTTGCGGAATATGATCACCACCTGAACTAAGTCGGTGAAAACAATAGGAAAAGAATAATATAGTCTGACTCTCTTGATCAATTGCTATCAAACAAGCAGAATCAAGAATAGAAGAAAATCATGTTTTTTTCCTTAGAAAAACTAATATGAAAACAGAGAGAAAAGCTGTTGTTTTTCTGGCTTAATTGAGAACTATAGAAACTCTACACTCCAACCATAACTCAATCCCCGGATGCATTCAAAAAAATACGAGATATATGAAAACATGCATGTCTCTGTATATCATGAACCTCCGTGTGTCTAACTGGTCAGTAGGATTAGCTCTAGCCCAATTGGGCTTGGGCTTAGTCCTTAAATCCTTGATCCAAACTATTAAATTAATTTTAAATTATTTATTTAATGCTGGACTAATAAAAGTTCTTAAATAAATAATTAACTAATTAACTCAAATGGACCATAATTATTTCACAAGCTTTTTTTTCCTAGTTTAGGCCCTAGTTAATTCTAATTATTCAATTCGAGATCAAGCTCTGAATAATTAATTAATCTATTAAATCAAATAATTAATTCATTCTCTCTTTAGGCCATTTATTTTATTCTAGCCTCATATGAAATCAGACTACCTGAAAAAATAAAACCTCTTCATTTAAGACCATTTCCTTAACAAAAAAATAATCAGGACTTATGAGCTATTCCGAGGACCAAAAAACACATTATTCTTGACTACTAAAATGAACAAAATACTCCTACCATAAAAGTAGGTGTATTTTACATTTTAAATATTTTATAATATCACCATAAGAAAATATTGACTCTAAGGATAATGCTGTGTATAGCAATGTTTCTCTCCTATAGGTGTTACAACTAAAATACTCCTCTATGTAACACCCATCATTAAGACATGAGAGATGTACTAACACCTCTCTCAATGATTTCTACCATCTTTAGCTATCTAATTCGATAATCCATGACTTCCAGTATGTACCCGCTTATTTTTGGGAGTTACCCAAAAGCATATAATACTAAGTCACGTACCTAGGGCCTTGGATTATGTAGATTATCCTAGACAATTATAAGGGGGCGATTTCTCCATTTAGGAGCATAAAAGCTATCTTGTGTAAATCTATCTTAACTAACTGGTCACATATACCCAACATACAAGTATATTAGTTCTACAGTAGAACCTCACCTACAGTATATCAAAGTATATGCTTCCAACTTCGCTAGACCATCGACACATACTCAAGTTGTAGGGTATAAGTTCATGCTGTAACAGTAGTAGTCTGGTTTGTTTTTTTTAGTACTTTAAGAAACCACTACTATGGGTCTAATTCTACGTATTCTAAATATACTCATACTATGAAATGATAGGACTACTCACTGGCTAAAGTTAAGCCATTCCCCATTAAAAATTCATAGTATAATAACTTTTTTTTTTCTTGATCAGATATCCATTTTGATCAACCGATTAAGAACTAAGTTTATGTATTAAGTAACTCATGATCCATACCTTATTATAAAAGACCTCCATTCACATAGATCAACTTAAACACCATGAGTCTTTTTCAACAATCGTACATAAATTAAAATAAAGAAACACAAACAATTTTGAGAATAAGACTTTTATTTATTTTATTAAATTTACATCAGATAAATAGAATAGGAAGGCATACATTCTAACAATTCAATCACTTGATTTGTGTTGGGTTGTTAATTATTGAGTTTTTCTTAGTTTTAATGATTTCGAGAGATGAGGTTAAAGTTGAGAGGCTCGATTAATTGATTTACAATATGGCTTTGCCTTTGATTAACTCGAGAGAGAGACCAAGGATATAGAACTAGGTGATTGAAGGGTCATGGGATTTCCTACAGATAGAGATACCATTTCTCCCAAATGAAGAATATGTAATTAATATTAATGCCTCTTAAACTAAGTTAGTGAGGTAGAGATACCCATTAATGAGGTTGAGGGTAGGAGAATCATAACTCGAGAGAGAGTGGGTCTTGATTTAGAATGGGTCTTGATTCAGTTTCATCTTTGCTTCCTATGCTCATTGATTGCAACAATATTGTTTTCTCTAGGCAATGGTAGTGATTATTCTAAATTTAGAGATGATCCAAAAATTGAAATTAAAGACACAGAAATTTAAGAACTTGAATCAAATTCTATAATAATTCATTTCATTTCACAGAAAAAATGAAGGCTGTCAACAAGAAATGAAGGCTTTTGTTTTAGTGTTCTCCTGATTTGTGTTGTCAAGTTCATAATGTTGACTGATCATTGAATGGTTGCACTTGGGTTAGGGTGGGAGATTTCAATCTTCATAGTGGATTTTAAAAAAATAAAAATAAAAGAGAGAGAGAGAGAGAGAGAGAGAGAGAGAGAGAGAGAGAGAGAGAGAGAGAGAAAGATTTTGGCTTTATAAGCTTAGAAAGTTACATATCCTCTTATCCAACCCAAGTATTCTAAGTTACTGAAATCATTTGCAGCAGTAGACCAAACCACTACTAAGATATAATTTAGAAGGACTTGTAATGTTATCCTTGAAGCTTAAAATAATGTCCATTTTAAACCATTAAGCTTAAACCCCTAAAGCAAATTCATAATCTAGCAGAAAAAAGATGCAGTAAAAAAAAAAAAAAAAGAGAAACCACTTACTTATCTCCCTCGATAAAACAACAGATCTTGCCCTGAGATTGAGTATTAATTACAGAAGATGAGGTAGATGGCTGCACCATACCAGGAGTAGAAGATGTTTGGGCATGATTATTAGAAAGTGTACTATAAGGGTGACAATCAGATGGTATAACATCAGTGTGGCCATCAAGAAGAGTATCACCTGCATCAACATTTTGAGGAGTATGATATACATTGTCAGTAGGAGTATTCTGAACACATTCATCAACAGCAATATGGTTTTCCTCATTCTCATCCAAAACAAGTGGCAGCTGTTGTTCAGTAGCTGCAATGACTGAAGTAGTAGATTTCAGCAAAGGCATCAAATCCTTTCAAGTAGACGCTGATGATCATCGACCAACTAAGGGGCTACCAAGAGCTGCTCATCCTCTCCTTGACAAATGTGAGGAATCAGAACCCCTAGCAGTTTGGTTTTTCTTTCCACGCACCATTTTTGAAAAATACAATAAGTAATGAAAAATATTAATTAAATAATTAATTAAAAGAATATAAATAAATGAAAATATTAATTGGAGATAAACAAACCACAAATGATGCAAGAATAAGATAAAATAACTATAGATAATCTAACCCTACCATGCTAGTCGCTAAGGTAATTGGAATCACTGCTTAGTTCTTTTTCAGAGTCATATGTTGATTCCTCTAACTCTTCTTCATCAGAACTACTTATGAACTCTCTCTCACTCTCTACTAGTTCAACATTGTCAATAGTATCCACTTCATCAAAAGTGCCATTGGGATCTCTGAGACTAACTATTTCATCATCCAAAATATCAAAATCTGCAGCTTGGACTTCATCCTCTTGAAGTGCACTATCCATTGTCCCCATCTCTAAGTTTCTTCTTGTAGCCACATGACAAACATGCACCCAATCTGCTAAGTCTTTCCTTTGGCTTGGATAAGGTATGTAATACACTTGGCTTGCTTGATGTGCAAGTGCAAATGGCTCATATTTTCTCAAACAACGCTTGTGATTAATATCAACCCTTTTATACTTTAGATGGATTCTTATGCCAACATTTTGCACTGGATCATACCAATCACAATGAAACAAGTAAGCTCGTTTAATTGGCAACCCTGGGTATTCCAATTCAATAACTTCCTTTGGCATACCATAATAATTCATTGTGTCTTCATCATTGCTATTTGAACCTTTTATGCACACACCACTATTGGTTGTGGATTTCCCTTTACTATGGGCAATAGTGTGGAAATTGTACCCATTCACAAAATACTGTGAGTATGTGCAAATAATCTCTTTGGGCCCCAAGCAATGTGTTTTATTTCCTCACTTGAAATATTGTTAGTTGGATCATTTGCCTAGTTGACATAAAACATAGAACACTTATTAATTATTTAAATTAAAGAAAAAAAAAGAGCTCATAAAAAGTTGAATTATGCTTACATATTTATTAAACCAATGAACAAACTCTCTTTCTAGTGCTAATTCAATGTCAGAGGCAGAAATTCTTGAGGAATGAAGACATTTTTTAGCCTTGAACAATCTAAATATTATATAAAAAATAATGTGTAAGTTATGCATCCCCTATTATTTGTAATCACTAAGAAAAATAAATATTCACTCTAAATATGTAATACCCCTACTAAAGACAACAGTGGAAGTATACCAACATCGGGTGTCGTTCCATCCAATTTTCTTGATAAGGGATTTTTATAACAGAAACAACAGAGTAAATACATATATAAGGTCCAAACTCAAGAAAATCCTACATTGATGGTCACATATATATAGATATCAGAAAATCTCATACACGCCATCTCTAACTATAACAGAATACAATATATGATTAAAAGTGAAGCTGTCCAGACATAAACCACTAACTCTGTGGTATCATCCTTCTATCCTAGGTCTGCTCAGCTCTGAATCCTATAAGGGATAAAATAAAAGACACGTGTGAGTGACGAATCACCCAATAAGTCCCGTGTGTACTATTGCTTTATGAAAGAATAAGGTACATAAAACTTTTGTGGAATAGCGTATCATTTGTTCACTAGAAACAATTCCAAAACTTTCTAAAGAAAAGTTTAATCAGAACTCAAATATTTTTGGAAGACTTTATTTCAAATTTCAAATCATTACCACAATTTTCAAATCACAGGCACTTCTCCAACAGGAGGTCAGCCTGTATGCAAGTCCCACAGTCCTTGCTTTCGGCACCACGTATTATTGTATTGAGACCACAGCCTTCTATACTCAACCGTGTGTCACCGGATTAAGTACACCGCAATTTACTTCTGCTACGGTATATTGCAGCATACCTAGTGTACCGCAGCACACAATTTTTTACTTGTCACCATAAGTTAGGGGTCCCAATCCTGATGTCAATCACCATCGAGATGGCAAGGAAACAAACGTACTAAGTGTCCCTACTCAGCATCCAGAGAATGACTCAAAATTAGAAACGCTCGCAGACACGGCAATTGTTAGGTACTAAATGGCTAACCAGGATGACTCATCTCAATGTCCTGTCACCCCGTTTGGAGCAAGACAATCCCTAAAATTAGGCCAGGTTGCTAGGACCATCTAACTCTAATGTAGGCTTGTACAAAGATCAAAGTCCTTACTGAGTACTCAACGTTAATAATAATAATATCGTCTGACTGATCAGGCCAGAGGGTTATCTGAACCCGCACGATTTTCAAATCAAAACATTTTTGGGGCAAAATCACATTTTTTAGAACTTGATCCCACTAACTTGCAAGTCAGATCATCATTTAAATAGGCTCCGCAGAGTCAATCAATTCATTCCATAGCACATCAGACCAATAAAACATTTTCAGGGATCAAAAGGTCGTTTTTTCCAAAATCATGAGAGATCATTTTCCAAAATCATGTTGAAATAGTATAAAGAGTTTTGTTCACACATCAAAACATGTTTTCAAGAGTATTCGGGTCGTTTTTTCTGTACTCAATCACAAAAGTCATTTTTCAATGCCATTCAGGTCATTTTACTCATGTCCGATTCCAAAAGACTTTCCGAAGATATTTGGGTCATTTACCCTTACCCAATTTGAAAAATATTCACAAGAGTTCCAATAAGGATATTTAGGTTATTTATCGAATACTCGATCCCAAAGGTTTTCATAAAATATTCCAATAAGGATATTTAAATCATTTTCCAAATACCCGATTCCAAAATGAACTCATTTCAAGAAGTTTAGAACTCTAATCACAATAGAGGATTAAATTCAAAGTTTCCAAACACATTTTCATAAAATGTTCTAATAAGGGCATTCTAGTTAATTTATGAATACCCGATTCCAAAATTTACCATTTTCTAAAAATTCCAAGTATTTAATCCAGAACAGACTAAATTCACAAATTCATACTTTAATCATTTGTTAAGGTTTTTAAGCTAATCATGAAGTTCATTCTAGCCCAAAATGGTATAAAATAAATCTTGCTCAGATATACCTTAAACATATTCAGGGATTTCCAAAACAGTATATAACATAGTATTTCATGGAAAAATAAAGCACACTAGTTTTAGAAAGAGTTTTAGAAATCCAAAGAACTCATCTCGTGTCCTAAGTAACCATTTCCGTTCACGGCCGTTTAATTACCATCTTTACCATTTTCGACGTTCCGTTGGCCATTTATTGCTAAACCTACACCAAACATCGCTTTCAGGTCAATTCGTGTTTGGCCGAAAAATAACCGACATTTAGCCGAAGGGGCCGACGGTTAAGGAAAACATTCGACCTTCATTCACGTAGTTTTTTCATTATTTATTCGATTCTTTAGTTTTCCTTTTTCCACATTCTTTCTCTTTTCATAAACAAGGAATTTACTTCATATTTCTTTAATTATTTTATCCAAAATCACACAATTAATCATCCTTAAATCCGGCCATGTTCTAAGCAAAATTCTGAAAATTTTGCTACTTTGACACATAATTTTGTTTCAGACATAACTTTCAATCCACAACTCCGTTTTCACTCTATGATATACAAAAACAATTGTAAGACTCTTAGCTTTAATTCTGTATAATTTTTTTTTTTTCCAGAATTCTAGTTTTCGATGGAGGGTATTGGGCAAAAACAGCTCCAATAGTTTTACTTCAATTTCACTACTCATGTTTTCCTTTAATCTTTAACACCTTAGAATTATTAATTCATTCAGTTCTCCTTCAAATCATATTTAATTCTAAATTTCTAGATTTTCAATAGCTCACAAAAGCCACACTTATTCAACACGAATTCATCTTTTCTAATCAAAAGTTAATATAATCTATTTTTCCAACCAAGTAAATTTTATTTTTACTCTACTTTGATCATTACCTCTTTAACCGAAAATAAGCCTTCAAAATACCATAATTATTTAGTTCTTCCTCACACAAAACATCATTCAAAGGCCCTTAGGCAGCCGGCACATATACAAGTATATATAAAGTTCATACACAAAAGCTCACAAACCTTAGTTTTGATCCGAAATCAAGATATGAAAGTCATGTTTTTATGTTAAAATTTACATCACCATTCACTCAACAACAACTTTAATTCAAGCAAGGTAGGGTTTTACCTTGTATTTGAGGCTATTTGGTGTGATTTTGCTTCAAGAACACACACACTTCTTTCTTTCTCTTGGTTTTTCTCCCTCTCCTTCCTTTTGTTCTTCTCTTGGACGAATTTCTAGCTGTTTTACAGCCCTTCCACACCATTCTAGTGCCCAAAGTCAACCAACATTAATTACATTGTGGGCTATCCATTTTAAAGCTAAATTTCTAGTGGTAGATTTAATTTAAATGGATAATTCTTAAACTTTTGTAATTTGGTAATCCCACAAATATTTCACTCCCCCAATGGTATTTTAACACTTATTTTCATCCACCATTCACACAATGCCACACGTCCATTTTTAATTGCGATTTTCTATTCTCTTTAGAAATGACCAAAATCGGGTTCGGAATGGAAAAATATTTTACTTCACCTTTCAATTCCAAAAATTTCACTGAATTCATTGATAATACTTAAATTCTTCAATTCCTCCCCTACTTGGTCAAATTTGAGGTCAAAGTCGCAGGCAAGGTCAAAATGACGAAAATACTCCCGATATCTTGGGTAGCATAACTCACACCAAAACGTGCGTTTCACCATACTGACCAATTTCTCTTTTCAGAGTACCTTTAAATTCTTATTTTGTTAATAATAATAGGCTTTTGAAAATTTAGGGTACAGTATAACAAATCTAATAATTACATCCAAGTCTTGACAAAATATTATTCCACTCAAATATTTGTCTCATTATACCCATCAATTTTTGTTCTGGACATCGATATAAATTCTCATCCTATTACCAATAGTAGCCAATCGAAAGTAAAAAGGTGGGATGTTACATTCTCCCCTTTTTACAAAAAATTTAGTCCTCAAAATTGGCTTACACTTGGAACAAACCTGGGTACTTTTTCAACATCTTCGCTTTTGTCTCCTAAGTTGCATCTTACACAGAATGATGATTCCATGATACTTGTACAAGTAGAATTTTCTCATTCCACAATTCCTTTTCAGCATACTCCAAGATCTTAATAGGCTTTTCCTCATTCTTCAAGTTTAGAGTTATCTCAATGGGTCCTTCATTCAAAATGTGGGCAGGATTAGCCACATACTTTCGAAGTTGGGATACATAAAACACACCGTGAATAACTTAAAGTTCTACCGATAACTCCAATCGATAGGCTACTTTCCCGATCCTCTCCACAATAGGAAATGGTCTAGCGTAACTAAATGCCAATTTCCTTTCTTGTTCTTTGATTCCCGACTGTCATTGTGGAGCCAACTTCAAGAATACATGACCCCCTTCAATAAATTCCAAATCTCTCATACGTCGATCTGCATAACTTTTCTGTCTACTCTGCTCTGCCTCCAATTTGGTTTTGATCATCTCTACAGCCTGTCAAACATTTTCAAAATCAAAAGCATTTTGTTCGTCTGTTCTCCACCCTAAACTTTTCCAATATAACAGGGACTAATATTTTCTTCCACACAAGGCTTCAAACGGGACCATTCCAATTCGTATGCAAATTTTTCATACGCTAATTATCGATCCGCTTAGTTCCAACATCAAAAGCACAAATTCGTAACATATCTTTCAAAGCTCTATTCACTCATTTTGTCTGTTCATCCGTTTATGGGTGCATTGTTGTACTGAACTTTATGATTTTTTCGTATTTTTACTGCGACTTAGTCCAAAACTTCGAAGTAAATCTGGGATCTCGGTCAGACAAAATACTAGGGGGTACTCCATAAAGTCTGACTTCTTCTTCCATGTAGACTTTACTTAACTTTTCTAAGGAATCCCGTTGATTAAAAGGGATGAAATGAGAGGACTTAGTCAGTCGATCCATTATCACCTATATACTATCTCGCTGTCCTACTGCCATGGGAAATACCGTAATGAAATCCCTAGTAATTTCACTCTATTTCCATGATAGAGTTGGGTAACAGTAGCAATACCCTTCAGGCCATTGCTGGTCGGCATTCACTTGCTGACAAGTTAAACATCATGCTATAAAATTTAAGATATTCTTCTCCATACCAATCCACTAATAATGTCATTTTAAGTCCTGGTACATCTTTACGGTTCCTAGATGGATAGTATACTTACTTTAAGGTGCCTTCATTAAAACATCTTGTCTCATTGCAAACTGTTTCAAGATACAATACTAATCTCAGTAATTGATTCCATCATTGGCAATATTAGAACAAGAGCAGAATTTAATCCTTCCCTCAACTCCTGAAAATTTCTCTCACGCTTCTTGGTTCTAATACAAGGAACTTCCTTTTGGGCGAGTTGAGTCAAAAGTGAAATTATCTTAGAGAGTTCCCTCAATAAATCTTCCATAATATCTTGCCAATCTCAGGGAACTTCAAATTTCAGTCAGAGTCTCAGGACATTTCTAATTTAGCGCTGCTTCAATTTTTGCAAGATCTACTATAATCCCATCCTTGGATATCACGTGTCCCAAGAATGCTACTTCTTGCAACCAAAACTCATACTAACTGAATTTTACATACAATTTGATCTCTCTTAACTTTCTTGTAACTTTTCAAAGGTACTGCTCATGCTATTGAGGACCTTTAGAGTACACCAGAATGTCATCTATGAATATAACTACGAAATTATCTAAATACGACCAGAATGTTTGGAGCATTAAGTCCATAAAAATGGTAGAGGGATTAGTAACACCAAAGGGTATCACCACAAACTCAAAATGCCCACATCGAGTGTTAAATACTATTTTCGGTATATCTTCTTCTCGAATCCGGACCTGGTAATGTCCTTACCTCAAGTCTAATTTCGAGAAATATCCAACTTCTTACAACTGATCAAACAGTTCATCAACCATGGGCAACGAATATTTATTCTTTACCATCGCTGCATTTAACCCTCGATAATCTATACACATCCACAATAACTCATCTTTCTTCTTAACAAATAATACAGGTACTCCCCCAAAGTGAAGCACTTGGTCAGATAAACTCTTGCTCCATTAATTCTTGTAGTTGTTTCTTGAGCTCCTGCAATTCTACGTGTGCCATTCTATAAGGGGTCCTTGAAATTGGTTCTGTCGATGGCGCTAGATCAATGGAAAACTCTACTTCTCTCTCCGGCGGTAATTTCTCAATTCTGCTAAAAAAAATCTAAATACTTATTCATAACAGGAACATCTTCGGGCTTCTTAGCTTCTCCTAGCTTATTAATTACATAAGCCAAGTATCCTGTGTACCCTTTCCTCATCATCTTTCGGGCCTTGAGTTGCGATACAAAAATATTACTTTTCCTTCTAGCCTTACTTACAAATTCCAATATAGGTTTCCCAGGCTAACAAAAATGTACTACTTTATGTCTACAATCAACTTGAGCATGATGCTGAGACAGCCATTCTATGCTCAAGATAGTATCATAATTCTCTATGGGTAAACATATCAAATTTTCTTCTAATAATTCATCTCCTATCAAAATCTTTCAATTCTTATGTATTTTCTCACTATTCATTTGCTTTCCCAATGGGGTACTAACAATCATTTCATATGAAATTTCTTCCCATTTTATTCCCATAGAATCAAGAAATGAATTAGTAACAAAGGGGTGCGTAGAACCGGGATTTACTAATACTTTAGTAGTATAATAAAAATTTAGGAGCATATCTTCCACCACTACAGTCTGATCATCTGTCTTATCTAAGGCTACCACCTGAGCATTTACTTGCAATTTGGGGGGGTCTAGTTCTGGAGATAGAAGCCTGCCCTAGGTTTCCTCTTCTAAATCCTGACCTCTGTCTCTGGCCGTTACCTCCAAGTCGACTCCATCCTCCTATCCTTCGTGGGTGAGGGCAATTTAAAATCTTATGTCCCATTTCCCCACAATTGAAGTATTTAAATGAGAGCACTCCTCCCTGTTAGGGATATGCCCTATAGTTAATTTGTACTTATACTATTGTCGTTATGTTTTATATATTAATATGAGATTTTTCTTTCCATGAATAGTGCATTTCATTTTGTGGTCATCAATTACGTGATTTGATAGTAAAACCCTATAATGAATAAAATTACTATTCTAAAACTGTCCCTGATCGATTATTATTATTAGAACAATAAAAAATTAATATTAGTATGGTTGTGACTTGAGGGCTATGTTTTATTGGTCATGGATATGTGTGATATCAAGTCAAAACATAAATAAATGTTAGAGAATATTGTATTGAACATGAATCACTATGAGAGTACTTCATAGAACATGTCATAAGTACTTTCTAGCCATAATGATATTAAAAGTTCTTCGACCTAAATTTATCATAGTTTCCTACTTGATAAATTTTTATATTTTGACGTTGTCTAAAGTTGTCTTTAACCACATAATAAATTAGACTATTGTTAGATATAGAATAAATTAAGGAGATGAATATGATTGATAGTGAAGGAATTTGTCCCTCTCAATTATGGGAGAGATATCCATAGGCCCCTTGATAAGTTAGACTGTTAAAATGCATGGCCGTACTCAAATATATCAATTTAAGATATTGATATCATTTGTTTGAACAGTCTACTATGAAATCAAGAAATAATTGATTAAGCTTGATAAGCTGATAACATGCTCCATGTCTTATGCTTAATCTGGATATCGTGTGACAAAAGGACTAAATATAAAATTATGATTTGGTTCAAAAAAATCACTGATCTTCATTTAACCTGGATAGTTATAATGTTTTGCTAGAAACCACTTATAATTTTTGGGTCATTTAAATATGATTTGAGCACACTGCCAGTGTTAAATAAACCTATAGGGTCACACAATAAGCGAACTTGTTAGGTTATTTTTTTTTTAACCAGATTCGATGAAACTGGAAATATGTCTAAGTTAATCAAACCTAGAAAATTTACCAGATACAATGAATCTGGAAATATGTTCACATTTGATGTATCTGAATGATGTCCAGATTGTAAGGATCTGACTCGGTAAATTAATTAGTAAAATTATCAAGATAATGACAGAATCTTATCATATCAGTTTTAATTTAATTTGAATTTAAAATAAAAATATGATAAGATATTATTAGAGTTGGACTTTAAGAGATTCGGAGGGGTTTTAAAAAAACCCTAGCCGTCTTCTCAAGAGTGTCATTCTGTTAAAACATTCGTGCCTCAATTTACCAGAAAAATAAGCCTTTTAAACCCTAAGCGCTATCACTCTCAGGGTAACGAGTTAGTTCACCATGTGCATCCAATAGAGGGCGTTCGTGCATTGCAACGTCTGGTGATCGTTCAAGTTGCACGTACGACTAGCATTGGCAAGTGGGCCGAGCCGGCATGTCGGGCCAGGCCGGGACCACTTGATAGCCCGAGGACTGTTCACTGGCCCGGTCCGGGCCAGGGGATAAAATCCCTGGCCCGTCATGGGCCGGCCCGCCTGAGAGAGCCGTTACCCAACGGCTCTCTCTGCTTTTTTTTAATTTGATCCTTTAATTTTTTTTTTTTACAATTTAGCCCCAAAAACGGCTGAAGTAATTTTTTTTTTTTTTGCAATTTTGTCACTAACCCCCAAAACTCTATAAATACCCTCCAATTCAACTCAAAACTCATCAACACTCTCCAATTCTCTCAAACTCTCTCCAATTCTCTCTTATTTCCATTCGTCTTTCTCTCATTATCCTCAAATTTATTCATTTTCTCTACAAAGAGTATTAGAATAGAATTTATTTTTGTGTTAATACTTTTTCAATTCATCAAGAAAGTCTTCATATTTTGGAAGATTGTTGAGTAGCGGAATAGTGGATACAAGAAGTAAAAAGCTCAACTGCTCAACAAAATATTGTTATTCTTGAATTTTGGTCATCAACAAGTTAGTATTTCTTAATCTTACATTCTTTTATTTTAGCTTTATTAGTTGTTTATTTGTTTTAGTTATTTGTTTAATTTTTAAAATAATTTGTTATTTATATTTTTCAATTCTCTTATTTCATTATTTGTTAATACTTTTTTTTTAACTTTTATTTGAATTTTGATTGCTTGTTTTTTTTAAAGAAATAATGGATCCAAATCAATATCATCATTTTTCTTCATCCCAACCATCTGCACATTTTGATTTTAATATAGATCCAGCTTTGAATTTAATAAATAATGAAATAGGTAATGAAGATGAAGGTCCTAGAAGGCCTAGTGTTAGTGTTTCACAATCACAACCAACTCCAATAATTAATCCCGACGCATCTAATATAGGAGAGGATGATGTTGAAACAACGGATGTTACAACTAAAGCAAAAACATCTGTGGTTTGGAATCTTTTTGAAAAAGATAATGATAGTGATAGGGCAACATGTAAAATTTGTAGAGCGGTATATGCACATAAGAAGGGAGGATGGACGGGAACATTAGTTAGACATATGAAAAGGTCACATAATGATTGGTTAGAAAACTTACTTAAACAACAACAAATACGTACTACAGGAGGTCAAATGGTTGGTAATTTTCAATATGATCATAGAAAAAATAGAAATGCATTTGCTAAAATGATTGTTCAAACTAAATTACCTTTTAATTTTGCAGAAAATCCACATTATGAATAATATATCTAAAATAATTGTCAACCAGCATGGAAAAGAATTCCTAGAACAACATTAAAAAATGATATAATAAAGATATATAAAGAAATGAAAGAGTATCTAATTGCTATGTTTGATTCTTGTAATTGGAAATTTGCTCTTACTTGTGATGGTTGGACTGGAATTACTAATGAATCTTATTTATGCATTACATGTCATTGGATAGATCATGATTGGTTAGTACAAAAAAGAACTATTTGTTTTAAATTATTTGAATATCCTCATGTAGGTAGTAGTATAGCTAGAATGATTACTCAAACATGTCGTGAATATAGGATTTTAAATAAAATTATTTCTATTTCTTTAGATAATGCTTCAAATAATGATTCTGCCATAACAATTTTAAAAAATATTATGCATCATATGTTAGATGGTATTTTATTTCATACTAGGTGTGCTTGTCATATACTTAATTTATGTGTTAAAGAAGGATATAAATATATTGATGATATTGTTAATATAATTAGAAATGTTGTTTTATTTATTAAAACATCCCCAACTAGGCAACAAAATTTTAAGGCATTATGCCGAGAACAAGGTGTATCTTTTAAAAAAATTAGATTAGATTGTAAAACTAGATGGAACTCAACTTTAGATATGTTTGAAAGTGTTATACCTTTTCAAAACCAACTTATTGAATTTTGTAATAATAATAATTTTCAACCTCTACTAACTGAAGCTCATTTTGAAAATTGTACTGCACTTTCAACATTTTTATTTACTTTTAAAGAAGCTCCTGAACTTTTATCGGGATCTTATTATCCCACTACTCGTCATATTCTTCCAACACTTGCTAAGGTAGCACATATTTTTGGTGAATATATGTATCAATCCCCAATATGGTTTTTTTTATGAGAAATATGTTTGAAAAATATAAAAAATATTATGAAGATATTCCTATTTTATATTGTATGGCATTGTGTATGGATCCTATAGTAAAGACGCCAGGTTTTCATAGTATTATTGAATATTTATATGAAACATTAGATTTTAATGAATCACAAGCACTTAAACAATGTATGATAAAAGACATAAAAGATAAAACAGCTAAAGCTTTATCTGACATGTATCATTTGTATGAGTTTGAGTCTTCTTCTCCTAGTTCTCATAGTTTAAGTAGGCAAGCTTCATCATCTAGTAGTCACTTTTAACCTCCGCGAAAATCTACCTTATCAATTTCATCAGTATTTAATCCATGGGGTATTATGAAACGTCAAAAAAGATCGAATACTACCTACAACGAGATGGCAATTTACGAGATGCAGCCATTGGTAGAAAATGAAGATCAGCATTTTGATATTTGTGGTTGGTGGAAGGCTCATGTAAGTTAATACCCCATTTTATAAAAAATGGCACGTGATCTTTTGACACCACCAGTCTCTACAGTGTCATCGAAAAGCGTCTTCAGTGAGAGCGCTCGAACAATCGATGAAAGAAGATCTCGATTGGCTCCTCAAACTTTGGAGATGTTAATGTGTTGTAGTAGTTGGTTTGCAGCCGAAAATAGAACGGCTAATTCGTGGATTATTGATGATGACTCAGATGATGAATGGGGTGAACCAAGTAGTTAGTTTAGTATTTTTGTAATTAGGAATTTTAGATAAGTAATATTATGTATTTAATTTTATTTTTAGGATATTTATTATATTTTTAAATTTTAATCATTGTAATATTTTTAAGAGGTTTAGGCATCAAGTCCCCCTCTTATATAATCTTTATTTTATTAATTAATAAAACAGGTAGGGGTCCAAGCCAAACCCCCCACCACTTCAAGGTGGCTTTTTTATAATTTTAAAAAATTATATTAAGTAGGGAAAAAAAAAAGAGGAATAAGCCACGGGCCGGCCCGCACCGGCCCGCGGGCCACACGGGCCTAGGTACCTGTCCGGTCCGGTCCCAGGGCCTCTGGCCCAGGGACCGGCCCGCCTGGGTCCTCAGGACCGGCCCGGCATGGCCCGAAACCGTGCGGGCCAGCCCAGTTGCCATTGCTATGTACGACAGCAAAACCAAGATCCGACAATCTTAATTACGCCGAATAGAGGTAATTCTGTAATTCCTAGATCATCTTAATCGTTTAGCTTGGATCCTCGGAAGGGATTCACGGATGTTTTCCACATTTAGAAGTCCATGAATCCCAACACTCCCATCGGGCCAATCGGGCCTCCCCTCATTTGAATCTTCCTTTTCCCCTCCCATCTGGACCCTCTAAGCCTCTTCTGATTCATGCCCTAAAGTTCGCCTCGATTCCTCTCGCCTGCCTGTTCAATATTAACCATTTCTGTTTTAGAATTCATTTCTATTGTAGCATTATAACTGGTCAGAACCATACTTGCTAATACTCTTTTCAGCTCTGGCCGTAAACCCTTCACAAAATGTCTAATTCTGCCTGCTTCTGAATGGACTAAGAAAGGGCAATATTTTAATAGTTTAGTGAATTCAGCAATATATTGCCCCATCGTACGGCCTTCTTGGCGAAAGCCTGAAATTTATCCTCCTCCTTCTCTACCACCTAAATAGGAATAAATTCCTTCTTAAATCTGTCCTTAAAATCCGTCCACTCCTATTCATGTTGATTCATCTCCCTTGCCTACCAATCTTGGGCAGATCCTTTCAATTGGAATGTAGCAAACTATACCTTCATTCGCTCCAAATAATTTAGGGCTGCAAAGATCGTTTCCATCTGTTTAATCCAATTCTCAGCCTCCTATTCTGAATCAGATCGTCCTTAAAATTGCGGAGGGTGAAATTTCAGAAAGCGCTCAAGGGCTCGATCCAACTCAACTTCACCTTGCTGATTTTCCTTACTCATACTATTATTTACCCTAGCATTCTTAGTCAGCTGTTGGATCGTGTCAGCCATCTTTTGGAAGGTCTAAAACATATGGTGGTCCAAGGTTGTGAGGGGGGGACCTTCCGCCTGTGATTCCTCCACCATTGATTCAAGGTTATTTCGAGTAGCTCGCGATGATTGTCCAGAGGTCCGTTTAGGAGGCATCTATACAGTTCATAAGATTTTATCAGCATAACAAATGTAACATAGCTCAAAAGTAGTCATAGAATAGGCACAATGCAATTAGCAAAATATAACACATGTTTATTCTCATTTATCACAAAGTCAATACATTGTGTGCCAAGCACACAATCATATACACCGGTCGAACTGTACACATCATACTATATATATATATATATATATATATATATATATATATATATATATACACATCTCTACCTGCCATCTTCACTGTCGGATACGGGAGGTCCTAAATCAGTAGAAATTGTATAGGACTCCGCTACATCAACCTCCTCATCTCCGTCCGCATTTGGCTACAACCAAGCCAATAGCTCTAGGTCTATCTCTAAATCCTCCTCGGGCTCCTCAACTGCAGGTATCTCCACATTGGGTACCTCCTGGTCCTCTTCCGCATCAACAACCTCCAAATCCTATATCTCCTCCTTAAATATCCTGGGTACATCCCCACTAAACACCTCCTCATCATCCTCAATAGTATTGAACCATCGGGGATGCCATCCTCCTCCTCCTCATCATCGTCTTGATGGTACGGCTCAATATCACCACCGATCTCATCGGAGTTGACACCTACCTCCTTATGTGGTGACGGTATCCTCTCAAGAGTAGATTTCCTTTCCACACCCAAGCTCTCACCTGTCTCTTTCTTCCCTTTATCACTGAGCTCGATAATTGGGCCCTTACCTTTATCAAACTATCCACCATACCAATACAATAAAAAGGTTTTATAAATTCTTATGACGAAATTACAGTTCTATAAAACTAGGTTATCATACCAATTATAACACTCCTACTAAAGACAACAGCGTAAGCATATCAATATTGGGTGTCGCCTCATCTAATTTCTCGGACAAAGGGTCTTTATAATGGAAATAACAGAGTAAATACATATATAAGGTCCAAACTCAAGAAAATCCCACACTGATGGTCACACATATACAGATATCAGAGAATCTCATACATGCCATCTCTATCTATAATAGAATACAGTACATGATCAAAAGGGAAGCTGTCCAGACCTAAACCGCTGATTCTGTGGTATCGTCCTTCTATCCGTAGGCCTGCTTAACTTCGGATCTTACAAGGGGTAAAATAAAAGATACATATGAGTGACGAATCATCGAGTGAGTCCCGTGTATGCTAATGCTTTATAAAAGAATAGGGTACATAAAACTTTTATGGAATAGTATATCATTTGTTCATTGGAAACAATTTCAAAACTCTCTAAAAAATAGTTTAATCAGAACTCAAACATTTTTTAAAGACTTTATTTCAAATTTCAAATCATAGCCACAGTTTTCAAATCACAGACACTTCTCCAACAGAAGGTCGGTCTGTATGCAAATCCCGCAATCCTTGCCTTCGGCACCACGTATCATTGTACTGAAACCACAGCCTTCCATACTCAACCGTGTGTCATCAGAATAAGTACATCACAGTGTACTTCTGCTCAGGTATACCGCAACATATCTAGTGTACCGTAATACACAATCTTTTACTTACCACCATAAGTCAAGAGTCCCAATCTTGACATCAATCACCATTGAGGCAGCAAGGAGTCAAACGCACCGAGTGTTCCCGCTTGCATCCAGTGAATGACTCATAATAAGAAGTGCCCGTAGACGCGTCAATTGCCAGGTGTTAAACAGCTAGCCAAGATAACTCATCTCAATGTCTTGTCACCCCATTTGAAGCAAGACAATCCCTAGAATTAGGCCAGATCGCTAGAACCGTCTAACTCTTACGTAGACTAGTACAATGATCAAAGTCATTGTTGAATACTCAACGTTAACAATACCAACCCCGTCTTTCTGATCAGGCCAGAGGGTTATCTGATCTCGCAGGATTTTCAAATTAAAATATTTTTTCAGAACTTGATCCCACTGACTCGCAAGTCAGATTATCATTCACATAGGCTCTGCAAAGCCAATCAATTCATTCTATAGCACATCAAGCTAATAAAATAATTTCAGGGATCAAAAAGTCATTTTTCCTAAACCACAAGAGATCATTTTGTTAGAATTCCTGGACTCCTAAAAGCAGAAAATATCCACGAATCCCTTCCGAAGATCCAAGTAAACGATTAAGAAGACCTTAGGTTTACAGAATTACTTCTCTTTGGCGTAATCGAGATCTTTCAATTCTGATTGTACTGTTGTACGTACAACTCGAACAATCACCAGACACTGCAGTATGCGAACGTCCTCTATAGGTACACATAGCGAACTGACTCATTGCCCCGAGAGTGCTAGTGCCTAGGGTTTGAGAGGGTGTTTTTCTGGTAAATAGAGGCACAAAATTTTTAACAGAACCGAACTGTTGAGAAGACGGCTAGGGTTTTCTTAAAACCTTTTGAATCCCTTAGAGTCTAAATCTAATAATATCTTATCATATTTTAATTTAAATTCAAATTAAATTAAAAATTGATATAATAAGATTTTGCCATTATCTCGGTAATTTAACTAATTAATTTGCCGAGTTAAATTCTTATAATTTGGACATCATCCAAATACATCGAATGTGAACATATTTCCAGATTTATTGTATCTGGTAAATTTTCTATGTTCGATTAACTTAGACATATTTTCAGATTTATTGAATCTGGCTATCAGAAAAATAACCTAATAAGTTCGCTTATAGTGTGACCCTATAGGTTCATTTAACACTGGCAGTGTGCCGAAATCGTATTTAAATGGCCCACAAATTATAAGCGATTTCTAGCAAAACATTATAACTATCCAGGTTAAATGAAGATCAGTGATCTCTTTGAACTAAACTACAATTTTATATTTAGTCCTTTTGTCACACGATATCCAGATTAAGCATAAGGCACGGAACATGTCATCCTGATTAAGTTTAATCAATTATTTCTTAATTTTATAGTAGACTGTTCAAACAAATGATATCAATATCTTATATTGATATATTTGAGCACGGTCATGCATTTTAACAGTCTAACTTATCAAGGGGCCCATAGATATCTCTCCCATAATTGAGAGGGACAAATTCCTTCACTATCAATCATATTCCTCTCATTGATTTATTCTATATCCAACAATAGTCTAAGTTATTATCTGGTTAAAGACAACTTTAGACAACGTCAAAATATAAAATTTATCAAGTAGGAAACTTATGATGAATTTAGGTCAAAGGACTTTTAATATCATTATAGCTAAAAAGTACTTATGACATGTTCCATGAAGTACTCTCACAGTGAGTCATGTCCAATACAATGTTCTTTAACATTTATTTATGTTTTGACTTGATATCACAAATATCCATGACTAGTAAAACATAGCTATCTAGTCACAAACATACTAATTTTAATTTATTATTGTTCCAATAATAATAATCGCTTAGGGACAGTTTTAGAATAGTCATTATATTCATTGTTGGGTTTTACTATCCAGTCACGTACTTGATGACCACAAAACAAAATGCACTATTCATGGAAAGGAAAACCTCATATTATTATATAAAACATAACAACAATAGTATAAATACAAATTGACTCTAGGGCATATCCCTAACACATTTTTCAAAATCATGTTGAAACAGGATAAAGAGCTTAGTTCACACACCAAAACATGTTTTCAAGAGTATTTGGGTCGTTTTTCTTGTACTCAATCACAAAAGTCATTTTTCAAGGGCATTCAGGTCATTTTACCCGTGTCCGATTCCAAAAGACTTTTCGAAGGTATTTGGGTCATTTTATCCTTACCCGATTGAAAAATATTCACAAGATTTCCAATAAAGATATTTCGGTCATTTATCGAATACCCGATCCCAAAGGTTTTCATAAAACATTCTAATAAGGATATTTGAATCATTTTTCAAATATCCGATTCCAAAAGGAACTCATTTCAAGAAATTTAGAACTCTAATCACAAAAGAGGATTAAATTCAAAGTTTCCAAACATATTTCCATAAAATGTTTCAATAAGGGCATTCTAGTCAATTTATGAATACCCGATTCCAAAATTTACCATTTTCTGAAAATTTCAAGTATTTAATCCAGAACAGGCTAAACTCATAAAGTCATACTTTAATAATTTGTTAAGGTTTCCAAGCTAATTATGAAGTTCATTCTAGCCCAAAATGGTATAAAATAAATCTTACTCAGATATACCTTAAACATATTCAGAGATTTTCAAAACGGTATATAACATAGCATTTTATGGAAAAACAAAGCACACTAGCTTTAGAAAGAGTTTTAGAAATCCAAAGGACTCACCTTATGTCCTAAGTAACCATTTCCGTTCACGGCCGTTTAATCATCATCTCTATCGTTTTCAATGTTCTGTTGGCCGTTTATCGCTAAACCTAAACCAAATATCATTTTCGAGTCAATTCGTATTTGGCCGAAAAATATCCGACGTCCAGTCGATGTGCCCGACGGGTAGCCGACGGTTAAAGAAAACGTTCAACCTTCATTCACGTTGTTTTTTTGTCGTTTTTTCGATTCTTTCATTTTTATTTTCCCACATCCTTTCTCCCTTCATAAATAAGGGATTCACTTCATATTTCTTCAATTATTTCATCCAAAATCACACAATTAGTCATCCTTAAATTTGCCCATGTTCCAAGCAAAATTCTGAAATTTTTGCTGCTTTGACACATGATTTTGTTTCGGACATAACTTTCAATCTACAACTCCGTTTTCATTCTATGATATACCAAAATGACTGTAAGACTCTTATCTTTAATTCTATATAACCCCTTTTCCAGAATTCTAGCTTCTGATGGATGGTACTGGGCAAAAATTGCCCCAATAGTTTTACCTCAATTTCACTATTCATGTTTTCCCTTGTTCTCCTTTAATCTTTAACACCTTAGAACCATTGATTCATTCAATCCTCCTTCAAATCATCTTTAATTCTGAATTTCTAGATTTTCAATAGCTCACAAAAGCCACACTTATTCAACACGAATTCATCTTTTCTAATCAAAAGTTAATATAATCTATTTTTCCAACCAAGTAAATTTCATTTTTACTCTACTTTGATCATCACCTCTTTAACTGAAAATATGCCTTCAAACTACCATAATTATTCAGTTTTTTCTCACACAAAACATCATTCAAAGGCCCTTAGGTAGCCGGCACATATACAAGTATATATAGAGGTCATACACAAAAGCTCACAAACCCTAACTTTGATCCGAAATCAAGACATGAAAGTCATGTTTTCATGTTAAAATTCATTTCATCATAATCATTATTCACCCAACAACAACTTTAATTCAAGTAAGATAGGGTTTTACCTTGTATTTGAGGCTATTTGGTGTGATTTTGCTGCAAAAACACACACACTTCTTTCTTTCTCTCTCCTTTTTCTTTTTCTCTTGGTTTTTCTCCCTCTCCTTCCTTTTGTTCTTCTCTTGGACGAATTTCTAGATGTTTTACAACCCTTCCACACCATTCTAGTGCCCAAAGTCAACCAACATTAATTATATTGTGGGCTATCCATTTTAAAGCTAAATTTCTATTGGTAGATTTAATTTAAATGGATAATTCTTAAGCTTTTGCAATTTAGTAATCCTACAAATATTTCACTCTCCCAATGTTATTTTAATACTTATTTTCATCTACCATTCACACAATGCTACACGTCTATTTTTAACTGCGATTTCCTATTCTCTTTAGAAATAACCAAAATCGGGTCCGGAATGAAAAAATATTTTACTGCACCTTTCAATTCTAAAAACTCCACTAAATCCATTGATAATTCTTAAATTCTTCAATTCCTCCTCTATTTGGTCAAATTTGAGGTCAAAGTCGCGGGCGGTCAAAATAACGAAAATGCCCCCGATATTTCGAGTAACATAATTCACACCAAAACGTGCGTTTCACCGCACTGACCAATTTCTCTTTTCAAAATATCCTTAAATTTTTATTTTGTTAATAATAATAGCCTTTCAAATATTTAGGGCACGGGTAGAACAAATTCAATAATTACATCCAGGTCCCGATAAAATATTATTCCACCAAAATATTCGTCTCATTACACCGATCAACTTTTGTTTTGGATATCAATACAATCTCATCCTATTACCAATAATAGCCAATCAAAAGTAAAAATGTGAGATGTTACAACATAGGGTTGGACCTCTTCAGGGTTCAACAATATATACAACGCAGCTGCATCATGTTATTTGTCTTATAGAAATCTGGTTTTTGAAACACCTAATGCCCGCCCAGGATAGCTAAAAGTTGAAATTCTTGAACCAAATAACTCTGAACTACCACCATCATCATTTCTATCAACTCTTCTACTCTTTGTTTTGACATGGGATTTAAAGTAATGCGTGCAAAAGTTTGACACTTCTTCAACTATGTATGCATTACATATTGAAGTCTTAACCTTTGTCTTATTCTTCACCTTTTTTTTCAAAGTGTATGAGAACCTAAGGATAAAAAGTATTAATGGCATGCCAAAAAATAAATACCATCAAATAAGGTAAGAATTATTTGACTAACCTCTCAAAGGGATACATCCATCTATATTGCACAGGTCCCCCAACTAGAGCTTCATACGGCAAGTGAATTGACAAATGCTCCATTGAATCAAAAAAGCTTGGAGGAAAAATTCTCTCTAACTTGCATATGACCACAGTAATGTTTTCTTCCAATTTAAGTACTTATCATCATGTGACATTCTAGAAGTCAAATCCTTGAAAAATAAGCTCAATTTTGTCAGTGCATTGCTAATAGCTTTTGGGAGCAAATACCGAAATGCTATAGGAATCAACCAGAGCATGAATACATGATAGTCATAAGATTTGAGGCCAAACAATTTTCATTCCTTCATATCCACACATCTTAACGAATTGGAAACATAACCATCAAGAAATTTTAACGATTTGATCCACCCACACACGATTTTTTGAGCATTTTTTTCCCAAACAATAGCATGCTTTTGGCTTCTTTGTACCTCCTTCAGATAGCTCCAAATCCTTTCGTCGACAAATCTCACTTAAATCTCTCCTTATATTTTCACCATCCTTGGTTTTTCCCTCAACATCAAATACAGTATTAAATATATTATAAAAAAAATTATGATATGCATAACATCAAGATTATGTCTGATGAGATTTGTTCTCCAATATGAAAAACTCCAAAATATACTTTTTTGGCCCTAATTATGAGACTCCCCGTAGCCTTCTAGTACGCCATTTCCACCATATTCAAGCACAATAGGCAAATCTTTCACTCGAGCCCATATTTCATCCCCAATAAGTCTCTATGGAGGTGGTGATTCCTCGGTTCGATTCTCCCTAAAAGTTTAAAATGAAAAAAATCATCAAACCGAAAGCATGCTAATAAAATGAAAAATTTACTTATGTGATTGAATGGCCCTTTTCGTACTAATGTAGATGTCTGTACAAGGATGTTTGAAGCTATTGGATCACGTCCTTGTAAATGTTAACTGCGTCTCATTCACGCGAAGCCTTTGATTTCCGAAATGGTGCCCGTAGCATTGTCGGTGAAAGCTTGAAGATTTGGGTTTGTAATACGTTTGGCTTCTGTGAATGTTTCACAGACTTAGTCTCTGTGAAATGGGTTTTGTTTGTGAACGATGAATTGCTTAGTGCAAAAGCCTTTTACTTTAATTCATTTTCCATTCATTTCATCAAATTTCCCGAGAGAGAATCCATCCTTTCTATTATTCTTCACGCAAAACAACATGAGATCCATCCCATGTTATTTTTTTATTTTTTATTTTAATTAATTAATTAACTTTATTTTTTAATTTTATTTTACCATTGATCTTATTATTGAGCCAGATAAAATTATTTATTCTTGGGCTCGAACACCCATAAATAATATAAATCTTAATTATTTATTTTCTAAGTTTCATTAAACAGCCTAATAAATAATTAAAAAGCCCAAATAGACCAATATAAGATATCAAGTCTTTTATCTAGTTTTATATCTAGATTAATTTTTTAATTATTCAATCCCTGAATAATTAATTAACCAATTAAATTAGATAAATTATATACTCTCGCTCGGGCCTTTTATTTTATTCTAGTCTAATAATAAATTAGACTACTTAAATAAAATAAAATAAAATCCATAATTATCAAGACCAATTCCTTAACCCAAATTTGTCAGTACTTAAGGGCCATTCCAGAGACCAAAAGACACATCGCATTGGCTACTAAAATGACCAAAATACCCCTACTATATAAATACCTATATTTTACATTTTAAATATTTTTTAGTATCACCATAAGGAAATATTGACTCTAAGAATAATGTTGCGTTAGCAAAGTCTTCGACCTACAGGTATAATGACTAAAATACCCCTCTACGCATCGCCGTACATTTAGAGAGGAAGAGTGTACTAACACCTCTCCAATAGATATCTACCATCCTTAGACCTCTAGTCCAATAATCCAAGGCTCTTGGAATGCTTCCACTTTCCAAATGAGCTACCCTAAAGTAAACATCCAAGTTATGTTCCCCAGGGTCCTAGATAATTAAATAATTTGAATAGTCACAATGGGCAATATAGCGCAAAAGCTATCTTGTACAAGTCTGTCTTAACTAACTAGTCACAAATACCCAACATACAAGTATATCGGCTCTACAAAGGAACCTCAATTACAGTATATCAAAATATATGCTTCTAGCTTCATCAGGCCGCCAACTCATACTCAAGTGGTAGAGTATTAGTCCACACTGTAACAGTAATACTTTGGATTTTTTCTAAATAGTTATTTTAGAAATTACTATTACAGGTCCTGTTCTACGTATTCAAAATACGCTTATGCTATGAAGTGAGTGAACTACTCACTGGCTAAAAGTAAGCCATTCCCCATTTGGAATTCATAACACAATAACCTAAACATGATGATATTCTCATTCTTATTAATCGGTTAAGAACAAATATTTATGTGTTAAGTAACCCGTGATCCATACCTTCCTGTGAAGGACCACCATTCACATGAATCACTTACTTAAACACAATGGGTCATTTTCTACAAAAATCATACACAAATAAAATATAAATTCACAAACAAATTTTAAGAATAAATTCTTTTATTAATAAATTCGATAATTACATCAGATAAACTAGTCTAGAGGGCATATATTCCAACACTTCCTAAATGAGTTTTTATTCTTTCGAAAAGGGTGATCAAAAGTAAAAATTGTCGATGGCAATAAAAAAAACTTTGCTTGTGAGAATGTTGAAGCCTAAATACCTTTGATTTCTCCATACAATATGGACAAGATAATCTACCAGCCGTGCTCCATCCAGATAACATGACATAAGCTAGAAAGTCACTTATTGTCCATATCAAAGCAGCCCTCATTTGAAAATTTTACTTTAGTGAAATATCATAAGTTGGAACTCCTACTTCCCATAACTATATTAACTCATCCACTAGAGGTTACAAATACACATCTAACTGTTTCTTAGGATTTTTGGGACCAGGAATTATGACACTCAAAAACATGTACGGTGATTTCATACACATCCCAGGTGACAGGTTGTAGGGAGTTACTATCACAGGCCAACAGGAATACTATTTACTAGGTTGGCCAAATGGAGTGAAGCCATCAGTGCAAAGTCCTAGTCTTATATTATGAGACTCGGAAGAGAATGAAGGATGTGCATAATTAAAAGATTTCCAAGCCTCTGCTTCAGAATGATGAATAATAGTCCCAGAAGAGGTTTATGCTCTGCATGCCATCTCATATGCTGGGTAATAGCTTTTGATGCATACAATCAGTGTAATCTTAGTGTTAATGGCAGATAATGCATTCTTGCGTATGGTAAATTTTTCTCTCACACCCAAACTCCCTTTTTTTTTTTTTTTTTTTGTTTGTTTCCATCTAGGATGATTAAAGGGGAAGCAAAGATTTAAAGGGGAAGCAAAGCACACAGTGGAAGCAAAACTGAAGAACAAAAAAAACGCAAGCGGCTTCCAGACCATAGCGGCGTCGGTTCCGGCAGCCTCAGCTGGCGTCAATCCCAGTCTGGAAGAGCTCCAAGAGGGAAAAAAATTTACCTCTTCTTCTTGTTCTTAAAGTTGGCTGGACTGGAATATGTGGAACCAAAGTAGGTGCGCTGGTGGAAACCTCCAGTGCGATTCCTACAAGCCTCCTACTTCGTCTGTGCATGTATATGAACGCCAACCTCTCGATCTTCCAATATATGGCTTGCCTAATCCATGTTTGGTGAACAACTCATAGGACTAAGGAATTTTTCAGAGAGAAAAACTGTCACGTTTTACTTTTTCTCAGAGAAGAAGCAGAAAGAACAACGTTGAAAACGACGTCCGTCTTTGTTCTACTGTTTAACCTAAATAAAACCCTAGGTTAAACTCGATTGGCCTATTGGACTTTTAGTTTAGCCTTTTAGACTAAATTAATTATTCTAATTAGAAAAAAATAAATAGCCCAATAAATAATTAATTTTTTCAGTCCAAATAAACTAGTCCAATTAACAAGCCTATATTAGTTTATTCCCAAGTCAATCTTTAATTATTCAAACTGGGCCAAAGTCCTGAATAATTAATTAAATCATCAAATTAATTTAATTAATTCTCTCTCTTTGTGGACATTTATTTTATTCTAGCCCAATAATTAAATCAAGTTACTTAAATAAAATAAATTCCATTTAATTTAAGACCAATTCCATAGCCTGTATATAATTAAGACTTACGGTCTATACTGGGAACCAAGAGACACACTGCCTTGGCTGCTATAATGATCAAAATACCCTTGCCATATAAATAGTTGTATTTTGTATTTTAAATATTTCCTAATATCACCATAAGGAAATATTAACCACAAGGACAATGCTGTGTTAGCAAAGTCTCCAACCTACAAGTGAAATGATTAAAATACCACTCTATATATCGCCGTGCATTAGAGAGGAAGAAATATACTAACATCTCTCTAAATGATATCTACCATCCTTAGGCTTCTAGTCCAATGATCCACGACTTCCTGGATTGTTTCCGCTTTCTAAGGAAGCTATCATAAAGTAAATATCCAAGTCATGTTTCCCAGGGCCCTGGATATTTAGATCATTCAGACAACCACAATGGGCGATATAGTATAGAAACTATCTTGTACAAGTCTGTCTTAACTAATTAGTCACACATACCCAACATGCAAGTATATTGGTCCTACAATAGAACATCAACCAAAAGCAAATCAAAGTACATGCTTCCAGTTTCGTCAGACCACCAACTCATACTCAAGTCGTAGAGTACTAGTCCACGCTATAGCAGTAGTAGTCTAGGTTTCTACCATATAGTACTTTAAGAAACCACTACTACAAGTCATGTTCTACATATTCGAAATACGCTTGTGTCATGAAGTGAGTGGACTACTCACTGGCTTAAGGTAAGTCATTCCCTATTTGGAATTCATAACACAATAACCTAGACATGATGAGATTCACATTCTCATCAATCAATTAAGAACAAACGTTTATGTGTTAAGTAACCCGTGATCCATACATTACTGTGAAAGATCACCATTCACATGGATCACTTACTTAAATACAATAGGGTTTTTCCAAATATAATTGTGCACAAATAAAATGTAAATTCACAATAATTTCTAAAATAAATTATTTTATTAAAACATTCGATATTTACATCAAAAACCTAATCTAAACGGACATATCTCCCAACAGATTACAAAACTTGCATTTTGTAAACTGCTCATACTCTTTCCGAAAAAGCATACACCCATTGATATAACATTCAATTTGTTCATATGGAAGCCCCAAACCTGAGATAAATTTTTTTGTCTCATAAATTTTTTTTGGCATTTTATCTCCTTCAGGTGTAACTTCTTTGATGAGTTGTGTTATAGCATCAAAACAAGCTTCAGGCAAGTTGTAATCTGACTTGATCGTTAAAAGTTGAGCAACCATGGACAATTGGGATTGATTAACACACCCGAGCCATAATAGTTCATCTGCTGCTTCTAGTAAATCATAAAACTTTTGTGCACCAACATTAGGCAACCCATCTATTTGCATAAATTCATCCAATGTCCTATCCCATCCAACTACATCAAAAAGTATATCCCTAAATGGATTGCTTGCCTCAGGGGCTATTTCACAGACATTAGGAACCTCACCGATAGTTCTTTGCTCTGTGGGGAAGATATATAGCTCCCCATGGGAATACCATTGATAATAATTTAGAAGAAATCATTTCTTACAGAGATGAAACTTTTCATCATCAACACTTAAGAATTTTTAATTCCTACTGATAGGGCATAAATTAGTCATATTTTTCTTAGTTATTTGAGGCTATTTTGTGATACATTTTGTTTAACAACTAATCATATTCTTTCACATTTGATATTCTACCCTTAGAAAGGTGTTTTGTGCATTATTTCAGATTTTAGGGGTAAAGTAAGACAAAAACGTCGCAAAACAGAATAGAGGCGGCGTCGAACAGGCCAGAGGAAGCGGTGCCGACCACGTGCTATTGGCACGCACTTTGAGGAGACAAAAAATTATTGAAATAGGATAGAAACAGAACCGAACCGGTGCCGGCTCTAACAGCCAAAGCGGCGCCGGTTGTACTCTGGAAAACGCTACATTGAAATCAAGAAAAATTTGGCGAACAACTAAAGAAACAGAACACAACCGGTGCCGGCTCCAGCAGCTAAGGTGGCGCCGGCTGTGCCCTGATGATAAGGTGGTGCCTTGAATTTTTCACGCGATTTTTGGTAATCTACAGAGTTTTAGTATTTCCTACTTCTAATCGGCCAAAAACCCTACACCAACGAGTTTAGACATTTTCTAAATCTATAAATAGATGAAAAACACAAGGAAAAATGGGGGAATTCATAGATCATAATAGAAAATCACTCAAATCAACGAGAAATTCTGCTAAATTAAGGAGGATTGTGCAAGAAGGTCTTCAAATGAAGAAGAATGAGGCTTATCTATGAGTACTTTCTTTTACTTTGTTTTCTTTTTTTTTTTTAACAATTATGTGTTTATTGTTTTATTGTAATTTGACATTATTTTAGGTATTCATGATTTTTAGAGTTATTTGAACTTTTGATTAATTGATTGTTCTTCTTGGTATTTGATTACTTGTACTTATTACGAGATTAGTTGGTTGTTTCTTTCCATTAACTTACTGGACCAAAGGGGGTAATGGTGATTTCAATTCATTAATTTCATATTCTGTTTGTTATTAACTTACTGGACCAAGGGGGTTAATTGTTGAGAACTAGTAATGAAAGGTTAATTGATGTCTGCCGAGACCAAAGATTTATTGATTAATTTCATGTTTTAAATTTGCCGAGACCAAGGGAATTTAATTAAGGATAGTGTTTAATACATCTTTTGGATGAATTAGTTGAGACGAGACCAAGTAATTCTAATTTATCTAGAAGATAGAGATTTCATGGATTGACCAAAGAAGTGAATCTACTTTAATCCTTCATGATGCCAAGAAAATAATTAATTATGATAATGATTAGGTACTTTAAGATCATGTTTGTCAGAATAATGGTTTGAGTTACATAATTCTCCATCCCTGACATGTATATATTCTTTTATTTTATTTTATTTTCCTTTTTATTTCATTTTCACTTTATTGAGTCTGTTAAATAATGAAAGAAAAGTTATTAATGCATACTTGTTCCTGAAGGATCGACACTCGTTTGAATCTTATACTATGCTTAATGATGAGTACGCTTGCTCATATGTGTAATGTGGGGTTAACATTTTAATTTAAACTTGATTGGAAATGTGCTTATTTTCATACCCAAATAAATACGCATCAAGTTTTTGGCGCCGTTGTTAGGGAACAATATCATGAAAGCTTCAATTTTGTTAATTTAACCATGTAAATGTGTAAATAGGTAAATATGTGAATATATAAATATGTACAATTATTCTTTTCACAAAAAGGTGCCATCTTTTATAACTTGTGTATCGTTGTATCTCTTTGTAATCTAACTTACTAACTTTGACTAACTTGGTATTCTGTTAATTTTTTTTTAATCCTGATTCCATTAGCTAACTAGCTTTAATGTTCAGGAGAAATAGCGAATTGGAATCAGAGGAAGTTTAAAGATGAGCAGTACCCCCATTGCGCTTCTGAGATAACACTCACTGTACCAGAATCAGCAAAGCTAGAAACCGTAATTGAAAAATTTGTTGTTCATGTCACGAGGCGCTTCCAAGAAATAGATTCCATATTTGAGAAGTTCGAAGCAATGATCCACAATATGGAACAACAAATCTGATTTTTGACGGACATGGTGATAAAATCCAACGAACAAACACCAATAGCCATTAAGGAAACAGCTGTTGTCACATTGCGGAGTGGAAAAGAGTTGCTAGACGTTACAGATTGCAACCGATGCCAGGTGGAGGAAAAGAACCGATGCCGGCTATCCGGTAACCCCGAGACCAAGTAGCCCAAAATTGAACCGGTGTCGGCCGAAGTACTATAACCGGCGCCAGCTACCCCCTATCCATCCTCAGAAAATCCTACTTGTCAGCCTAAAATACCGTATCCTACTCGTCTACATAAAGTCCGAAAAGATACCCACTTCGATAAATTTCTTAAGATATTCAAACAACTGCACATAAACATCCCACTCAGTGAAACTTTAATCCACATGCTCAAATATGCCAAATTTCTTAAAAGTGTATTCGTCAACAAAAAGTGATTAGAAGAGTTGTCCACAGTGGTCCTAAATGAAGAATGCTCAGCCATATTGCAGGACAGACCAAATTTGCCACATAAAGAAAATAATCCAGTGAGTTTCTCTATCCCATGTTTAATTGGCACTCTTAATTTCTGTAATGTATTAGCTGACCTATGTGCTAGCATTAACTTATTACCATATAAAACAACTAAAAAGCTAGGCCTAGGAAAACCACAACCCACTAGGATGAGTATTCAACTCGCGGATAAATCTATCAAATATCCTAGGGGTATAATAGAAGATGTGTTGGTAAAAGTTGATAAATTCATATTTTCAGTGAATTTTGTTATTCTTGATATGGATGAAGATTCTAAAGTCCCTTTAATCTTAGGTAGACCATTCCTAACTACAACAAAATCATTAATTGATGTTCATGGGAGATGGTTGACACTTAGGGTTGGGGATGAGGAAGTAGTCATTCTAATCCACAAAAGCATGCAACACCCTTTATCTTCTGATAATTCTTGTTTAAGAACTAATACTCTTGACGAACCCATTTTGGAGTTTATGCAAAAATCATTGGAGGAAAAGTTGGTGGAAACTTCAGCAGCATATTTGAAGGACTCTATTTATGAGGAAGGAATGAAGAGTCTTGAAAAATTTGAGAAAAGCAGTTTGGGGAGAATAAAATCATCCATAAAAGGAGCCACCAGAATTGGATCTAAAAGACCTACCCGAGCACTTGGAATATGTGTTCTTGGCTGAAGGACATAAATAGCCTGTGATCATTACCAAAGACCTCACTAAAGAGCAAAAGACCAAATTGATAAATATGTTGGGGAAATATAAAGGAATTATAGCATGGAAGATCAATGATATAAAAGGAATTAGTCTAACCTTTTGCACTCACAAGATTTTGATGGAAGAACATGCAAAGCCCGTAGTACAACCCCAATGGAGGTTGAACCCACATATGAGTGAAGTGGTAAAAGGTGAGGTGATTAAGCTTCTTGACTCAGGTATCATTTACCCTATTTCGGATAGTATTTGGGTGAATCTTACGCAAGTGGTACCAAAGAAGGGAGGAATGACAGTGAATCCTAACGATAAAAATGAGTTAGTCCCTATGAGATTGGTCACGGGTTGAAGGTTTTGCATTGATTATAGGATGTTAAATAAAGCCACTATGAAAGATCACTTTCCTCTCCCTTTCATTGATCAAATGTTGGAAAGGTTAGTCGGACATAAGTATTATTGTTTCTTAGATGGATTTTCTGGCTATCTACAAATCCCCATAGCTCCTGAGGACAAAAAAAAATCACTTTTACGTGTCCATATGATACTTTTGCATATCATCGAATGTCATTTGGTCTTTACAATGGTCCTGGAACATTTCAAAAGTGCATGACAGCTATATTTAAAGGACTCGTGGGGGACATTATGGAGGTATTTATGGATGATTTTTCAATTTTTGGTGATTCGTTTGACTTGTGTTTATCTAATCTTGGAAAGGTACTAGCAAAGTGTGAAGAGACTAACCTTATGCTTAATTGGGAAAAATATCACTTTATGGTATAAGAAGGTAATGTGTTGGGCCATAAAATTTCAAGGAAGGGTATAGAAGTCAATAGAGCCAAAATTGAAGCAATTGAGAAGCTACCTTCCCCTACTTCGATGTAAGCTATAAGGAGCTTTCTTGGTCATACAGGGTTCTACAGGAGGTTCATCTTAGACTTCTCAAAAATTTCAAAACCTCTTACCTCTTTACTTGAAAAGGATGCTGTGTTTAATTTTGATGAACAATATCTCAACGCTTTTACCATGCTTAAAGAGCAATTGATCAATTCACCCATTTTGATTGCACCTGATTGGTCTCTTCCATTTAAACTAATGTGTGATGTTAGTGATTTTGCAGTAGGTGTAGTACTTGGACAAAGGAGGAATAAACACTTCCAACCCATATACTATGCAAGCAAGACGTTGATAGATGCTCAAGAAAACTACACAACAACAGAGAAAGAATTGCTTGCCATAGTGTTTGCTTTCAGTAAATTTTGTGCTTATCTGATTTTGTCCAAAGTCATTATTTATACGGACCATTCTACCCTAAAATACCTACTGACCAAACATGATTCCAAACCAAGATTGATAAGATGGGTATTATTATTACAGGAATTTAATTTGAAAATTAGGGATAAAAAGAGTGCTGAAAACCTGGCTGCAGATCACTTATCAAGACTAGATAACCCTAATTTGGACTTATTGGTAGAGGAGGACATCAATGACACATTTTCAGATGAACAACTCTTGCTCATAGAAAGTGAGATTCCAAATGCCCCTTGGTTTGCCGACTTTGCTAATTACCTAGTTGCAGGAATTATTCCAAAAAATCTCATAATGCAACAAAAGAAAAAATTCCTCTCCGGAGTACGGCATTACTTTTGGGAAGATCCGTATCTATTTAAGTGTTGTGCGGACTAAATCATTCAACGATGTGTAGACACTAAAGAAGAGGAGGATATCCTTCGATATTGTCATGAAGGACTTGCCGAAGGTCACTACCAAGCCCACAACACTGCACGAAAGGTGCTTGAGTCTAGATTCTATTGGCCCACATTGTTCAAAGATGCCCATAAGTTTGTTCAAAGTTGTGATAAGTGTCAACGCACAGGTAATATTTCTAAATCGAATGAGAGGCCTTTACAAATTTTTCAAGCTTGTGAAGTATTTGATTGTTGGGGTATAAATTTCATGGGACCTTTTCCTAGCTCTTTGGGTATTACATACATTTTGGTAGCAGTGGATTATGTTTCTAAATGGGTCAAAGCACAAGCTTTACCAACTAATAATGTAAGGGTGGTAGTAAAATTCCTGAAAAAACTATTGACTCGTTTTGGTGTACCTAAGGTTCTCATTAGTGATAGAGGGACTCATTTTTGTAATACTCAATTAGACAAAGTTCTCAAACATTTAGGAATGCACCATAAGTTTGCCCCTCCTATCATCCCTAAACAAGTGCAGGTCGAAGTAGTTAATAGGAAAATCAAAAGAATCTTGGAAAAAACTGTTCACCATACTAGGAAGGATTGGAGTCTAAAATTAGATAACACTCTTTGGGCATACATGACAGCTTTTAAGACCCTAGTTGGTACGACTCCTTTTCGGTTAGTTTATGGAAAAGCTTGTCATTTACCTGTTGAAATTGAGCATAAAACTTATTGGGCTATTAAACTTGTTAACATTGATTTTGAGACAACTAGAAAGTCAAGATTACTCCAACTCACAGCTTTGGAGGAATTGTAGAAGGATGTGTATGAGCATTCAATGCAGTACAAGGAAAAGGTAAAAAAGTGGCACGATAAGCATATTACTCACCAACCTGAATTTGAAAAAGGCGATCAAGTGTTGCTATTCAATTCTTGCTTAAAAATTTTTCCCGGTAAGTTGAAATCCAGGTGGTTGGGACCATATACGGTAAGTAAAATATTTCCCTTTGGTACCCTTGAAATTACTCACCCCACCAGGGGTACTTTCAAAATAAATGGCAATCGCGTGAAGCGCTATATTGGTGAGAGTCTTCCCAACACCGATTAGGTGATGATGCTCTTCGACACTGAGAACTAACACTTCTTTCCTTCTTTCCTTTGTGTTATTTATTTTCTTTGCGTACTATTTTCTTTCTTTTCTTTTTGGTTTAATTTTCTTTTTTAGTTTTTATGCTTTGGTATGCTCTTTTGTATTTTTTTCTTTTTAGGTACTTTGCCAATGTCTCCTTCTCCAGGAACTTAACTATTATACATAAGCATGCACAATGAATGGAAGTAATTTCTTTATTATCTTTTTCCCTTTTATTTTTGGTCCCATGGCATTTAATTCCCTATTCTATTTATTTGGCTATTAAGGATAGTGTCCAGTTTAAGTGTAGGGGGTGGTTAGATTGAGAATTTTTCTATTCTTCATTCTTCTACAATCTTCTCGATTCTTCTATAATCTTCTCAAAATTCTTCTTTGGATCCTTGTTTGAGAGCAAAATTTTTCAAAATTTTTCTGATTTTCTTTGAGATTTCAAGAGGTATTTTTAATGCATGTCTTTGATAGATCATAGAGCATATGTTCTATATCATTTATGGCTTATGCATGACTTTTTGTACGCACTTGGACTAAGTAGTTCTTGATCAAATGCTTTACATTGTTCTTAAACCTGTTTTTCCACTAAAATTCATTGAGCATTCTTAGAACTTACTTGAATACCTTTCGAGGTGAAATAAGAAAGACATCCATGATTTAACTTAGGGATGACGGTAATAGGCCTTCTTTGGATAGTTTGAGCTTTCCAACCTACCTATTTGATATTATTCCTAGTGCTTATTTTGAGCCTAAATTGTTAATTTCTTTCTTAAAACCCATTATCAGACTTTGTCCATTACTTCTTTTTAAGAGTTTGAATAATTCTTCTAAATCTTTGATTGCTCTTGACGGATAAAAGTACATGTAGGAGAAAGTTGAGGGAGAATGCTTGTGAAAAGATCATGACTTGTTGCTTTCAGCCATGTATCAATAGTTGTGTTGAGTTGGGAAATGAGAAGAGAAAGAGAAGAAAGAGAAGAGAAAGATTGAAAACAAGAAAAGAAAACAAAAGGCTAGTAAGAAAAGATGGAAAGAGAAAAATTATAAAACAAAAACAGTAGCATTTGAAAAAAAAAAGAAAAAGAAAAAGAGAAAAGAAAAGAAAAGTGAAAGAGAAAGAGAAGAAATATCACAAGAAGAATAGTAGTTGAGCTATAGGAATTTCTAAAAAACTTGAGTTCACATCAAGTTCTTGATACCATTGATGAAAATTTGAATGATCTTGTGAAATAATGATTGATGAAGTGAGAATGAGTTTTGGAAATGCAAGATTTGCTTGACCTATGCTATAATTGCTATACAAGGTTTTTGATTGATAGGAGAGTAAGAAGAGTTTGGAAATTATTGATACATTTTATTTATCCTTTTTTTGCGAACTCTCATCATCTTGATATTTGATTCTCCTATATCCTTCATTTGACAAGCTACATTACAAGCTTGAAAGTCCTACTTGATTTAAGTAGAATGATAATATGTCTCGAATTAGTGGAGAGAGTATATGAAAAGTAAGCTTATGGAATGCATATTCTTTTTGAACTAAATTCTTTCCAATGGTTTGAGAATATTGTTAAGTATTGGAATGGTTCTACTAAATCGCTATTCACTTACACAAGTCTTGCATTTGTTGTGAAAGATGTAGTAGCATGTGTTTTATGTTCTTGAATGAAGAAAGCATTAGAGATATCGTTTGAATTGATTTAAGTGATTCTTTGAAAACTTGTGTTTTTTCAACTTGTCTTTGATACTTTGCTTGAGGACAAGCAAAGAGCTAAGTGTGGGGGAATTGATACGGCTTAAATTAGACATATTTTTCCTAGTTATTTGAGGCTATTTTGTAATACATTTTGTTCAATAACTAATCATATTTCTTCATATTTGAGATTTTACCATTGAAAATGTATTTTATGCTTTATTTCAGATTTTATGGGTAAAGCAAGACAAAAACGTCTCAAAACAGAATAGAGATGGCGCCGGACAGGCCAAAGGAAGCGGCGCTGGCCATGTGCTATTAGCACGCACATTGAGGCGACGAAAAATCATTGAAACAGGACCGGAATATAACCAAACCGGCGCTAACTCTAGCAGCCAAGGCAGCGCCGGCTCTACTCAGAAAAATGTTACATTGAAATCAAGAAAAAAATTGGCGAATAACTGAAGAAACAGAACACAACCGGCGCCGGCTCCAACAGCCAAAGCGACGCCGGCTGTGCCTTGATGATAAGGTGGTGCCTTGAATTTTGCACGCGATTTTTAGTAATCTACAGAGTTTTAGTACCTTCCTACTTCTAATCGGCCAAAAACCCTACACCAACGAGTTTAGGCACTTCCTAAACCTATAAATAGATGGAAAACGTAAGAAAAAATGGGAGAATTCATAGATCATAAAAGAAAATCACTCAAATCAAGGAGGAATTCTGCCAAATCAAGAAGGATTGTGCAAGAAGGTCTTCAAATGAAGAAGAAGGAGACTTGTCTATGAGTGCTTTCTTTTACTTTATTTTCTTTTTCTTGAACAATGATGTGTTTATTGTTTTATTGTAATTTGACATTGTTTTAGGTATTCATGATTTTTGGAGTTATTTGAGCTTTTGATTAATTAATTGTTCTTCTTGGTATTTGATTACTTGTGCTTATTACGAGATTAGTTGGTTGTTTCTTTCCATTAACTTACTGGACCAATAGGGTTAATTGCTAAGAACTGGTAATGAAAGGTTAATTGATATCTGCCGAGACTAAGGATTCATTGATTAATTTCATGTTTTAAATTTGTCGAGACCAAGGGAATTTAATTAAGAATTGTGTTTAATGCATCTTTTGGATGAATTAGTTGAGACGAGACCAAGTAATTCTAATTTATCTAGAAGATAGAGATTTCATGGATTGACCAAAGAAGTGAATCTACTTTAATCCTTCATGATGCCAAGAGAATAATTAATTATGATAATGATTAGGTACTTTAAGATCATGTTTGTCAGAATAATTGTTTGAGTTACATAATTCCCCATCCTTGACATGTATATATTCTTTTATTTTATTTTATTTTATTTTATTTTTTTTAATTTTTCACTTTATTGAGTGGGTTAAACAATGAAAGAAAAGTGATTAATGCATACTTGTTCCTGGAGGATCGACACTCGTTTGAACCCTATGCTATGCTTAATGGTGAGTACGCTTGCTCATATGTGTAATTTGGGGTTAACGTTTTAATTTAAATTTGATTGAGAATGTACTTATTTTTATATGATTTTTATACCCAAATAAGTACGCATCACCTACACTTTGAACATGGACATCTAATTCCCCCCCCCCCCACTAGTAAAATCCAATTGTGCGCTTGCAAATTGGACAATTTCATTAATACCATTCACAAACTCTCTCGCTATCCCCTTTTTACCAAGTAGGAGCCTATTGTACATCCACACTCAATCAGGCCTCATTGAGAGCACTTGTGTCGGACAAGCTAAAAATGCAAACAATGAAATGGATATTCTAAATAAAAAATATTGAAAATGTTCCTAATAGATCTTGAACTTTAAATATTCATTTTTTCCTACAGTTATCTATCATAGATTTCTTGTTTAGACAATATATATTCAAGCTTAATAGTACTTGAACCAATTCATAAAGTTCTGATAAAATAAATAAAATCAAGAAATAAAATATTCATTTTACTAGATTGAACGCGTATGCATTGTCAAATACAAGTACAATCAGCCACTTACTCAAACAAACAAGTCCATCATATAATAAAACAAACAACAAAGTCATTTGTGTTCAATGTTATACACAAATACAAGTGGAAATTTTTGCATCCAAACATTTTACCACCAAGTCAAGTCAACACAACCAACAAATTATCCCAACAATGACGTAACTAGAAGAACTAGTTTCCAGATTGGTCATTAATTAAGAGAAAGCAAACTTTGTCTGAATTAACTAGCAAACTCTAATAATAGATAAGGTTATTCAAGTTTATAAAGTCATTCGGCTCAAATAAATCTATATAACCAATACTTAAAAAAAATAGTTTTTACAATAACACATAGAAAAAATTTACAGAAACATGAAAAAGCTTCCAAACGGCTTGATTCTCAAATCAAATGCCTACATTATTGAATGGAACTACAAAATTATATCAAACTAGTGTAGAAAAGTACATTTTAGTCTAAAACAATGGTACACATAGGGAAATAATCAGTAAATCTCAGCTAAATCCTCGAAGAAATCAAAAGAAAAAGAACTAGATAACCATGGAAGAAATAAACAGAAGCTAAATGGAAACCCAGATGAGAGAATAAACCTCTTCATTCAAATTGAAAATCATATCTACAGAAATCCTCTCACGGCCCAGAAATGATTCTTCAATAGTTCGAATGAAGCACCTATCAGTTGATAGCAAAAAGATCAAAGAAACTCAGAGAATACTTAAAAGGGTTGGAATTGCAATATAGCAATGTAAGAAATTTGAAGGCTTTTACCTGTTTGATTCTACTTCAGCAGCCGTAACATTGCTGCAAATCGATGACCAGAAGATGAGGCAGATAGATGGAGTATCAAATGCAACACCAAGCAACAAAAATATATATATATATATATGACTTTATTATCCAATTTAAACACAACAACCCATGAACACCGTGAACAATATTAATGAAAACTTCTCATGTGCTAGTTGCTCCTATAACAGATAAAAACTATTATATAGAGGAAATGACCCAAAAAAAAATGTATATCCTAACTATAAGCATTTCTAAGAATAACATACATCGGCCAGACACTAACAAAATAACCCAAAATTTCTGAAGTGTGTTTGGTGGAAATATTGTTGTTAAAACCAATATAGCTACATAAAACGATTCTACCTGAGAAATGTAAATTTATATCTCCCAGAACCCTTTTCTTTTGATATTATTCAAATTTTTTTATTTCCCAACAAATTATTTGATTTTCTTCAACCACTACCTCGCGTATAAAAGTTTCACGAACAAGATTGATAGCATCAAAAGGGGAAGCTAATTCAAGACTTATATTTATAATGAGAGAGAGAGAGAGAGAGAGAGAGCGTGCGAGCGAGCGAGCTACAAAGAAAGAATGAAAATCAGAAATTTTCACTTACAGAGATACGGTAAGCAAGGATTCTAGCCTCCGAAGCAGACGAGGGATTTGGTGGTTTTTTTTCTTTTCAGGTGCGGTTGCTTGTTACAAAAGCCGGTGGCAACGCCTCTTATAGGCTAAGTAAGGTGGCAGAAAATAGAGCAGCTTCGTTCAGCCGTCAGAATTTTCTGGAAACCAATTTATACTCAAATTGTAGCCATTAGGTTCGCTAGTTGAATTACAATTTATATGTTAAAGTTAATAAATTATGTATATATACATATATATTATATTATATAAGTATAAAATAATTATTATATAAAATATATATATATATATACATATATTATATTATATTTTAAAGTGGGTGTTTATTTTTCTATTTGTTTCTAAATATTCTACATTCTTTGGTCCTTTTTTTTTTTAATTCATCCTATTTTCTTATATAAAAAAACACCAACTTTATTTTTCTATAGAAAATTTGCATTATTTAGTCTTTTAGTTTCTTAAAAAAAATTATACTTTTATTAAATATAATTAGATATAGTTATCTAAATGAACTAATTTACAAAATATAATGAATCAAATAATATTTTTGAAAGCTTGTGGTTCTAAGGATTTCTTTTGAAAACTTTAGGGACTTAAATATAATTATCCAAATGAACTATGTTAAAAAAATATAGGGATTCAAGTAATGACTAAATGTGTTAATAATTAACTAATATATGACCTTAAGTCTTAATACACATTCACATATAACTTGAAAATAAGTAAATTTTTTCTATAATAATTACAATTTATATATGTGCATGTATATAGAAAGACAAAATGTGATATAGTAATTAAAAGTATGGGATAAAAATAGTAACTTTACTAAGTATTTCTACTTTTTAAACTGAAAACTTGTTATTTTTACAATATTTGTTGTATATGATATAAATTTAAAAGAGTATCAATTTGAATATAAAATAAAAGAATCAAATTTATGAATATATTGACAATTTATATGCATTAAGAAAGATAATTCTTATTTAATTTTGTATGATTTATAATAATTACTATTTATATATGTGCATGTATATAGAAAAACATAAATACAATAGAAACACATCCTACACATATACATGACACATATATATTTATATTGTCATACAAATAAAAGTAATAACTTTTACATTATGATAAAGAGAATAATAATTATATCTATTAATAAAATTATGTATACAGATATAATATAAATTTTTTATTATTAAATTTAATACACCTGATTGATAAATTGTTTAATGTCTATTTCGTTATGAATATTTACATAATTAAAAAATTATGAACTGTGTCTTCTAAATTCAAAAGTATTTATTATATTAAAAAAATTATAATTAAGAAATTTGTTGTATAACTAAAGGTATGAAAAAATTACTTACTTTTATTATTAATTCAAAAATAAAATTTATATCATTTAGGAATATATGTACAGAATAATTATATACTCTAATAAATAGAAGTAAATTAAAAATTAAAAAATTAAAAGTGATAAAAAATTTACTTTATTTATTTATTTAAATCAAATTTTACAAGTTTTAGAAGTGTATTTCATATAATTGTAATATTTTGTAAGAAGTAAATAAATATAATATGTGCTTCCAATTTGCACAAGCAACGACGTAGCACAGAGGTTGGAACACTGTGTCTCCACAATAGAGACGCAAGTTCGACTCTTGTTCACGCGGGAGAAGGGAAGGATTTTCACGCACCAGGTTAGCGAGGCCAGCGCGGTGCCATGAGTGTAGAGATGTGGCATCATGTGGCCGCCACGTGTAGCCACGTGGCATATTTCAAATTTTTTTAAAAAAAATAAAAATTGTTTTTTTGAATTTTTTTAGTGATGACTTATTTTTGTTGTCACTAAATGGTATCCATTTAGTGGCAACCTTTTTTTGTCATTAGATTTTTTTATTATTATTATTTTCTAAAAATTGCAAGAGTTGTCACTAAATGATTGGACATTAGTGACAACTTATTGTTGTCACAAATAATTACTGATTAGTGACAATGAAATAGCAATTGTGACAAAATTTTTAGTGAATTAGTGACAAGAAACATTATCACTAATACATGTCGACATATAGTGATTACAACCTGTTGTCACTAATGCTAAGGCTTTAGTGACAACCCATTAATATTGTCACTGGGAGCCTTTAGTGACACACTTTTAGTGACAACCTTTTTTTGTCACTAAACACTCTTTATTGACAGTATTTTGGATTTAGTGACAACTTTTTGATGTCACTAATTGTGCTTTTTTCTTGTAGTGAACCGATTATCAACTGAATATATTATTAATCGATACATTTCGATTAGTAATCAGTCGATAAAATTTATAAATTAAAATACAAACCGATTACCAACTGAATATATTACCAATCGATACATTTCGGTTAGTAATCAGTCGATAAATTTTTTAAATTAAAATACCAACAAAAATACTAATCGATTACCAACTGAATATATTACCAATCGATGCATTTCGATTAGTAATCGGTCGGTAAAAACTTAAATTAAATACCAATCGATTACCAACTGATTATCAACTGACTAGGTTTACCAACCGAAACATTTCGATTAGTAGTCAGACGGTATAATTTTTAAATTAAAATACTAACCAATTACTAACTGAATATATTACCAACTGATGTATTTCGGTTAATAATCGATCAATAAAATTTTTAAATTAAAATACCAACTGAATATATTACCAACCGATACATTTCGATTAATAATCGGTTGGTAAAGTTTTTAAATTAATATACCAACCGATTACCAACTGAATATATTACCAAAAGATATATATTTCGATTAGTAATCGGTTGGTAAAATTTTTAAATTAAAATACTAATCGATTTCCAAGTGAATTTATTACCAACCGACACATTTTGGTTAATAATCGGTCGGTAAAATTTTAAAATTAAAATATCAACCGATTACTAACTAAACATTACCAATCGATTGTTACGATTGGTAATCAATTGGTAAATATTTTCCTATCAAATTACTAACTAAATATATTACCAACCGACATATATAGGTGGTAACCAGTTGGTAAAATTTTTTTCATTAAATTACCAACCGATTACCAACTAATAATATTACTAACCAATTGTTATCAGTTGGTAATCGATTGGTAAATATATTCCTGCCAAATTACCAACTGATTACCAACCAACTATATACCAACCGATCATGTTTGTTGGTAAATGGTTGTAAAAGTTTTAAATTTTTTCAATTTTCATTTCGGTTGGTAATTACAGACCGAATGTGGCCAGTTGGTAATAGTTAGTTGATATATTATATTTTTCTAGTAGTGTTAGTTGATTGGGGTTTAGCTTGATAATGTGGAATACCTTTTGAATTGCATGACTTATCTTTCTTTCCTTAAGAATGCTTGGTGATCTAAAGAGGATTCTTAGGTGTCCTTGGATGGATTGGTTTCCCTTCTTATTTGTCACCATCCCAATAAGATAATTTACCAAATAATGAAATAAAGGCGTAATAGAAGTATTTGCCACCTTATTCGAAGGATACGATACTTGCCAATTAGATCTCTATACTACACGATTGGTATACTTGCCTAGATGTGTGTTGTGTATGAGTGATTTTGGTCCTTTATATTTATATTTGATTAATTTGTGTGAATTATTGAAAATATTTCCTATGCACAAAAATATACACACAAAGGATACATCATTAAGTCTTACAAATTTAGTTTAACCTTTTTTACTTTTTACTAGATGGTTGAAACTTTTGACTTTGTGAGATTTATATAAGTTTGTGATAAAGTATAAGTTTGGTTTATATGCTAATTTTTATTAAAAATTGTCTAAACTAGTTCTAAATTTGGGTTTAAGTAAATAGGATAGAATACGTGGTTCCCAAATGGCATCTATGAGAAAATGAAAAAAGTGAAGGAAAAAAAGGTCCCGGAATGTAAAGTGTATATATTTTGGCAAAAAACAACGTGTGAAAAGAAAGAGAATTGAAAAAAAGAAAGAAAAAAATGAATGGGGGATCAATACGGTGAGATTAAGTGAAACGCACTCACTTGAGATTATCAATCGAAAAAAAAAATTGAGTTCAAAAGCAAAGAAAACAATTGCTTTAGAGAAATCCTAATTTAGGTAAGTTTAAAGTACAAAGACTTAAATTAGTTATATATTCATAATTTATATGAGTTGCATTGCTTATATGTTTTGATCAAAAAAGGGAGTGGAATGTATTGAATGGCTATGAACTTGTTTAAATTAATTTCAATAGTTTTAGATATATTTGATCTAGTATATGAGTTTGTCTTAAATCTTCTTGATTGAATAAGTGTAAGTTGTTTTTCAATATAAAAGGGAAAGATGTCATCTCCACTATGTTTTTTGAAAAAAATTTAAATTTTATGACTTAAATCTTTTTGAATAATTGAATCTTTTTGAACAATTGTTTTGCCCAAGGACGTGCAAAAAGTTAGGGGTATTTGTTAGGTATGAAATTATCATATTTTTATAACCTTTTTTCTTATCTTTTATGCACTCTTTTGTGTGAATATGTATAGTTTCTACTCTTTTTGTGTTATTGTGTTTTAAGTGAGACAATGAGTAAAACATTATTTAAATGATGACTTTTCATACAAAAGATAATTGTCTAAAAATTTGAGGCCTTGGAACAAGAGCTTAATAGTTTTTTTAGTGTTTCAAAACAGGGGCACGGCTTAGTGCACGACCATGCATCAAACTAAGCACAATAGAGTAAAGGAAAAGTTCCAAGAGTGGCGCACAGCTTGATACACACCTGTGCATCATGCCGTGCCAAACAGGGGATTATTATATGCTCCCAGAAGTTTGCAAAAATGAGAAAATTGACATTCTACAAAATGCATTGCTAGCACGACTATGCATCTCTATTATCTGCTCCCAAAAGTTTGCAAAAATGATAAAATTGACATTCTACAAAACACACAGCTAGTGGCACGACTATGCATCTACCCGTGGAGATGTGCACAGCCATGCACATGGGCATACATAATTCCATACTAGCATCAAGTAGAATTTGGTAAAAATTGTGGCGAATTAATTTCAATGGTCTTAGATATATTTGATCTAGTGTATGAGTTTGTCTTAAATCTTCTTAATTGAGTAAGTGTTAAGTTATTTTTTAATATAAAAGGGAAAGATGTCCTCTCCACTATGTTTTTTGAAAAAAAAATTGAAATTTTATGCCCTAAATCTTTTTAAACAATTAAATATTTTTGAACAATTGTTTTGCCCAAGGACGTGCAAAAAGTTGGGGGTATTTGTTAGGCCTGAAATTATCATATTTTTATAACATTTTTTCTTAACTTTTATGCACTCTTTTGCATGAATATGTATGGTTTCTACTCATTTTGTGCTATTGTGTTTTGGGTGAGATAATGAGTAAAGTATGATTTAAATGATGACTTTTCATACAAAAGATGATTGCCTAAAAATTTAAGGCCTTAGAACAAGAGCTTAATAGTTTTTTAAGCGTTTTAGTATAGACCACGCATCAAACTAAGCACAATGCCATGCCAAACAAGGGACTATTATCTGCTTCTAGAAGTTTGCAAAAATGAGAAAATTGACATTCTACAAAACGCACGGCTAGTGCACGACTGTGCATCTGCCCGTGCAGATGTGCACGACCATGAACATTGGTATACGTAATTTCGTACTAGCATCGAGAAGAATTTGGTAAAAATTGTGCACGGCTTCCATGCATGTGTCGTGCTTATAAGCTGTGCAAACTTCTTGAAGGTTTAAGAAGGTCATAAACAAGTCCAATAATGGTGTAAACTTCCTAAATTCAATCAAATGTGATTTAGGGACTTTATATAAGGCAAAAGACATCCTTATTCAAGATATAAGAAGGAAATACATCAATCTTTCTTTCTTTTGAATAAATGAAGGCTTCAAGAAGAGGGAAATGGGTGTAGAGAAAAGAAGAACTTGAGATTGGGAGCTTACCAAGTTTTATCGTTCAAACTTTTTCTTGTTTCTTTCTTATTTCTGATTGTATTTTGTTTTTATGTTTTTATATTCAAGATAATAAAAATCCTATCTTGTTCTTTGGTTATGTTTTGAGTATTAATTTTGAGACTTTGAGATTGTTGAATTAAAGATTCTATCTTTAATAATATTAAGATTATCTTTTAAGTATTTATGCAATTCCAACTTTCTTCTCTTATCAATTGTGTTGATTTCTATATGTTTGAGCTCACTTATTTGAATCACATAATTGAATATCTAAGATAATTAATCTCTTGATTGTTTTCTTTCCTTAGCAATTGTGTTTAGTTTCTTATGCTTGATCAACATATCTAACTTGCATAATTGATTAGGTAAGTTAGTTGATTTCTTGATTAAATTCTAAGTAGCATCTGTTGATCTTAATTAGGTTACAGTTCATGGCTTGATTAGATTAGTAGGGAATTGTATGATTCAAAGTACATAAAGTTGAAGTTCATTACTATGTCTAATTTGATATTAGTGGTGTCTTGATAGGCTTATCAATTAGGATTTTTTTTTTTTTATCTAAGATACTTACTAACTCAAGTATTAATATCCTTAAGAAAAATGGTTGATTAAGTAGATTAGATTAAGAATTAGATTAGAGATTAATTATGGGCATGTAGCAAAGACTAGTCTAATTTGGCATGGATAGAGATTTGAAATGTTCAGTGAAAATCCTAAAACCAATTACTCGTGAAAATCCAATCTATATAGGTTTCCAAATTTGATCTCAAAACATGTTCCTAAAATAAGTTAGTTTCCTAATTGACTTTGATTTGTTTCCTTATTTTTGTTATTTGCTATGTTTTACTCTAGGTAGTTTCCTAGTTATTTCCCCCCCATTTACTTTATGTTAATCCATCATTAGAATTTATTTAATTTAATTATTTAGGAATTGTTCACGAGGTTAAGATAAGGAGAGAATATAAAAATATACTTCTCTTGAGTTTTTTTGTGGGTTCGATACCCTATTCACTGTTATACAATGCTATATCTTTAAGATGTTAGTTTTTAATTTTTTGTTGGGTGCATGACGACTTCATTTTAAAAGAATCATATTTTGAATATCGTAATCTCTTCACCAACACTGAGTGAAAAAAATAGTAAAAAGACACAAATGTCCCTTACAACGTTACTATGAAAATTGAGCAAACGATGAAAATGATAAAAAAATTGAGAAGGAAAATGGAGTGGAGAGTAGATTAAAATTGCAGAGGAGGTGGCAATTGATGAAGAAAAATGGAGGGGCAAAAATAAACCTACTGAGAATGGGTAAGTGAGAAAAAAAATAAAAAAACACAAATGCCCCTTACAATAAAGTTGAACTAAATGACGAACACTGCGAAAATCCAACTCCTTTTTTTATATATAGGAAAGATCATCGTTTTGAAAATTGGATCGGACCGGCCGGTTCAACTGATCAGACCAGAAACCGGTCACATGTTTAGTCCAACTATATCTTACGGATCGGGAAGTACAAGTATCGGTCAAAAATCATTCAAATCGGTCTAAAATCCATCGAACTAGTGAACCGATTATGGTTTTTGCAGTCCACCGATTTGATCAAAACTACGTCATCTTTGATCTTATAAAAAAATTGCCTCTTTCAGATCCCACTCTCAGATACAATTATATACTTTAGATTTTAATTGTGTTAGTTTGATGATAGTATTGTACCAGGACTGTATATTTAATTTATTTGTATTTGAAATTGAACTACTGTTGTATTGTGTATTGAACTTATATCTTATGATGAAATGCTTTTTTTCCAAATGTTATTTCGGTTTGACTTACCACAAAATAACTTATTTTCTTCTTTGCTGACGTTTTCGCTTCTTGGTTTATTGACTACATTTACTCATCATTATTTTGTATTCAATGCTTATTGTTGTTGATAAAGAATCTGGAAATGATGTCATAGATCTAAGAAGTTGAAATGCTCTTAGATTGGTTCTCACCCAGTTACACTTTTATCCCGTCGGTGCTCCTTCTGCTTTTTTCTCCTCGCCTTTCAAAATTGACTCTATCGTCTTCTAATCTCCCCTTTTGGCTCTTCGATTCTTCCCCAACATTAATCAATCATAATTGTTCAACCAATTGTAATTCCTGAAGACCAAGAATGTCAAGGAGATGAGTTAGATCTGACCATATGAAACGCTCTAGATCGGGTAAAAAAACCATACTTTATAATGTTTCGGAATCCACTACTCTATATAAATACATGGTTTCTGAAATTAAAGCATATGATTTGGGGGGAAAATAGCTATTATTAGCCAAATAGTAGCCAAAAAACCAAAAAAAGGCAAAATAGTTACGGTTATCAACAGATTTCAAATTTTTTACTTCGTAAGTTGTTTCTATGAGAAAGGGAAGATTTCAATGTGTGTTGCTGAATGAATTGAAAAAAGGAAAGCAAGATAAAAAATTGCTTTTTAGAATTATTTAGATGTGGGATACATATAATGCTCAAAGACCGAGAGAGATCATAAGTATAGATTTTTTTGCCCTAGATGTAAAGGCATAATTACTTCTAATGATATCGGATACATATTTATAGATATGAACATTACATGTCTTGATATATGTTGTTACTAAAATTGTAATTGCTTTTGTAAGATACATGAAACACAACATCATTAGGAACAAATTTGTTCCTGATTTTTAGAATTCTATTGAAGAATGGAACTTTTACATGATGAAAAACTTCAGTCTTCAATCTCCAAGACCAAACCTTAAAGTGTTGAATGAGGATCTACAAATTGTGATTGATGGAAGCACATATATAGAAGAAGTGCTAGAGGAGTTATAAGAAATTCCAAGACATAAACTCTTTTTTGTGCCCTATAAAGAGATTGAATCCCAAGCTGGAGACATTAGTCTCTTAGTTGGTAACATTTCAATGAAATTACGTTGTGCCCCCTCCCCAACACTCAAACACACACAAAATTTTCCAGTGCATATGATGGTCTATGATATTAAAGTATGATACTCGGATCTATAGACTATTGAAACAGCAGGATCACTATTTTCATGTAACAAAGTTATTGATATGTCACTTTTTAGATATGCATCATAACCGGAACCATATGTTCATATGAAATCATCAGCCTACAGTTGTTAAATATCATTGAATGCTAGCATGTACGATATGATTTTCATGACTGAAATCCCTCAGAAACTAATATGCATATCATAGCCTAAATTCTATAAACATCATACCCGAACTACTTGACTCATACTGACTCACCATTTAAAACTTTCTTAGTTTGGCCTGTAGTAGAGTAGACGAAATACTTGACTTATACTGAGGATATTTGTCCTACTTCTGAACCTAAAAATGAAACCCCATGTTGGAGCTATTTGTGAATGTTTGTGCATTAAATAGATGCTTAACAAAGTGAACAACCTGTAAACTTCTTCAAAATGAATATGTGAATGTACCATATCAATGATGAACACTAATAATATGAAAATAAAACAAATTTACTTCACAACATATGAAAAGCAACTGCGTGAAAAAAAAAAAAAAAAAAGAGCTACTGCCAGTAGGCCATGGTGAATATATTGATTTCCCCGATCATCCCTTCAGATGTCATTGGTATGATAACAGGTGTTTCAACAATTAAATAAAGGGCTCGAATGGAAAACCAAATTAATTTACAGTTTGTAACTATGAAGGATCACAGGTAAGTATACCTCAGATTTATTGGTGTTAAATGACACATATATACATATAGATATATTCAACAATTACTATGTAATCATTTTGAACTGCAAGGGAAAGGAATTAAGAGTAACACTGTTGGGGAAACATGAAAATGTGATTCAAAGTATAGAAGTTCTTAGTAGCTAAACTATGCAAATTGCTATTTTTACATCAATGATAATGAAGCATAACCAAGAACATGCATCAATATCAAACAGTAGGGCAACAAAGGTCTACATTGACTTGGAAACTCCATAAGTAGACAATTTTGGACAAATGTATATGCATACTTTAATACACTGAATTTGGATATGGAATCACAACTTGAGAAACTTTTTAACATATATAATTGGTCATTGGTTGCATAGGTGTAAAGAAAATCACAAATCAGAAACAACAATGGAACTGAGTATCGCAACTGCTATGTTAACTACACAACAATATGACAAACACAAGAAAAGTTTGGCTGAGCTAAATGACATGATCAAGAGTGGCGAAGAAATGGTATATACCAATTCTTAAATTGTTTATGAATGCTTACCATTGAAATAAACTACACCATGAATTGTTCATGCAAAAACCAATTCACGTTGCAGCAAAAATTTTTTTTTTGTTTTATTGCATTAGGAAAAGACATACTATTGTTGCATTTCTGTCTTGGACATTAACACATACAATGCATGGAGGCACAATTCTTGCACAAGAAGTAGAAAGAAATTGAAAGTTTATGGAAAGAAATTAGCATGTGAATCATGTATCAGAAGGAATCTAAAAAATGAAGGAATAGATGCTATTGCAAAAGAGAATAGTTTCATGCATTTCAAGGAATATAGATTATGAATTTGAGCAAAATGCATATATCGGGTTGAAATGATTGTTGCTGATCACACCTCACAAAGACGTTTCATATTCTTTGATAGAGATGTAAAGCAGATTATGGGTGTGCGAACTACTAAACTAGCACAAAAAGTGGCAGAGATATACGATTCAGATTACGAATTCTTTCTGAAAATATAAGAATTTACGTACTAATATGAAGTTTGCATAAGTGACTATGATAATTCTCATTGTTATACAGGAAGGATTTCTTGATGCAATACCTGGACTATTGAAGAATATAATTGGCAAAACTTATATATGCCAAATCAGATTCAATAAGCAAACACGAGGATTAATAAGAGAAAGCTTTATGATCAACCGAGTTTATCAACCATCTAAAATAGTTGACAAAGAAGAAGATTAGAAAAAGGTAAAAAACAAAAAAAAAAAAAAACATACAACCATCAATACTTTTACATATATATAGATATATGTAAATAGATATGTATATGTATATGAAATGTCAACATGCAGTAATGGAAATGAAATGATGACACATATATACCCTTGGCAGCCTATTTAGGAAATTGAAGAATATTTAGAAGCAGAAGAAGAGGAAAAAGAAATGGAAAACATGATTCAAACAAAAACACCCATCAAAGAAGAAAAGAAGCGAGTAGCACTTACAGGGTATGAAAAAAAAAGGCTACTGATCTTTTGTGCCAGCAAAAATAATTATGACATTTGCTGAAAATAATTGCTTTTTTTTTTTTAAGAACACAAGTCGGCTCATAGAGGAAACAAATGGAAGCATTTTTTACAGCAAGAGCAAACAAGAGAATGAAGCCTTCTGTTGAAGCAAGTGAAAAAAGTTTCAGCAAAAAAGATTGATGAATAATATTCTTGGATAATGTTGTATTAGTTTATTGAAAGTGGCTGTTAGAAAAAAAAGAATTCTTCTATTAGCATCACCAAAAACTGGACTTCTTTCTGTTGTAATAGTAAACCCAGATGAAGTGATCAATCTATTTGTAATTATGTGCCTCTTTTTTCCTTTGGTGGAAGGGTTACTCTATAGCCTTTAGCTATCTTGATGAATTATTCCAAATTGGCAATGTTTCACAGTACTTTTCTCATACCCCTCTTTTACGGTGGAACATAAACAATTTCTTTCATTTTTATTTATGACAGAGCATTTTCCTCTATTCCAATAAACCAAAAACTGAATGCTACACTATGCTTGCAACTTAAAATAAAGGTCTTTTATATATTGATTAAACTTAGTGTAAGTTTAGTTATTGAAGGACGAAAAAACAAATGTCAACAGTTTCTCAAATCGCATTTGTTTTTCCTAACAAAAATGAAGTAATAGAATCACATGACTCAAAAAATTGTGGCTTAGGAATAAATTTAACAGTGATAGAATTGAACTTGGAATGCACCTAAAATGTGACTAGGAATTAGGTTCTTGGGTTTATCATTTATTTATAAGCCTAAAGTCTTTGGAAATCAGCCACATTGTATTCTGGTTTACGACTTCAAATTCGTATTGTTCAATGCATTTTTTCTGGATATTATGTTGGTTTTATGGTTTTTTATGAGAGATATAAAACTTTTAAACTTTATTGAAACAACTAGAATTAAATGATTTATCCTATTTTAGTTTAGCTTGATCACTTCTGATTAGAAAATTGCTAAATCATCATAAGGTTTCAAGTAGCATTCATCTACAAGCAAACTTTCATACAATTATACAAGGAAACTATCATCATTTATTACATGAAGATAAGTTTACATAATGTTCGGTAATTTCCTTCCACAAAATAATTCATTACAATATTCAAGAACAATACAATTGAACAAGGTAATGTGGACACATAACATTATTTTTTTGTGGCCATATCTAATTTATACTTGACATAGACAATTACAACATATTTCATCCTTGCTAGCTGCAGAAATTCAAGTGCTACTTTGCGACTTTCTCAAAGATATATTGTATTGATCACCATCTACATATTCGAATATATTTCCTTCATTTTTCCTTCATTTTTGCTACTTGAACCTCTAAGAACATAGAATTCATAAAGCTAAACAAGAAAAGCTATTCCAATCATTGAATAAACATCTATCAGACTATTCACTATTCAAACAACATAGTTCTAACATACATAACTATTGTTACATAACAAACATCATTACATATCATATGTATTAGTCATTAGTGACCAGACTTCGAAATATCTTCAAAATAGCTAATTGAGTATTAATTGTCAGAAATTCCCCCAATATCAATCATCTTTTGAGAAATATCTTCGGAAAATATACCACCATTGTTGTTCCTAATTAGATCCACGATCTCTACACCAGAAACAGAAAATCCTTCAATATTCACCCTATTAACATCATAGTAAAGCCAAATAGCATTTTGTGCACATCTTGGCAATTGGAATTTGCACTTGCCAGTATATTGCTTAAACAAATCCTTATGAATATGATCCTTCATTCGAGATTCAACAATAGCAACAACAGAAGGTTGATAGAACTTGACGTATGAATCCATTTTCCTCTCTATTTCTTTGGCCTCCAAACACTCCTCATTTAAAAAGATAATTGTTAATGTATGTTGCAACCCAACATCATCATAAACCTACGCATGTGAATCAATCCACCAATTACAGTAGCTATCTCCATCTCTACTCATGGTTGTAGACATTGGGATAAAAATTTCAACACACTCATCATATTCATACTTTCAGGAATGTAAAACCATCCAGATTTTATTCGCACGCCTATCAAGTAAAGCATAGTAAGCTTTATGTGACTGCAATTGCATAGTAGATAAGACCATGGTTTCAAATATAAATGGATAGATGCTTGGCTTCCCTAATAATGTATATTCAGAACGCATTCCATTATATAGCTCCATATCTTATGCAAAGAAAACTAGCCAGCAAACAACTAAAGAATTGATTTACAAATGTGCATATGTATACCTATATATATAATGACACAAATGATTTACTATTATCTCTTCAAAATTTGGAAAAGAGTTTTATATAAATCCTATACTCCATCAATTCTGAAATAAATTTTGTTTTTTCAAATTCCAAATATCCATTCAGAGAACACCACCCATTCCATTCCTCTCAATATAATCAGGAATTCAAAGTAATCTTCAATACAAAGAATCTAATGTCTTTTCATTATCTCAAATACTTTCTGACCACATAATCTTAAGCCAAGTCAGACAGTGTTTAATATCACACAATAAACAATAGATCAATTACATATAATATGAAATTGAATAGTTGTTTAGGAACCTTAACTCTAATAGATATGCTAAATAATTCAATGATCATAGCACATATGCCAATGTACAGTAATAAACACAAACAAATCCAACGCAAAAGCTGCTACCAAAATAATTCATTGGCCAATTTTATTTAAATTACATGGATAACTTATAGCAAATATTAGATCAAATAAAAAAAAATTGTTAACAATATATCATAAGAAAATTTTCAAAGATAGTCAAATATATAACGTCGTTATATGTTTTTTTAAAAAAAAATCAACGATCAAAGTAATCTTCAAAACAAAGAATTTAATGTCTTTTTTTTTATCTCAAATACTTTAATAGCCACAAAATATTAAGACAACTCAGACAGCATTTAATGACACCTAAGAAACAATAGATCAGTTACATATAAAATGAAATTGAAATGTTTTTTTTTTTTTGGGAACATTAACTCTGATAGATATTCTAAATCATTCAATGATCACAACACATATGCCAATATACAATAATAAACACAAACATATCCAATGCAGAAGCTGCTACAAAAAAAAAAAAAAAAACCATCATTGGTCAATTTTATTTGTATTACATAGATAACTTACAACAAATATTATATCAAATAAAAAAAAATAATATATCATGAGAAAATTTTTAGAGATATTCAAAAACATAACGTCCATATATATTTTTTAATTTTTAACAAAAAAAAGGATTTCCAACTCTAATACAATATATTGCAAATGCTACAAAAACCTGAAAAATACGAACAGTCAATGCACAACATGCTTGACTAGCTATAAATAATAAAATAGAGTTATTTAATATCATAAAAATACTATCTCCAAGTAAACAGTGCAGATGCTACGAAATGACCAGCATCAACAACACAACCCATTTCTGTAAGCAATATATTTTTTCATAAAGCTATTTAAAAACTGAAAATCAATGTCTCAAATAAGTTTCTTTCGCTCCTATACTAATTCTATGCTAAATATTCAAATCATTATTTGATTAAAGCTAACTGTCTGTGCAGTTTTACAGCAACATGAAAAAGCCAAAGAAAATAGAAAAAGAAGAAGGGATTTTTTGGACCAGAAAAGGAAACAACATCATGCTAATAATCTTTTCAAGCCAAAATATGATGCAACATTAGGAAAAACTGTAGCTACTTACTTGCAGTTGCAATATATAAACAATATAGTTAACATATTCATCAATTAATAGATTTATGTCTTTCAAGTACGAATGACTATGACTATGTAAATAAAATAGAAAAAACAAAGCAAAGTAGCATACTTAGCAAGCATTTACTAACAGATATGAAGCAAAATAACAAATACATAACTGCTCACTATACTTCCTTTATCCCACTCCCCCCTCTCTCTCTCGACCGATTCACCAGAGTATGTTGGACTACAATGCCTCCATTCCCATCCCCTACTTTATGATCTCAGGGCCTTCCCACTATGAGACATTCCCAGTGCAGAAGCATATTCATGCACAAAAAAAAAAAATAGAAAAAGAAGAATAGATTTTTTTTTTTTAACCAGAAAAGGAAACAACATCATGCTAATAATCTTTTCAAGCCAAAAAATGATGCAACATGAAGAAAAATTGTAGCTACTCACCTGCAATTGCAAGATATAAAGAACATAAGAAACATATTCATCAATTCAATACCTTTCAATAGATTTATGTCTTTCAAGTACAACTGACTATAACTATGTAAATAAAGCAGAAATTACACAGATATCAATTATTAACAATATATCATAACAACAATTCCATATATATATATATATTTAATAAAATAAAACCCAAATTAAACTTTTCAAAAAAAAAACATATATTATCCTATGCGAAAAAACCATTAAATAAATATTTCATAACAAACAAATTAGCTTCTGCATAATCAGCTAAAATGTAAAGCTTCTGCATAATTAATCACTACTAAGTAAATATTGTCTTTAAGACCTAAAAAACATGTCAACTGACAACGAACAACATACTTGACTAGCCATTATTAAAAAAAACACACTGACTTAGAAATAACAAAAATAAAATCTCAAAACAAAACTACAAAATGACCAGCCTCAACAACATAACAACTGTAAGCTATTTTAACAAGAAAATCAATATCTCACATAACATCCTTTCATTTCTATACTAACATGTTGCTTGGTATTCTATGTATTATGTGATTTACTCTAAATGGTTGTGCAGATTTAGAGCAACATGAAACAGGCAAAGAAAATAGAAAAAGAAGAAGAGAATCTTTGGACTGCAAAAGGAAACAACCTCATTCTAATAAACTTTCAGAGCAGAGTAACGATACAATATCACGGGAAAATGAACCTACTCACCTGCAGTTGCAAGAAATAAATAACAAAGGTAACATATTCAGGACTTCAATATCTTTGAATAGAATTTTGACTTGAAGCTACCACTAACTATGATCATGTATATAAAATATAGCAGAGAACGCAAAGTTGCATAGACAAAGGAGGATTGAAATTCAACGAGGCAAACGAAAATCAAATGAAAAACATACAAACAAAAATGATACAACACCAAGGAAAAAGAGCTCCACTACCATAGCAACAAGTAAGTCTCAGCCTACAACTATTTTGCAATAACAATTACAATATCAACAACATTTTGCTAATGAATTTGACATAATGTTTGGCAAATTATTTAATCAACAATGAACTATATTATGGTCCACGCACACTTCAATGCATGTATTGTGATGTTGTATTCTGGGAACAAGAAAAAATCAAGGGACAACCAAAAAAATTGTATCCTAAATTTAAATTGTGTTGCAAACAAAGAAAAGTCCAACTACCAAGAAGGAAAAATGCTCCTAAGCCTCTCAACACTTTACTCACAAGAGTAACTGATAACAAATCAAAGATATTTTTAGAAAACATAAGAGCATATAATTCAATGTTTTCCATGACTTTTATGGGTGTTAAAGTTGATGAAAAAGTGAACGAAAGATCTGGCCCTTACATCTATAGAATTAATGGTGAAAATTATCATAAACTTGGATCATTGATGCCAACAAATGGTCAACATACACATTTTATCTAGTTGTATTTTCATGATACAAAAAATGAAGTTCAAAACAGAATTCAAGCAGTAAACCAAAAGCAGCTTAACATGAAAATTAGAGCAGATATTACTGAAGACCTAATCATGATGCTAAATACAAACAATGAGTTGGTGAAAGTGTTTAGAATGACTCAAGATAAATATTCCTCGGGAGAAATCAAAAATATCAAAATCAAATTGCATCATAGCAGAGATTTTAGAAGAAGACAATACGATGCACCAACAATAAGAGAAATTGCGCCCTCGTTGTGGGGAATTTGAACAAAACAACAAGAGATCACGACAACATTGTTGAAATAAAATCTGGCAATCTACAAAGAATAAGCTATTTGCATCCTTTATTCATGGCTATGCAATATTCATATGGAAAAGATGGATATCATCCAAAAATCAACTATCTACAAAACAGAGGCATAAGTCATACAAAGTAATCTTATGTCACTACGTGGGAATACTATACACATTTACTTCAATATAGACACTCAGAGGGACCAACTTTGTTTTTTTTCAGGCAGGCTATTCCAACAATTTATTGTAGATGCTTATACAAGTATTGAACAAGCAAGACTAAAGTGAATTTTAGAACATCAAGGTGAATTGTGAATAGAATTATACATAAATGTACAAGATGTAGTTCAGCATGATGATATAGATTTAAAAAAATGGAAAAAGAACTATACTACCATCAACATTCATTGGTGGTCCTCGCTATTTAGCTCAAAACTATCAAGATGCAATGGCACTATGTAGATTCTTTGGTAATTTAGATTTGTTCATCACATTTATTGCTAATCCTAATGGCCAAAAATCAAGGAACTTTTGGGCGAGATACCTGGACAAAGACAAGAAAACAGACCTGAAATTGAAGTCTGAGTATTCAAAATGAAACTTGATGATGTGATCAATGACATACTACATAACAAAATTTTCAGCCAAGTAGATGCAAGTTTGTAACTTCTCACAATAAAATGCAACATCATTTGGACAATCTAATTAACTTACTTTTCTACTTTGGATAACAGTTGTATACACAATTAAATTTCAAAAACGAGGTTTGCCACATTCACATATCATCATTTGTCTACATCAAAATTCAAAGAAGCATACTCCTGAGGAAATAGATAAAGTTATATCTGTAGAAATTCTTGATCTGAATATTGATCCAATTGGATATCAAATTGTAATAGAATTCGTGATGCATGGACCTTGTGGAATTGGATATGAAAACTCTCCATGTATGGTACAAGGTAAGAAATTTATTCAATTATGCATTATTACAACAAGACCACATATTTTTTTTTTAAAAACTAATACATGAATTCTTAAACAGGACATTGTTCAAAGCATTTTCCAAAGCTTCCTCATAACAAAACAACAATTGATGAATTAGTATATTGTATCTACAGAAGGCAAGACACATCAATAAATATTGAGAATAATGGATTTTTGCTTGACAATAAATTTGTAGTCCCATACAATCGATATTTATTGGTCAAATACCAAAATCACATTAATGTTAAAATCTGCAACCAATCAAAAGCCATCAAATATTTATTTAAATATCTCAATAAAGGTCCAGATAGGACAACAGCTATCATTGAAAGGAATCAGGCTGAAAATGACTTCAACAGTGATGCACAAAATTAGGCTTTGAATAAAGTCAAAAAAATTTTAGATTGTAGATATATATTATAGCATGTGAAGTATGTTAGTGAATATTTGAGTTTGATATTCATTTTCAAACACCAATTGTTCAGATATTGGGGTTTCATCTTGATGAAGAGCAAATATCATATTTAATGATAACAGCTCTCTTCCTAATGCAGGAATGAACGAAGATGCAAGGAAAACAATATTTACAGAATGGTTGGCAATGAACAAAATAGATTTAAATGCAAGATAGCTAAAGTACACAGATTTTCCACAGCATTACTGTTGGAAAAGAACAGAAAAGGTATGGCAAAAGAGAAAAAATCGTAAATGCGTAGGAAGAATCAGCTTTGCACATCCAACCTCAGGAGGGAGATATTATATGTGCAAATTTCAATCTCAAAAACATACAAAGGACTTTTGCAAATTTCAATGAATCAAAGCCTTTTGAAGGCAAAACAATGCTATTAGGAGGAGATTTTTGCCAAACCCTACTAGTTGTGCCAAAAGGATGAAGATTTGATATAGTGAATTTGTCACTTAATCAATCAGAATTGTGGAACCACTGTGAAGTCCTAACACTATCTAAAAACATGAGACCTACATAAAGTCGTGAATTTGAAGCATTAGAAGCTGAAGAGTATGCAAATTTTGCCAATTGGCTTTTAAGAATTGGTGATGGCACAGAACCAGCAAAGTGTAGAGGGGATGATAATGAAGCTACGTGGATCAAAATTCAGAGTGAATTGATTTTAGAAGCTACAGATGATCCAATGGAGATAATCTTCAACTCAACTTATCCAAACTTTGATGCAAACTACACAGATCCTAACTATTTGACGGAAAGGGCTATTCTAACACCAAGAAATGAAATAGTTCAAGAATTGAATAGTTTTGCATTTGATAAAGTTGAAGGACCTGTCACTGAATATATAAGTGAAGATATAATAGACAATGCAATCGGACCTCTAAAGGATGCAGAAAATTTATATCTAGTAGAATTCCTCAATAGCCTCACTTTTCTAGGTATGTCTGATTATACAATAAAGATAAAAAAGGATGTGCCTATTATGCTATTGAGAAATGTCAACCCAAGCAAAGGACTATGCAATGGCACAAAGCTAATTGTCACACAAACAAGGAAAAGAGTCATTGAAGGAAGAATTATCTCGGGTTAAAAAATAGGAGACAAAGTGTCTATCCCAAGAATTAATTTGTCTTCAACAGATTCAAAGATACCTTTTACTTTTATAAGAAGGCAATTTCCTGTGAACATATGCTATGCAATAACTATTAACAAGAGTTAGGGACAAACTTTGTCAAATGTCGGACTATACTTACAAAAACTTGTCTTTTCTTATGGGCAACTATATGTTGCACTTTCAAGAGTAAAATCGCCAAAAGGAGTAAAAATTTTGACCTATGAAGATGACCTAGATTTCAAGGGATATACTCAAAACATAGTGTATCAAGAATTTTACAATCGACTCCCAAAGGTAACTTTTCAAAAAAAAAAAAAATTTTGCTACAACTTATAAAACATTTTCACATCTTAATAGACAGAATAATTTATATCATTATGTTTGTGCAGGTTGCAATGAGTACATGAAACAATCTTCCAGGCGTAGGAAAAAAGAGGCTGCTAACTAGAACTAGTGGTCTTCAATTCAAAGGCCCATCGAGCGAAATCACTCTTCGATACTCAATCAAATATTCATTTTGAACAATAGAATGCATTTTCATATTTCCATATTTACTAATTCCTAACCCTTTCTTCTATACCAAAGAACATTGAAATAAGAATGAATAATATTTTTATGTAAAATACCATTTTTGGAGATTTCAAACAAGATTCCAAGGGTGACATAGTACGTTTCCGCGCGATTGAAATTCAAAATGAATATGAGTTCAATCAACAAATCCTTCAATATGTAGGGAAAAAAATTTCTGGATGTTGAGAATAACCACAATGATTTATCCTTGATTAATTAAATTACAATTATGCAAAAGAATTAATGAATTCTACAATATGTTACATACTAATAGTTAATGAATGCTTTAGTATATGCAAAAAACTCATACACAATGCTACAAATTACAAAAAACATTTAACGCTGCTAAGCAAACTTATATGTATCTTCCCAAATAAAAAAAAAACTACATTCATCAAAACCACTAAAAAGAAACCGCAATCTTTTCATAAAGTCGCATACTGCTAAAGAAAATCAAAATAAAAATGATCAAAACAATGACAAAAAAAAAAAAGAGGGGGGGGGGATAACAAATCCATAACACCATTACCATGTTAGCAGCAAGAGCCGAACACAATAACAATGAAGCAAAAGATTACTACATTAACAACATTATTTGACTACAAAACATTACAAAAAACACAACCAATGAAATATATAAGAAATACAACTAATTTACTCCCCAAATTTAATCACTTAAGTCTAATGGTATATTACAATGCAATGTTTGAATATGATATCTAAAAGCTAAAATCATATTAGATTATCACCATAGATCCAAACCTGAACCATCACTCTTCAATGCTGTAAAAACCAATGGTACCAACTCCAACAAGTCTTTAAAAAAACTCCTCCACCACAAAATCCTTAACATACTACATCGGCACTAAAAGAAATAAATAAAATATTCAGTGTCAAAACCAACAATGAATATCAAACAAAATAATCCTATTATCATAAAATAATAATAATAAATAATAATGACCCTACATTTCTCAAAAAATATATATATGAACAAAACTTTAAACTTGACTAAATAAAAACAACCAAATTAATATTTCGAAAAAACAAAAGAAAGGGGGGAAAAACTGCTGAAATGTAGAGAAGCAAAAAGTTGGTTGAAGTTTGAAAAAAATCTTATCTTTTCGACTGTGTTATGACCTCCAACATAGCATTCAAGCATGCAGCAGCGTCAACAACATGATACTCTGACTGTTAAAATTTATGCCAAATCCATCACCATTCACACAGATTACTTGCCACGACACTTACAATAAATCAAAGATCCACCTTCTCAATGATCTCTACAAAACCCTCAACACACCGTCACCAATGATTTGGGAAAACGAAGAAGCAAATTTCTATCTAAAGAAAAAATTCGTGCCTTAGCAAATGCTTAAACAAAGACGATTCCCATAAACAACCAAGCAGACTTCAAAAAATGTTACTCCTTCCGTTTCAAAATACTTATTCATGAAACCTTTTGTATACAGATTAAATGTGTTGAAAACAATACTACAATTTAGATAAAGTTTCTATTCTACCCATATTAAAAATATGATAGTTATTGGTTGGTGAAAATCCCAAGAAGTAAGAAGAAAGAAGAGTTTTGGAAAGTTGTGCCGTTAACTTAGAATAAATGAAGGTAAAATGGGAAGAAACTAATCATTAGTTCTAGAAATATGTACATGAACAAGTATAATTTTGAAATAAAACAAAAAAAACTCTATGAACAAATATTTTGAAACGGAAGGAGTATCAAATTTGATTTATAAAACATTCTGGCATAACACTGATATGGCAATAAATATTTGCATAAAAAAAATGGAATTTCAAATACGTGGACATAAAAAAATTATTCCATGAAAATAAAACAAAAAATGAAACTGAATGTAAGAACTGTTTTTAAATTTAAAAAAAAAGCCCTACAAAAAAAAGCAAAAAAGTAAATATTGAATAAAATTAACATTATTAAAAAAAATAATCACATCAAACTGAATATAAAATTTACAAAAACAAAAAAAAAATTAAGACATTACAAGTTACAAAAAGTATTTGATCTCTAACAACGCTCGAACCTCCTACCTAATAACTAATTTATTCTTGTTTGAAAAATATTAGTTTTAAGAGACTTCTTATTTATTTATTTATTTTATAGATATATATATAATAGTGAATAATATTTAAAAACATTTAATTATATCCCGGTTCGATCGCGATTCAATGACGATCGGACCTATGAAATATCGAACCTATTGCTTCACTGGTTCAATAACCAGTCCGATCTTAAGAACCTTGGCAAAAATATGTTATGATTGTACTTGGATAAAGATTAGATTAAGTTGAATTTGTTAAAATTTAATAAAATATTATTAAATGTGAGATAAATATGTGACTTAATCATTAATGAAAGAGAAAAAATATGATATATTATACAAAGGTGCTCATGGTTCGGGAATTTAGAAATTTTCAGTACTATTCTAAAATTTCGATTCTTTCATATTTTTAATACCAGTCTCGAACCGTAATTTCGAGACGGGATAAGATGGATATTCGTATCTTCGGTTCTAATAAAACAAAGACGATTCTAATTCGGTTTTCAAATATTTTTTAATATTTTTCACAAAAAATATTGTTATTCGCAAATTTAAAAAATATATGTCACTAATTCTCAAATTTTAATCTAAAATAAAATTGAAATAACTTCTATCACACTTTATGTAATAATCTATATAATCTAACTATATATATATATATATATATAAGAATGATAAGAGTAATTCTAATTATATATATAGTATATAATATATTATATATATTATACTATATATATAGTGTGTATATATATAAATTACATAAGTAAATTATATAAATTATTATTTAATATATATATATATGTTTACGTGACTATATATATTTGGTTTTAATTTTGATTCTTCAGTTTGAAACGGTACAATTCGGGACGGTTTGGATCGATTTCATGCTGTTCAAAACAATTTTCTGTATGGATATTACATAAAAAATTTCAAGATAGTTGGTATAACAAAAGTTAAAAGTCAATAATTTTTTCGATTATTCAGATCAGTTCGATTATTTTTCAGTTCTATAAGTAATCATAATATTATGAGTATATGACAATTGTTGAAAAATAAAAATTATTTAAATTAATATTAATTTAAATTAGAGTTTTGATTTGAATTGGGAAGAAATCCTCCAAGTATAATCTAATTAATTATCGAGTAAGAGTAGAACTTAGACTCGTGTGGGAAGCAAAAGCAGAAGAGAAATATGTGGCTAAAGAAATGACAACGGCCGATGGGACCCACTTGCAGAAGAGTCCAGATGTCATCTCTCAGAGTCACCACCTAACATAACGTCCGCCACCTTACATCATCGAGACCTGTTAAAAATGACCAAGGGAAAGTTATCAAGGAGAGCTATGCAATGCTCTTCCTCCTCTCCTCTTCTTCTTCAACTTCTCGTCACATCCTTTCCCTCTCCAAAACCCTCTCTCTGCGGACCTCCTTTGCATTAAACCTCGCGAGACCTCACTCTCACTCTCACTCTCGCCTGTTACTCTCCGCCATGTCCACCAGCCTTAGCTCTCATGCCTTTGCTGGTAATCCGACGAGATTGAGGACGCCAAAACCAAATGACCCTTTTTCACCTACCTCTGCCTTCCAAACCCTCAAGACCCTTCTCTCTAGCCACAGTCTTGAGCTATCTTCGCCCGATTTTAAAGTCTTGCCTTTCAGAAAGGGCCGGCCTTTAGCTGGTTCAAGTGCGGATACTGGCTCAGGGGACCCTAATTGGCATCTGGGATGGCTAAGTTTGCGTGAATGCAAAACTTTCTTGGAGAATTCTGAGGTGAATTTTAATGAAGATTCATTAATTTACTTGGGGTTTAGGGCTGAGGATGACGTTGTTTATTGGGCTATTGATTTGTCTGAGGCCAGTGGGTTGGTAAGTATACTGGGTGCCAGGCAATTTTGCTTCGTGGAGTTGAGGACATTGATGGTTGCTACTGATTGGGCCGATGCTAGAGCGATGGGTGAACTGACCGTTGCCGGCCATGTAAGTGTTGCTTTGTATTATTGATTCATGTGGATTCCGTCTGGTTGCTCTACTTTTTGAAATGATTGTAAAAGTTCGTCCTTCGACCGCAAAAGTTCATTTCTTCTTATTCATTCATATTCTAAAAGCAGACGCCGAGGTTAATTACTTTGTCTTAGTTACCACTAAAATGAGCTACTTTGCTTTCTTAATTTCTTGTCCAAGGCTGTTGATTATTTACCATGGACATAAAATATGGTTTGTGCAAATGTTCGTGTTGGAAAGATAGCTGAGTTCTCCTTTTACCACTACTTCGTTTTCAACAATTTTGGTTATAAAACAATAGTGGAACTTGAAGCTGATCAGCACATTGGAGGTTTTGAGGAACTAAGCTGATTTTGCTGGAATTATGTTTCAGCTGAAGATTGTCCTTTTAACTCCTTTTATGAGATATATGCTATTCTTGTTGCACCAGAATAAGTTCTCTTCCTTTGTTCTGCTTGTCTCTGGTGTCTCGCACTCTCACTTACATGTTTCTTAGCCTATTTAAGCAAGTTTATTTCTGACGTCTCATTTCTATGTTTCTTTGCCTATATAAGTCATGTTATTTCTGAAAATTGAGTATGCTTTACTTGGCATTTGGTCAGGCCAGAGCTTTACTAGAATGGCATAGCAATTCCCGATTTTGTGGATATTGTGGTGTAAAAACGATGCCCATGGAAGCTGGGAGACGGAAGCAATGCTCAAATGAGTTGTGTAAAAGAAGGGTTTACCCTCGAGTTGATCCAGTAGGCAATTTACCTATTTTGCTCCAGTTTTCATGGGAAGGGAGATCAGACATTTTTCCGTGCAAGATGAATTGATAGCCTATATACTTTCTCTAAACATTCTCAGGTTGTCATTATGTTAGTTATAGATAAAGACAACGATCGTGCTCTGCTAAGTAGACAGTCAAGATTTGTGCCACGTATGTGGAGTTGTCTAGCTGGTTTTATGGAGGTATGTGGAGGTCACCACCATTCTTGTCACTATTTTATGATGTTAAAGAAAGCATCCCTTGGGAGTCCTCATCTATTAGGTTCCTTTTAGTCCAAGGAACTTGTTGTTGTAATTGATTAGTTCTTAGGGTCATCATTTATGTTGTTGTTTTGCATTGCGTATATGGCCATCCTTATTGACCACGACTTTTATTAGGATTTGTGAAAAATGCAATCCTTTTACTACTGTTACCCAGTTGTTCTGTTTCTTTCTCTTACTCATTTGCTCTGCATTCCTTTTTTGCTTTTATTTCTTTTCTTATTAATTTTCATTAGCCCGGAGAAAGCTTGGAAGAAGCAGTGAGGAGAGAAACATTTGAGGAAACAGGTATTGAAGTTGGTGATGTTGTCTATCACAGCTCTCAGCCATGGCCTGGTATGTATTGCTACTTCTGCCTTGTTTCACTGTGCTAATGTTATGTTTCCTTTACAAGTTAGAAGAGTGGATGCATGGCATGCTTGACTCTAATCTAGGAAAGTTGATAGTGATTAAGAGTGGTCTGCATTTATTTTTGAAGGAAAAAAGAATAACAAACTAAATTTCAATTTGTCTAACCTCATTGGTTTGGGAAAGCCTAATATGCCATGTCTGTGCATTTATATGTGTGTGTGAGTGCCATGTGTAATGGGATCTTGCTAATCCCATTTTCCTAATAAGCCTTCACACGATCTCGCTTCTTTTCTGGTCAAACTTTTTGTATACAGAGGGACTTAATGGAGTAATGGCGTCTGTTTCTCTTTGTACTTAAATAAATTGCAGTCAGCTTATATATATATATATATATATATATATATATTTAAGCAATAGTAGTAAGTAGAGGTTAACCAAAATTATCAGCTTGTGTGTCAGTTTTTTTATTATGCTGACACATAGATACAGCATAATTGCAAAACAGGTAAATTGGCCACATGGATGTAAGATGAACATGATTTTGTCAAGCCGTGGTTATATTTGTCTTTCAGTAGAATTCTTGACTTTCAATGAGCCATGCATTGTTTGTAAATTTCTTTTTTTCACTACAGATAAGTAACATTGAGTGGTCATCTAAGGTTTGTGAGTTGCTAGTACAGAAACAAATGAACATGTTGTAACTTCTCATATTGTATATTGTATTCTTTAAGAAACTAATTGTCTTGTATCGTGAGTGTGTATAACAAGGATGGGAAACTTGTGTCTCATGACACTATGGATTCGTGTTCTAGGTATGAAATATTACCCTGTTTAAATGAGCATTTAAAGAATACCGTGCTTATAATGAATTGCGTAGAGGTACTTTTGACAGTATCTTGCTAGCTGGTTAGCAGGTAAGAAATGTAGCTGGTTACCAGCATCTAATTTTGCCCAATGCATGAGTTTATATATCTGGTAGAATGCTTCTACTACTATTTGCTCTTTTTTTGTGCATGCTTGCAGTTGGACCAAGTGGTATCCCATGTCAGCTAATGGTGGGCTTCTTTGCATATGCTAAATCACTTGAGATAGATGTGGACAAGGAAGAGTTGGAAGGTTGGTTTGTTTATCTGTTTGTTCTTTTTCTTTTTTCTTTTTTTTTTTTTGGTGGGTTTACGTTAAACTATAAGATGATTTGCTTTCCTTTGTTTAAAATTTTTTAGTTGTTACTCGATCTGAATCTTGTTGCCAATCTATTGGTTTATATGCATGCTATCTCAAATTAGGCAAACTACACATAATAACACATTGGGTCGCTCCGCATAGAAACATGTGTTCTAATTTCTGTGCCTCACTTTGATAGTTGGATGATATGGTTTTAACATGGAAACCTTTTGGTTGTTGTAGATGCTAAATGGCATGGTAGAGAAGACGTCAAAAAAGCTCTAACATTTGCTGAATACAAGAAGGCACAAAGAACAGCTGCAACTAAAGTGGACCAGATGTGCAAGGGAGTTGAGAAAGGACAGAACTTATCAGCAGACTTCACTGTGGAAAGTGGTGAACTTGCTTCAATGTTTATACCTGGACCTTTCGCCATTGCTCATCATCTCATTTCTTCCTGGGTCAATCAAACTATAGTGAATGGTAGTGAAGCACATATTAAACAACCTGGTGCTTCTCTTTCTAGTTTATAGCATCTTCACGATTGTAACAATGCTATTCTTTTGTTTTTTGTTTATCGCATAAATTAATTAGATAATTGGAGTTTTTTCGTTCTAATTTATGTAGTGCATAACTGAAATCTATTGAATGGCAGAAGTATTTGATGAAGCTTTTCTTTGGATTGGTGGTTGACTCTGAAAATCATAAATTTCCTGGTCTTTAATTGTTGGAGTGTTTTTACCTATTGAAATCCAATGTATCAGTGTCTTATCAGTATCCACGCGAAGGGCCTTCAAAAAGAGTTTGGATGGTAGAGACCATAGCAATGCAGGATTTCAAGTTGGGAAACCGTTTAGCCCCTATCAAATGCAAAAAAAAGGTTGAAAAAAGAAAGAAGTTCAACATCTCAACTGAATATGCTCCAGCTGAATGGGTGTGCCATTGCTGTGAACAACGCGTTGCTGCTTCTTCATCTTCAGTTCCTAGCAGAGTGCCTGCTGAATAGTTCAGTTGCTTGTCAGCAGAGCTGGAGATTGTTTATTGTGAAGTTCTTGCTTTTAGAAGTAAAACATCTATTCTAGTAAAGATTTTTAGGCAATGTATTGTCTGTCCTTCCCAATAGATTGTGCCCATTGAACGGTTGATCTGGCTAAGGCATCCATGGGGTCAATGCATTTCTTAAGAAGAGGATCGTTGTAAGGCAAAAGACCTTGAAATTCATCCGAAGCAAGTATGATGGCGTTCACAGCCCTCATCAAAAGAATCTGAATTGCAACTCTTAAAAGATTTCTCGCCCCTTCAATGTCTTTATTCAGAGCTTCAATTGCTGGAATTACCACATGCTCCATTGTTGGTTTATCAGGTAAAACAACCTCAAAGTCCTGAAGACAAAAGGTAACCACACGGATAAAAAGTTTCGAGTATCTAAATATATAAAGATGATACTATTATGCACAGAAGATTATTGTGATAATAGTGTATTCTTTCTGCATAGAAGTTCATCAGACGAAAGAATTTTGTTCGGAAGCTGAAACTTTACCTCATTCTGTAGTTTCTCCTGATAGAAATTTGCCATCAAAGTAGCATCTCTGGCCAGAACTCCAATTCTCACGTTACTTCCAGCTTCAAGGGGCTTCAGTTGTGCTTCTTTGAGCTCCCTAGCGACACAATCCCCTATGTTGAGAAAGGTCACAGAGCATCCCTCAGACACCTCTCTGTGCCAAACATGAGATACGTGGCAAGGCATGACAATGCACTGAGCTCCAGACTGCTCCAGAAACTTCCTCTTCCACTTCAAATTCTCTACAATCACTGTAGAGTTGAATTCAGTTCCGAACATTTGTTTGCTGATGAGAGTAGTATGCGGTAAAAACTCTCTTCTTATTGTTGGATCACTACAGACAACAAAAGGGACACATTCTTTCTGAATTTTTGAACTCCACCAAACAAGTTTTTCCAAGAAAACAAGAGTTGAGAAAGCAGATAGCCCACCAATGACTCCAACAGTATTTTCTTCGCTTAGCAAGGAATTAGGTACCTTGCTTCTCGTCAGCGCTGCACTTGAACTGCTTATCCTTTTTGATTCTGCACTTGAACTGCTTATCCTTTTTGATTCGACTAGACTTCTATCCTCTTCAGTGTACCCGGATACAGAAGCCAACTGTGCAGCCATGTATGTACTTAATTTTGTCTTGTAACCAGTCCTGGTGCCGCAGACAATGTTAGTGCCTGTAAAGATTGCAGGGCAGCTAAGTTTTTTGGAGGATAGAATCATGACTTCGTCTAACATCCCTCTTGGTTGTACCTATGAATTCCGATCACTCTCAAAAGTTTTTGGTTTCAAGAACTATAAATCCTGCAACTCGATGCTACCACCAACTTTTCGTTTGTTTCTTGTGCCCGCTCCAAGAATTCTAATGTTTATTTTCTTTTTTCAGTGAAATCGAGGTGTTTTCTTTTGAAACAATGAAACCATGACCAACTTTAGCAAAGATTTTGTAGAATGTCAAAAACAAGAGCTGGCAGAGGATTTTTTTAGCGTGTTTTCACTGAAATAAAACTTTTAAACGGGTGAAGCTTGAGAAAAGCTGACCTCAGATCCTCGAGGCTAGACAATTTCACTTCTGCAAGCACTGTGGGAGGGAGTCTGATTTTAATGGCATCAAGGATTGGCAAATGCTAGTTACAAGGCGCAGTGCTGAGACTGGTAAGGAAGCTCATATATATGGAAGTGAAAATTTATTGTCTAATCATTGAAAGTTATACGGAATCTTCAACATGATTGCTACCCTATCATCTTCTGCCACTGGACCATTTTCTACCATTCAATAAATGACTAATTTATTCTAATTTTCAGCTTAAAAACAAAAAATACATGTAATGACAGGACGGCCATCAGCTCCCCAAAATACTATATCATTTCAGCTGCACGACGACGATTTCACAAGATCAGAAAGAAACAAACTCAACCTGCTTTGAAACAAAAATGAAACAGCAAATGGAGCTTTCAGAATATGACAATAATTTGAAAGATAACATACTAATGTCTAAGATTTCACTAGAAAGCTACTGTTAATAGTTGCTTCAAATAATTTTTAAGTCCTATCTTGATTGTAGTGTTTGATTTTCACCAAAAAAAATAAAAAAGGCAAAGACGAAGTGAAAAATTTTCTGGGTTTGAATAGTTACTCTAAATTCTTGAATTTAATGACTTAGGTCTCATTCAAGAGTAATTATTTTTTATTGACTCGCAATGCTATTTAAATTTGTGGTTTCTGCTGATAGTCAAACAGCGTAAGGAATACATAGCACTGAATTGAAAAAAAAAAATGGACAAATGTTATCTGCTTTGTACAAAATATTAAGTGAACATGTCTTTCTAGGACAACATTCTAAAAAGAAATCAATAGGGAGAAGACACGATACAACTCGAGTCAAAAAACATAGGATGAGTTTGATGAATAATGCTGATGCAAAAATTCAAATGTCCTTGTCGATCTTCAGCAGATATCTGTACCAAGAAATGTAACCTTCTTTGTTCTTCTAGACCTCATTTAGTGCTCTCCCGTATGCTTTTCACAGTAATTTGTCATTTCAATTCAATAATTTCCAGAGGACCACAAAGCCTCAAAACAGTGCAGTCAATAATTCACATTCCTAAGCTTTAAGCCCAGTACTTTCAGTGCCCAAGCTCGGACTTTGATTGGGTATTTTTAATGGTAAATTGTCATCACGATAATCATGTAGAACAAGTCGAATCCTGTTCACATTGGCAAAGGAAGTTTCTTCTCTGAATATATTATCTTTTGGAAATAAAGAATCCCCAAAGCATATTTATGCGAAACAGTATGCAGATTGTAGAGCCACTTGTTTATTCTTTTATTTGATACAAAAGAATCACTCAGTTATCCGATCCTGGACACGCTATAATAAAAGGGATGGGTACTCCAAGCCTGGCATATCCTCCAGGAACCTATGGAGTTCTTGAGGTAGTAGAATGTCCTCTTTGAACCATAGAGACTGCTAACTAGACTGCTTTAAGCCATAAAGACTATTAACTAGACAAACTGAAAGTATATGCATGAGATAATCTTATTCACGAACTACTATTGCAAAAGAATTTGAGTCGCCAACTTGAGCTATGAAATTAATGATTCATGTTACTATAGCCTGGGGTACAATCCTGAAACTATTTATAAATATGACTAGTTGTGTATAACTTCATCAGATTTTAGCCAAAATGTTAGTGGAAAAAGGAGAATAGGAGGGCAAACTAGCTTTTGTAAGTTCTTGTCTTGATTGAGATCAATGCATCATAATCATTAAGCTCCCCGAACATGACTAGATTCATAGATGAGATATTTGTTTAGAAATCTGGAAGCTACTCTTTCGCTTACATGCTTAAAAAAGGCTTTCTCATATTAAGATAATTTGCACGAAATGCAAACATTTGAGTTCTGATTTCCCCTAGCAATGATGAACACTATGCCAGGTAGAAATCTGTAGTCAGTTTCAAAGGCGGTCATTATCTACTGATTTGAAGCAAGAAATTTACAGTGACAGCATTTGCTTGTACTACGGTACAAGTGTGATACTAATTGAAGGCTTGCAAGAATGTAAATTTAGATTATCCGGACCCCATCACGAAGAAACTGCACCGTAAACAGATACTTCAAGCTTCTGGGCCGAAACAATTTTCTTTGCAGCACCCTGAAAATCACGTGGAGCATAGAATGCCATTATTGGTCACTTTCAGCAAAGAAAACCAGGCTAATAGTGAACTGCAAATTGACGCGCAGAAGCCTAATTCTGACGAAGTTTCACCTCTCAGTATAAAACTAGATCAAGAGAAGATAGATCATACATGTCCACATGACACTTTTTGAGATTTTGGACAGTTTTGGTTCTAGGCGCCATCTCAAGTTCCACTCGAAACCTCCAAAAACAAAGCCAATTTGACTAATTGTCCGAATGTGTTCCTCTTCTTTTAACCATAAAAACTGAAGGAATTTTTAAGGAGAGCACATATAGCGAACTCTATCTGGTTCAACCTAATCACCTTCTTTAGCTTCAAATCATTACCTTGTCTTGTACAGGCTTACAGGAGACCAGAAGGCCAAACATTTTTTGCAGATTAAAATGCCTTGAGCGGTGCATGGATTGTGGAAGTTCGGGCTTGGTTCAGTCTCTACCTGTTGTGAAATTTTATTCGCGCACCCAACGTACAATTCTCAACTAGGTTTACCATGCAGAGAAAGTAAAACATTATTTCTTAACACCAGAACTAATTCCAGGGACATAAAATTTAAGTCCCCTATAACAAAACACATCAAAGGGAAGGAGAGAGTGAGGAATATATCCAAAGAAATTGCAAGATTTTGACCAACTAGACCCCATGTACAGCTATATTACAATGTTTGAAGATATACTCTGCTCTCAAACAAGTAGAGAGATAGGGCAGCATACAAAATGGCCTTTCCAGACCATTCTGCCAACAAGGAATGGCCAAAAAGTAGACTACATTTAGGGAATTTCCTTCAAAGATGACTTTTCGTAGGTCGAGCTCCACAGCCAGATAGATAGCATTGAAAGCATAAATGGCTTTTGCAACAAAAGTGTCTGGTGGAAGATTCGGTATCAGTCCAAAAGTGCATAATATAATCACTTGAATTTCTCACCAAGTAGGCACTAATTGCAGTTACTTCAGCAAAGGTGGTGTCAAAATTAATGATGCACCAATTTTTTCTGAATATGATTCCATTCTTGAATACAGAAATTAGATTTCCTTTGAGCCTACGGTTTATGCTCGCATCAAAATACGCTTTTGCTGACCTATTAATGCTCTAAAAGAGATCTTGGCTGTGATTTTTCACCAATTCTACATTTATTTCTAAAAAACCAAACCTGCTCCATGTTGGAGAATAAATGAAGATACAACAAATTTAACAGATTTTGAGGCGTGATTACACTATCTTGAGTGTAATATTGTCTTATTTATCAAAATAAGTTTTCTCAAGATACAACAAAATTTCTTAAGAAATTTAGAATAGAAAAGGAAATAGATAAAAACCTGTAAAATCTTGTGCAGTTTTATAACTCTCAGTGGTAATTTGAGAAGTAAAAATGCAAAAAAAAAAAAAAAAAATCTCTTTCAAACAAGCCAAGTGTTCGACGTGCATCTTAAGATATAAATATAAAATGGACTAGCCAAAAGGTCAAGTCCACGCACATTGAAGGCATTTAAAATACTATTTCGTGTGCACAATTATTAATAAAGAGCTTCAAAGACATTTCTTTTTCCAATGTGGGATAGTATTAACAAAATATCTATCATTCCCCTACTAGTTTATTAATACAGGTAATTACTTTTCATAATAAATATAATGCATACAGGAAAGTATCTAAAAGACTAAACTTTCAATTAGTGTAAGTATTTCAAGATGCTAATGAAGTACATGGTGTCCTTGGATTAAACCATGACTCCTTTTGTTAGGATCGGACATGCCACACACATTATATTTATATTCTTCTTTTAAATTTCTCGTCTAACTTCTAGCACAATAAATGGCCTTGTGCTAGCAATCTATTTTCTATGAATATTTACAAGAATAAACCCTTTTAAACTCTTGTTGATGTGGCACCACTTCATATACGTGGAGTTTATTTATGCACAGAAATACTCCATTAAGAGTATAAACTCATCATCTCTACTAATCAGCACTAACAATCATCATCTTTTGTATGGAACTTGAGTTAGTGATTTAATAAGATACATAACAATAGCTTGTTATTACCCATTGAACTTCAACCAATAACCGATATAATTAAGTGAAGTTCGGTTACCATTATCGATGTCTAAAGGATTATATTTTAGTCTCATACAATAAGTAGTCGCCCAGACTTTATCTCTAGGTAAAGCCTTAGTAAGAAGATTTGACAAATTTGCTACAGACTTCACATAGGAAATAGTAATAATACTATTAGAAATTAATTCTCTAATATAACTGTGACGTACACTTATATGTCTTGATTTTCCATTATATATATTACTAAAGGCATTTGACATTGTAACCTCACTATCACAATATATAGTAATGGGTAGTATAGGCTGTGGCCATAAGTCAACTTCAAGTAACATATTTCTTAACTATTCAGCCTCTTTACCTGCTGATGCCAAAATTATGAATTCAACTTTCATAATTGAATAAGCAAGACACGTTTGTTTCTTAGATGCCCAACTAACAGCACCAACCACTATGGTAAATATCTAACCCAAGGTTGATAATATATCACCAACTTTAGCAATCCAACTAGCATCAGAATAGACTTCTAGTACAACAGGAAAATTTGAATAACACAATTTTAATTTTGTGATTCGTTTAAGATAACCAAGTACTCTTTCAACTGCTTTCCAATGAGCTACACTTGGATTACTTGTAAATCTTGATAATTTACTCATTGTAAAGGCTATATCAAGTCTTGTGCAACACATAACATACATCAAGTTTCCTATAACACTAGCATACTTCAATTGTTCTATTGATATAGCATCATTTTTTACTAGTTTAACACTAAAATCATATGGAGTATTAAATTCTTTAATATTTAAGAATTTATATTTATTTAGGAGCTTCTCTATATAGTGAGTTTGATTTAACATAAATCTATTATTATATTTAGTAACTTTAATTCCCAAAATTGTATCCACTTCTTTAAGATCTTTCATCTTAAAGGTAGAAGCAAGAAACTTTTTTGTTTTATTTATACCAAGAATATTTGTACCAAAAATAAGCATATCATCTACATAGAGACATATAATTACTCCATAATCATTAGTAAATTTAGAACAGATGCATTTATCAACTATATTATACCTAAAATCATAAGACAATTTTTGAATCAAACTTTTCATTCCATTGTTTAGGAGTTTGTTTGAGACCATACAAAGATTTTATAAGTTTACACACTTTATTTTCATTACTAGTAAGTACAAAACCTTCTGGTGGTTCCATGTAAACTTCTTCTTTCAAATCTCTATTTAAAAATACAGTTTTGACATCCATTTGGTGAACACATAATTTATAAATAGAAGCTAAGGCAAATAAAACTCTAATAGAAATTATTCTAGCTATAGGTGCATATGTATCAAAATAATCTAGTCATTTTTTCTGTGTAATTTCTTTAGCTACTAACCTAGCTTTAAAGATTTGTAAAGTACCATTTAAATTATATTTCTTTCTAAAAACCCATTTATTTTTAATAGGGTTTGAACTGGGAGGTAAGTCAACTAGAACCCACGTATTATTAGCCATAATTAAATCATTTCATCATTTATAGCCTCTTGCCAAAAAGCAGCATCTCTAGAAGCTAAAGCTTCCTTTAATGTTTTTGGTCCATCATCAACATTTGATATCTCCATTAGTCTTATAATTTTTTCTCTACTTCCTTCAACTAGGAAAGTAATATGATCGGGAGATACAAAATCAGCATCAAGATGTTTAATTTTTCTTTGCCTTTGACTTCTCCTTGGTTCAGATGGTTCATTAAATTCTTTTCTTTTATTGGAGCTAGAATCTAATTTATTATACTCTTCTAAATGATCATGTAACATATTATCACGTACAAAGATGTTTTCAAAGAATTCTACAATAATATTAGATTCTAAATCAAGTAAACGATATGCTTTTGAATTTTGAGCATAACCAACAAAAACAAATTTTATTCCTCTTGCACCAAATTTTTGTTGTTGAGAATATGGAAGTCAATAGTATGCTATACACCCCCACACTTTCAAATACTTTAAATTTGGTTTCTTTCCATTCCAGACTTCATATGATGAAATATGAGTCTTTTTCAAAGGAATTCTATTAAGAATATGGCATGCAGTAAGTACTGCTTCTCTCCATAAGTTGAATGATAATTTAGCATTTAATATCATTGCATTTACCATGTCAACTAGTTTTCTATTTTTTCTTTCAGCCATTCCATTTTGTTGCGGTGTAAAAGGAGCTGTTCTTTGGTGAATTATACCATGATCTTCACAAAACTTATCAAATTCGCCAGAAAAGTATTCTCTTCCTCTATCACTTTTTAAAATTTTTATTTTTCATTCCTTTTGATTCTCCACCTTAGCCTTAAATTCTTTAAAAATACTAAGTGCCTCATCTTTAGTTCTTTAACAAATAAACATGTGTATAACGTGAACAATTGTTTATAAAAGCAATCAAGTATCTTTACCTCATCTAGTTAATTTTTCATTTAATTCACAAACATCCAAATCAATAAACTCCAACATTTTATTCATATGTTTTGCTTTAGGAAATGGTTTCCTAGTAGCTTGTGCACATATTTCATATTTATCTAAATAATCATACTTACAAGAAATATAATCATGATTAGACATGTATTTCAAAATAGAATAATTTAAATGTCCTAATCGAGGATGCCAAAGATTAGAAGACTCTATAATATAAGCAGAACCAACATTGATTTCATTAATACTTAGCTTGAACAAGCCATCAAGGGTTTAACTCTTTCCTACAAACACACAATTCTTGGTGCTCACAACCTTATCAGATTCTATTACAATCTTAAAACCTTTTTTACCTAACAAACTAGAAGAAATTAGTTCATTTTCACTTCAAGAATGTGAAAAACATTAACCAAAGTGAGTTTTTGTCCTAAAGTGAATTTCAAAACAACATTTCCTTTACCAAACACATGAACTGGTACTTGATTACCCATAAAAACTTCAACATCATCTTTAATATATGTACTGAACAAATCTTTGTTGTTGCACCATGAATGGTTGCACCTGAATCAATGAAAAACTCAAAAGAACAAGTGAAAGAAATTGAATTTATTTCAATAACCATGGCCACCAAACTTTCTTCATTGGCAAAGTTTGCCTCATTGGTAATACTAGTGTTAGTATTAACATTGGTATCTGCTTTCTGCTCTTCGTTCTTCTTGAATCTACATCGTTTAATGTAGTGACCATTCTTTCCACAATGGAAATAAGTCTGGTTCCTTTTGTTGTTCTTCTTCTTGAAGAACTTGGTTTTGATCTTAAAATTTTTCTGAAATTTGTTTAGAGATTTTGCTCCCACAGCATTTACTTGCAATTTCATATTAGAACTTTCTACAATATTTTTTTGCAATTTCTCTTTTCTGATACGAGTTTCACACTCAATCTGTAGACAAGAAGAAATTGTTCGAGAGTAAAACTCTCTGGTTGTAGCAGAATCTTCTTTCTGTAACTGTTCCAAGATGGAGGCAACTTGGACAGAACTGCACCAACTTGTAGTGCATCAGGAACACTAAATTCCAAATCCCTTAATCTGAAAACTAAAATCTGAAGTTCATGGACTTGATCCATGATTGGCTTGTGCTTATCATCAATCATTCTGAAATTAAAATAATTCAAAATAAGAAATTTATCTGTACCTTTCTTTTCATTATGATATTTAGTCTCTAAAGTAGTCCATATGTCCTTTGGAATTTGGAGTGCAGCATAGAGATCATGCAAACAATCTATCAGAGAATTTAGAATAAGTCCACGATACATCAATTGATCATCTTCATATTGCTTCCTTTGAGCCTTCAATGCATCACTGTCTTCAAGCGTTGGTGTAGGAAGAGCCTCTAGCGATGCATCAAGAATATAGAGAACTTTCTGTGTGGTTAGAAGAAATCTTATCTTGTCTTTCCATCTTGTAAAATTCGTTTCATCGAATTGATTCAGTTTGACAGCATCTTGTTGCGTTAACAATTTCACAGTTGCATCATTTATCAAAGCAATGGAAAGACAATATTACACTCAAGTTGTTGGAGAATAAATGAAAATACAACAAATTTAACAAACTTTGAAGCATGATTACATTATCCTGAGTGTAATATTGTCGTACTTATCAAAACAAGTTATCCCAAGATACAACAAAGTTTCTTGAGAAATTTATAATAGAAAATAAAATAGATAAAAACATGTAAAACTTTTTACAGTTTTATAACTCCTCAATGGTTACTATCTAAGAAGTACCAACCCTTTGTGTACATCTTTATCCAAAAGTTTATTTCCCTTAAGAAATATTAATTCAAAAAAAATGCAAAAAGAAAGTCTCTTTCAAACAAGCCAAGTGCCCAAGTGTCATCTCAAGATATAAATATAAATATAAAATGAACTATCCGAAGGGTCAAGCCCACACACATTGAAGGTATTTAAGATACTATTTCTTATGCACAATTACTAATAAAGAGTTTCAATTATCTTTCTTTTTCTAATGTGGGATAGTATTGACAAAATATCTATCACTCCATTGATCATTGCAGAATTCTTGAATTCTTCTCTTCCCAAGAGAGGGAAAGTTGGTTATTTGAATGAAAAATTATCTTCAACCGTCTTTCTAATTCTCATGTTTTGAAAATTTCTTTCACTTTGAGTTTAGCAATGGCTAGTGGGCTGGTTCGGCCGCCGCCGGCCCGACTCGATAGCCAAACCGACCACTGTGCACCGGGCCGGGCCTATGTCCCAGTCCGGTTGTAGGCCGGCCTGCCTGAGAGAGCCATTACCCAACGGCTCTCTCAATTTTTTTAATTACATTTCAACCCCAAAAACGGTTGAAATATTTTTTTTTTTATATATATATTTTAATCCCTAACGGTTATATTCTCTAGTTTAACTCTCAAAACTCTATAAATACCCCCCAATTCAACCCAAAACTCATCAAACACTCTTCAATTCTCTCAAACTCTCTCCAATTCTCTCAAACTCTCTTATTTTCATTCATCTTTCACTTATAATCCTCAAATTTCTTCATTTTCTCTACAAAAAGTATTAGAATATAATTTATTTTTGTGTTATACTTTTTCAATTCTTCAAGAAAGTCTTCACATTTTGGAAGATTATTGAGTAGCGGAATAGTGGATATAAGAAGTAAAAAGCTCCATAAAGTATTGTTATTCTTGAATCTTGGTCATCAACGAGTTAGTATTTCTTAATCTTACATTTTTATATTTTAGCTTTATTAATTGTTTATTTGTTTTAGTTATTTGTTTAATTTTTAAATTAATTTGTTATTTATATTTTTCAATTCTCTTATTTCATTATTTGTTAATACTTTATTTTTTTGAACTTTTATTTGAATTTTGATTGCTTGTATTTTTTAAGAAATTATGGATCCAAATCAATATCATCATTTTTCTTCATCCCAATCATTTGCACATTTTGATTTTAATATAAATCCAGCCTTGAATTTAATAAATAATGAAATAGTTAATAAAGATGAAGGTCCTAGTAGGCCTAGCGTTAGTGTTTCACAATCACAACCAACTCCAACAATTAATCCTAATGAATCTAATATAGGTGAGGATGATATTGAAATAACGAATGTTATAGCTAAAGCAAACACATCTATGGTTTGGAATCTTTTTGAAAAAGATAATGATAATGATAAGGTAATATGTAAAATTTGTAGGGTGGTATATGCACAGAAGAAGGGAAGAGAGACAAGAACATTAGTTAGATATATAAAAAGGTCACATAATAATTGGTTAGAAAACCTACTTAAACAACAACAAATATGTACTATAAGAGATCAAATTGTTGATAATTTTTAATATGATCATAGAAAAAATAGAAGTAGATTTGCTAAAATGATTGTTCAAACTAAATTACCTTTTAATTTTACAGAAAATTCATATTATGAACAATATATGCAAAATAATTGCCAACCAGCATAGAAAAGAATTCCTAGAACAACGTTAAAAAATAATATAATAAAAATATATAAAGAAATGAAATAGTATTTAATTGCTATATTTGATTCTTGTAATTGAAAATTTACTCTTACTTGTGATGGTTAGACAGCAATTACTAACGAATCTTATTTGTACATTACATGTCATTGGATAGATCACGATTGGTTAGAACAAAAAAGAACTATTTATTTTAAATTATTTGAATATCCTCATGTATGTAGTAGTATAGCTAAAATGATTATTCAAACATGTCGTGAATATAGAATTTTAAATAAAATTATTTCTATTTTTTAGATAATGCTTCAAATAATGATTCCACCATAGTAATTTTGAAAAATATTATGAATCCTATGTTAGATGGTATTTTATTTCATACTAGATGTGCTTGTCATATACTTAATTTGTATGTTAAAGAATGATATAAATATGTTGATGATATTGTTAATATAATTAGAAATGTTGTTTTATTTATTAAAACCTCCCAAACTAGGTAACAAAATTTTAAGGCATTATGCTAAGAACAAAGTGTATCTTTTAAAAAAATTAGATTAGATTGTAAAATTAGATGGAACTCAACTTTAGATATGTCTGAAAGTGTTATACCTTTTCAAAACTAACTTATTGAATTTTGTAATAGTAATAATTTTCAACCTCCACTAACTAAAACTCATTTTGAAAATTGTACTATACTTTCAATATTTTTATTTACTTTCAAAGAAGCTACTGAACTTTTATCGGGATCTTATTATCCCACTACTCATCATATTCTTCCAACACTTGCTAAGGTAGTACATATTTTTTGTGAGTATATGGATCATCCCCAATATGGTTATTTTACGAGAAGTATATTTGAAAAATATAAAAAATATTATGAAGATATTCCTATTTTATATTGTATGCATTGTGTATGGATTCTAAAGTAAAGACGACTAGTTTTCATAGTATTATTGAATATTTATATGAAACATTAAATTTTGATGAATCACAAACACTTAGGCAATGTATGATAAAAGATATAAAAGATAAAACGGCTAAAGCTTTATCTGACATGTATAATTTGTATGAGTTTGACACTTCTTGTTCTAATTCTCCGAGTTTAAGTAGGCAAGCTTATCATCATCTACTAGTCACTTTCAACCTCCACGAAAATCTACCTCTTCAATTTCATCAGTATTTAATCTATGGGGTATTATGAAATGTCAAAAAAAATCGTCTATCACCTACAACGAGATGACAATTTATGAGATGTAACATTTGGTAGAAAATGAAGATCAATATTTTGATATTTATAGTTGGTGGAAGGCTCATGTAAGTCAATATCCCATTTTATCTAAAATGGCACGTGATTTTTTGACACCACCAGTATCCACAGTGCCATCGGAAAGCATCTTCAATGAGAGCATTCGAATAATTGATGAAAAATATCTCGATTGGCTCCTCAAACTTTAGAGATGTTAATGTGTTGTAGTAGTTGGTTTGCAGCCGAAGATAGGACGGCTAATTCGTGGATTATTAATAATAACTCAGATGATGAATGTGGTGAACCAAGTAGTTAGTTTAGTATTCTTATAATTAGGAATTTTAGATTAGTAATATTATATATTTAATTTTATTTTTAGGATATTTATTCTATTTTTAAATTTTAATCATTGTAATATTTTTAAAATGTCTAGACATCAAATTTCCCTCTCATGTAATTTTTATTTTATTAATTAATAAAATAAGTAGGGGACCAAGCCAAACCCCCCACCACTTCAAGGTGGTTTTTTTATAATTTTAAAAAATTATATTATTTAAGTAATAATAAAAAAATTACAAAACAGTTGAATATTAATTTTTTTAATCGAATTAAGTAAGAGAAAAAAAAAAGAATAAGCCCACGGGCCCGAGCTAAGGGCCTTTGGCCCAGGGATCGGCCCACCCCCGTTTGGGTGTGCGGGCCGATCCTCAGGCCCAACCTGACACGGCCTAAAACCATGAGGGCGGGTTCAGTAGCCATTGCTATTTGAGTTCCACCAAATAGTAAGAGAAAGTACAACACATTATTCTCAATAAAACATGGTTTTGTAAGATGAAAATGAAAATGTGAGAGTAGACTTCAATCATCCTTTTTCTAACTCTACTTAGATTTAATATTTAAATTTAATTTTTTTTTATTTTTTACCCGTGAATGCTACTCTTTTAAAATTAATATGCTTTTTTTAAAAAATTTTATAACCAATCACATTCATTTAAGGAATATAAGTTCTACTAACTTATAGTCTTATTAATAATCTTCTAAGTTGATAGCTTATTACAAGTCAAATGTTCTAAATATTTACGCTAAGTTAAGACAAAATATTTAGGTTGTACTTATATAAAGATTGGATTAAGAAGAGTTTATTAAAATTTAATAAAATATTATTAGATGTGAAAAAAATATGGAGTTCAATTATTAACGTGAGAGAAAAAATATAATGTGTTGTAAGTATATGACAATTCTCGAAAAATAAAAAATATTTAAATTAATATTATTTTAAATTGAAGTTTTAGTTTGAATTGTAAAAAGTTTCTTCCCAAGTATAACTTTAAATTCAAAACTGGATGGGTTAATAGTAATAATAGAGATGATAAGATAATAAAATAATTAGTTAAAATAAAAAATATTCTTTTAAGTGATAAGTAATCAATTTTAAATTTGATTCGTATTGAGTTATGTATTAAAAATTAATAATAAATAAAACATATTTTCCTTAAAAATACAAAAATGTTATGAATTATTGGAATCTCCATTAATTAGTGGAGGCTCCACTAATTATGGATTTATGTGAATTATTAGAAGATTTTTATGGATGTCCACCATTTAGTGGAGATACCATTAATTGAGATTAGTTGAAGATGATGTATGCCATGATGTATTTCACTAATTAGAGCTCTATAAATAGAGCTATTCTCTAAGCTTATAATACACCATCATTTTGTGAAAGAAAGATTAGAGAAAATTGTGAGAGAAAAGAAAGAGAGAAATTCTTGTGCAAAGAATAGTTAGAATTTTCTTAGTGTGTAGTGTGTAGATTTTATTCTAACACTACCCTAATTTTATAACACGTTATCAGCACGAGTCTCTACCGGTACAAAAGCCAGAAAACTAAGTACGAGTTTCTGCCGTTACCAAAGCCAGAAGACAGGTACGCATTTATTGATCTCTATGGCTAATCTCGCTAAATTCGAATTTGTAGCCCTTGATATTTCTGGAAAAAATTATATGTCATGGGTTCTCGATGCAGAAATGCATCTAAATGCTGAAGGCCTTAGTGAAACTATTCAAGCACATAATAGTGCATCTGCACAACACAAGGCTAAAGCTTTGATTTTTATTCAGTCGTCATCTCGATGAAAATTTAAAAATGGAATATCTTACCGAAAAAGATCCATATGGCACGTGGGTAAATTTAAAAGAAAGATTTGACCACTCGAAGATGGTCGTACTACCCACTGCACGGTATGAATGGTTGCACCCGAGGTTGCAAGATTTTAAAACCGTGAATGAATATAGCTCCGCAATGTATAAAATTACATCTCAATTAAAATTATGCGGAGAAAAAGTGAGCTGATGAAGATATGTTGGAGAAGACATTCTCCACCTTTCATGCCTCGAATATTTTCCTGCGACAACAATATCGAGAAAAGGGGTATACAAAACTTACGGATTTAATTACTTGCCCTCCTCATTGCGAGAGAAAAATAATGAGTTATTATTGAGAAATCATGAAGTCGGACCAATCGGCTCAACGAGCACTCCCGAAGTGAATGCTTGTTGGCTCTAGCGAAGCCATCGTTATAGTCGTGGTCGTGGCCATGGCTGTGGCCGTGGTCGTGGTTATGGTCGTAGACACGCTTGATATTTCCCTTATCACAATTATAATCAAAGCGTGAGAAATATCGCCACCGAAGTGGAGCGAGAAAAGATCATAAGGGAAAAGAAAAAGAAATTGAAGAAAAGCATGAGGATATATGTTATAGATGTGGCATGAAAGGTCATTGGTCACGAAACTGTCGTACGGCTAAGCATTTAGTTGAATTGTATCAAGCTTCATTAAAAAATAAAAATGTGGAAGCAAATTTTTCTCAACATCCAATAAATAATGCTGAGGATGATGATATTGATCCTGAAGATCTTAATATCAATATTACCCATATTGATGTATCGGATTTTTTTTTAACACCCAGACGGTAAGATAGACCATTTAATTGGTGATGGCAGTGTCCAGAAGAACTAAAGCCTCACCCTGATATTTTTGTATTTTCATTTTCATTCTATTCTAATAATATTTACGTTTACATATATATATTTGTGTTCAGATGGTTGTTGTTAATGATGATATATACATTATTGATAGTGGAACTACACACACCATACTAAAAAATGAGAAATATTTTTCTGATCTCAAAATGGGAGAAATAAATATTTATACGATAAACGGTAGTGCAAATGTAATTGAGGGCTCCGGAAGAGCTAGTATATTGTTGCCTAAATGAACAACAATTATTATTGATAAGGCACTATTTTCCTCAAAATCCAGAAGAAATTTATTGAGTTTTAAAGATATCCGCAGAAATGGGTATCATGTTGAAACAAATGAGGAAAATGGGATTGAGCATCTTTGTATTACTCAAATGCATTTGGGTAAGAAATCGGTATTAGAAAAGCTGCCGTCTTTTTCTACTTGGTCTATATTTTGTAAAAATACGTACAATTGAAATTCATCATCTAGTAAACCGAAGTTTACTGATCCTATTACTTTTAGCATTTTGCATGACCGGTTGGGTCATCCGGGATCTACCATGATGAGAAGAATCATTGAGAATACACATGGTCATCTTTTAAAAAATAAAAGGATATTAACATCAGAAAAATTCGCATGTACTGCATGTTCCCTAGGAAAATTAATTGTTAAACCATCACCGGTAAAAGTAGGAGCTGAAAGTCCTACATTTCTCGAACAGATTCACGGAGATATTTGTGGACCTATTGATCCACCATGTGGACCGTTCAAATATTTTATGGTCTTAATTGATGCATCATCCCGATGGTCACATGTATGTTTATTATCTACTCGCAACCTGGCGTTTGCGAGATTACTTGCTCAAATAATTAAATTATGAGCACAATTTTCGGACCATCACATTAAAAATATCCGTTTGGATAATGCTGATGAATTTTCATCACATGCTTTTGATGCATATTGCATGTCAATTGGGATTAATGTTGAACATCCTGTAGCTCATGTTCACACACAAAATGGTCTTGTCGAATCTTTGATTAAACGATTACAATTAATTGCTAGACCATTATTAATGAAAACAAATCTCCCAACATCTGCTCGGGGACATGCTATTCTACATACTGCAACACTTGTACGTATAAGACCAGACGAGTTATAATAAATTCTCTCCTTTGCAATTGGTTTTGGGTCGGAACCAAATATTGCTCATTTAAGAATTTTTGGGTGTCTTGTATATATTCCAATTGCACCAAACCAACGTACAAAGATGGGTCCTCAAAGAAGAAAGGGGATATACGTTGGATATGATTCTCCCTCTATTATCGGGTATGTTGAACCCCGACGTAAGATGTATTCACAACAAGATTTGCTGATTGTCATTTTGATGAATCATTATTCCCTAAATTAGGGGGAGAACCAAAACAACATAAAAAGGATCTTGCTTGGACAACATCATTAAATTATCTTGATCCGCGCACAAGCGCATGTGAACTTGAAGTTCAAAAGATAATTCATTTGCAAAGCATTGCAAATCAAATGCCAGACGCTTTTGTTGACTCCAGAAGAGTTACAAAATCGCATATTCCAGCTATAAATACTCCTATTTGAATTGAAGTTCCAGCAGAACAAAATATTATACCTATAGTTGTTGAGTCAAAAATACGCCAGAAGCGTGGCCGACCTCTTGGTTCTAAAGATAAAAATCCTCGAAAGAAAAGAGGATTAACTGATCCAGAAGATCATATTGAAGAAAAGAATGATAAAGACCAAGAGAGAACTGATGACAAAGAACCAGAAGTTGATGAAAGTAATACTGAAATTTCTATCAATTATACCACTTCCAGTAGAAGTTGGAATCGGATAGAAACTGTTATTGATAATATATTTGCATACAATATATCTCTTAATGTTACACAGGATAATGATGAACCTGAACCAATATCAGTTGATGAATGTCGGCATAGAAAAGATTTGCTGCAATGGAAAGATGCGATTCAATCGGAGTTAAATGCACTGACAAAACGTGAAGTCTTCGGACCTGCAGTCCGAACACCAGAAGGTGTAAAATCTGTTGGCTACAAATGGATATTTGTGTGAAAGCGCAATGAAAAGAGTGAAATCGTTCGATATAAAGTGCGATTAGTAGCCCAAGATTTTTCACAAAGACCAGGTATTGATTATGATGAAACTTATTCTCCTGTTGTTGATGCTATTACACTTCGATATCTTATCAGTTTGGCAGTACATGAAAAGATAGATATGCGCCTATTAGGTGTTGTCACTGCTTACTTGTATGGAAATTTAGAAAATGATGTTTAGATGAAAATCCCCGAAGGATTTCATATGCCTGAAGCATATAGACATTATCCTCGTGAAAATTACTCCATCAAGTTGCAGAAATAATTATATGGCCTGAAGCAATCTGGGCGCATGTGGTTCACACGTCTTAGTGAATATTTATTGAAAGCGGGATTTAAAAATGACCAGGTATGTCCATGTGTTTTTATTAAGAAATTTGGTTCTAAATTTATGATATTAGCTATATATGTTGATGATATTAATCTTATTGGAACTCCTGAAGAGCTCCAAGAAACAATTGATTATTTAAAAAGAGAATTCGAAATCAAGGATTTTAGTAAAACCAAATTTTGCCTTGGTTTACAAATTGAACATCTGGAAAGTGGAACATTTATTCATCAATCAACATATACAGCAAAAGTGCTAAAAAGATTTTACATGGACAAAGCATATCCATTGAGTATTCCAATGATCGTCCGATCATTAAATGTGGATAAAGATCCTTTCCGACCTCGAGAAAATGATGAAGAACTCCTTGGTCCTGAAGTATCATATCTCAGTACAATTGGTGCATTGATGTATCTTGCTAATAATACAAGACCTGATATTGCTTTTGCTGTCAATTTATTAGCAAGATTTAGTTCTTCACCAACACGACGACATTGGAATGGAATTAAACAAGTCCTTCGATATCTACAAGGTACAATTGATCTTGGATTATTTTATTCAAATAAAACCAGCCCAACATTGATTGGTTATGCAGATGCTGGTTATTTATCTGATCCACATAAAACACGTTCTCAAACGGGCTATCTATTTATATGTGGAAATACTGCTATATCATGGCGTTCTACGAAACAATCTATAGCAGCTACTCTCTTCAAATCATGCTAAAATTATAGCAATTCATGAAGCAAGTCGAGAATGTGTATGGCTAAAATCCATGATTCATTATATCCGAGAAAGTTGTGGATTATCATCAATCAAATGTATTCCAACTCCTCTTTATGAAGACAATGCAGCTTGCATAGCTCAATTACGAGGAGGATATATTAAAGGAGATCGGACAAAACATATTTCACCAAAATTTTTCTTTACTCATGAACTCTAGAAGAAATGTGAAATTGATGTGCTACAAATTCGGTCATGTGACAACCTCGCAGATATTTTCACGAAGACTTTACCGACTGCAACATTTGAGAAGTTGAGATATAAAATCGGTATGCGTCGGTTTAAAGATTTAAAAGAATCATCTTATCAGGGGGAGTAATAAACAGACATATAGAATAGTGTACTCTTTTTCCTTCACTAGATTTTTTTTCCCACTGGATTTTTATCTAGTAAGGTTTTAACGAGACATATTCTTTATGTATGGATGGACATCCAAGGGGAAGTGTTATGAATTATTGGAATCTCCATTAATTAGTGGAGGCTCCACTAATTATGGATTTATGTGAATTATTAGAAGATTTTTATTGATGTCCACCATTTAGTGGAGACACCATTAATTGAGATTAGTTGAAGATGATGTATGCCCTGATGTATTTCACTAATTAGAGCTCTATAAATAGAGCTATTCTCTAAGCTTGTAATACACCATCATTTAGTGAAAGAAAGATTAGAGAAAATTGTGAGAGAAAAGAAAGAGAGAAATTCTTGTGCAAAGAATAATTAGAATTTTCTTAGTATGTAGTGTGTAAATTTTATTCTAACACTACCCAAATTTTATAACAAAAAGAAATTCTAAGAAGAGGTTGCCAGGGGTGCAATGCAATCGGTTGCACACGCGATCTTATCAGCTCAAATGCACCAGATCCTTTCTCCAACTGTTCTTTTGGAGGTTTCAGAGGAGAAAAGGAACTCTGAAGAATTCTCAGTTAACTCAAAACCCCTTCTTTCTGTCACTCTGGTTCAACACTAATAATGGCGTTATTGTTCAAGAGACTGCCGAAGGCTGCACCCACCGCATTTGCACAATCATTTCGAGGCCAATCGAGCTCCAATTTCAACAATTTCCGCGTTCCCTTTGGAGCTATTGCCGCGATTTCTGGTGGCATTTCGTATTATTATTGTTACTCTTCTTCATCGGCCGTGGTATTTTCTAGTTTAAACTTTTCTTTAGTTTGTTGATTTGATAGGCATTGTGAACGTCTATTTTTCGTTTTATTCTTGTGGTTATAATGGTTTTCCTATGGATGCAGTAAGTATTTTGTGCATTGATTGGAACATATGGTTCTAATGAAGTTTTCGATTAGCTAATTTCATGGATTCGTGAGGGTAATGTGAACTCAAATGAAGGGGTTTCTGTGTGAGAATGTTGAATATTTGTTGTGTTTATGTGTAGGTTATTCTGATTTAACTTTTATTCGGAATGTGGGTTGTTCCCATTTATTGGGAGTTGAAATGAGTAGTTCGTAATCAGTTACTTTATTTAGTAGTACTAGAGAGTGAGAGCATATTGTGATGATTTCATCTCCGCCTTCTGGGTTTCTGCTGAAAAAGAATTGTCTTTTGTCAAGAGATTCGTTTCTCGCATTTGTGGTTTCTGCTGAAACTAATTGTGTCTGAGCATGAGAACGTTTGCTCATATTCCTTGCTTGATATTTGGAAAATCAGGAATTGCTTTCAGCAGAAAATTAGTAGTAATCATAGAACTCGGTTGAATTGGCATATGGCATAATTGTTGGCTATAAGGATTGGAATGAACTCTTATCTCCTCTACTTCGTTAAAGAGAGTTAAGTGCTCTTATTTCTTTGTACCACAATTTCATCCACATGACCCTGGCATGTCGTTATGAGCAGTCACAGTAGAATTTAGGCGAGTTAAGTGATCAATCGTTCCACTGTTTATTCATAGTTTTGCCATGACAACATTAATTTCCATATTATTTGTTCCTTCTATTTTAACATCAAATGAATCCCCTTAACATAAGACTATAGCAGCAGGATGTAATAAGAACATACAATGTAAATCTTTGCTGACTGATGACTGCCAAATGTTGCTATCTGCATACTCTGTTTCATCTTCATGTTTCTGTCATCTTTATTCTTGTCTTTTCTATTTTGGTTTAATTTTAGTATTCTTATGTTGTCATTTATTTTGTCTATTATCAATCTTATAGCTTTTGATGGTTTTTTTTTTTTTAAATGTATTGTATATTCAAAATTTTCTTCTTATTAGCAACAAATGCCCTCACTAATGACTAAAACTCGAATATAACTTTTCAAGTTGATTGCCTAAACAGTAATGTTGAAAGCAAGGGGCACAATTTCTTTACTTACTATTCTCTTCCGGAATGCAGGTCTACTTAGATGAGCTCAAAGATGATTCAGGTCCAAAAACTGGTAAGTTCCACCATGTTCCCACTTCCCTGTTTCTTTAAGTGGTTCTAGAATAATTCATATCCAACTTAATTCAGTCTATCAGCACTCTTCAGTTAGTGTAACAAGAGACTTAATTATGCTCTAACCCTTCTCAGATTAAACGATCTGGTTACACGTTTAATGACACCCAAGGACATTAATTTGTGATTTTTTTGTTCTATATTTCCTGAATGATGTAACTTCTAGAGGTCAAGTCCATAGGACATAGCCATAGAAGCTATATTCTGTTTCAAGAGAGAAAAAGGGTGTGACACTTCTACATCTGAGATGTGCTAATTGTGCATATTAGTAATGTGAAAAGTAATTTATATCTTCCCAGTTTTCTACTCTAGATTGCAATAAAGCAATGTGACCACTCTGCAATTTAAGAGATTTGAAGATTGGAAATTGCCAGTCTGAACTCCAGGTCTCTGTTACAAATGTTTCATTAGGGGTTTAATTCTGAAAGTTTTCTTTCAGAAAGATGTTGCTTGCCCTCATGTTAAGAGATATTCTTTATGCTTTGCTGCCCCTCTTATGATATGCAGTAACACGAGTTAAGTCTCTTACAATTTATTCAAGATTACTTAGGCCATTCGATTTGAAACTTGTCCTTGAAGAGCCAAATGCAAAGTTTTATACCTTAATTAGTTTCTTCTTAATGTGTATTAAGTTTTATTCTTCTTCATTTTCAGCACTAAATCCTGATAAATGGATTGAATTTAAGCTGCAAGAAAAGGCACAGGCCAGCCACAATACTCAATTATTCAGGTTAGACATAATCTTTAAACTTTTCCACAATCTCAAGTCTACATATATTGCACGTAGTATTTTTTTTTTTTTTTCTCCCTATTTTCCTTTTGGTACTTAATAAATTCTGAACATACGTAGAACCAGTTTCTTGGATTACTTATGCTGTAAGTTGCATGAATTTGCCTTATTGCTGTTTGGAGGAGAAAAGATCTACCTGCTAAGCTTATAGGATTATCCATGGTATTGTTCCTAGATCTGCATTTTGACCTTGCTTGGCATTTTTATAAGTTGTACTTATTGATGTTTTCCTTGTCGGGTTAGCAGAGCCATTGTTTTGGGGTAATACGAACATCAAATAGGAAAGCATATAGGTAATAAGGAAGTGAACACAATCTTTATTTTGTTTTGAAGATGAGCAAGTGACCGGATGTGATGGAAGACTGTGCTTCTTATTAGCTTCTTTGCATCAACCTTTTAGAATTCTGTTTTTGGAAAATAAAGAACGCAGGCAAAGAATTCAATCACCAGACACAATAGACAACCTGATGGAATTTGAGCTTTATCTTTTTCCTCTTCCTTTTCCTCATTTTTTTCACTGCTGGTATGCTGGAATTTGTCCAGCATGCTCAGTCTTTAACTGGCTTTGGACTCTCTTCCTGCAAATTGTAATGTAAATGCTTGGACGAAGAGAAGAACTGTTTATCATATCTGTTGCTTTTGGAAAGAAAACTAAGTAGCATTGTTCATTATTAAAGGTTTCAGATTCTCCCTTCCATCTGTGGTTAGATTGCACAGAAAGTTCTTTTGTGATATATAACTACTGGATTGCCAATAGTTTGGTACTTGATGATGAAATTATGTTTAATTATTGGGCTTGTTGATGCAATTTAAATTACTTAATCCACTATTAGTTTGATAAATTTACTTGACACTTTCTTCTTCTTTGGATGGTAGGTTTCAATTTGATCCTTCTGCAAAATTAGGTCTTGATATTGCTTCGTGCATTCTTACAAGGTAAGTTCTCTATATTGGAGGATGTGTTATAGCATATTAATAGCTTACATTGAAGTTCCAAGTTCTTCACGTAAAGGAGATCTACTATTCTGTAAATCTAACACAATCACTGAATGCCTTGATTTTCTCTTTGCACTTGCAGGGCACCTAATGTACAAAATGCTGAGGGGAAAACAAAATATGTTGTTCGCCCGTAAGTTTTTTTCTTTGTTGTAACAGAATATACCATGCTTTGTTCTTGAAGTCTGCTTTGGTGGAGTTATTCTTGTGAATCTTAACTTGTTCACTTTCTGTCCGTTACTTAGTACATTTCAAGTGCTTGAAAAATGTGGCTTCTTTTTGTTGTTGGTAAACAGAATCTACCATGTAAAAGAATTGGTATTTTTCAGTTTTCATTTTGTATGTCTATGCATGATTCAGAAGCTCCAACACATTTCTTTGAAACTCTAAAGAAATTATGCAACCTACAGTTTATGAGCATTCAGAAGAGTGTTGTTTTGAATTCATGAAATGCCTTAGAGCTCGTTTGATAACACTGAAATCTGAATATTTAAGTGCTAAATTCTGAAAATTGAAGTCTAAAGACTGAATTCTAAAATCTGAAGTATGAATTAATTATAATTTATTTTTATACTATATTTTATTACAATTTAGATTAAATATAAAAGAATATTAATAATTAGATGAGTATTTAATATATTTAGACTTTAAACTTAAGTAACTCTCAAATCACTTAAAATTTATAATAGGATTTCAGTATATCTTAATCAATTAAGTGATAATAAAAATTTGTTATCAAACATACTTAATTAATTAAGTACTTAATATTATCCATTATCAAACACCCTTAATGAAATAAGTACTTAATTAATTAATCTTAAGTGCTTAATTGAATTACCAAACAAGTCCTTAGATATGCTCTGAAAGGCCAAAAAAAAAAAAAAAAGAAAAAAAGTCATTGTCATTGTCATTTATATCTTGAAGAGAAAGCTTGAAGATACAACATTTTTCCAAGTCAAGGTGATGAATATGTTTTCCTTGTCTTCCGAGTTATTTAGATGCCTCAAAATCTGTTATCACAAATTCCATTGAGCAGTTTAATATGTACAGCTATACTCCAATATCTGATCCAGATGCAAAGGGATACTTTGATTTGATGATTAAGGTGAGGTTTTTTCTTATCTGTCATCTCATCTCCTGGTTAAATGTCAGATACCTTCACTTTCACAACCTAAGCATTTTAAAATTTTCTTTTTCAGGTATATCCAGAAGGGAAAATGAGTCAGCATTTTGCAAGCTTAAAACCAGGCGATGTAATGGAAGTGAAAGGGTAAGTTATTTGTTCAGCCAAATATCACCCAAGAAAACTAGTTTTGTTAGCTGATATGTACTACCTTTTTATATATACATTAGAATGCAAGAATAACATCTCCTTTTTGTTTTTGTTTTGTTGCAGGCCCATTGAGAAACTGAGATATAGCCCAAATATGAAGAAACACATTGGCATGGTAAACATATTACCTTTCATGCCTTTCTGTATATGATGAAGAGGGACTGTCTATAGTTGAGAAGTTTATTTGTTACAGAAATACAGTAACAGTGTCTTAACTTAGAATCTGTAGTTGGAACTTAAACTTACTTTGCACCTATTCAGATTGCAGGGGGAACTGGCATTACCCCAATGCTTCAGGTCATAGAGGCTATCCTTAAGAACACTGATGATAATACGCAGGTAAGTTTATTGACTCAATCTTCTAATGCATGATAATTTACTTTGTACTCACTCACTCTTTTAGTTTAACCACTTTCTGTTAACAATGAGATGTTATTTCTTTAGGTCTCTCTGCTTTATGCCAATTTGTCACCTGATGACATACTTCTAAAAAAGAAGCTTGATGTACTTGCAGCTAGCCACCCAAATTTGAAGGTACCGGCTGAGATATGTTTAGGAATTTTTTGTGTGTTTTTTTTTTTTTTCATTAATCCAATTAGTTTCTGGCAAGATTGAAATCTGCTTATGCACCTGAACTTAGATATGTTCTACACTCTGAATAAGATCTTTTGCACTTGAACTTACAGATATTCTACACTGTGGATAATCCAACAAATGATTGGACTGGAGGGAAAGGTTACATTTCAAAAGACATGGCTGTGAAAGGGTTACCTGGGCCTGGTGATGATACATTGATACTAGTAAGTTCTCAGAGTTCAGTGTATCATGCACTGAACCCTTTAAAGGTAGCATCAGTTCAGGTCTTCCATCAGGAATCATTGTCCCCTCAGGCTGCCTATTTTTATCTGAGCAAGTAGTACAGGCAATCATAAAAGTGTCATCTGTATATGGCTTTGATTGCATGTTATTAATTTGACATTCTGAAAAGTTCTGCTGATAGAATCTCTTTAGAGTTGATGAGAAATGATGGGGCTTGCCCCCCCCCCCAACCCCACACAGACACACACAACACCCCATGTTCCTAATCTTTGTCTAATAGACAGTTACATCTCAATGCTGTATTTAGGCCCATTTATTATACAAAGGTTGCCTTCTAGACTAGTTGCTGCTTATAGAGCTAATTTTTTCCTCTTATCTTAGTTTAGATGCAAGGTGTCAAGTAATAAATATTAAAGCAGGATGGTGGTTTAGTGTCGGACACACTTCATGTCATGTGATCAACAAGAAATCTTCCTTATACACTATTACCTACTTGTGTTAATACATGACAAAATAAATAAACATGCCAAAAACAGAAAGGGAAAAAAGAAATCCATTAGCTTCAACAAAGACATGATGTGAAACCGGACACTAGGGAGAAGAAGATGCTACTGCTTTTGGAATCAGAGTTCCTTATCTGACCAGTATGCCTGTGTTAAAGACCTCTTGTCAAATGCAATATTTCCCATAATGCATTTTAGTTTTCTAGCATCTAATGCTTGGAGTAGAAGTGACAACAAATATTCACTTAATACAATTCTTTACTAATTTGTTGCTTTTCTAGGTCTGTGGTCCTCCTGGGATGATGCAACATATATCTGGTGAGAAGGCCAAAGATTATTCACAGGGCGAGGTATTACTCTGTTTATATCTACTAGTTCCCTTAGTTCTTACCTGTTCTCTATGGTATATTCTGATGTCCTTGCCAATTTTGTTGCATTTCAGCTGACTGGCATACTCAAGGAACTGGGGTATACAGAGAGCATGGTTTACAAATTCTAAAGGAGAATGGGTGTCCCCATGTTTCTTTGATCCTTACCTTAGAATAAATGAATTTCTTGAAAAAGACAAATACTGCCAATTTAGAATATAATTAACCTAGTCTTCAAATGAGAATAGAATTGGTATTCTGGGCCGCCCCGTTTCATGGAAGGGCCTGTGTATGAGTACGAGCATATGATGTCGAAAGCTCTGCCAAACAATTTTTTTTTGTTTTCCTGCCAGGAGATTTTGCTATTCCTCGAGGCATTGTAAAAAGTTTTGGTTGATTCTTTAACCTTTGAATTTCTCTTCCTGGATTTGGAGCTTAAAGAATAAAAGAATGGTCCTTGCTGCTTGGGTCCTCTGAGTGGGACTATACTCATGTTTATTCTATCAATATTTCTATTCGTTATCTTGTGACCGTGCTAGGTGTACATATGATTGTGAGAGGATGATTGTGCATCCTTTGTGATATACCTAATTCTACTGGGTAATTAAATACTTCCGTGTTTTTGAATGTTCATTTTATATTAAATTTAATACAAAGTAAAATACTCATTTCACCTATTCTTGTATTAGAATTTTAGAATATAAAGATAGAATGAGGAATATAAAATTGAAGAGGATAAGATATATAAAATAATATATTAGATGGTAATGTTATAAATTTTTAGAGAATGAAAAGTAAATTTAAAAATTTAAAAAGATATTTCTAAAAAAATTAATTTTATAAAAATAAATATGAAATTTAAAAAAAAAAAATTGGGGGTAGTTCTGTCATTGTTGAAAACTTACTAAAACGAAAGGGAGCTCATGTCCAAATAACATTTACCAAAGAGATTAACTACGAAGTTCCCATTAACTTTGTTAGTCATGAATTGTTTTTAAAATTACTCTCACATCATTTACTTTATATACTATTGAGCACGAGCCAAACAAGTTGTTGTCCAGACATTTGCTAATGAAACCATTCTTATGATCCAAAAGCATAACATCACATCATGTTTTGGTCAAGTAAAGCTCACACGCCATAGCTATAGCCAGAATGCAGTCTCATAGGAAGTTTTCTAGGCATTTTCTTGAAATTCTTGCATTGCATCTCAAAGTAGTCAATCTTTTTCAAAATAAGATGACTATTTGTCGCGACTCATCTTTTGACAATGTTTCTCTTGACTTTCCACATGTACTAAAATAACATGTGAAAATAGTTTGTTTGTTTCAATCTATCGTATTATTAATGTTCCATATTAATAATATTTAAAGCATAGAAAAATAATTACAATATATTAATAAAATATTAATTATTTCATTTTTAATGGCTACAAACGTAAATATGTTAATCTTTTCTACTCCCCTCATCATTCGTTATAATTAAGAAAATAATAATTTCATAATTGATATTTATAGTTAATAACATTTATAATATTCATAATTTAAAATAAATAATAACATTATTAAATGACTAAATTATCCATGATGACCAAACGAATCTTAAGCGTTAAAAAAATAAGATAAATACGTTGATAAGATCAGGATCATTGATAATGAGATATACACCCTTTTATTAAAATTAGCCATTTCTTGTTACAATTGAAGAAATAAAAAAATTAAAAAATTTTAAAATAATATTTTATGACATTTCTATTTCCTCTTCACTTTTATACACATTTAGATATAAGAGAACAATGTTTTCTTTTTTAGAAATTACATACTTTTAATATAGTTATTTAGTGAAGTATATTAGAGTAAAAAAAGGAAAAAGAAAATAAATATATTTTAAAAATTGTCAAACAACAAATATTTAAGTAATTATTATTTCAAAACTAAAAATTATAAGATTATCGAACCTATAGAAAAAGAAAATTTAAAATATTCTTGAATAAAATAATTTGTTAATGAGCCAATTTTGTAAGTTACTAAAAGAAAAAGGTAAACAATAAGAAATAGACGAAATTTAAGGGACCTCCTTGCAAAAGAGAAAAATTAAAAGCCCAAGGCCCCAAGCAAAACAGTCCTACGGTATATTGATGATCCTCTTTCTTCTCTCTCCACATACACGTACACACACTACAATTTATATTGATGGACGGCCATGCCCACCACACCCTACTGTTTTACGCATATATGTTTGTGTGATGTCTTTGATACTACACTCCCAAATCTCCTCAGCCCATTGATTTCATTCCCAAAGCCCACATTCTCTCCTTCTCGACTGTTTCTTCCTTTTGGGCGTGCCAAAAATGGAGGAGGACTTGCAGAAAAGGAACACAGATTGCGTCTATTTCTTGGCCTCCCCTCTAACCTGCAAGAAGGTCTCGAATTCCTCCTTAGTTTTCTTTATGTTTTTCCTTCAATTATTCTCTACCCCCATTACCAAAACTAGCGTTAAAAGAGGAATTATTGTTTCAAAATCCGCCTTTTTTTTTTTTTTGGTTTCTTGGAAGTAATTTATCGGACTGGATATGATCCTTATTATTTATTTAGCTAGGGTTTTATATGTCCTGAAATTTACAAATTTCCTCCGTCTGTGTCATGTTTCTATTGGGTTTGCTGACTACTACTGATTTTAATTTTGGGACGGAATTTCCCAGTGATTTTAGTTGGCGTAGAAAATTGGAGCAATTCGTAAGCATGGCAAAGTAATCAACAGTGTAAAATAGCTAGAGCTGCATGCCTTTTGCGAAAGTTATCATTTTAGATTCTCCTAACCCGTACCCCGTGTTCACAAGTTGATTTTATATCCATTGGTGATTTCTAGTATATTTTGTGATAGATGATGCATACAACGTGTAATCTCAATAATAATGTCTTCATAAATAAGGCATGATCTTCAATTTTTTTGGTTGTTGGAAATGAATACCTATTGGAGCAATTGTTGTTTTTTATTTTTGGCGGCAAATGCTATATACGTTACATGGCATTCTTATTTCGTGTTTCAGTTTCTTGTTCCAAATTGATTCTTCTTTTGGTTATTTTGGTATTAAATGCCAAAGTTGAGTTGATTCTAATGAAGCATTTGTTCTATGTGCTTTGGATGTTTCTTCTATTTGTTCTTCTTATTATTGGGAATGGGATCCGTTGCCTTGTATTTTGAGGATTGCTGTAAAATTTTTGTTCTCATGGGTTGTGTGTTTCAGGGGATTGATTGTGAATATAGGCACAGTGAGACGGCTAGGCTCAATCCAAGGGATTGCTGGTACTGGCTGGCTGGCAGCTGCCTAAACCCAACGTGTGCTTTTCGGCATCCTGTAAGCTGTCATTGTGTTTGAGCTAGTTAGTTACTCTGCAGACTTGGCTTTTCAGGATTCTCATGGTGCTTATGTCTCTGAACAGCATTAAGTCACAGAACAAATTCCCTAATGCTTTAGATTGAGTTTTCTTTCTTATTTAATGTTCTTTGGGTATCTGAAGGTGGTATACATTTTTTTTTCTTGTTAAATTATTTGAGAAAAAACAAGCATATCTAATGTGCCATGAAACGAGCACTTAGTTTTAATTTGATCTGCAAAACGTTCACATTTGCATTCGCATCAGCAGACGTACAGACCTCAGAGACTTCTTTTTCTTGGATGGTTGTTAATGGAAAGTTTAGAGCTGCTCAAGTACTTTAGATTATGAACTGAGCCAAAAGGAAAATACTTGCGCCTTATATCACATGAGAAACTTGCAGAATATGAAATGCTGTTTTGGTGCGGAGATTTAAAAAAAAAAAAAAAATCCTGCATGATAATCTCTTCTACTAGCTGACCTTTACCATTTGCAAAGTGTTATACAATGCATTTATTGGTTTCGTAATGATGGACCTGAAGGAATGGTGGTTTATATTTGAACCTTTTGCCCTTGAAGCTGTACATTGCTTTCTGTTGATAAAATGTTTTATATTGAAACAGGGTTAGCCATATGCCTCATCTCCTTTTTGGCCTAAAACTCATGAATTGTAAGAAGTGAATTTTTGGTGCTTCTTGATTTCATTTCCAATAATGAAAGTGACACCTAAGTTGCTGGCCTGAATGTTTGGCTGCTAAAAGATTATGTCTCAATGTGTGATCAATGATTTAATGATAAACGGCTAACTTGGATCTAGGGCTTGTCTTCAGCATTATATTTTACTGGAAATGTGCATAATGAATGGATACTCTCTGCATCAATAGATATCCTTGATACTTCCAGATTTGTGACCATTTCTTAACTTGGAAGCCTCTTATTTTCCATGGATGTTAGTCACAGACTGATTTTCCTGATTAGCTTTATCATGTTTTGAAAGGGTGTGAAGTAATTCATAAACATTTTAGCTAAGGTGTCATCCACTTCTATGTTCAGCAAAGTTTGAGTGCCTGCAAACAAAGCAAAGCTGGGATTCAGTTGCAGGCATACCATGTTATTTTATGTTAGTTTGTGATCCACATCTATTCTTCCATGGATGCTTGCATTTATGGTGCCAAGCTGATTCTTGGTCCTTTCTCTGAAAGATATGTAGGGAGATTCTTGTATTATTGGACTTCGCCATAAAGCACCAAAATACAGTGGGTAATGGTAGAGTATGAATCTGTGATAGCAGCAGTTTATTTTTTTCCGCAATGTATTGAGAGGTATCAACAGTGACTTTGAACATGAACCAGGAGGAATAAACTGTACTAAGATTCCTCTGTAATAATTTTGTTTGTGGACAGAGTATAGGCTATGGGAACACAAGTCTAATAATAATAAGAAAGGTGATCGGAGGCTGCTATTGCTAGGGACTAGGTTACCAGGCTTCTGTCTCTACTGGGTTAAGACTTCGGTGTGCTTTCATTGCATTGCTTAACAAGGAATGCAAAATGTATGAATATTTGAAAATGGAATGCTATTACATTAAATGCTTGTAAAAGTTCATTTCTCAATAATATGTGCTAGTTATTCACAATGACAGCTTATTGTTCTGATAGAATTGGTGAAAGAGTGTTTTAGTTAATGATGAAGTATATGTTGTTGGGAAGGTTTGAATTTGGTGGTCGAAATCCTGCAGCCTTTCAATTTTGTTCAATGCTCTGGTACTATTTAAAATTGATTAGAAATCTAAGTCATACAGAGAAGGAGAAAGAACAGAAAAAATGGCCCTCAATTCCTGATTATTGATAACACACCTTTTGAAGCAATATTTGTTAAATGTATCTTTTGCATGTTTGTGATTATTCCTTTTGTTTAAAAGAAAAGCTCAAGTATTTATTCTCTTATTTCTAATGCAAACTTGAATTTCTTCTTGAGCTTTTGATGTTTAGAACCTTTTTTTCTTTCTGGGGGGGAGGGGGGGTTGACCTTCCATTAGTTGGTTGTATATGTGCCATTTAATCTGAACTACTTTCGGTGCCTTCCTCAGCCATTGGACGGACGTCCTGAGACTGCTCCTGAATCTGCTCCTTCTCATCATCAGTCTGCAGCACCAGTAAACAAGACAAACATTCCTTGCTACTTCTATTTCAATGGCTTTTGCAATAAAGGAGAGAGGTGCTTCTATTTGCATGGACCTGATGAGACAGTGCATTCATGGAAATCCTCAAAGACAGCGTCTGCTGCTGTTGATGGTCCATCCTCGGAGAAAAAGACATCTACGTGTAGTGACTCTGGGCCTGCACTTTTGGAAGCACAATCACTTGAAATTGTTGCAAAAATAGCAGCTGGATTAAAGGTTAAACCTCAACAGGAACTCCATAAACCCCCTTACAATAATGTTGCAGGGCGAAGTGCTACTCCAAAGATTTCTGCTTCTCCACGTGAAGAAGTTGCTGCAATCAGGTCAAGTTCACCAATTCCTGAAGAAGCCTTCGTCCAAAGCGGATCCCAGGAATCAACTGGTCAGAGCTCAGATGATCAACAACTGGATCCCATTGAGCGAGAGGAGTGGTTGGAGTCATCTCCTGGATTTGATGTTCTTGTAAATGATAGATCAGAAGACTTTGATTATGAAGATAATGCAGCATACTTACTTCACCATGATGTGGAAGAACGGGAGCACTATGGTCAACTTTTAGGCTATGATTATGAGGACAATGTTGAGTATGATCCGGCACATCCTGACTTAAAAATCTCCCTTGGACGAGACATACATGACAGTTTTTGCCATATAGATGATGAGGATATTCATAACTCAATCACTAAATTTCCATTCTATGAAAAGGATAGGGTCCTGGATTGCACTTTGCAACGGAAAAGGACATTTTGTGAAGCAGAGTTGGGTTCAAAAGGCCGTTCTGGGGTAGACCTGAGGGATTATCTGAAGAAACGTAGAGTTATTGATGGCAGGTATCCAACTTATTCTCAAGCTAGGGAGAGACCTCGTATGGTTTCCAGAGGGCATTTGCATGGAAGATTGGCATCAAAAGTGGAAGTTTATTCTGTTGGATCGCGAATTGATAATAAAAGTCGCTTGAATCACATTTTCAAGCCTGCCAGATCTAGGCGTTCTCGTGTATGCAGGCCAAGACACCACTTCAAGGAAAGGAGACCAGCCAGGCGACAGAATCTTTTGTCTGAAATTTCAGTGAAGATTCCAAGGAAGAGGAGATCTGCTGAGGAATCTGACTTGTTTACGGGGCCTAAGACCCTAGCTCAAATTAAGGAAGAAAAGAGAAAAGCACAGGAAAATGAGGATTGCTCCGATAAAACAGGGCCATCATGCGTACTTGGACTTGCAGGGCCTTAAATGTCATTCTCAGGGACATAGATTTCAGATAGTTGTTGATGGCAGCAATCTTAGCAATTAATATGAAAATTTCCCTCATTCTTAAGCTTTTTCTTTTTGAAATTTACTTTCAGACTTGGAGATCCCGGCACTGCACAAGATGATGAATAGAATTCGGCGAAGGAAGAAGCTATATGGACTAGTTGTGTGGAATAGTCTATGGTGAAGTTGCTTATCTCTTCATAGAAAAAATGCATGCATCCTTAAGAAGATGCTGCTCAGCAGCACACTTATGTGTTGCTGGAGTCCCTCGGTTTTGCTCACAAATACTAGATAGCAAAAATCTGGAGTAACGGTAGGCAATCGGATTGTCCGCAGCCCTTAGTATTGACGAGAGTTTTTTGACCTTCCGGGTCTTGTAAATGCCTTACTGATATGTTTTGACTGCGGCTTATGCATTTATGATTGATTGATTTACAGTTTTTTCCTCAGAATTTGTAGTGTTGCCATTATCAATCAATTCCCCTTGACGGCAGAGGGCACTGCAAAATCGGCAGCATGTTTTTCATCTTACTGGTTTTTCTGTCTCTAAACAGTGCAATGTCATTGTGCTTACCGCCCGACCATTAATCTGCTGTGTCGGTATGCTTCAGAGTCAGGTGCACACTCAGACGCCAAGAACTGTCTCCTGTATGGCTAATGGTTGGTCTTGCCACAAAAGTTCTAGGCCGGCGCTTATGCTAGGGATCGAACTGAGCGTGAAGGCTGAGGTCTCCATGAGATGCTGCCTTCCATTGTTAAGTAGGCAAGTTGGCACCATTGTTATGTCATTTTTAATCAACAAACAAAAGGTATAAACCAACCGTACGACTCAAATCGCCTCACTTGGCCAATAAATTGACAATATGATTAGTGAACGGACTGTCATTGTTTGCTAATAGTCATAGGTCTAAGGAGGACTGGGAAAGCAAAGTGGAAAAATCGGCACTTCCAACACACAACAGTGAATAATTGTCGACCAAACAAGCGTTGAAATTTGAACAAGTTTAAATGACATGTTGGAAGTTGGAAGTAATCTATGAAGTATAAATACATCCTCCTGATTCTGTCAAACTTTCTCACTCGCACCTTTTATTTCCCTTTCAATGCTGAAAATTCCGTCATTTGGATTGGAGCTTATAAATTAGTAAGAAGGATACATTAGCATTAACGACAGAAAGAGCAATCAATCGCCTGATACATTATAAAGCATAGGTCAACTTGTGCATTTAATGCTAACATGTGTATAAAAATGAATAGTCAGTGGTTTCTCTATTGGAGATTCAGAATTCAGAAACGGCTGCTTTTTTTTTGTCAGCTTTCACACTCCAATTTTTACTTGCTCAAACTTTTTACATTTTCTTCAATACTATCCTCCCCCCCCCCGCGCCCCCACTCCCAAACACCGCCAGGAGTCGTCAAAGCTTAGCAAGTCAACATCCCTGCGCCTTGAAAGGCATCCTGACCCTGACGATTGATTTCATCACAATTTTCCTGTGTTTTTTCTCTTTTCAATTTCGTTTATTATCCCAAATAAAAATACAAAAATACTCTATTTTTTTTATAAATTAGGAAAATGGTTGATGTGGTGACAAAGAAATTAAAGATAAATTATAATTATTATACAAAATTTAGATTTAAATAATATAGATAATAAAAATTTTACATTTAATAACAAAAGGCGAATATCTTATAATAAAAATTTTATATTTATTTAAAAAAACTACATATGTTTTGGAGAAAATAACTAAAATCTTAGCTAGTGTTATGAGAGATTTGTGCGTTCTTACCGCATGCTGTGGGGTGAAAGGTTGACTCCAAAACAATAACATCAGCAAAGGGAAATTAAAATTAACTACTCGCTGCTTTTGCAACTTATACAGGAGAAAAAAATTTACTACTACAATTCATTAATTATTTAGGTTAAAGGCTATGGAAGATTACAATAAACAACTCATTCGGTTAAGAAACAAGTAGATAGACTCCCTCACACGTTTCAAAGGGCAAATTCGATGCCGTTTAATGCCCTTTAATTTACTTCCCATTTTGTATTTCTCTTTGTCATTTTCGTTTCGTCTATATATATAACTCATCATTGTGCACAAGTCTACACACAAAAGGAAAGAGAGGGGTTGGACTCAAACTAATCAGCATCAAATATATTCACAGATCAAAGACTCCAGAAGATATCCCAGCTGATCATACATATATCGGATTGATATTGAGAGAGAGAGAGAGAGAGAGGGAGGAAGGGAAGTCAAGGGATCGAGCATGGAAGGTTTGCAAAGATCTGAAATATCATTTAGAAGGCAAGGATCATCAGGGTTGGTATGGGATGACAAGTTCTTGTCCGGGGAGTTGAAGAAGATATCAACCAAAGAAGAAGATAACAAGGCTAAAGTAGAAACAAAGGCGTCCCATGGAGGAGGAGGAAATGCATATCGGACCGTAAATGTTGAACCAGCAGCCGAGCCACCTTCTCCTAGGGTCTCCGGTTGTGGTGTCTGTGGTATGTTTGGGAAGAAGAAGCCCGCAGCCAAATCCCAGAGGCGAAAACACGCCGCCCACCGTAAGTCATAGATAGAGTCTTCTATTTCCATGAATGTTTCTCCCTCCGTCCAAACTCTCCAATCCATAGAAGAAACATTCCCAGATGATCATCTTCAACCTTGGCAATGTCTGGCTGTATGAATTGGTCATTTCAAAGCTATACTTCTGCGTTTTGATTATTTCTTTTTTTTTTTTTCATTTTTTGGCTCATAGAACGAATGATCTTGCTATGCTTGTGGCATATATAGGTAGAATTGTTCTGCAGTTTTGTGGATTGTAAATTATTGCTGTTTTTGAAGTTGTGGTGTTTGAAACTAATCTTGATCATGTACAAAGAAGCTCAATTCCATTCACTTCAAATCTGTCTTCTGCTTCTTTGTTTGACGTCTATCCATCTTTCTATCCACATATTCATAATTTCAATTGGGGCCAGCTTTCTTCAAGTCCCAGAACAGGTTGGAGTTGTTCAACAAAGATGGCTGGGCGACCCCAGATGGGTGTGTTTTTGACCTATTATTTTCTGGCCTATTCAATTTGCTAACATCACCACCAAGTTGGCTAGCCAAAGCGGGAGTAGAATTTAATTAATCACAGTTAATTTTATGATCATGACAAATTAATATTCAATTATTAATAAACGAGAATATTCAAATATTTGGCAATTCATTCACCTAATTCAATTTGGATTCATACTAGCTCCACTTTCTCTTATATCGCCTAATAATGGTTCTAGGCAGATAAGAACATTGTAAATTGGACAAACTTAACTTAAAATTAGCTTAGTGACGTTGTAAATTTTGTCCTCATTTATTAGAGTTTTCTAAGTCGGATCTCCTAACACACGAAGAAACAATAGCTGCCGGCCATCATTTTGGATGGATGCATTTGAGGCATACATCGTCCTGCGGGAGGAAGGAGGGGGAGGGGGGGGGGGGGGTTGGGGAATATATATTTTCATCTCCAAAATGGTCGTTTTCGTGGTGTCCAGTGACCCCATTTCCATGCTTAATTACTCAACCACTTCCCTTCTTGCATGCTTTGATTCCGGTCCTCATATCGTAGACTTCTTCCACAACATTTTTTTTGGCATATCAGTACATAGGTCTTTATGCCTTTTTAGCTGGTGTTATAGCTAGTCATCTCGTTTTCGACCGTACAAATATTAGGATGAGGGCCAACTAGCTAGCTCAATGGGTTAGAACAAGGTGAGGTGCTATAAATGTTATCGATGAGGTAGAGACAAGTTTATTTATATAATTAAATTAAAATTATATACTTTTAAGATTTTTTATTTAATTTTAAAATTTTTTAAGCATAAATTTCTTTGAACGTTTCAATATCTAACTTTTTTTTTAATATCTCTTTGAAAAATTAAACTTTCTTCTTACTTATTATAGTCATACATATAAAACTAGTTCAACACTCATTATTTGCCAAAAAAAAAAAAAAATTATTGATGTTGAATAGGAAACTTCATTCAGCGTTTGGAGTGTAGTAGTAAGGCACAAACAAGTCTTGAAACTGAGTTTATCATTGGCAAATTCTCCTAAGCTCAAACTTTCTTACCTTTTGATTCAACCAGGCAAAAGAAAGGCCTACGTATTTCTTGTCTCCTCCAATGGAGGACAATGCTCCCAATTCAAGAGTTTACATAGGAACGCCCCTCCCCCCACCCCACCCATGAAAAGTGGGGTCAAACAGCATTAAATCTTCAATTAAAGGAAGCAGAAAGAAACTAGCTGTTGACTTGCAATAGTGATGAATTGGAAGTGATAAACCTCTCAATCCTTTGGGTCCTTCAATGGCTAGATTAGCAGAATGTCTTCTTCCTAAATGATAAAGATACATAGTAATGTCATCTTTCAATAATTCTAATTTGACCATTGGAGTATTGTTTTAATGAGTGAAGATAATCTCCTTCTTAGTTTTTGCTTCCAAGTGGCTCTTTCTCTTTCGGCTTAAATGCAAAGTTTGCAATTCCTTACACTTGACGGAACAGAACATTTGTCCAATTCTACATTTTAAATGCAAACCTTGTGTGCATTATCCTCTCATAATACAACGCACGCTTTACTTTATACTCCGAATTCCAATTATCAAGCTCTCCTTTTCTCGATTAAAATTTAAATACTCGATAATTAAATTATTATTTTAATTAATTATAAATTATGGTATGTTTCAAATAAATATTTGTTCCTGACAATGAAGGATACGGATAACAAGATTTGAGCTGAATTTACAACCCAAAAAAATTATGAACCACGAGAAACGTAAATGAAAGGATTTCTTAAACTATTTGCCCCTCAAATATTACTTTTGTTCTATTGTACTTTTTTTTCCCCCGCAAATCAGATCAATATCACTCTTTTAAAATTTTAAAAATTATAATAGTACTTTACCATTAGTTGACTTAATTTTGATTGCTTGAATGCCCTTGAAAAGCTTAATCCGATTTTTTACTTGAACGCTTTATATACATTGAAATTAATTCAATTACAAATAATATAATTTTAAATTTCTTTTTTAAAATTTTCAATAATTATAATTAAGCCTTCTTTAATAGTAAAAACTCGAGATGACGGCGAGTCGATTGAGAAATGTATAATTACAAATTTTAAAAATTTGAAGTAATAATATTAATTGTTTTGATTAAAGAGAAATATAATAATATTTCAAAAACCCTAAATGAAGATTAAGAGTAGAAATTGTATGACAAAGTTGAACAAGAATTTGGGTTCAAGCCATTTACAATTCCGATTGACTGATGCTTGAAAAGTTAAGAGTCAAGAGCCCTTAGAACTTTTGTTTTGAACACTAAAATATACAGCTTTTCCATGCAGAAATAGAGGAAACAGCCCGTGGAGTGGGTCACAAATGAGCCGAAACTTGAGCCCACGATACAATGCCAGGCCGGCCCATACACTTTATCAAACTCCTGCCAAAAACCAATTAGGGAATAAGTAGTAGCAATTTCTAGCAGTACTCAAAGTCCCAAATCATTGTACGCAGACACAAGAGAAGGAACAACAAGAGGTTACAAACTCTGGAGATTATCACATGATTAGATTAGGCCAATATGCCATTATTAAGTTCACTGAATTGAATCCTCTAACATGGGCTGTCCAATTCTCTTTTTCCCCCTCTTTTCTAGTATATATATATATATATATATATATATATATAGTTCTTGTATGTCAAAATGAGAAATGGACAACATAGGATAGATTATGTTTGTCAAACTAGTGAATTAGATTGAATTAGAGCATTCGTAACTCAGTAATAATATATACATATTAGATGCTTTTATTATGAATTAATATTGAACCAGTTAAAATAATACTAACTCAATAATAAATACTTGAATCTTTATATATTTTACGAAATGTATGAATGCAGAAGTATAAAGGAGAATCAATTAGTATACTTAAATAGTACAGCTGATGCAAACATGGTTTGTTTGTCCGTTTTCGTGGATCTACTCCCGACACAAGCATGTGCATCCCCAATGGGGGGTCTGCACTATATCTGGGAAGAGGTACAGAGGAAATAGCCATTCCAAAACTTATATCCTCAAGAAAGAAAAAAGTAAATCAACTTAAAGAAGAAGAAGAAGAAAGAAACAAGTTTGAAGTCCAAATTGTAAATGACTCATGGGATAAAAGGTTGCTCTTGCATTTTCATGTTATTGTCTCCTAGCCTGTTTTTTGCCTTTTGGCTAAAGTCCTACTTGTTTCAAGACAATTCAATCATGCTGGAACAACTGTTTTGATACTTTGGAGATAGGAACTAAGGTTTTAAACATTTGGCATTCAACCAAGAACTCAAATTGTCCTACTGAGACAATGAGACAACTTAGAAGAACAAGAAACCGAGTCAAGAAAAAATCCCCAGCTTCTTCTTGGATCAAACAAGTAAAGAATCTGTATCTTCTCAATCATAGTCAATGGCAATCTACTACCTCCGTAGCTTGAGTTCCAAAACACTCAATAGAATCAAGAAAGCAAATTCAAGAAGATTTACAAAGACCGTGAATTGAGATAACGCTGAGAGAGGTAAGGAAATAAACCAAGAACTGATCATACTAATGATATGAAATGCAAGTGTTAGGGTTACCTTCTTCATGTTGTAAGCCATGTGCTTAGAGCTATACTTCTCGAGACTATCATACGTTCTTCTGGCGCACCGGAATGCATGGACCTGCATGAACGCCGGCATATCGGTGACCAACACCTTCACCTGAAGAAATGCAGCCACCGATGCCACATTCACTTCCAAGTGTGACACTGACTTCCTTGCCTCGCTCGACACTGATTTTCTTGCCTTTACAATTTCCTTCACACTCACACCTTCTTCTACCTTATTCACTCCCCCATGATCAACTTCCCGGATGGTCTTCGATCTCCTCAAGCCCCAGCCTCTTGAAATGGCCTTCTTCACTGAGGTAGCTGACGGATCAGATTCCAGCCGCGGCTTTAGACTCCCAGTGTCCAGCTTATAAACATACATAACTCCTTTCTTTTGCTTCTCATCACCTGCACTCGCCATTAATTTGCTTTCTTTGACAGATTTTGCTGCACGAGATGACATGAAGAAGAAGAAGATGAAGGTGGTAGCTAATTATATTGGAATCATGAGAGCCAGCACAATAGGTGCTAAAATAATGTTGATTAGAAAGTGGGCAAAGACTTAATGATGTTTAAAAGTAGCAAACCATGTGTTATTGCCTGTTATGGTGGATAATAAAATAGAGGGAATTGAATGGGGAAAGATTTGATATATTTCGTTCTCTCCTTCAGCCCCCTTGAAGAAGACCTAATTTTCTTGGGGCATGTTTGCTCCAATGGCTTTGTTGCCATGCGTCCAACACACACTGCAACCCCACCTTCCTACCGGCCATTATTAATTTTGACAGATCCATCTCAATTCTGCAAGGTCCTACTACTTCAATATATTCCTTTGATCTTTGCATACCACTTGATTTTTCACCAAATTGGTCTAAAGATATAAAGTATATATTTGATCACCTCCTATTGTTTGATGGATATAGTTTATAAGAATGTGAAGAGGCAGGGCAATTGAAAACGACATACAACAAGCCCCTGCTCACCATACCATTAGTCGTCGAAGCCCCAAGGTCCTCGCATACACATAAATTAAGCTCATTGTCGCTTTCATAACATTCATTATGCAACAACCATACTTATACTCGGATTGATCTCTTACAAAATACTTGTTTAGTTGAAAGCACTCTTTATAAAGAGTTCATTTTCAAATCGATTCACATCTTTATCTCCTTCAAATATAAGGAAAAATGGACGCTAAAATCATGTTCTGGATTATGGGGTTAGAGAAACTTAAACGGATATACATGTATGTGGTATCATCAAATGTTGGAACAAGTTTTTGGTGGAACATAGTCTGAAACGCTGTGCCCTATGGCTCCTGAGAGTGGCATGGGAGCCTATTCTAAGCCATGTGCATAGACTTCAGGTGATGAATATTAGGGTGAAATTCTTAAATGCTATACAGAAACAGAATTTATGAGATTTCAAAACCTGCACTATCACTATACCAGCAGCAAATGCTTTTACAGGAATCCTTCTCTAATTGAATGAACATTTAATTCAACCTGAGGGAATGTCTCTTCACTCGAACATTGTGCGTCTCACATGCTATTATAGTAGCAGCAGCAATGGCCAATTCTTAATGCATAAATAAGTACATCTGCTATTTAGGTAGGCTCATGATTTGCACCCACAGTTTAATTTGGGACATCAGATTACAAAGCCTGGTTCATAGAGACTGGGAGTGCCATGTCTCACAAAGTTAGCAACAGTCAAAATTTTGTTGCGACTTTATTTATTAAGATTAGTAAGAGGGGCTTCAGCCCCCCAAATGATCGGGTATCATACGTTGACTATGAGGTTACATGTTTGATGGGGGAATTGGTCAGTCAATACTTGTTTAGGCTGGTTTAACTTTGTGAGATCTTTGTTGATTAGAATTCTACGACAAATTTCACTCTATGCGTACTTTTTGTAGTAATTGTGGATTTCTCCAATTTCGAAGATTAGTAAGACATCTAACACAGTTGGATTGTTTCGCATGACAAGGTTGGAATTTGATGTAAGAGGGATTGCAGCTCCCAAACTTGTATATGTATTTTAATTTCTTTCTGATAAAGTGATAACTTAATTGGTTATAAATATTATTTATTTTACTAGATGATAATAGATTTTAAATTCGACTTATACTTTATTTATATATATATATACACTGTCGTTTGTAACTAAAAAGATTTAGTATTGGTAATTGCTTTTTCCATTCTTTCCGCAAAACAAAAAAAAAAAAAAAAAACATTTTTATTCTTTTAAGTGGAGTAGAGAAGCCAAGTTCGGTGTGTTATGCATCCAAATAATTAAACGCAGATTGGGCTCACATGTCTCTTCTTTAACCAAACTGCAAATAATCATTCCAAAATATGTGAAGGAGGAAATAGAAAAAGTCACATTTATTGGATCATGTTTAGGTATGGCAGTGGATCGGGCAGAGCCAAGGAAGTCCCGGTCCTGCCCTCGCAGTCCCATATTCTCCCTCTCCACACCCCTGCTATCCCCGCCCCGTCATTGGCACGGAAAGGAAGGGATATGCGAGGGAAATAATCTGTAATGGGGGCGTAGCGAGGAAACGGGGACATGGGGACCTAGCAGCAGCAGGGAAGCGATCTGAAAATTTCTCCATAGGATCTAAAGTTAAAAAAAAATAAAAAATCTGTTTAAAAAATGAGCAAGACAGGATATGATATTTTTTCCTTTAAATTTTCTTATTCAAAAAAATAATATTTTGGGTTATGATCGTTTGATTTTTTATTCATTAAAAAAAGTTGTGCTAATTATTTAGTGTAATTATACTATAAAAAGAAAAAGGATTATTAATATTAAAATGTCCTCATATGACAAATTTGAACAAAATTATTAACACAATTTTATTCAACAAAATAGTAATTTAAAATTTAGTTTTTATATGCAAATAGAAAAAATATAATTTATACAATATTAGTTTTAGCATTCTTTTTTTTTCTTATACTTACAATATTGAATTATAATCATTTACTATATTTAAATTATGATAATATATTTACATACTAATTATATATATATATTTGTATTTTGTGTGTGTATAAATTAAAAAAATAAGAATATCTTATGCATATAATATATAGAGAGAGAATTATAGGTATTATGTTTTGATATATATATATATATATATATATTATACATATAAAAATATAAATATTTTATATTTTACTCACTTATATATACACACTTATTTACCCGCATACTAATTATTTTATATATATTAATATATAATTAGTCATTTTAATACATTTATGTTTTATACATATTGAAATGTAAGGCAAATTTGTATAAATAGTTCTTAATGTATTTTACTTGTCATAGAATAATCCTAAATCTTTTTTTTTTTTAATTTTTACAATCCTCAATCTATATATTTCAGTTTTTTATCTTGCTACCTCAAATAGGGTGGAATTCGGCAGGCACAACACGTGACTTTCATATGCACATCTATAATGACAGTAAAATCGACAACCACATAGCCTTACATCATTTAACCCTCAACCCCTCTTGTTGGCAATTACACGAACACTTGGTGAGCGTGATTTTCTTTCACTAGCCGTTCCTTTTGTTTTCCTGGTAATATGCATTTTGTGGGTTGCATCAGACGATGCTAATGGAGATGATTTCTGAACTTATAATTTGCTACTGAGAATCGCACATTGTAAAAGGGATTTTGTTTGCTTATCAAGGGAAAAGAATGCAAGGTTCTAACTTTCAAAAGTAATAACATTGCTTAATGTTTGAAAGTGACAGCATAGAGCATTTTGGTAGAAGGTTTCTATTGGTTGTTGGAGTTTAGTGACCCGGTTCAGATATCATGGATGAGTTGTTTCCAGTCGAGTTGCAGGAAGTGAATGGCATGGAGGAGACTGAAGGCAAACATCGAGCTGACACAGAGGACTTGTTCCTTCTTGTAGATGCCACAAAGCATTTGAGTGCACATGCTCTAGAATGAGTCCGCACAAAGAATATCTTCATTTGGACTTGTGTAAACATTGTAAGGGTTAAACGTTCGGGACTTGAAATGGTCTCTCTTGTAGTAGCTTGTGAGAACAGACCATTGCCAGACTGCAAAAGCTTCTTAGGTAGAGTATGGCTTTGGTTTTTTGTGCGACTATAGAAGTTTAGCCTAACCAACAAAGCTATTGCCAGACTCACTCCAGCCTTAGAACTTTTGTTAGAAGCATCAGTGGTTACAGAATCAGCCCTGACCTTCTAAGTCCTATTCAGGGCATCATCAGAAGCATTCTTCCCCATTTCACCATGTTTCGGCTCTGCTTTTCTCCCCCCTTTCACCATCTTTTGGCGTCGCTTTTCTTTTTTTGTTTTTTATTTTCACTTTGTTCACACAATACACACAAAATTCACTTTCTTCTCTTTTTCTGTGAGAATTTGAGGATTATTAAATTAGATTCCAAAGAGTGTACTCGTACTCTTTCACCTTTCAAATTACCCCAAAAACCAAAGAAGCCCATTCTGATTAGATTCCGTTCCATTTTCTTCTTATGGATTCTCAAGATTCTTCAGCTGCTCCCCTATCACCGCATCCCTAAGCCCAATGGCAATATATGCAGCACCTATATGCTCAACTACCACCGTCTGCCATGCTAGTGCCCCTACCGCAATCTCAGCTTCAATCCTAGCCTCAACCCACCTTAACTCGTACTCTCTCCAAGCCATCATCAACAACAACATCATTCACTAGCATCATAACCCATCAGCTTAGTGTTTCCCCTTTAACTCTATGGTGGCGACATAAGCAGCTTCCAAGATTGATTATTCTGATGGTGCTAGGTCGTCTTCCTTTACCGTTGGTTTTGGTGGTGTCTCCAGATTCAGCATTGAGCCTGTTAAGAAGAAAAGAGGTAGGCCCAAAAAGTATTCCCCCGATGTTGCGGGTAGCAGCAGCATTGCTTTGGGACTCTCTCCTACGCCTATTACTCCTATTTCTTCAGTTGTGGGGGCCTAGCCAAAGAGGAGTTGAGATGATTTAAACACCTGCTATTTGACAATTTCACCCCACCCCCCCCCCCCCCCGGGATTATAAATGCTGTTCTATTCTTCACCAGATTCTGCCACATTTGAGCTAGTAAAGATTGTAAAAAACTGAAATATATAAACTAAAGATCTCAAAAATTGGAAAAAAAAAAAAAAAGATTGAGGACTATGACAAGTAAAATACATTGAACTATTTATGCAGATTTGCTTAAATATAATCTATTATAACACACACACAAAATTATAAAAATAAATACTTTTTATAATCAATATTTTTATAAATATAGATACTTTTATTATATATACATACTATTTCTTACATATTAATTATATATGCTCATATTTAAGCAAATATGTAACAATATCTCATACTTATAGTACATATGAAGCATTTTTTCTTATATTTTGTATAAGAAAATACAAAATATAGTACAATATCTATATTTTGTACTTATAGTACAAAATATCTCATATTTTGTATAATTCATTCTTTTTTATATTTACAATTTTGAATTATAATCATTTACAATATTTAAAATTATGATAATATATATACACATACTAATTATACATATATATATATTTGTATTTTGCTTATATGTATAAAAAATTAAGAATTTCTTATGCATAATATATATATATATATATATATATATATATAAGAATAATTTATATATTAAGAATTTCAGGTGAATGACCACACGTAGCCTAATATTGATTCATGTAACTGACCTCAAATTTCTTGGGAGTAAGTCTTAGTTTATTGTTGTTGTTGTTGTATATAAGAATAATTTATAATATAAAAATATAAACAATTTATATTTTACTCACTTACGTATACTCACTTATCTACTTGCATACTAAATATATTATTTATATATAATTAGACTTTTTAATACATATATACTATATATATAATTTACGATATATATATGTGTATGTATATATAGACATACACACACACACAAGATCAAGTATCACACAAGCGGAACAAAAAATTAAAATTAAATAAGAGTTTAGAATCATATGCTTATTTTTTCTTCTTGAATAAGAAGAAACCATGATAGTAACTGGATTTTGCTGCTCAGTTGGCTGTTCGAAACTTATTTGAACTGTAACCTTTACGGTTTTACTAACTGGAAGACTTGTCAAATATCTATTTCTATGCATATAATGCTGAGTTTTTGTCATTCCAAGATATTCTCCTAACCTCACAAATTTTGTTACCAATGAAAGTAGCTTAAAATTATTTTTTTGAGAAAAAAAATTGAGAGAGAGGACATAAGAATAGCGGCTAGCTTGCTTGTCTTTGCCCTGGCCGGCCTTTATGAGGATTAAAGTAATGTCCATAGCTGGCCACCCTAGTCCAAGACAGGTTAGAGTTTTGTTCGCCTATTGAGCCTTTTAGTATTTGTCTTGAATATTTTATTAAAACCAAAAATAATAAAACCTTATCTTAATCTATTTATTAAGATATTTGAGCCTTAATTAAAACCTAAAATAATAAATACGTTATCCAAAATAATTATTAGGTCAATTCTTAATTATTTTATTCAAGTCCATATATTAAATTGGACTTTCTACAATTATTTTATTCAACCAGGGATTATTTTGTCCCCAGTGGGCTGGGGGCGGGGATCCCTACCTCTCCCCTTGTTGGGGACGGGGGATACGCAGTGACAAGGTTGGGATTTCTAGTCCCTGGCCCACCTCGGCCCCGTTACCATCCCTATCTGTGACATGCTTCAGTGTCTTCATTTTTGCCATATTTACGTTCAACCCACACATGCTCCTCGAATACCACCTGTCAAGCAGGATAGAGAGTCCCATGCATTTCCATTGTCCTCAGCATTGCATCGTCCTGGATCACATGCACAGGATCCCTGACCATTGATTATACCACGAGGGGACGGGTATCTTCATAGTCTTACGTTGCTCCTCGAATATTAAATGAGTCCAATTGCTACTAACTATTTTGTATTACTTTTGAAGATTTGCTGGTTCTAACATATGTGATCACATCCATTTTCCAGATGTACTTTGACGGGCCTTACACGATATACGTTGATGTCTCGATGAGCGTGAAGAATGTCTGGATTGGTGAGTTTAAGGTAAATTACTAAGTATTATATAAATTATTCTACATTACTTTTTTCTCCCTTCATATATATATATTTAACCATTTGTTTTGAACTAGCAACTTGGATATATGTATTAAAATTTTCTTTTTTGTAGAAACTATTTCATTGGGCCTATGAGTATAGTGCTAAGATCCGGTCCAACTGGGAGTATAAATGTCAGACTCACTTTTTCGACACCATCTCGAGGATGCGGAAGACGACCCCAGCTGGCTAGACTCCCTCTTGGATGGACTCTCGACACTAGGAGGCGATGCAACAGCACTGGACCACACAGGAGTTTCAACGAGTTTCCTCCACTGCTCGGAGGAACAGGGGTCAGGGCACCTCCACTCATACTGGAAGCTCAGTGTCATTTACAGTTCACGAGGAGCGTATGGTAAATTACATCGATTATTTACACATTTTGAAATTTTACATCTCACAACTAATTTTTCAGGATACTATTCTTATGAATTAAATTTAAAATTACAATAGCAGAAGATAGGCGATGACTTCAACCATATCGAGTGGTACAAGAGGCTGCACACACTTCAAGGTGGGAAGAGACAGGGACAGCATGTCAGCGAGCGCTCTCGCAAGATATTGTTAATTATTAATAATTTTCAGTACTTTAAATTAGTTTTTGATAATTTATATTTTACTAAATAAAATACTGTTGATTGAATTTCAAGAGGACGTGACGGCTGAGAGGGAGCGTTTTACTCAGGCATCTTTCTCCTCATTTGTTAGTGTTATGTCTTCAGTCATCCCCGACAAGATGTTACTATTTCTCAAGTTAGCAGGCGGGTACAATCGAGGATGCGTGTTTGGATTGGGTTTCGAGGCTTCACGAGTTAGACAGCAACTCGACCAAGGTTCCTTGCCATTCACACCTTCTACACCTACTGATATAGAGGACATAGTAGAAAGGAGGGTAGAGGAGAGGGTGCATGCTATGAGAGATGAGTTGAAGAAGGATTTCAAGAAGAAGGTCGATCATATACAACATCACTTCGATGGATTTATGAGCTTGATGTCACAAAAGTTTGAGATAGTGCTTTCACTATTTCTGCCGATTCAGGAAGATGAAGATATGGACGAGACGGGAGGCAGTTTTATTCCGCCACTAGATCCCTATCCTTCGAGGCATTCTGGCCCTCCTTCTTCTCCCCACCTCCATCAGCTGGCGCCACTACTCTCGTAGTGTAAGATTTTATTAAAGATATTATTTTCTATATTGCATTTACTTCACATTATACATTTGTGTTAAATAAATGTATTTTCTATTATTGGTATGATTATTTATTTTTTGCATTTTAATAAGAACAGTTTACATTTTATTATGATGGAGCATTTGTGTGGTATGTTTTGTTTGATATATGATACATGGGGTTCAAGATAAATACAAAATGGGCTTTGAAATATGGAAAAACATTAGCGACGGTTTAGCTACACCAATAATTAGCAACGGCGTCCTTACGGCAATAAAGCTCTTATTTAACCGTCTATAACTGTCGCTAAACCATAACAACTTAGCTAGAGTTCAAGCTGCTGCTACACTGTCTCTACGAATGCAAAGGCATAGTGACGGCTTGATATTGTCAACATTATAGAATTCGGAATTAATCCATCGCTAAACATCGCCAATACGGCGACAGTGATAATTAAACCATTGGCAATCCGTTGCAACTTTAGGGACAGTTTGCCAACGGTGTAAATAAATTTATAATTAACAGGATTTCAAAATTCTTTTTCGCTCCGTCTCTAATATGAGCTTTGACCGATTACTGGTCTGGTGATGTTCTGTCGCAAAGTTGTCCTACTTCTGATGGCTTTTCCATTCCGTTACAAATATTTTATTTAGCGACTGAGATTTCAGCTACCACTGTATCCGCCGTTAGACTGTCGCTAAGATTAGTTGGCGACGGCGTAGCGACAGGAATAGCAGTCGCTAATATCCTATTTTCTTGTAGTGTAAGGTGATTTTTCTCATACTGTATTTTGATAACATCTTTCTCATTGGAAATGATATAGGGGCATTAACATTGATAAAAAAAATTGGTTAGGTAAATAGTTTAATTGAAGGATTTGGGAGAAGCAAGATATGTTCTGGGCATTCAGATCCTTCGAGATAGAAAGAATAGACAGATAGCTTTATCCCAACTTCATATATTAACAAAATACTGGCGAGATTTTTAATGCAAAATTTCAAAAAAGGTCAATTGCCTTTCAGATATGGAATTATGGAATCTAGTTATCACAAAAGCATAGTTCTAAAATTCTTGATGAAGTTGAGTACATGAAACGAGTTCCTTATGCATTAGCTACAGGAAGTCCCATGTATGCCATTCTTTGTACTCATCTAGACATTGTTATGTTGTTGGAATGGTTAGTAGATATCAGTCAAACCCAGGACCGAAACATTGGACAACAATGAAGCATATATTTAAGTATCTTTGCAGAACTCGATGATATATGCTAGTTTACTTAGCTCCAAAATTAGTACCTATAAGTTACACTAATTCTGATTTTCAAGCTGATAGGGATCTTCGCAAGTCGACTTCAGGCTCTGTTTTCACCTTAGATAGTGGTGTAGTCATATGAAGAAATATCAGGCAATCTTATATTGCTGACTCTACAATGGAAGCTGAATATGTGGCGGCTTGTGAGGCAGTTAAAGAAGCAGTATGGTTGAATAAGTTCTTAATAGAATTTAAGGTGGTTCTTTCTGTATCTTAAGCCATTAGTTTGTACTGTGACAACAGTGGTGTAGTGGCAAATGCAAAAGAATCACGCAACTGTTAGCATGGTAAGCACATTGAACGTAAATATCACCTATTTAAGGAGATTGTTCAACGTAGAGATGTAGAAGTATGCAAGATTTCTTCTACTGAAAATCTCCTTTCACTAAAAGTTTACCTGCAGCAGTTTTTGAAAGTTATATCGAAAGTATGGGTATTTCTGACATGTTCTATTTACTTTGGGACAAGTGGGAGAATTTTGTTAGATATGCCTTTCGAGTAAATACAACATTTGTATTTTGAAATTAAATAAAGTATGTTTTTATATATTTATATATATATATGAGCCTGTTTTGTCCATAAATTATTTAGATATTATAAATCAAGTATTTATTTGTTAAACATAGAAAGAGTTGATTTATAATTTAATTCGAAATAAATTATCCGCGATCTAAAATAAATTTGGACAATTTATTTTTTATGAGATCGTCTTAATTTTGTCTTTGACTTTGATAATAAAATTAAGTATATATTTTGATATATTGGATGGAACATCAATGTTTATTTGTGGAATATACCATACAAATTAAACATTAAAAGATTATCGTATATAATACTTAATCCTAAGCAAATAATTATTTATATTTATTAACTTGAAGTTCCTTGAGTTACCAAAGAGTGAGATTAACTTAATAATCAATATCTCGGTATCTTGAGAATTAAAATGAAATAAATATAGAATAATTATTCTGCAATATGGAATCTATCACCTTTAATAAGCAAGATCATTTCCTCATGAGTTCTTTTAAGGGACAGTTACATTTGAACTCGGCAATTCAACAGTGTCTATTGAATTCAATTTATAAGTGTAACGTAGTCACATGGTTCGTCAAATTGAAGATATGAATTGAGAATTTGAATAGGGGCACTGTGGTCATATTACCTCATTCAAAATATTTTGTTGTTCAATGGAGGTAATTTGTTGGATCGATTAATTTTAAAGATATAATTATTGATTCCAATAATTGCAATTAATCAAAGAGTGCAACTACATTCTTTTAGTGGAGTGTAACGTAATTAATAATTTTTTTTTTAAGTTGACAAAAAAAAAACTTATTGGAGTTTAGTCTAACTGTATCCGGTCAGGTTCCTTTAGTAGCCCCTAATTATAGGACAATAATAAATTATAATTATTTATGATTTATTAATGAAAATTACAAGAAATCAAAAATCATATTTGAATGGAATATGGCAAGTAGAAATAGTTTACCTAACTATACTTGTTTTGTTCTATCTGTTGGGATTTCATCATACTTATCAAATAAGAACGCAAAAGAAATAACCATGAAATTCATGCCCAAAGATCACGTGTTGGCAATTAAAACGGAAATAGATGAAAGAAACAGAGATTACCTTCTATAGTAGAAAAATAAAAACTTTCTTGCGCCAAACCAGGAACCAATTCCCTTGTTTTGATTGTCTAATTGCCCCACTACAATACAAGAGTATAATTGTCTCTAACAATAATCCACACAAGGTTAAATTGCTCACAAAGCCCACTTAAAACTATGCTAATAGAAGAGGAGCGGTTAGATTTAATTGGAGAAGAATAAGATGAAGAAGGAACATCCGAAATCTCACTATTTTCGATCGTCCAACTCACTGTAGCAAAAGGGAATGATTCCCATATTTATAAGTTTTAGAATTTGTGTTAATTGCAATTAAGTGTTCCAAGATCCAGTGTCTATAATATGGCTCTTGAAGTTTATATAGTTGCAACTAAGTCCCATGAATTATAATAAACTTATAATTCACCTATAAATATATCTTCTTCTCTTAATTAACCCCATAATATTATCAAATAATATATATTGAGCATTCAAACATTTATTGTGTGTGACCCATTAGGTTTCCTGGTCTTATTGGTAGCACAATATGAATTAATTCTAACAGCTTTTGAATTAATAATCCTAAATAAAATATAAGATTAATTTATTAATTCTCTAATTAATAAATTCATATTTAGCAGATCAAGAGCGACATCTAGCAATGACTCTTGATCATCCAAAAATCCAGAAAGTTAAGTGGCTTGACATGAACCTTTCAATAGCAAATAACCAATGCAATAAACTCATTTCACCATACTATATCTCATTCGGTTTAGAGCATGGAATTAGTGCCAACTCCATCTAGAATATTATTAATTCTGGCCCAAATATTTTAGTACTTATTCAAGAAATTTATTACTTGATATGTGTATCAAATTTGAAATTATTTCCAACACATAGTCGCCTTGACCAAGGACTTCATGAGTAATGATTTCTACAAGTGGCCCTGATATATATTCTCCTACTATTAGGAGTAGTGAATCGTTTATTAACCCTCTTAGTTACTTTTGTTTACTTTACATTGTACACAATATCCATCACATAGGCAGTCCTTGTAAGACTCCAAATATTAGAATCAAAGTACAATACTCGATAAACAAAATACCTTAGAGATCTCAAGTCTAAGGATATTTGCACACTTGCTATAATGAGATTCTATTACTGACACTCAATAGCTTATCCAAGTGATTATCTCATAATTAAGTCATCCAATGAACTTGTTTATATAATAAGCATCCACATATTAATTTTGAGTATCATAATACTCACGGTTATGAGAACCACCGCTTAATCCAATCAAGGGATATAATATGTGCTAGTCTTTGCGTATAAATAATGTCTCATCTGATTAATACTATGACTAAAAATTATTCAAGCACAAAGACTATACAGTGTAGTAGGAATTTCACATTATGATCTCTATCTTGATTTCCTTAATATTGTGTTGTACTAGGGACTTTATCAAACAGTTTATATGCATATTAAGATATAATAATCAAATTGAAAGATAAAAAATACCTCTTTAATTAATTATTATGCAATATATATGGTACAAGTGATTGTCTCTAGGGCACAACACCAACAATAACATAATTCATTTTCGAGATAGAGTCAAATATATAGACATAGTTGAAAATAGCCAATTATGTATATTGGTTTAAGACTCTATATCAAGGTTACGTGAGAAACAACGTTCTCTCAATTTTTTCTGTGAGTCCACCTTTACAAAAAGAGAAAAATTTGAATAGCAATTTTCTAGTCCCGATAAATTACACTGAAGAAGGCTTGAGGTTCTAAAGCACTACCAAATGTTGGGATATATACTCTCTAAACTAGTTTTTTGATGTAATTATCGAATTTATTAATAAAAAAATTTATTCTCAAAATTTATTTGTGAATTTACATTTTATTTGTGCATGATTTATGTTTGGATAAGACCCATTGTGTTTAAGTAAGTGATCCATGTGAATGATGATCTTTCACAGTAAGGTATGGATTATGGGTTACTTAACACATATATATTTGTTCTTAACCGATTGATGAGAATGAGAATCTCATCATATTTAGGTTATTGTGTTATGAATTCCAAATAGGAAATAGCTTACCTTTGGCCAGTGAGTAGTCCACTCACTTCATAGCATGAACGTATTTCGAATACGTAGAACAGGACTTGTAATAGTGATTTCTAAAAATACTATTTAGAAGAAACCCAAACTATTATTGCTACAGCGTGGACTAATACTCTACCACTTGAGTATAAGTTGGTGGTCTGACGTAGCTAGAAGCATGTACTTTGATATACTGTAGTTAAGGTTCTTTCGTAGAGCCAATATACTTGTATGTTGGGTAAATACGATTAGTTAGTTAAAACAGATTTGTACAAAATAGCTTTTGTGCTATATTGCCCTTTATGACTGTTCAAATAATTTAAATATTCAGAGTCCTGGGGAAAATGAGTTAGATATTTGCTTTAGGATAGCTCTCTTGGAAAGTAAAAATATTCCAAGAATCGTGGATCATTGGACTAAGGGTCTAAGGATGGTAGATGTCTATTAGAGAGGTGTTAGTACACTCCTCCTCTCTAAATGTACGGTGATACGTAGAGGGGTATTTTAGTCATTACACCTGTAAGTCGGAGACGTTGCTAATGCAGCATTATCCTTGGGGTCAATATTTTCTTATGGTAATATTAGAAAATATTTAAAATGTAAAATATAGCTATTTATATAATAGGGGTATTTTGGTCATTTTAGTAGCCAATGCGATGTGTTTTTTAGTCCCCGGAATAGTCTTTAAATTCTGACAGATTTAGATTAATGAATTGATCTTAATAATTATATGTTTTATTTTATTTTATTTAAGTAGTCTAATTTATTATTATATTAGAATAAAATAAAATGCCCAAGAGAGAGTATATATTTTATCTAGTCTAATTGGTTAATTAATTATTCAGGACGGATTGAATAATTAGAAAATTAACTTAGGTATAAACTAGATAAAAGACTTAATATTTTATATTGGTCTATTTGTACTTGTTAATTATTTATTGAGCTGTTTTATAAAGCCCAAAAAATAAATAATTGAGTCTTATTATTTATAAATGTTCAAGCTCAAGAATAAATAATTTTATCTGGCCCAATGAATAAGACCAAGGGTAAAATAAAATATAAAAAAGACACAACAAGGGATGGATCCCGTATTGTTTGGCGTGAGAGGATAACAAAAAGCATGAAGCTTTTGTTTCACTCTCTTGGTCTTTCTCTGTGATTGTATGAATAGAAAAGAAAAGCATCCAAGGCCTTTTTCTTAGCTTCGCTGTGAGAAGCTTTCACCGGCAGTGAAAGGGTCGTATTTCGGAAGTTTAAAAGTTTCGTGTGAATCACTACAACAAAATAGGCTATTTCCTATCAAAAGTTTCCTACCAAAGCTAAATGGTAACAAATCAGCTACTCATTTCCGACCAACGAAGTAGTTGGTAGGAAGTTCCCAACCACACTAAATTTGGTAGGAAATGGGGTTGGAAATTTCCATCCACCATTCTTGTTGGTAGGAAAATATAGGTACATTTCCATCCAACATACATATTGGTAGGAAACTTTAGTTACATTTCTGTCTAATTTTCAACAACATACATTTTGGTAGGAAAATTAGTGACATTTCCGTCCAAAGTACATGTTGGTAGGAAGATATAGTTATAGTTTTCTTCCATCGTATTTGTTGGTAGGAAACATAGCTATATTTCCGTCCAAACATTTATGGGTAGGAATAGTAGTAGAATATTTCCTACCAAATTGAGATTTGGTAAGAACATGATAAATTATTTCCAACCAACGCTATTTTGGTAGGAAAATATAGCTACATTTCCATCCAAACGTTTATGGGTAAGAATAGTTATAAAAACGTTCCTACCAAATTAAAATATGGTAGGAAATTAATAAATTGTTTCCAACCAATGTTGTTTTGGTAGGAAAATATGGCTACATTTCCATCCAACTTACATGTTGGTAGGAATACATAGCTACATTTCCATCCAAACATTTATGAGTAGGAATAGTAGTAAAAACGTTCCTACCAAATTGAGATTTGGTAGGAAACTAATAAATTGTTTCCAACCAATATTATTTTGGTAGGAAAATATAACTACATTTCTGTCTAACTTATATTTTGGTAGGAAAACATATCTACATTTCCATCCACACATTTATGGGTAGGAATATTAATAAAAACTTTCCTACCGAATCTCAATATGGTAGGAAAATAATAAATTATTTCCTATCAATACAATTTTGGTAGGAAAATATAGCTACATTTACATCCAAAAGTCTATTGGTAGGAACAATAGTAAAAACGTTCCTACCAAATTGAAATGTGGTAGGAAAATAATAAATTATTTCCAACCAATGCTATTTTGGTAGGAAAGTAAAAATGTATTTTCGATTACATAATTATATTGGTAGTAAATAAAAATTTTAAATTATTCATTTTGTTTCTTCACAAAAATATTTGTTTTCAACCAAAATTAATATTGGTAAGAGTTTAAAATATATTTTCCAACCATTCAGAAATTTGGTAGGAAATATGAATTAGTTCTCTAAAAAATTATTTTATTCCTCAAAGGTGGAAATTAAATTTATGATTTAAAAATATTTTTGCTTGAAGAAAATGTAATTTCCAACAAAAACTAATTTTGGTAGGAGTAAATTCCGTTTTTCAGCCATTTTGAAATTTGCTAGGAAATATGATTTAGTTCTTCAAAAAATTTATATTTTGTTTCTTAGAGATGGAAAGTAATTAAATTTATAATTTTTTTTTGGTTGAAGAAAATGTAATTTCCAACCAAATGTAATTTTTGGTAGGAAATGGATAATTATTTTCTGACCACTTTAATTTGATGTTGGATATCTAATTAATTTTTAAATTTTTGGTTGAAAAATTAATTTAATATTTATTTTACTTCAAGCATATGTTCTAACCAATTTGTATTTGGGAGGAAACTGAAAAAAAAAAAAAAAGTTTCTGACGGCATTAGTATTGGTATGAAATTAATTTTTCAAAAATATTCATCCTAATTTTTAATTATCAATTGAAAAAGATAATTAAAAATTGAACATAGTAAATTAATTTTTGAAGAATTTTCCTAAAATATTAACATGTTGCAAGAAAGAAATTAGTATTATTAGATAAAATATATGTAGTATTTTTGTCATTTTGGGTTATTTACATTTGGTTACAAAAAGAATTTCATCAAATATTCTAATAAAAAAGGTAGTTGATGAATCTCTAGACTTTATACTTTTTAATAAATAAATAAAATATGAAAAGAAGTATCATTTTGGTTTTAAAAAATTGAAATTGGTACATCATCTATTCCAGTTTGAATATTCACTTTTGACTTGATAAAAAAATTAATCAATTATCCTTATTATAGTTGTGATTAATTAGTTGCGAGACCCCAAGCTTAGTTAGTGAGATGCAATTCCTTTAAATTAAGAAGATTGTTAGTAGAAATTTGGCGGAAAAATATATGTATTATAAGGGAACATTCAATTGTAGACATCAATTAAAAATGTTTATATGCAATTTTGGATAGAGGGAATATTACTTTTTCTTTTTGAGTTAAATGATTCATATATTGATTTAGTTATTCCGTCAAAATATTAAAGTAAGCCTAACATTGATCCGTCTTTTAACATTAACCCATCTTTATTGAAGTAAGCCTAAAATTATATGATGTGATTAATGAATTCTAATCACAAATGGTTATTTGATTTGATTATTAATTTATTTTAATAATCATTATTTTTAAAGTATATGTAATATCATATCTATTTATTGGGATAATCTTATGTCAAAGGCTCATATCTATAGTATAATATATATATATATATATATATATATATATATATATATGTATGTATGTATGTATATGTATATGTATATGTATATGCATATGTATGTATATATAATATGAACGTATTCATTTTTAACCGTATTAATTTTTTGTCATAAAAAATTAACATTTTAAATTTTATTAAATTCAAAAAGAATAAAAAAATTTATTAAGTTAAAATGATATCATTGTAGTAAAATAAAAATTATAGAATTTTATATGTTTTATAATTTTATTACATTATTAAAAAATTATTTGTATTTTCTATTTATAAATAGGTTGTGTAAATTATGGATATCTATAAATAATTATTTTTAAAAAATTTTTATATATCTAAATTATTTTTTAAAATTTTGCATATACCTAAATTATCATATTTTAAAAAACTTTTTTTTTTTTTTTGGAAATCATCTCCAATTCCCTCCTCGTTTTGGCTTTTTTTTATTTTTTATTTTTTACCTCTTCTTCCCGGTTCTGCCTCTTCCTCCCACAACTCCCACAATTCACCGTCTCCGTCTGTGTCATCATTCCTGACGGTAATAGATTTGGTAGTGGTAGGCCAAACATTAGGGTTTTATTCGGGCATAACTGGGTTGTTCTTTCTTTATTCGGGCAGAGTTATCTCCGTCTGTGTTGTTGCTTTGCAAAGCGGGTGGGAAGATGGTTAACAAAGTGAGAAGAAGACGGCAAGGGGACCGAAATACCTTGTTACTATCAAGAGGATACAACAGGTAAGCTTCCTGTGTTTTCCCTTATATTGTCTGAATCTTTATCTTGATATGGATATGTACTAGGATTTTGATTTGAATATACTATAGAAAAAAGTGATTTATTTTACAGAAATATCTAGGTTTTATTTATATTATTGTTTGGGTTTAATGTTAATGATTTTTATTTGTGCTGTTTTGGTGTTGTTGATCGTATGGTTGAGTGTGGGGTGTGTTAGGAGTTGGGTGGGGGAACGAGGTTTTGACGGTTTGCATCTGAGTATGCATTTTTTGAATACAATGAATTGAACTATATCTAAGTTTTGTTGACTGCCAGACCTGGGAGTAATCTGATTCTATTTCTATTTCTGTTTCTGTTTTGTTTAGTATTCTTCTGTTCCTATTTATGTTTTTATTTTGTTGACTGCCTTCTTCTGTTTCTTCTATTTTGTATTCTTCCTTTCTTCTGTTTTTGTTTTTTTTTTTTTCTGTTTCTGTTTCTATTTGATCTTGCAGCAGTAAGTTGGAAAAACCAAAATGCAGATTATATAAGGATTTACTGTGATCAAAGATCTAATACATTAATTACTAGCAATGAAACAATTTAAAATGGAATAAGGATTCGATCAAGTACAGGAGTTCAGTGCACCTTTCTTAGGGTAGAAACCTAGCAAAAAGAATATATGGGAGTTCACTTTTTTACATTAACTTGGACATGGTTCCCTTGATACACTTTGGTTGATACATAGTTATTTTCTTGGAATGTTACATGCTGATTCTGAATGGTTTCATCTATCTTCATACTTAAAAAGAGGAGATCCTATATAACTTGTGCTTAATATTTACGGATGGACATACAAAGCAACAAAATTCCACCATTGCTATGGAAATTGCAATCCTTAAACTACTAAAACAGGAGGAAGCATGATAAATATTCTCAGAAATGCTAGTACGTACAAGCCTAGAGTCTCTGATAACCTACAAATTCCTCTTTAAAGTTATTAAAACCTTACAAAGTATAAGTACTTGCGACTTCAGAATCTGATAACCAAGATTCATTTCTTTAGCTTGCAATCTATTAGTGAAGTTAACTAAAGAATAGACCGTCACTGTCCACCAATAAATTAGCAAATACATCACCAGATAAAATCCAGTATATATGTCATACAAAATCTAAGGAAACACAAATAAATTGTAAATGCCTAAATAAACTTAGCATCAAAAGATATTATAACAAGAAAATTTTAGCCAAACTTGCGTGCATTGGCATCACATGAATCCTACCAGCATTCCTATATCTCTTAACTACACCACGACCCTTCTCAATAAGGGAGGCGTAATCACATATGACATAAAAAAATTGTTGTAAGTTGACATTCTCATTCTATATATTTTGAAATATTCTCTAATATGAGACAAAGCTATAACATGGAATGAGCAAATCATGCATTGATGAATTTAACTTATAAAAATTTTCATGAAGAAAGTTTTACCTATTAGCATAGAGAATATTAGTGAAGAAAATGAGACAATTTACATGAAGAAAGGTTAAAAAGTTTATTGGACAAGAATGTTGTACATAATAGTGTTACCTATTAGCATAGAGAATATTCCATAAGATTCTATTTTACCAAATTCTGGTCATCCCAAATAAAAATATGAAGATAGCCTCCCTAATAACATCCGATCCCAACTCTCAAATTATGAGTAGAAAACTCAAAAAGTATGTGGCCATGAAAGAGCTATCCTTATTAGCAATTACATCACAAGGTGGAAAGAATAGACAGTTCAATTTCTACCTTTTTTCAATTTCTATCTGTTTTGTGTTTAAACTTTCATTCTATTTATGCTATATATTTCTCAATGCATTCTTTTTTCAACTTCTCCATGTAAATAAACTAATAATTTTTATACACCACAATGAAAATGTTAGTGAACTCAATGGAAATAGTTTTCCTTTTTATTTTCTAGATTATTAATTAAACATGAGAGAGGATCATAGTTGGATGTATGACAGACTTAACCCAGGTCATAAAGGTATAGTGCGAAGGTTTCGCAAGGGGCTACAAACATTCCATGCTTTTGCTTGCTAGCAAGATACATTCAAACGGGGCAGGGGGGGGGGACAATTAGATGTCCTTGTTGCAATGTAGAAATTTGCGATATGGCACAGCTGATGAAGTTTGTTTCGTGCCTAATTATTATATTTGGACATCACATGGTGAAACTTTAAACACATAGTTAGAAAGAGTAGGTGTAAATGATCCAATATTCATGGCAAGTAATGATGGGGAACCAAGAAACCAATTTACAAAAAATGGTGTGGGATGCTATTGGCCCTTCTATAATGCCACAATCTAAAGAATCACAGTCAACTGAAAGCACTGTGGAACCACCAAATCCTACAGCAAAACAGTTCTTTGATATGTTTGATGCTGCAGATAAGTCGTTGTGGCCTGGTTGTACTAAACAATCAGTATTATCAGCGGTAGGGAGATTGCTGAGCATTAAAGCTGACTATAATATGTATGATGGATGCTTTGATGCAGTAGCTTCTTTCATTAATGAATGCTTGCCAGAGAGGAATAATATGCCTATGGACTTCTATAGCATGAAGAAGATGGTTAAAGGTTTTGGTTTGCCTGTGAAAGAATTTCATTATCGTGTAAATGGATGTATGTTATATTGAAAAGAAGATGTGAATTTGATACAATGTTGATTTTGTGGAAGTCCTAGGTACAAACAAAAACATGCCAAAAAACGTTATGATGTTCTATATGCCAAGATGCATTATCTTCCTCTAACTCCAAGACTTCAAAGATTGTACGCATCTACGGCAATTGCGAAGCACATGAGTTGGCACAATGAACATGTGCAATCAGAACTTGGGAAAATCATTCATCCATCTGATGGAGAAGCGTGGAGGCACTTCAACTAAGTTTATCCATTATTTGCTAATGAACCAAGAAATGTAAGATTAGGTTTTTGTACTGATGGGTTTACACCTTATGGACAATCTGGAAAGCAATATTCAAGTTGGCCAGTTATTATCACTTCGTACAACTTACCACCTTGGATTTGTATGAAGATTCCTTACATGTTCTTGACTTGTTTGATACCAGGTCCTTACAATCCTAAAAAGAAAATTGATGTTTATTTGCAACCATTGATAGAGGAATTGCAATATCTTTGGAAAATTGGTGTGCAGACTTATGATGTGTCAATGAAGTAGAATTTTACATTAAAGGCAGCTTTGATGTGGACCATTAATGATTTTCCAGCTTATGGTATGTTGTCAAGATGGAGCACATTTGGAAAATTATCTTGCCCTTATTGTTTGGAGAAAACTAAGTCATTTACACTGAAGCATGGGAGAAAATTTTCTTTCTTTGACTCTCATCGCCAATTCCTTCCAAGTGATCATTTATTTAGGAGAAATAAATATGCCTTCTTTACAAATCGGATTGAGAATTCATCTCCACCCCCACGGTTGACTAGCGAGGAAATATGGGAACGAGTTAAAGTAATTCCAAAAGTTGTGCCAATTGGGGGTACACAAACTGGAGAGGGTTTTGGGCATACACACAATTGGACAAAGTAGAGTATTTTTTGGGAATTACCTTAATGGAAAATGTTGCAATAAGGCATAATTTAGATGTTATGCACATAATAAAAAATTGTTTCGATAATGTGTTCAACACGGTGATGGATGTTAAGGGAAAAACAAAAGATAATGTAAATGCAAGGAAAGATTTAAATGAATATTGAAACGTAAAGAATTGGAGTTGAAAGATGGTAATTCCAAGAAGCCATTTGCGTCTTACACATTAGACAAGGATGGTAAGCGAATTTTGCTAGATTGGATTAAAAACTTGAAGTTTCCAGATGGCTATGCATCCAATTTGTCTAGGTGTGTTGATATGAAGGAAAGTAAGTTGCATGGAATGAAAAATCATGATTGTCATGTTTTTATACAAAGATTACTTCCAATTGCATTTCGAAAATTATTACCTGAAGACATGTGGAAGACTCTACCTGAGTTATCTTTGTTCTTCAAATAAATTACATCTTCATCATTACAAGAGGCACATGTTGCGTATTTGGAAAAGAACATTCCAATTATTCTTTGTAAACTTGAACGGATATTTCCACCGGGTTTTTTTTATTCAATGGAGCATCTTCCAATTCACCTACCTTATGAAGCAAGAGTAGATGGTCCAGTACAATATCGGTGGGTGTACCCTTTTGAGAGGTATACTCGTTGTCTCTTAATTTGTTCTAATTTATGCTTGAGAGTACTAATTCCTACCATTATGGTTAGGTTCTTACACCATTTAAAGAAAAATGTCAAGAATAAGGTAAGGGTAGAAGGCTCTATTATCAATGCATATCTGGTGGAAGAGGTTTCCAATTTTTGCTTATATTATTTTGAGTCCCATGTTCAAATAAGAAGTAGGAGAGTTGGGAGAAACGATAACGGTGGTGAATTACCAACAAATTCTCCCAATCTTTCAATTTTCACATATCCAGGACGGCCTAGTGGAGAAAAAAAAAAAGAACATGGATTGAAGATAAAGATTTTGATATTGTCCATAGATATGTGATAATGAATTGTAATGAACTGTTACCTTATAGAGAGTAAGTGACTGTTTACTGTATTCTAGTCCATAAAATTTGACTATATGAATATTTTATAACATTTACTGTGTCTTTATATTTTACATTAAGATCTTAGAAAAAGAGTTGAGATCTAAGCTTCCTCAGATTCAAAGACACATCATAGATTTAAGATTTGAAAAAGATTTCTCAATTTGGTTCAAAAATTATGTAAGCATAATGTTCTTTTTATTTCCATTCTTTAATATTAAGTTTAATGTTTAACTAAGTAAAAGTAAATTGATAAAATGGTTTTATACTTAAATTAGGTTGAAGACCCATTAAACAATGTCGAAGACAATAATATCAAGGATATAGCAAGGGATCCTAAGCGTGCAATTTTTACGTATCCTACGTACTTTGTAAATGGATATAACTTTCACACGATGGATCATGGGAGGGGAAAATCAACCGCGAATAGTGGAGTGTGTGTGAAAGGGCCCACTGATAGTGATGATGATTACTATTATGGCATGCTCAGAGAAATTGTCCAACTTGAATATATAGGAGTATTGTGGTCCTATTCAAGTGTGATTGGTATGATTCTCGTGGAACTCAAAGCATGAAGGTGCATCATAAATACCGGCTTGTGGACATTAATTCAAAAAGAAAATTACCTAAATATGATCCATTCGTACTAGCACAACAGGCTCATCAAGTTGACTATATTTCTTATCCTAGCAAAAAGAAGGATAAGGATGCGTAGAGGGCTATATGTCAAATTAAGGCACGAAAAATTATAGATGATTTTGCAGTCGAGCCTACTTACCAGGAGGATCAAATGCATGCCATTGAAGTTGTTATGCCACAAAATGAGGCTTGCCCCCTTATTGTACAAGCTGCTATAGATGAGATTGTACGAGTAAATAGTAATTCTCGAGTTGAATCTGAGGAGAATGGATTGCTTTTGGACAAAGATGATACCACTAATAGTAGTACCTCATTTGAAGAGAGTTTATTTGAGTGTAGTGATAAAGATTAGCTACGAAAAAGATACAGACAAAGAAATTGCTTGCATTTTTTAAATTTGTAAATGAAATTACTTTTGAGAAATATTTTATTTATTACTAATTTTTTTCCTTTTTGGGTGGTTGCATATTTTTTTTTCCTACTACTATCTTTATGCATTGGTAATTCTTCTTGAATTTCTGTGACTGCTGGTCTGAATTTCTTTTTGAATTTCCTGATTCTGGTTTCAACTTGTCAAAAATGCTCATATTAGTCTGGTTTCAAGCTTCAATAATCTTGCCACTAGTCCAAACCACTGCAAGTTAAATTATAATGGAAAACTGAAAAACATATAGAAACACAAAGTAGTAGAAGCAAAACCTAGACAACTAGCATTGTGGGCCCTGTCATGACAGGGAATTCATACCCGTCAAGCACTTCTCTTCATATATATAAGTTCCATCCATCGAGAAGTTTGTTACCCCATTCTTATTGGTGATCTAGAATTGCATAAACAGTTAAAATTCTTGCATAATTCCATTATCCTGCTTTATTCTGGATATACTAGGTAAGTCTTTGTGTGCATCAATCCTCACTAAATCTGAATTTTTAATTTTTAAATATGCACTGAATTTTAATTATGCATTGAATCTGATTTTGCTGCACTGAATTCTGATTGTACTGCACTGAATTTTAATTCTACACTGAATATGATTTCAACTCTGCACTGAATTTTTAATTTTACATCCTCTGCTCCACAACAAGAGTAACCGGATGCAGTTTGGCTCAATTGTTTTAGGCTTTCCCAATCTCTACTGGTAGTTGGAAAGGCATTCAGTCCTCTTTGAACTGAATTCTTCTTAATTTTTTTTTAAAGCTTGTCATGATGTGTAATAAGCAAAAAATCAAGTACTAGCCTTTAGTTACGGTGCAAGTGTTCATTATTTTCAAAACCAAGTGAACAAAACTAATGAAAATCTGCAATTGTTGATAGGCCAAAATAAGCACTAGTTGAACCATATCATTCCAGAATTGGAACAAATAGGATAAGGTTCAAGAAACAAAGAGAGGAAATAGATAGCATAAGTTTTTTTTTTAAGCATTACAACTATGCTCACATAAACCTACCTCCATGCTTTGAAGCAGCCTCATGTTTATTCTATGATTTTCTTAATTTCATTAATTTATCTACTATTGCAGGATAAAGTAGGTCATTGTACAGCATTCTATTGACTTACCAAGACTGAATTTTGCAGGTATCTTTTGTTAAAGCTGTCCCTCATCTTCATTAACTTAGGTTTGATCGAAAGCATTTTATATTGGAGGAAATATATGTTGAATTTGGTAACCATAGAGTCTTTCATGTGTCATTGTACATCTTGGTTTGATTTGAACAGCTTATACTTAGGTTTGCATTTTTGTTTTGGATGGTATTCAGGAATATACCTTAGGATCATTTGAACTAATGGTTGGTAGTTCAAGTGATATATTTGTTTTGTGGCGTGGAAGGTGAATCTTTAGAACAATTGTGTTGAATTGGAACAAATACATCTCTTGATTTTGCTTAGCTACATGATGACTTAGTATTGAACTATGAAGAGAAATGTTTTATTCTTTTTTTAATCTGTAATTTTAAATCAGCACTGAATCTTATGGCTCCTCCAGTTCAGGTTAATTTTACTTCCTCTGCACTAAATCTGATTTTGCTACACTGAATTTTGCACCGAATTCTGATTTTACTGCACTGAATTCTAATTTTGCTACAGTCTGGTCAGTGAATAAATTGTACAAAATGGCCATTAATTCTGGACCCTAATGAAGTGGACTTTATAGATAAGTGTCATAGGAACATTTTAGGATAAATTTGACTTGATCTGGATAAGTGAAAATGCTGGAAATGATTTATGATTCTATGATTGTTAAAGTTGTGCCCCCATCTTCATTAACTAGGTTTGATCAAAAGTATTTTATGTTGGAGGAAATATATGTTGAATTTGGTAACCATCGAGTCTTTCATGTGTCATTGTACAGCTTGGTTTGATTTGAATAGGTTATACCTAGGTTTGCATTTTTGTTTTGGATGGTATTCAGGAATATACCTTAGGATCATTTGAACTAATGGTTGGTGGTGCAAGTGATAGATGTTTGGCCCAACTTTTCTTCTTGTCCTACATAGGACCAAACCATATCTGATCCGTTATTCATTTGTTGTTATTTGTGATCCAAATCTTGCCCTAGTCTTCTTTATACACGTCCACACTAATCTAATTGCATTTCTCATAATTTTCCCTTCCATAACCACTTTGCTATATCACCAGTTTTATCTTTCCTACTCACTGTACAAAAAAGGCATCTCAAAACCATAGATGACATGCATTATGATATAGAGGGAGTAAGTTGGTCTTTTTCCCTTATAACTAAAGCTATTTAATAGCTTTCTTACTTCATGTGCCAAAACCATAGATGACATGCATTATGATATAAAGGGAGTATCATACAACTATTCTCCTTCCACTGAGAAATGTAGTTTCTTGTTGGACAAAACTCTCTTCAAGCAATAAAACCCCAAAACTTTGTTTTAGTTAATTCATTATTACCTTCATGAAGATAGTTCTTTTTGTCCAAATATTGACGTTAAGTGTTTGCAGTTCAAGCAATTAGACTCTTGTGCATATCCTTAAACTGAAAGACATTAGAATTATCAACTCTTCTCAAAGCCTAAGTCATAAAACTATTTCAAGAACAATCAAACAATCAAAACAAAATTAGTCTTTAACATCACTTCTTGGTGTCCTTGATTATCTGGAAGCTTAACTATAAATTTATTGCACTGAAATCTGACTTTGCTTAACTATAAACAAAATCAGTCTTTAACAACACTTCTATGCACTAAATCTGATTTTGTTGCACTAAAATTTTAATTCTGCACTGAATCTGAACTTTTAATTTTTAATTCTAAACAGAATTTTAATTCTGCACTGAATCTAATTTTGCTCACTGCATTTTGCACTGAATTCTGCACTGAATTTTGATTTTGTTGCAGTCTGGTCACTGAATAAACTGTACAAAATAGCCATTAATTCTGGAACCTAATGTAGTGGACTTTATAGATAAGTGTCATAGGAACATTTTAGGAAAAATTTGACTTAACCTGGATGAGTGGAAATGCTGGAAATGATTTATGATTCCATGATTGTTAAAGCTGTCCCCCCATCTTTATTAACTGAGGTTTGATCAAAAGCATTTTATGTTGAAGGAAATATATGTTGAATTTGGTAACCATAGAATCTTTTAAGGTGCTCTCACATATGAGTCACTGATAAAAGGTCCATGTGTATATAAGTACATGAAAACAGGTGATTAATACTGAAATAAATCAATAGCCATTTCAAGTGGTTCCTTGAACAGCTGTAGATATTAATATGATCAAGGAAGGGATTACTTTAATTTTTACCTTGATTGTAAGCATCAGTATACTAGTGCAAGGATAACCCTTAATGTTTCTTGGAGCCTTCTATCAGATACTTTATACAATGGCACATGCAATTGTATGGAGCTTGCTTCTATTTTGTTTTATGCAGATGGTAGCCTTCTCGTCCTCTTCTGACTCCCTCTTTCTCAACCGAGTTACATTGATCTTGTCATTTATTGTATTCCATGTTTTTGTGGAAGATTCAACCTTGTGTAATTACCTAGACATTTGATTTGATTTGATCTCATAAAACCTATTTTTCTGTATTACTGTACAGTCAACTCAAAAATACAGTGAATGTTCCAAATATGAGGCATGAGGTAGCACTGGGATGTACCTCAATCTCTTTTATACAAAATTGGAAGGGTTATATGCTTATAATATTCTTTAACTACTAACCATTCAACAAAAATTAGCACTAACGACATGGCTAAAAAACAGTTTGGTTTCTTGAAATGGCATTGTAGAAAAGGAAAGTGAATAAAATATTCAGCCATATGGGGGGCAGCTTTAATAATCATGGACTTTATTGTTGTCATGAGGTAGGAATGATAGGAAGAAGGAAGAGAAGAGTAGAATGTCTCCAATCTGCACCTCCACTACAACCTCCTCATGTTGTAGATAATAATGCATCATCACCTTCCGTAAATCATGATCCGAGCTCTATTCCAGACACAATTGCACCCTTTGTGGGATCTAAGCAACAGGAACAGTTGGAGTCTCGACCAAATCAAAAGTTACATGTCAATGTTTCTCCACCTTGGAAAGAGTGAGAATATTTTATTTAGATTAATATGAAGAATATATTATTATATAATTAAATATTTGTAATTTCACATATTTATTGTATAATTTCTCACATAAAAGCTTACTATATGCTTATCATATTTGTTTAGACAATTACAAATTTGATTGCATTGATAGTGATAAAGTAGTGCGGAAATTAGCTATTTCTTTCAAATGTAAGTTTGAAAATGCATATCCAACTTGGAAATAAATGCCACAGAATGTGAGGGATTTGTGGTTTGAGGAGTTTAAGGAATTACTTAATGAGTTAAATATATTTATGGCAAAATTGTTATGAGTATATTTTAGTGACTTACATTAATGAAATGGAGAAATATTGTACTTGGGATCCTGAAATAGAGCCTTATGTGAAGTTGACATTTGAAAAAAAATGGAAAAGGAGACTGACTAACACACTGTATAAGGCACGAACAACAGGGAGACCACTATGGATGTCAGAGGAAGTTTATAACAAGTATATACAGTATTGGGAATTAGAAGAATTTAAAAAAATCTCGGCAAAAAACTAATCAAACAAGAATATGGATCGAGATGGACTTGGTCCTTCAAAGCATACAAGGGGCTCGATTTCATTTTCTTTGACAAAAAAGAGGCTGGTAAGAATTGATTTCCATGTAAACTGTTTTACATAATACACTATCAATTATGAACACTCGTAATTTTTTTTTTAGGAGAATAAGCTAAATAGGGAGATCACTCCTTTGGAATTGCATGATTATGCTTATTCGTCGAAAAATGCTCATATTGAACCAAGTGCGCCATCAACTATTGGTGATGAAGGGGAGGAGAACATAACAGATAGGCCAAATATTATTGTTCGGACGTTTGTGGATGAGAGGGCTCGAATTGTTTCTATAAGTGCATTCATGTATAAATAATGGTGCTCGAATTGGTTACGAAAAAATGAATTATCTTGTTGCTATGTGTACTTGAATTTGACCATGGGTTTGAGAAATGTTTAAAAAGAAAAAAGAAAATTTTGGGCAAATTGTGGATAATCTTAAATTTCAAAATTGACCCCCTTTGTTGCTTGACTGATGTTAGTTTAATGTCTTGGGTATGTAAATTATTAGAGAAATGTCAAAGCCTTTTAACCCTTCCAATTGAATTTAGCAATTGGGGTCTATAAAGAATTCATATTTTTAGGAGTTTGGAGGTGCACCTCTGTGGAGTCTAGCACTCTCTACATTCAACACCTTCAACTTGGAGAAATAAAAAGATTTTCCTTTTTGCATATATATAGTTGAACTTTTTGAGGAGCTTGCATTTATGAGTCTTTATAAAAGCAGATCTCCCCATATGTTATCAAGAACAAAAGGTCGTGTTTTGAGAATACTTTTCATCTCTAACACTTAGTTATTATGTATTGTTCATTATGGAATTTAATATCATAGAGTGCTTTATATTTTCTTATGTTCCTATTAAGCTTCATGACATGGTTAATTTTTTGTAAGAGAGAGGTCATAAGTTATATGATAAAGCTTATAATGAGATAGTGGCAAATATAGAAGATAGTGACTCGAGTAGGCCTCCCACAATTAATCATACAGTAATATGGTTAGAAACTATTGGTGGCATAAGACATGGACATGTTTACGGCCTTGGTTCAGTTGGACATACACTCACCCAAACATCTTCTTCACGATCATTTAGAGCATGGAGTGACAGTCAAAACCATTCCTCTCACTACATGGAGATAATTGAGCAGCTTAAAACTCAAGTTACAACCTTAACGGAGCAACTCCAAAAAGCAAGTGAGGATAAAGAGAAGCTTATGACTGCATTTAGCAAATCCAACCAAGACAAGGAGGAGCTAATGAATGCATTCAACAGATCAAATCAAGACAAGGAAAAGTTAATAGTTGCATTTAACAAATCAAATCAGGAAAAAGAGGAGTTAATGGCTGCAGTAAAAGAGTTTATGCAACTTAATTCAGGTAAACGTGAGAATTCTGGCTCTTCCTGTTCAAGATTTGGTTGACAATTACTTATACAGTTTAGAGTTGTTGAAAATTTAAGTTGACAATTTACAATGATGTTTTGTTGAGTATAATTTGGATTCAGAATATATACTTTTTTAGAATATAATATTATTGGCATTTGTTTATTCACATTATTTTGTTGGTACTTAGTTATAAATCTAATTTTAAAATTCTGTACAGGGATTTTGTTTTTTTATCAAAATGTGGTAGCAAAAAAAAAAAAAAAATCCACATAAAAACTATTTCCAACCAAAACTATAAGGTAGGATTATAGTTCCTACCAAATAGTTTTGGAAGAAACAATACCATTTAATAAAAAGATTAAATTTCCTACCAAACATTTTGGTAGGAAAAAAAATTTCATTTCCTACAAAAATATTTGGTAGGAAATATTTTTCAAAAACATTTCCTTCCAACTATTTTGGTTGGAAATTTAAAAAAAATAAACGTTTCTTCCAAATTTAATATTAATTCTAAAATAATTTCTAAATGATGTTTCCTACCAAATATTTTGGATGGAAACATATTTACTTTTTAAAAATAAAATTTCCTACCAAATAATTTGGTAGGAAATTTAATATATTTTTTGAAAATATTATATTTTAAAAATCATTTCCAACCAAATATTTTGGATGGAAAAATTATTTATTTTATGAAAATAATTTTTCCTACCAAATCATTTGGTAGGAAATTTAATTTATTTTTTTTACAAATTATTTTTATTAAATAATTTCCTACCAAATCTTTTTGAAGGAAAGTGTTTGCATTTTTTCCTACCAAACCGATTTGGTAGGAAAAAAATTCAGCTTTTTTATTCACAGATTTCCGTCCACATACCAAACTTCCTACCATATACCAAAAGTTGGACGGAAATTTTTTTCTGATGAGGGTTTTTCCAACCACTTAGGTTTGGATGGAAAATGGTAGGAAAATGCAATTTCCTACCAACACTGTTAATATTTGGTAGGAAATTTTGGTAGGAAAAACAATGATTTCTTGTAGTGAATGAGACGAAGCCAACATTTACAAGGACGTGATCCAAAACCAAGCATCACATGATCAACTACAAGCATTGCAGAAATCATTAGATCAAGTTTTTTGAAGCCTAAACACTCAAAGGTATATTTTTTTGTTCAATAAGCATGTTTTTGTTTTCATCGTTTTTGCCATTTTAAGCTTCATCAAAAGGCCAAAAGTTTCAAAAATCGTATTGTTGAAGATGATATTTACAGAAGTATGATTCGTTTTTCATGTATTCATAGGATTTAATCTGACTAAGATCGATCATATTCCTAACAACAATTGATTGCCTTTTTAATGGATTGTTGATTATAGGTGTGTGTTGTTCAAAAGGACAAGACAAATAGAAAGATTCAGGATAAGACTTCAATTTATACTAGGTGGATTCTCATTTTCTATAAACTGCTCGAAAATGACATTTTTGAATTTGTATGTTTATGATTTTACAATCTTGCTTGAAATGACTTTAGGAACTAGGGTGTTCAAGAAGAATCTGAAACCAACCAATCAAAATTAAACCAAACTAAACCAAATCGAATTAGAGCTTTATTTTTAGAATTGGTTTGGGTTTGCATACAAGTGGTGCGAGGTTCGGGGGAGGGGGGCTGTTTTGGTTTGGTTTGGAGGTTAATTAAATCGAAAAATTAGTTCAGTTTGAAAAATTACTCAAATTGAATCAAATCAAACTAGTATATTATATTAGTTTAAGTTGTTCTTTAAATTTATATATATAGGATAGTTTTAAAGTAATGTGTTTGAACTTTAAGTCAATGTTTTTTTTTTTATCAAAGTTGGAGTTTTCAAAATTTTCCTTGTGAAAAAGAACTTAGGGATATTGAGAAACAATTTTATAAACTAATTAACAATTATTATATGTATATATGTAGTATTTTTTTAGTTACTATATATTATATGTTTAAAATTTACGTATTGTTGACAAAACGTAATATTGTGTTGTGTTGTTTAGTTGTAAGTTTTGAATATATTAAAATTAATCAAAACGAACCAATCACTACAAACTAAACCCAAAGTTTTAAAATTTTAAATAATTTGATTTTGTTTAAAATTTTTCAAACCAAAATTATTAGTTCAGTTTGAAAATTGAGTACAAGTCGAATCAAACCGAACCATGAATAACCCTATTGGAAACCATTGACTTATAAAATTTTGAAAAAAAATCAAAACATGTGTCTTATAGACTTTCAAGGTTTACATGTGAAATGATATTTAAACATTGTATGAATACATTGAAAATGATTTGAAACCAGGAATTCATTTTTATTGTGGACTAGGATGAAGAGTAGTTACTCTTGCAAGAAAAGTTTTGTTGAGTAAAACCTTCAAAAATTCTATTACAATAAAATATTTATGTGGGTCCCACAAAAAGTCATACAGCAATCACCTGTTGTGACATATTTAGAGTAAGGACAAAATATGTCAATTATTCTTTAATTTTTATAAATTTTGATTTTTATTCTCAAATTTTAAAATGTCTAATTTTAGTTTTCGAACTTTTAAAACATCTAAAAAATAACTCTTCCATTAATTAAAACTATTAAGTGCTCATAAAAATTCATCACACGACTTTCACATGATCTATTTTATAAGTATTTTCATCTACTCAACTCTCATAACGTGGTGTCATCCTTTTAATTCTTATAAAGTAACTTCTATATATGACAAGAAAAGACTACTGCTACTTGTGCGTCTCTCACTTCTCTTTTTAGATTTTTTTTTTAATAATTCACTTTTACTTTCAAATTTATTCTTCCTTTTTGTAGAGATACCAAGAAAATTACTATTCGTCAAGAACTAAATCGATTTTTTTTTCTTCTTCATCTTCATGTTTTAGTTTTGTTTATTAAATGGTAAAATATGTTATTTTTGTTGTATGGTTAGATTTGAAAAAGTGCGAAAGAGTAATCTCAAGATTATTGAGTTGTGTAAAAGGTTTGAAGTTAAATCTTAAAATTGTTGTTAATAAATGAAGAAATTAAAAGAGAAGAGAGTGAAATTAAAGTTGAAGAATAATATTTTAAAAATAAAAAAAGGAAAAATGAGAGTTAAAATCTGATGATTTTGTATTATACTTGAATTTTTATTGTTGAAAGGGCTATTTTTTTAGTATTTTAAAAGTTTGAAGGTTAAAATTATATATTTTAAAATTCGAGAATAAAAATAAAAATTTATAAAAGTTCAAAGATAGTTAACATATTTTACCCTTAGAGTAATAAATGGAACATGTCGAGTTGATACTAAATGAAAACAACTGAATTCATGCTATATACCTGTTCCCAAGAGCATCTAATCCAAATATCTACTAATTTCCATCTTAAAAATATGAATTCTCTATCTTTATGCAAGCCTTCCAATCCATTCTCTGAGAGTTTCTTTCAATAAGAGTTCTCAACCTCCAATGGCATATAATCCAAGAAAAGCCACGGCAACAACTACATGTACTTCATGTTCTTGTCTTTGAGGAGACTAAGGCAGTAATTTGAGAAAATTTTGATTGTTTATGATGTCTTATTAAATGTATATTTTATGTAAATGATTTGTTTTAGGGTTTAGGGTTTAGAGATTATTAAAGAACTTGATTTGGAGTAATAAGTTGGGGAAAAACTTCAAGCTTAGCATAAGCTTTGATCTAAATAATGGATGTTAAAATGAGCCACACTGGTGTACGCCTTGTAACAGTCATCGATATTAGTGGGGTAAAGTAATTTTCATGTGACTGATTCGAGTTAAATAAATAATATTTTATTAGTGAAATTGTCATTTGTAATGGTTACTTCTACTATAATTTTAGAATAATAACATTTTTATTATTTAATTCCTATACCTTCTACTATATTTTAGAATAATAACATTTTGTGACAAAAACACATTATCACAAAATGTTGTCATGCAAAATCAATTTACATTAGTGACATCAAAGGTTGTCACTAATTTCATAAAATTCTAGCCACCGTTGTTGTTGGGTTGCTACTAACGTAAAAGTTTTAGTGATAATATATAAGATCATTACCAAAAGCTAGCTATCAGCTTTAAAATTTTATCCAATAAATTGTGACAAAAAATAAAGTCGTCAATAAAAATTAGAAAATAAGAAAATTATATTTTTGAGAAATGCAGCTACCCTACTCAGCTGGTGCCTTCGTCCGCATGGCGGTCACGTGTGCGATAGGTCACATGCTCGGAAATTCAACACTCCTTACGCCTGGCAAGTTTCAACCATGAAGGATTGGCCGACCGCAATGCCACCTATTGATTTGGACTAAATTTAATTTATCAACTTCGTACTTTACAAATATACCTTTTCACAAATATACCTTAGCATCCAATTGTCCCACATCGGGAAACCAAAGCATTCTCTATCATCGCAAGGCATTCAGTAAGGGATCCCACAACGTAAAGTAACAAAACATTCACCACCTTATAACCTTATAAATAAATGATAGTTTCTGTTGGGTTCATAGGGTTACTACTTCTCTCCTAGTGTTGTGAAATGGTCTTTTTATAGTAAAATTTTTTGTTTATATTTATTTTAAATGAAATTATAAATATTAGTCGTACATTAAAATAATTATTTTTAACAAATTTTAATAAAAAAACATATAAATTTATTGACGCTACTATTAAATATAAGAGGATTATTGCTTTGAATCTTTTGTGACATTTCTTATAATATTTTTGGTAATATTTTTATTATAAAATTTCTTTTTTCTTCAAATGTTTTTGTAAACGACAAATTTTAAATCGGTAAATAAGATAAGAAAAATATCAAAATTTATAAAATATTTAGTAAATATGAAAAGTGGTTACAAATTTTCGAAGAAGTACTAAATTGCAAGTTAAATCTTCCGATTTTTCTCTTTTTGAAAAACGTTGATTCGAAGAGTTTGATCTCAGATCGAACGGGATTGCCAAGCCTTAGTCTTCGAGACTTGTTTGATGCAAAGCAAGATGAACGCTTTGAAATTTGATAAAAATTATGAACCTTGAAATTTGATGAAGCTTGAATGCTTAAAACTTGCAATGCCTCTTATTTGTCGAAACTTGAGCTTGAACATCTAGGGTGCCTTGAGAGAATACCCTATTTATAGGCAAAAAATCTCTTGATTTTAGTATAAGTAGTCGATGTGAGATTTTGAAGAAGCCTCCCAACAAACCTTAATTGACTTGGGTTTAAGATGACTTGGGCTTAATTTAGGTTTTAGCTCAATCTCATTTAATCCACATTATATTTGGGTTATGGGATTTTTAAAAAGTCCAACTTTAGAGGCTAGTCCAATTCTATTTAATCCATAATATATTAAATTTAATGTAAAATGGACCATTAACAATAGTCGAATTTTATAATTCATTGGATTTAATAGGCTTTTAATGATGATCTAATTATATTAATTCAAAAATAATTATATTTATTCATGAATTAATTTTAATTAATCAAGACTAAAATATGTAATATTCTTTTAATCTTGAAAATATATTTTATCCCAAAATTCTTTATCTATAGTTTTTATTTTTAATGTTTAAGTATTAAAAATATTTTTTCTTTTTAATATTTAATTAACTTAATTATTAAACAAACAAGTTAATCTAATTGAAATTTGACTCTTTCTTTTCCCTTCTCCTATCCCTCATCCTTCTTTTTAATTTGTTTATCACACAAGGAGAAGACAAAGATAGAATTAACTAATTTGCCTAAAATAATATGTGTATACATCTTACGTAAGCGAGCTTTCAAAAGCTTTCAGATTTCCCTAGTCTTCCACCTCCAGGTCAAGTGAGCCACTGTGGTGCTTTCCGGAATTCTAATGGGGATTTTGTGCTTAGTTATGCAGGAAATATTGAGTCATCATTATCCATTAATTTGGCCGAATTTAACAGCGTTTTTACTAAGGCATAATGCTCTCTGATCCATAATTTTCAAAGGCTTCACATTGAAACTAATTTCAGCAAACTTCCAATGCTCATCGCAAGCCTCTGGAAGCAAATGCGATTGATCATGTCAGCCTTTTTTCTGTCCTAAAGAAAATTAGTTATTTTTTCCTTTGTCGTCTCTTCTTGTGATAATTTAAAAAAAAAAAAAAAAGGAAAAGGCGTGAGGAGGGAGAATTGAGGGGGAAAAAAAAGTAAATCCCAGACAATTAGGCTAAGCCAGCTAGTTTAGTAATTAGGTTTGTAATTGAAAAGAAAATTATTTTAAAAATAAAAAGTAAAGTTTATAATACAAATGTTGCAGAAAATGTCACACGAAATGTAATAGAGGATTCAAAGTGTGGATTATTCCTATTAGTAAATGTTTTTTGGATTTTGAATATAATGTAATTGATAGGATGATTTTTTTTAAATTTTATTTATATATTCTTCCTTTTGAATTTATTCTATAAGAAATAAAATTTTAAAAATTTTAAAAATAAACTATTAAATAAATTATTTGAAATTGTCCCTTTCAAATGTGATATTAGTCTATTCATTTATGCATTTAATATACACATCCATAAATATGAAATATAACATAGATACATAGCTATATTTATATTTATTCATATATCACATTGTTTCAATTATTAAACAATTACTATTGGCACACAAATAACATAAAATAATTCCTATATAACATATATACAAATAATATGTATTTTACAACATTTACATACATATTTACATATAGGTAGTTATAATTACTAGATAATCATTACTTTTATACATATACATATAATACAATAAATGCATGCAGACACACATATACAAGTGGAATTACTTTTAGTGACTAAATTGGAAAATTTTAAAAATAATTGGAGTCATTACAAAATTTTTGTAGAATCAAGGGTCCATTTGCAACTATTTAGGGGACCAAATTGAAAGATCTCAAACTTTTAGAGTAAAAAAATAATTTTGGTAAAACTTAGGGATTGGCCACAAATATATGTTTTTTTAAAAATCCTTTTGCATCTGTTAAGGAACACAGAGGAATTGGCAACGGTCTTTTTATTTTTATTTTTTCTTTTTTTTTATTGCCAATCCGTGTATGGTAAATCACTAACATTGATTCAAATAGTGACTGGAATCAAAGTACACCCATATTCCTTTCCCTTCTGGGAGATACAAAGGAAAGACTTTCAAAGAAGATTATATTCTCCCGAAGATATATATACATATATACATATATATATATTATTTTTATATAGTAGTTAATTACACAAAATTATATATTTAGATACTTAAATATTTTCTCACATCATTAAACTAATACTATGTACTAATTGACCTCTTATAAGTCACACATAATCACATCTCATTCCATTGTAATATCCAAAAATAGTTTATGAAACACATAAGTTTATCAACACATAGCTCTCAACCATATTTATCTTGCCTAGTTAAGCCATTTTCTCTACCCAAGAAAAAAAATTTGAAAAAAGTTGAGAGCCTAATTCTAATAATGTTGAAATTTGAAAAGATTAATATAAATAAATACTCATTGAAAGAATTTGGATATAATTAGAGTGGGAGAGAAAGAGGGAGAGAGTTGTGAGAATAGAGAGAATTGACGGATATATATATTAAAGAAAGGGCGTAGTTTATAAAATTTAGAAATAAAACAAAAAACTAAATTAAAAACAAAAAGATTGGAATTGTGATTGTTGAATCACTTAAGGTCAATCGCGGTCAATGGTTGGTCAATCTTTTGACCACAGCTGAGGTTGGCCGATAGGATCCATTGAACTACAGCCTTCGTCACTCGCGGTCTCTTTTCTTTTATATAGTCTCGTGATACTATGGTGGTGTCACAATGTTGAATCCACTATCTAAACCCAGATATTTGTGCCGGCAACTACTTGATCTTCTAGTTAAACCAAGCAACTCAACCTTAATACACATAGGTACAATAACAAAGTGCAAGTAAAAAAAGAAAAAAAAAAGTAAAGAAGAAAGTACACAAAAATAATACGGCCCTATCCAACCTTTAACTTCTATTAAAGATGAATAAGGATTATAAGAGATAATACAAAATCTTTATGGTTACAAGCAACTCTTAGCTTGCAGTAGCTAGACTTTCTCACAAGGGTTATCTAGTCTCTCATGTATTCTTTATAACAATGAATGAGATGATATATTAATACAACTAAATGCCTAGGCTATTTATAGAGCTTCTTTGAAGTAGTTCTCAAGCCATCAAGAATCTGACTCTATCTTGCACTCAACTACGTGAAACTTATTCCTAAGCCTTCGTAAGGTCACCACCACCGGATCATCCCAACTTATCCATATTCTTTTGGGACAATGCATTGGACTTAGTCTCGGATAAAACTTCTTCTCTCACTAGGACTCTACCTCCTCTCAGGGGCCAAACCTAAGAACCATTCTCTCTTGTAAACCCCTCTGCCACAAACCAGTCTACAGATTTGCACACGGCTTCCGACATATGCATAACTTATGTCGGTCTAGCCCCTATTAGATTTTGATCATGAAATAACAATTAATGTGCAATAAAAATTAAAATGAAATCTATGCAACTATCACTCATACGTAATTAAATGGGTTTAGGAGAAGGAAGACAAATTTATTACCTCGAGAAAGCAGTTTTAAATTTTTTCTTCACTCATGAAACTCTTTCGTAAAATTTGTCCAAGCATAAACTATCAAAATTCCAAGCGTAAGAATTTATCTAACAGTATCCACACAAAAAACCATACTCTTCAAATACCCAGGAACCGATCCTAGTGGGTTTTGTTTGGCAATGTTGGGGATTAATTATTCTTTAGAAGAAAACGAAACGGAAAAAGGCTTTTCTAATTTTTGTTCTCGGGAAGACGGCGGATTTTTTCATCACCAAAATGAGAACCAATTCTCTCTATGTATGTGTGTGTGTGTGTGAGCCTTTAACCACATTGTAGAAACAAAAGCACGGCTTGTGTCCTAATTCTTTTAGGAAACAAATATTTTTTCCCTTTTCAATTATGGGCTTTGAGATTTGAAATTATAATTTGGTCCATGAATTATAACAAGTTTATAATTCAATTACGAACTTTTAAATAATTATAATTTTATCCAACTAATTATAACATTTTATAATTAGCCCATAATTATTATTTCTTCTCACAAATTAATTATATAATATTATCATATAATATTTTGAATACCATTTCCTCTATTGTGTGTGATCTATTAGGTTTTCTAGTCAATTATTATCTAATATGAATTAATTATATCGTAATAGAATTAATAATCTTTTTATAATTAGAATTAATTTATTAATTCTATTCTCTAATTAATAAATTCATATTTAGTAGATCAAGAGCATCATCTGACAATGCATCATAATCACCCAAAAGTCCAAAAGTCAAGTAACTTGACGTGAACCTTTCAATAGCAAAATATCGGTGTAATAAACTCCATTTGTAACACCCCACTACCTAGGCCCAACAGGATCGGGGATGTTGCTCCGTCCAAAGGACAAATGGTCTTTATAACTAGGTCACACCAACGAAAATGAAAACAATACTTTAAAATTTGAACTTATTACAATCCAAAATTCAGGAACAAATCCAAAATAAACTGTTCACTATCATTTCTCAAAGTAACATATAAAATAAATAACACAAAATCTTCAAAGCAGGCAACAATCTAACTACTCATCTCCATAGCAGGATCGACCTGAAAATATGACATAAAAGGTGATGAGATAAAAATCTCAATAAGCCTGTGTGTGCTTTGAGTGTTTCAAGTAAAACGGTTCATGTATGCAAGTTGTAAAGATTGTATAGAAGAAAATGCTGGCAAGTAATAAATAAGGATTAAAACAAATAGTGGCTTTTTACTTTTCAAACCACACATGTGCGCAATAAATACAACCACTCAAATGGGTAGCCATAAGTTACCACACATTGGGCCCCATGACCATAAAAGGGTCAGAATGCCACACTTTGTGCAAACTGACAAAAAGGTAGGTGATCGGCCTACCGAATAAGATACTTCTCCTTCTCTACACCCAAACATATTGGTTGTCCATTCCGAAAACACACAATCCATTTGACTGAAACTTGCTAGCTCAGACCGGCATGACTAAGTAGTACTATCGCTTCTCTAAGTTGAGTTCATCTCCTAGAGGTGGCCTCCTGCCAGAAGACTCGCTCTTACTCTTCAAAACTAGTACTACTAGCCTACCCTTATTGAGTACTCAACGTTGATTGTCCCACTTGGAAGAAAACGGACAAAACATTGCTTTACTTGGAAATAGTAATTAAGGGTTCTAAAATTCGTGTCAAAGTGGGTTTTTAGAAAGAGTTTAGTGTTTGTGAAACTGCTTGTTTGGTTTTCAAATGATTTCTCTGTCTGAACAAGAAAGGAAACAATCCTTAATTGCCTTTATAAAATGAGTGTCCATTCACTTCGCGTTTGGCTTGCCATAATAACCTTTTGTCATCAAATAAATTTATGCAGGAACTTACCTGATCCTTTGCTTGCAAATTCACAAATCTTCCAAAGCTGACCTAATCCCGCTTAGGGTAAACACAAGTCATATGGTTATACTCAATCTATATTTACTTCCATAAATAATCATAGTTCAACTTAGTACAATCATGACCCTAATGTTCTAAGCTTTAAGGCTAGATGATAAAGGGTTTTATAAAATAAGTCTAGCTTGATATGTGAAAATAACTAGGGGTTGTAAAATAATTACTAATAAGTTATAAGTTCAAATATAAATCTTGAGTATTGTTATTAATAAATAAACTATGGTTTAATTGATGAAGAATCCTAAATCTTAGATGATATTATTAAAATAAATAATAAATTATTACTAATATCTTAATTAATAATTAATAGATAGAAAATAATAAATAAATTTTATTAAATTTTGATCAATAGATAATAAATAAATTTCAATAGTATTTATGAATATATGGCCTACAAGATTAATATTTTACCTATTATTATTATTATTTATATAAAAGGTTTTATTTATTTATTTATTTATTTATTTATTTATTATTATTATTATTATTATTATTATTATTATATATAAATATTTATATATACTATCTTTAATAAAAGATATCATTTATTTGGCTATAATATTACTCTTCCATTTAATATTCCAATTCCAACTTCTTAGGGTTTTCGAAATCTTTGAAGGAAATCATAATATTAATTTTAATTAACGTAATAAAATTGGTCAATTGAAATAGTTTAGGATCAACAAGGTCATGATCATAATTTTCCTATTGCTAACAAGAATCATGAAGATAAACTCCAACATCAATCAACAAACTATTCTATTCATGAATAAAGGCTTAAATCCATACCTACTATCACATGGCTAAATCTCTACTAAGTATAATCATATTCATGGCTTCAATGAAAACAAAAACATAATACCCTATTCACCAAGGGTGACATAATATCTAGCATGCTTAAACATCCATACTCACTCAAGACATGAAGAACATGCATCGATCCGCAAGAAATATCATAAAACTTAACCATGGCAAAACATTATCATGCTTCAATCTCAACTCCTTTATACATAAGCACATACTCAATCCCCAATCATATTCTATTTTTTTCTAACAACATCTAAGAGACATGATTTTAGAATTAAAGAGAAGGTTAAAGAGAAATACTTGGTTGATGACTATCTCGATGAAGATTCAAGGAGATCCACACTCTTAGGAGGTTTGAATCGTCCAAGAAAGAAGAAGAAAAACAGCCGTGGTTGAAGCAACCATTTCGAGAGAGAGAGAGAGAGAGAGAGTATTAGTATATCATGTTAAAGTTGAAGGGAAAGAAGATGAACAAAATCGTTCTTGGTTACCTTGATAGTGTTCTTGAGACTTCAAGAAAAATTCTGATTTTTTATCCGATAGCAGATTTTTATTTTCAATATTTGATGATATAAAATCCAGAAATGGATTCTAGGGAGTGAGTAGGCGTGATCTGGAGTTTTTTGGAAGGGATTGGAGGTGTTTAGAGGGGTCTTAGGCTTGAAGAAAGGTAGTGTGTGTTCTTGGTGTTCTTGGAGGAATGGAGAAAATTGGATAGAAAGCTAGACGAAATGATGAAGGGTTTTGGCCGAATGATTGAGGGATTCTTGTGATTTGATTTTCAGATTAGCGAGAAGAGGGAAATTTGGTTGTTTGAATTTCAAATGGAGTAATTCATGGAGTGTTTTAAGGTAGAAGATATGGTAATGTGGTTTGATTGATGGAGGTTCTTGGAAGCTACAATGGCTGACTGGTTTTGCTTTGGTTTTGTTGAAATGAATGAGGGTTGAAGGAGCTATAGGTTGGCCGAAATTCTAAGTGCAATGGTGGGAGAATTTCTGGTTGTTTGAAACTTAATCCAAGGGAGTTTTCATGGAGAAATTGCTGAAATTTTAAACTTCAATTGAAAACTTGATTGGAGTAATTGAAGGAGGAATTTAAGGAGTGGCTATGGAGTCCAATCGTGCAGGTCAGTAGAAGAGGGCAATGGAGTTTAGTTCATAGCTAACTAAGGTTAACTTCACAGAAGTTTGAAGTGCTTTTCGGACAAGGCTTGAACAGAGAGCAAGGCTGGAATTTTTCTGGTTGGATATTCGAATGGTTTGTTGGAAATTGTTGTGCAATTTTTTCTGCAATGTTCCAATCGATTTATAGAGAGTTTGGAGAGGTATTGGAGATTCCTTTAAGGCTGATTTACAGCATTCTTTATGGAGGAAAGGTAGAGGTAATCCACCAGTTTGAAAGGTAGAAGAAACAGTTTGTTCTTGGATTGCTAAACATTGAAGCTGACCAGAATTTTTTTCTGGTTTGCATAGCTTTGGACAGTCCGATTTTTGGCAAAGGATTTCAGTCTTCAAACTGAACAAGTTGGCCATTTTTCTGGCAGCATTTGAGTAAGAAAAATGTTTGAAGTTTTCGAAGGCTAAACTGTCCAAGAATTTGAAAAATTTTCAGATTACTTCTATGAAGAAGATGAATACTAAGGAGTGAAGTTTGAAGGTTCAACCATGGAGATTAATTCTCTTGGGAACCTTCTTTAACTCCCTCCCTATTTTCAATCAAAATTCTATCCTCTAAGAGCCATTTTCGAAATTCCAAGGTCAATAAACCTTGCTGAATTTTTTGGAATTAAAGTATGGATTTGGATGAATTGAATAAACTTAATTAGTAAAGGATTTAAGGTAAGTTAGGGAATAAAAAGACATGAATCCCTTAAGAATTCTTGTAGGGAATAAGAATAGGATTAGAACATTCTCTTCATATCTCCTTTAGGACAATACTCCTATTTCTACTTATGGAATACAAAGGACGAAAAATTCAATCCAAAAAGAAATAATCATAGCAAAAACTTAAATGATGTGATTTGAACTCAAGACCTAAGAGATTATTTTCAAAGCTTTAACCACTAAACCACAACAACCCTTGTTCTTATTTTTTCTCTCAAATATTCTTCCTATTAAATCCTCAAGCTATCTCCCTATTTTGACCTGAAGAAAAATTACCATTTTACCATTTCTACTCAATAAGCACAACTAAGCATTCTAGACTATAAATTATAATTCTAAAGCACATAAAATCATTTCAAATTATATTTATGTATGTAAGAAGATATGATATTTATCCTGACCCCCTTACTTTAAGGTTGGCTTTAGGTGGAGTTTCACACCTTTTATTATACTATATCTCATTTAGTTTTAGAGTATAGAATTAGTAACAATTCCCACTAGAATATAATTAATTCTAACCCGAATTTATTAGTACTTGATCCAAAATGCATTACTCAACATGTGTATCAATTTGAAACAAATTCTAACACATAACTGCCATGGCTAAGGGATTTTTGAGTAATGATTCTCTACAGGTGACAAATGAGATATACACTCCCACTATTAGGAGTGATGAATCATTTGTTGACCATCTCAACTACTTTTATTTATTTTATATTGTACCCAATATGCATCCTATAGGTGGTCCCAGAGGAGACTCCAAAGATTAAAATCAAAATACAATGCTTAGTAAATAAAGTACTTTGGAGATTTCAAGTTTAAGAATAGTTGCGCATTTGCTATAATGAGATTATATCACTAACACTAAATAGTTATCTATGCGATTATCTCATAGCTAAGTCATTCAATGAATTTGTTGAATTAATAAGTATCCACGTGTTAACGTTGAGTATCACAATACTCAGGATGTAAGAACACCGCTTGATCTAATCAAGAAGTATAACACGTGTTAATCTTTGCGCATTAATGATATCCTATTTCATTAATATTATGACTAGGGATAATTTAAGCACATGTACTACATAGTGTAGTAAAAATCTCATATTATGATTTCTATTATAATTTTCTTAATACAATACTATGTGCTTAGGACTTTATCTAATAGTTTTATACACATATACGCTGAATGATTAATTAAACTGAAAGATAAAGAATGTCTTTTATTAATAAATGTGCAAAATAATTGTACAAATAATTGGTTTTAGAGCATAATTCTAACAGCCCGCGCATACATAGCTAAGTCTGCCTACCATGCCTTGTTTCACCCTTTTGTTAAGTTCGAAAAGTTTACCTAAGCATTGGCCTTGATTTTATCTCATAGCCTATTTTGCTTCTAAGTCCTTCGCGGTTTATTCATCTCGTCCTAGCACTAACATTGGCAAAGCCTTCCTATCCGTTGGGTCTACTTGCCTATTAGCATGGTTTGCTTTACGAGAGATCCAGGTATCGTTGTGAGTACTTCTAGGCCAAACTTACCGGTCTAACATACCTCCTCTACTTAGAGAGGTTAGCATCCTCATCGATGTCGAAGGTTGTTAAATCTTCTGATACTCAGGAATCGCCTTCTCAAATTGCTACAAGTTCACATCCTATTCTCAAGTCGCATCAACAACACTTTCACCTTTTCAATGGACTAAGTATTCCGTTCGTCGGTTCTTTTTACTTTGTCCCTTGGTCAAGTGAGTTAGAATTTTCTCTACCTATTTGTTATACTCCCGGATGACTAGTAGAACTCAGACCATCTACTTCAAGAAACTCACATAGAAGGTAAGATAGATTTTCAACCTGTTGGATAGCTTAAACCTGTAAGCTATTCTTCCAACCTTCTTGATGATTTTAAAATGATCGTCGTACTTAGGAACCAAACCCCTATGTACTGCTTTGTTGCTAATTTTTTTCTTAATTTTGGGAATCAATTTTAATATCACCTGATCCTCTACTTGGAACTTTATGTTCCTCTTGTTCTAGTCATCATACTTCTTTATTCGTTGTTAGGCTAATGTCAAGCTATCACAAAGCTCATGTACTAGCTCTTGCTTAGCTCGAGCAAATCTGTAAACCGTAGGATATTTACCCTCACTTCGTTGCAAATGAGTCTCGTAGAGCATTACCAGTTGCTGGCTCGTTGCCAACTCAAATGGGATCACACCAGTTAATGAACACTTGTCTAGAATATATCTCAACTATGCAGTATCAAAAAAGTCTACCCAATTCTTCTAGCTAACAATGATATAGTGCCTCAGATAATTTTCCAAAAATGTATTGATCATCTCAATCTGTGCATTTGTTTGAGGATAGTTTGTCATGGAAAGCTTTAATTCTAAACCTAATATCCTAAACAAAGCCATCCAGAATCTTCCCTCAAATCTCGTATTATGGTCATTGATGATATTCTTTGGAATCCCAAAGTACTTCATCATGTTCTTGTAGAACAATCAAATAGTTTTCTCTATTGAACACACCTTAGGAATAGGGGCAAAGACTGCATACTTCAAGAGACTATCAACTACCATAAAGATCGAAACCATACTTTTCACCTCAAAAAATTAGAGATGAAGTCCAAAGAAACCGACTACCATAGATGATCTGGGATTGGTAGAGGTTGTAGCAATCCAGCTTCCCTTCTTGCCTCTCACTTATCCAATTAGCACACCAAATAGAACTTTACATATACTCCAATGTCTTGCTTCATCTTAGGCCAAAATAATCTCTTTGATAATAATGTCCGTATCTATTCCATACTTGGGTGACCATCCCACTGTGGATTATGGGTCTCCCTCAAGAATTCTTATCAACAAGTCCCTACTAAGACATAGGATCTACCTCATTTGGCATGGAGTAATCCATCCTCTATCTAGTAGCGTCTAAGCAAACCTTTTCGCACTTAGTCCAGCAACTTAGCATAGTCTATGTTTGCATAATATAACCTTCTGATCTGATCCAAAAAGTCAGACTCCATTATAGTGAGGGCTACTATAGTCTCCCCCACTTATTTTTGGCTTAGTGCATCTGCCACTACATTCTCCCTTCCTGATCTATGCACCTAATCAAAATCAAATTTCACTAAAAAACTCTTGCCATTGTGTGTGCTTAGGACTCAGCTTCTTCGAAGATTTAAAATAGGTGTTGGCCACATTATTTATCATAACTATAAAATATGCACCTAGCAAGTAATGTTTCCATATTGTCAAATAGTGTACTATTGTCGATTCGTGCACCGTTGTTCACACTCGTTGAGCTTTTGATTCTTACCTACTACTGGTTATTTATCTTGTATCGAAACACCCCTAATAGCTATATGAGGCATCAGTATATACCTCAAATAAGAGATTGAAATCCAATAACTTCAAGATTATTCTAAAGTAATAGCATGCTTCAAGCTCTGGAATGCTTCCTCATACTTAGCACCCAATCTCACTTTCGATCCTCCTCCAACAAGTCAATCAGTAGGGCAGCCATTGTAGAATGTTCCTCCAAAAACCATCTATAATAGTTAGCTAATCCAAAAAATGACCGCAATTTTGGCATCTTTGTCAAGGCTGGCTAATTCAAAATAGCTTCCATATTTTTGTGATCCATCTTAATTTGTTCTTGACTGATCACGTGCCTAGGAAATGTGATCTCTATTCTTCCAAACTCATACGTCTCATTCCTTACGTGCAACTCATGTTCCCTAAGTTGTTGGACCACCTTTCTTAGATGCACCACATGTTTCTCTAAGAACTTGTTATACACAATGATGTCGTCCAGATACACTACCATGAACTTATCCAGAAAGTCGTAGAGGATATTATTCATAAATTGCAGAAACTGGCAGCAGAACTAGTCAGATCAAATGGCATAACTAAAAATTCACATGAGTCATACCTCGTTACCACCATGGTCTTGGCATCATCTCTCTCGAAAATCCACGCTTGCCAAAAGCCCGATCGAAAGTCAATATTCGCGAAGTATTTCCCCGTCACTAACCAATCAAATAAGTCTACTACATTTGGAATTGTAGACTTATTTTTTATCGTCAACTTGTTCAATGCCTAGTAATCCACACAAAACTAGAGTAAACTATCTAGCTTCTTTTGCAAAAGCATCGGAGCTCCCTATAAGGGCTTTAAAAGGAACCATCCAACTTATTTCTAGTAACTACTCAGCTGCTTCCTTAACTCCTCAAACTCAGCAAGTGACATGTGGTGGGGTACTTGGGCTGGAAGAACAATACTCAAAACTAACTCAATCTTATAGTTCATTAAACATTTTAGGGGTAAGCATTTGGACAATTTCTTAGACATTACATTAGCAAAGTCATCTAAGATATCAGCTATCTCTTCCAGGATCTCCTAATAAACATCTTCCTTTATTTCTACCAATGCGGCTAGGTAAGTCATCTCACCATGCCTTAGTCCAGACTTAATTTGTAGGGTGGACACTATCCTGAGCTCTTATTTTCCCTTATTAACATGTGTACTTTAAACAAGAGAGGGGGGCCTACTCATTTATGATCATCATTCTTCCCACATATGGCAAGATTTCCACATTTGCTGCTACTCGGACCTCGTTCTTAAAAATAAAATTAAAGTCATTCAAAGGAACTACTATGAGATTGCTACTATTCTACTAAGTTCTAACTTGCAAGTTCATGCTTTCCATTCCCTATGCTGGCGTGGCTTTAGAGTTCACTACCTTTAATCGACTCGAATATTCAACTATATTGAGGCCTAACTGTTTGGCCTGAAAGTCTGCCACGAAATTATGGGTTACTCTTGAGTCTAACATAGCCAGTATTTCATTCCCATTAACTCGAGCTTTCACATATATCAATCCACGTTGTGGAGCCTTCCCAATAATTATAGCATTCAGCAACTGTAAAGGATTGACACGTTGAGGTATTATTGATCCTTGACTCTCCTAGACTTAGGCTGCACCGAGCTTCCCACGATTCTTGTTCTTCTTGAAATAGTGTGCTATATAATAAGGACTAACTCATTTATGATCATCACTCTCCCAACATGTGACATGACTACCACATTTACTGCTACCTAGAATGCATTCCTAAGAATAAAATCGAAATCATGCAAAGGAACTGCCATGAGATTGCTATTGTTCTGTCAAGTCTCAACTTGTAATTTCACGCTTACCATCCCTTTACTTGCATGGCTTTCGAGTTCATTTCCTTTAATCGACTCAAATGTTCAGCAATATTGAGCCCTAGTTATCTCGTCTCAAGGTCTACTACGAAATTATTAGCTTTTCTCGAGTCTAACATAGCCAGTATGTTATTCCTATTGACTCAAGCTTTCACAAATATCAATCTATGTGATAGAGCCTTCCTAACAATCATAGCATTCAACAACTATAAAAGATTGGCATGTGGTGTTTCGATTCTTAACCCTACTAGATTTAGGTCACACCGAGCTTCCCACGATTCTTATTCTTCTTGGGATAGTATACTATATAATGAGACTCCCCATATGCATAACAGTTGTCTTTTGGGGCCTTTCTGGGTTTAGAACCTCCGTCCTTATCCTTCTTGATGTCCCTACCTAAAGAAGCTTTACCTTTCTCTTTGGCATTACTCTTCTGCTTTTTCATATCTTTTTTTTGCCTTAGCTATGACTAGGATTATTGTTCTTGCCAAGCTTCCCACGATTTTTGTTCTTCTTAAGGTCGTGTGCTATATAATAAGAATCCCCACATGTACAGTAGTTATCTTTTAGGGCCTTTTTAGGTTTACAACTCCGTTCTTATCATTCTTAATGTCCATGCCTAGGGGTGCTTTACTTTTCCCTTTGGCATTACTTTTTTCCTTTTTCAGATCTATCTTTTTATCTTGGCTAGTGTTGAAATATATGCCCTCTAGACTAGTTTTCTAATGTAATTATCGAATTTATTAATAAAAGAATTTATTCTCAATTTTTTTTTTGTGAATTTACATTTTATTTGTGTACGATTTACGTTTAGAAAGGACCCATTGTATTTAAGTAAGTGATCAGTGTGAATGATTGTCTTTCACAGTAAGATATGGATCACGGGTTACTTAACACATAAATGTTTGTTCTTAACCGATTGATAAGAAAGGGAATCTCATCATATATAGATTATTGTATTATGAATTTCAAATGGGGAATGACTTACCTTTAACCAGTGAATAGTCCACTCACTTCATAGCATGGACGTATTTCAAATACGTAGAACATGACCTATAATAGTGGTTTCTAAAAAAACTATTTAGAAGAAACTTAAACTATTATTGCTACAGCGTGGACTAATACTTTACCACTTGAGTATAAGTTGGTGGTCTGACGAAACTGGAAGCATGTACTTTGATATGATGTAGTTGAGGTTCTTTCGTAAAGTCGATATACTTGTATGTTGGGTATATGTAACTAGTTAGTTAAGATAAATTTATACAAGATAATTTCTGTGCTATATCGTTCCTTATGACTGTTCAAATGATCTAAATATCCAAGGCCCTAGGGAACATGACTTGGATGTTTACTTTAGGGTAACTCCCTTAAAAAGTAGACACATTCCAGCAGTTGTGGATCATTGGACTAGAGGTAAAAAAATGATAAATGTCTATTAGAGATGTGTTAGTACACTCATTTTCTCTAAATTCATGGTAACGCGTAGAGGGATATTTTAGTCATTACACCTGTATGTTGAAGGCTTTGCTAATGTAGCATTATCCTTGAGGTCAATATTTTCTTATAGTGATATTAGAAAATATTTAAAATACAAAATATAACTATTTATATAGTATGGGTATTTTGGTCATTTTAGTAGCCAATGCGATGTGTCTTTTGGTTCCTGGAATAGCCCTTAAGTCCTGATAGATTTGAGTTAAGGAATTGGCCTTGATAATTATAGATTTTATTTTATTTTATTTAAGTATTCTAATTTATTATTGGACTAAAATAAAATAAAAGGCTCGAGAAATAGTATATATTTTATCTAGTTTAATTGGTTAATTAATTATTCAGGGCCCAAGGCCCAGATTGAATAATTAAAAAATTAATCTATGTATAAACTAGATAAAAGGCCTGATATTTTATATTGGTCTATTTGGGCTTATTAATTATTTATTGGATTGTTTAATGAAGCTCATAAAATAAATAATTGAGATTTATTATTTATGGGTGTTCAAACCCAAGAGTAAATAATTTTATTTGGCCAAATGAATAAGACCAGGGATAAAATAAAATAAAAATAAATAAAAATAACACGAGATAGATCCCGTATTATTTGGCGTGAGAAGATAACAGAAAGTATGGTGCTTTTTGTTTCACGTTGTTGGTCTCTCTCTCTCTCTCTCTCTCTCTCTGTGAATGCATGAAAAGAAATGAAGAGAAAATCAAGGTGCGAGTGCTTGGATTTCATTTCTTTTCACAGTGAACCCATTTTCTCAGAGGCTTTCACAGGCTAAGAATATAGCAAATCCAACATTTTGTAAGCTTCACCAGTAGAGAAAAGGGCACCATTTCAGAACCTCAAAAGCTTCACGTGAATGAGACGAAGTTGACATTTACAAGGACGTGATCTAGTAGCTTCAAACATCCTAGTACAGACATCTTCTTAGTGCCAATAAGGTCATTCAAACACAGAGGTAAATTTTTTTGTTCTATAAGCATGCTTTTAGTTTCATCATTTTGCCATTTTTAACCTTTAAGTGGTATCAGATTCATGGTTTGGCAAATATAGAAAGCATGTTAGGCTTATCTAAAATAAGAAAATATTTGTTTTGAATGTTTTTTGTGAACCTTTACTTTTCTGGTATGGGATAATCTTTGTGTAAGCTTCGCGAGTGGAAATATAGAAATATTGTAATTTACTGTTTTCTTAGATGAAACATGTAAGCCCATATTTTTAAGGGTATAGGAGCTTGTTAAGTGGCTTTACATGCTGCCTATATGAAAGAACCAGAAGAAGAAATGCAAAATCACAGAAGAAAAATTGCAGAAAAATTTGGAGAAGATGAACCAAGCCAAGCCAAGCCAAGCCGAGCAGAATCGAGCCGCCTGCCTTGGATGTGTGTGGAGCCGTCGAGCCGCAGCTTGAAGCCGTAGCTAGCAGGTGCGTGAGGAAAGCTTCCTCACGGAAGCTCCTGGCTTTCTCGAGCGTCGCGAGGAAGTGAATTGCAATTTGCACCGTCTATGGGCCATGATCCAGTATGGCAAGTGCATTGGACCTGAAATATATATATATATATATATATATATATATTTTGTCCCAAACCAGACGAAATTATTTTTATTGCAATAGTTAATATTCTTTAAATATTTTACATGAAAAATGATAGTAAAATTTAGGATTAAACAAGACTATTAATTAATTAATATGTTTAATTCTATTATTTGGACATTTAGATTAAAAGAATAGAAAAGTATGAAAACGTTTACATTTTTCTAACATGCTTATTATTATTTTTTTTTTTACCTTATATGCACATTTTCTCAAAGACCAAAGTCTTTGAGAATTTTTAACAAAGAAAAATATATATTTTTTAAATCAAATGGTTAATTATAATTCGAACAAAAATTAATTTTTGGTTATTTTCTCAAAAAAATTTATCCTTGACATAGAAAATATTTTGGATTTAGATATTTTTGTGAATTAAAATAGAAAATAATTTTGATTTAAATTTAACAAGAAACATTATTTTTGTCAAATTAAACTTGAGATCAAAATCTCTCGAAAATTTTATTGAAATTTTTTGAAATTATTATGTTTATTAACTTAAATAAAATTAATCCATGAAAAAATTTCTCAAATGGTATAAATCTTGACATATAAATTTTTATGGGTTTAGATATTTTATTTTTTATTAAAAGAAAATTTAATTGAAATTTTTAAAAGATATTTTCCAAGAACACCCTTATTTTAAAATATTAAGTGGGAGAGGGGTTCCAACGGTCCCACGGCTTTCATCACGATCCTCATTAAAGATTATGGGTCTCCTCGCGTCACCCTGAGAATGAAACCGTATAGAATAGGGATATCACAAGAATCTAGAACTAATGGATGAATGTAATTAATAATCCGGAACACGTGTTATGATCAGCCAGTCCACGTTCGAGGTTATAGTATAAGGAATGTCCATAGGAAAGGAGAAGAAACGGTCATCTCACGATAAAGTTATCTTCTAGATCATTAGCTAAAAGGGAAATTAATTTGTGGTGGTTAATACACTTAGCTTAGGAAATTGTTAATCTTCCCAAGAAACTATGATAGTTTTTCTAAGAGCCAAATTAATTATATTAAAGATAATAGTGATAGAGTTAATTATTATCGGATTTAATATGAGGATAAAGTCAAAAATTATTTTATTTTTCACAAATTGATTTTTTTTTTTATTTTCAAAAATAGTTAGTGGAGGTTCTTTTAGTCCTTTGGCCTTTATTCTCCAAGAGAATAAGCTAACGGGTCCAAATTATGTGGATTGAAAAAGAAACATAGAGATAATAATCACTGCTGAGGAGTATAAGTATGTCCTCTTTGACACCTTTCCTGTTATCAGGGAGGGTTGCACCACTGAGGAGCGAGTGGTTGAGAAAACATGGAAGAGATGGCTCAATGCTACATATTGGCCTCTATGTCTAATGTGTTATAATTTAAACACGAAAACATGGCCACTGTGTACAACATTAGTCAATTACTAGCCATGGTGTTCGCAGATAAAAGCCGGCCTGCAAGATAGAAGGCTCTTAGGGCGATCATCAACACTAAGATGGTTGAGGGAGCATCAGTCAAAGAGCATATGCTTAAGATAATTACTGCTTTAGAGGAAGTAGAAGTCTTAGGGGCTGTAATTAACTCCGAAAGCCAAGTGAATATGGTTCTCGAATCTCTTCCAAGCTTTTTTACTCAATTCAAGTTAAATTATAACATGAACAAGTTAAACATGAGTTTAACCGAGTTAATGAAAGAGCTCCATATGGCAAAGAAGGTCATGAAGTCACAATTTAAGGCTATGATTGTTAGGACTTTTTCTTCCAGTACTGGGCCCAAGCTCAGGAAGTTCAAGAAGAAGAAGGAAAACGCATCGACCCAGCCCAAAAACCAGTCCAACAAACCCAAAGGCAAATGCTTCAAGTGCGGACAGAAGGAATATTAAAAAATGGAGTGTCCAGAACTTCAGGCCAAGAAAAACCTTACAGGTATTATTGTTCTCTATCTAGAGTCAATTTCAATAGTTAAATCAACTTCCACTTGGATTGTTGATTCTGATACCACTGATCATATCTGTAACTTCTTGTAGAGGTTTAGGAAGATAAGAAGATTCCAGAAGAGCGAGCATGGACTACGAGTAAGAAATAGAGTACAAATACAAGCCATTGCAGTGGAAGAGCTAGATCTTGTTTTTTATTGTAATAAAGTAGCTATTTTTGAAAGATATTTTATATGTATCCAGTTTTAGACAAAATTTGATTTCAGTTACAAAGCTAATAAATCATGGATATTTTATTTCTTTCCATTTTGGTATTACTATCAGTAGAAATGAAGAAGTTTTGTGTACAAGGCACATGTATAGTAACTTATTCTTTTTAAATCCTACAAATAATCAAATAAATAATGCTCAATTTAAACCTTTAAGTAAGAAGAGAAAGACTAATGCCAATGATTCATATCTTTAGCATCTAAGGTTGGGTCATATTTGTTAGGGATATGCCCTAGAGTCAATTTGTACTTATACTATTGTCGTTATATTTTATACAATAATATGAGGTTTTCCTTTCCATAAATAGTGCATTTTTGTTTTGTGGTCGTCAAGTACGTGACTTGATAGTAAAACCCAACAATAAAAATAATGACTATTCTAAAACAGTCCCTAATCGATTATTATTATTGGAATAATAATAAATTAATATTAGTATAATTGTTACTAGATAGTTATGTTTTACTGGTCATGAATATTTGTGATATCAAGTCAAAACATAAATAAATGTTAGAGAACATTGTATTGGACATGACCTACTGTGAGAGTGCTTTATGGAACATGTCATAAGTACTTTCTAGCTATAATGATATTAAAAGTCATTCGACCTAAATTCATCATAGTTTCCTACTTGATAAATTCTATATTTTAACGTTGTTTAAAGTTGTCTAACTAGATAATAAATTAAACTACTGTTGGATATAGAATAAATCAAGGAGAGGAATATGATTGATTGTGATGGAATTTGTCCCTCTCAATTATGGGAGAGATATCTATGGGCCCCTTGATAAGTTAGACTGTTAAAATGCATGGCCGTACTCAAATATATCAATCTAAGATATTGATATCATTTGTTTGAACAGTCTACTATGTAATCAAGAAATAATTGATTAAGCTTAATAAGGATCACATGTTACGTGCCTTATGCTTAATCTGGATATCGTGTGACAAAATGACTAAATATAAAATTATGGTTTGGTTCAAAGGGATCACTGATCTTCATTTAACCTGAATAGTTATAATGTTTTGTTAGAAATTGCTTATAACTTGTGGGCCATTTAAATATGATTTAGGCACACTGCCAGTATTAAATGAACCTATAGGGTCACACAATAAGCGAACTTGTTAGGTTATTTTTCTAGTAACCAGATTTGATAAATCTGAAAATATGTCTAAGTTAATCAAACTTAGAAAATTTACCAGATACAATGAATTTGGAAATATGTCCACATTCGATGTATCTGAATGATGTTCAGATTATAAGAATCTGACTCGATAAATTAATTAGTTAAATTATCAAGATAATGACAGAATCTTATCATATCAGTTTTTAATTTAATTTGAATGTAAATTAAAATATGATAAGATATTGTCAGATTTGGACTCTAAGAGATCGGATATTTTTAAGAAAACCCTAGTCGTCTTCACAATAGTCATGTTCTGTTGAAAAATTCCGTGCCTCTATTCACCAGAAAAAAACCTCTCAAACCCTAGGCGCTAGCACTCTCGGGGTAACGAGTCAGTTCGCCATGTGTACCTATAGAGGACGTTTGCACACTACAGTGTCTGGTGATCATTTGAGTTGCACGTACGACAGCACAATCAGAATTAAAGGATCTCGATTACGCCGAAGAGAAGTAATTCTGTAAACCTTAGATATTCTCAATCGTTTACTTGAATCCTCGAAAGGGATTCGTGAATGTTTTTTGCGTTTAGGAGTCCACGAATCCTAACAATATTAACTCAACCAGGATTTAGAGGTTAATCCATGATGGGTCATTGGACTCATTAAGATTGGAAAGTTGGCCTCAGTGTGAATCCTGCCTTATAGAAAAAATGACCAAAAAGTCGTTCACCCAAAAGACTGAAAGAGCCAAGGAGATATTGAGCCTTGTTCATACTGATATGTGTGGTCCTTTGTCTACACCAGTTAGAGGGAGTTTTGAGTACTCCATCACTCTCACGGATGATTGTATAAGATTTGATTATGTTTACCTGATGAGGTGCAAGTCTAACTTTTTTGACAAGTTCAAAGAGTTTAAGTTTGAAGTGGAGCGTTGGACAGGTAAACTGATCAAATCCTTACGATCGGATCGTGATGGAGAGTACCTACACGGTGAGTTCAAAAATTATATGGTAAATCATAGAATAGTATCCCAACTCTCTACGACGAGTACACCCCAACAGAATGAGTAGTTGAGAGAAGGAATATGACATTAATGGAAATGGTCCGAAGCATGATATCTTATGTTACTCTTCTGGTCTATTTTTTGGAATATGCCTTGGAAACAGTAGCATATATTCTGAACTTGATACCTTCCAAGTCAGTACCGAGAACACCCTATGAGATGTGGATTGGGCGTAAGTCAAGTCTAAATCATCTCAGGATATGGGGTTGCCCAACTTATGTATTGATCAATGGAGACAAGTTAGAACCAATATCAGAATTATACTACTTTGTTAATATCCAAAAAGGACAAAAGGATGTTACTTTTATCATCTTAAGGAGCAGAAAATTCTGGTAAGTACTAATGTTAGATATTTGAAGGATGATCAAAGTACTTCTACTAAAGGTTCAACAATGTTGGAACTTGAGGAGAAGTTATTTTTGGAATCAACTTCTTCAGACCCGATTATGGAACAAGAAGAGGCACAGCCTCAAGAACCCATACAAACGGAGCTTCATCGTAGTGGGAGGGTATTTAGAGTTCCAGAAAAATAGATAGGAGAGGCTTTCAAGCTGATCTCTGACCATCAGGAATAAGATCCCACTAGATACGAGGAGGCTATTGTTGATGCCAATGCAAATCTATGACATGAAGCAATGAAAGCCGAGATTGAGTCTATATACTTTAATCAGGTTTTGGGATCTTGTAGCTTTACCAGAAGGGATAAAAAATCTATTGGGTGTAAGTGGCTATACAAAAGGAAGAGGGAAGCGGATGGGAAGGTGAAAACCTTCAAATTAGACTTGTGGCGAAAGGGTATACTCAGAAAGAGGGAATCAATTATGAGGAAGCCTTTCCCCGGTAGCTATGCTTAAGTCCATCCGTATTTTCCTTGCCATTGCATGCCATTTCGACTATGAGATATAGTAAATGGATATTAAGACGGCATTTCTTAATGGTCATCTTAACGAAGACATCTATATGTCTCAATTAGAAGGTTTTATTGCTAAAGGCCAAGAACATATGATTTGCAAGTTTAAGAAATTCATTTATAGACTTAAGCAGGCATCTAGAATATGGAACATTCGTTTTGACGAGACTGTAAAGTCTTACAATTTCATTCAAAATGAAGATAAACCATGTGTGTACAAGAAATTGGAATGCATAAATATGATTTTTCTTGTCCTATATGTGGATGACATTCTACTCATTGGGAATGATATAGGAACATTGTCATTTACTAAGGTTTGGCTGTCTAGTTAATTTAGTATGAAGGATTTGGGAGAAGTCAGTTACATTCTCAGGACTAAGCGTCTTAGAAATAGAAAGTAGAGAATGTTAAGATTATCTCAAACGACATACATTGACAAGATGCTGGTCCAGTTTAGCATGGACTCATGCAAGGGAGTTCTAATCCCTTGCAGACATGGGCTGTCTTTTTGTTCTAAGGACTGTCCTAAGTCTTGAGAGGAAAAAGACAGGATGAGTAGGATTCCCTACACTTCGGCTGTGGGAAGTTTCATGTATGTCATGCTGTGCACTAGGCCAGATATCTGCTTTACCATAGGCTTAGTTAGCAGATATCAGTCAAATCTTGGAGAGGTTCATTGGCAAGTTGTAAAGCATATTCTCAAATATCTTAATGGTACGAAAGATTATATGCTGGTTTACAGGGCTGACGACTTGGTTCCTACTGGATACACAGACTAAGATTTCCAAGCAAATAAGGATGAGAGAAAATCCACTAGTGGATATGTCTTCACCTTATTTGGATAAGCTGTTTCATGGAGGACTATCAAACAATCTTATATTACTGACTCAACCATGAAAGTTGAGTATGTGGTAACTTCGGAAGCATTCAAGGAAGCAGTCTGGCTCTGAAAGTTTTTTTCAAAACTTGGAGTTATATCACATATGGACAGGCCGATTATAGTATATTGTGACAACTCTAGAGCAGTCTTGCAATCTAAAGAACCTATGAACTACAAGAAGGGAAAGTACATCCAGATGAAATACCACCTGATCCGAGATTTCATTCAGAGACGGAAAATTGTGGTGGAACAAATAGCCTCAGAGAACAACCTAACATATCCCTTCACCAAGCATTTGGCTGAAAGAGTCTTCAATGGACACTTAGACGCCATAGGAGTGGACACCTACGGGCTGTCTTAGTCATAGAGTGCAAATGAGAGATTGTTGGAATATATGCCCTCTAGACTAGTTTTCTAATGTAATTATCAAATTTATTAATAAAAGAATTTATTCTCAAAATTTATATGTGAATTTACAGTTTATTTGTACACGATTTACATTTGGAAAGGACCCATTGTGTTTAAGTAAGTGATCCGTGTGAATGGTGATCTTTCACAGTAAGGTATAGATCACGGGTTACTTAACACGTAAATATTTGTTCTTAACTGATTGATGAGAATGGGAATCTCATCATGTATAAGTTATTGTGTTATGAATTTCAAATGGGAAATGGCTTACCTTTAACCAATGAATAGTCCACTCACTTCATAGCATGAGTGTATTTCGAATACATAGAACATAACTTATAATAGTAGTTTCTAAATGTATTATTTAGAAGAAACCGGGACTATTACTGCTATAGCGTAGACTAATACTCTACCACTTGAGTATGAGTTGGTGGTCTGACGAAGCTGGAAGCATGTACTTTGATATGCTGTTGTTGAGGTTCTTTTGTTGAGCCGATATACTTGTATGTTAGGTATATGTGATTAGTTAGTTAAGATAGACTTGTGCAAGATAACTTATGTGTTATATCACCCCTTGTGACTGTTCAAATGATCTAAATATTCAGGGTCCTAGAGAACATGACTTGAATGTTTACTTTAGGGTAACTCCCTTGAAAAGTGAAAATATTCCAACAGTCGTGGATTATTGAAAAAAATTTTCATGGATTAATTTTATTTAAGTTAATAAACTTAATAACTTTAAAAATTTTTAATAAAAACTTTCGAGAGATTTTGATCTCAATATTAATTTGACAAAAATAATTTTTCTTGTTAAAATTCAATTAAAATTATTTTCTATTTTAATTCACAAAAATATCTAAATCTAATATATTTTCTATGTTAAGGATAAATTTTTTTGAGAAAATAATCCAAAATTAATTTTTGTTCGAATAAAATTAACCATTTGATTTAAGAAAAATATTTTTCTTTGTCAAAAATTCTCAAAGAATTTGGTTTTTGAGAAAACACGCACATAAGGTACAAAAAGAAATAAACATGTTAGAAAACTGTAAACGTTTTTATACTTTTCTATTCTTTTAACCTAAGTGTCCAAAAAATAGAATTAAACACATTAACTAATTAATGGTCTTATTTAATCATAAATTTCCTTTACTATTATTTTTCATGCAAAATATTCAGAGCACATTAACTATTACAATAAAAATAATTTCGCCTGACATGGGACCAAAAAATAAAAAAAATTTATTCGGGTCCAATGTACCTGCCACACTGGATCATGGTCGATGGAAAAACCCATGGGCCGGATCTGGGCAGGTGGACCCGACCCATGCCCTCCCCAGCTGCGTGGTTAAAATTGTTGACTGCGTAGTTGAATTGCAATTGCAAATTCCTCACTGATACCATCAGTGAGGAAAGCTTTCTTGCGGGGGAGGAGCTGCATGCGGCTTGGAGCCGTAGCTCAGTGACTCCTCTCACATCCAATGGCGGCTCAGCTTCTGAGGCTCCAATAGTACCTTCTTCTCCAGAAAGACTTTTGCGTACTGATTTCGATTTTTTCTTCCATTTTGAATCAAAACTCATCCAAACAATCACCCATGCCCTTAAAAACTCTGGGCTTACACAATATCTATGAAAGAATCAAAATACATTGTTCCTATAATTCCACTCGCGAAGCTTATAGTAAAACTACATATACCAGTAAATACGAAGGATCACAATTTTCAACCAAAATAAATATTTTCTTGTTTTATTTAAGCCTAGCATGCTTCCTACATTTGCCAAACTATGGCTCTGATACCAATTGAATGCTTAAAATGGCAAAAATCATCAAAACGAAAGCATGCTAGGAGAACAAAAAATTTACCTCTGTGATTGAATGGCCTTCTTCGCACTGGTGTAAATGTCTGTACAAGGATACTTGGGGCTATTGGATCACGTCCTTGTAATCGTCTATTGTATCTCATTCACGCGAAGCCTTTGATCTTCCGAAATGATACCCGTAGCACAACTGGTGAAAGTTTGAAGATTGGGTTTTGATAAATTTTTGGTGAAGGCTTCACCGAAGGTTTCTCTATGATTTTAGGTTTCTGTTTCTCTATGAATGATAAACCCAGAAGTGCAAAAACAAAAAACTTCCACTTCAATTTATTTTCGATTCATTTGAATCAATTCTCGAGAGAGAATCAATTCTCGAGAGAGAATCCATTCGCTTGCAAACAGAAAGCATCCATGCTTTCTGTTATCCTTTACGCGAAATAATACGGGTTCAATCTCATGTTATTTTTTTAATTAATTAATTAATTAATTTTATTTTTATTTTACCATTGGTCTTATTTATTGGGTCAGATAAAATTATTTATTCTTGAGCTTGAATATTCATAAATAATAAATTTTAATTATTTATTTTCTGAGCTTTATTAAACAGCCCAATAAATAATTAACAAATCCAAATAGACTGATATAAAATTTCATACATTTTATCTAATTTATATCCAAATTAATTTTCTAATTATTCAAGGCCCTGAATAATTAATTAACCAATAAAACTAGATAAAATAAATATTCTCTCTCGGATGTTTTATTTTATTCTAGTTCAATAATAAATTAGACTAATAAAATAAAATCTATAATTATCAAAATCAATTTCTTAACCTAAATCTTTCATGACTTAAGGGCTATTTCGGGGACCAAAAGACACATTACCTTGGCTACTAAAATGACCAAAATACCTCTACTATATAAATAGTTATATTTTACATTTTAAATATTTTCTAACATCACCATAAGGAAATATTGACCTCAAGGACAATGTTGCGTTAGCAAAATCTTCGACCTACAAGTGTAATGATTAAAATATCCTTCTACGTATCGCCGTGCATTTAGAGAGAAAGAGTGTACTAACACCTCTCTAATAGATATCTACCATCTTTAGACCTCTAGTCCAATGATCCATGACTCCTGAAATATTTTCATTTTCCAATGGAGCTACCCTAAAGTAAACATCCAAGTCATGTTCATCAGGGATAATTAGATCATTTAAATAGTCATAAGGGGCGATATAACATAGAAGCTATCTTGTACAAGTTTGTCTTAACTAACTAGTCACATATACCCAATATACAAGTATATCGACTTTATAAAAGAACCTCAATTACAATATATCAAAGCATATGTTTTTAGTTTCGTTAGACCACCAGCCCATACTCAAGCGGTAGAATATTAGTCCACACTGTAGTAGTAATAGTTTGGGTTTATTTTAAATAGTACTTTTAAAAACTACTATTACAGGTCCTATTCTACGTATTTGAAATACGCTCATGCTATGAAGTGAGTGGACTACTCACTGGCTAAAGGTAAGCCATTCCCCATTTGAAATTTATAACACAATAATCTATACATGATGAGATTTCCCATTCTTATCAATTGGTTAAGAACAAACATTTATGTGTTACGCAACCTGTGATCCATAAATTAGTGTGAAAGACCACCATTCATATGAATCACTTACTTAAACACAATGGGTCATTTTCAATCGAAAATCGTGAATAAATAAAATGTAGATTCACAAATAAATTTTGAGAATAAATTCTTTTATTAATAAATTCGATAATTACATCAAATAAACTTGTTTAGAGAACATATATTTCAACACTGATATCTTCAAAGCCCACAACCTGAGATAAGGAAGCTAACTTAACTTCTACCTGAGCAAGTCGATCTGTGAACTCTGCCATGATTTGCTCTCTAACACGAACCGTACTTTAATACTACAATTGTCACAAAGTCGAATCTGTTATGTAAATTCATAAATTTGTGCTAGTAGCTACTTGATCCTCTAGCTAAACCAAGTAACTCAGCCTTAACACACATAAGTACAATAACAAAATACAAGTAAAAGTAGAAAAGAAAGAACACAAAAACAATTAGGGTCCTACCCAATCTTGAACTTCTATTAATGATGAACAAGCATTACAAGAGACAATGTTAAATCTTTATGGCTATAAGTAACTCTCAGCCTGCACTAGACTTTCTCACAAAGCTTATTTTTTTTTTTTCATGTATTCCCTCTATACAAGATCTCTCTATAATAATGAATGAGATGATATATGAATATTGAATGCCTAGGCTATTTATAGAGTAGTTATCAAGCCATTAGGAATTTGACTCCGTCTTAGACTCAACTACGTAGGGCTTATCCATAAGCCTTCAGAAGACCACCACAATCAGATTATCCCACCTTATCCCTATTCCTTTGGGATAAGACCTTAGACTTAGTCTCGGATATAATTCCTTCTCCCACTAGGACTCTATCTCCTCTTGAGGGCCAAGCCCGTGAACCAATCTCCCTTGTAATCTTTGTTGAAAATTTACTTTTAAAGACAAAGAAATTTTGTAAAGATATTCATTTTGCAATAATAAAAGTATTTTTTTAACAAGTTTCTATTCACATTTTTCATTGATGAAAGTCTAAGTACATTAAAAAGTATTCTGTGTGTTGGGTCATGTTTCATAGTAAGGTACACATTATGATTACTTAACATAGAGGCAAAAGGCCAGTTCTTGATCGGTTGATGAAATTGGGCATTTTATCAAGATTATATCATTATATTATGGTTTTCAAATAGAGAATGTTTACCTTCAACCAGTGAGTAGTTCTCATGTAAGCATATTTAGAATATATAGAAATAGACTATATTATAATAGAATTTATACAAGTACTATAACAAATAAAAATTATGCTATTATTGCTATTGCATGGACAAATACTCTATAATTTGAGTATAAATTGGTGGTTTGGTGAGATTTGACGTATATGATTTGATATACTATATGTGAGATTTCTATCATGAGATCAATATCCTAGTATGTGTAGGTATATATCTTTAGTTTGATCAAGATAGACTTGTACAATAGAGTTTTTATATTTTTGTTCATGAAAAGAGGGATCACCCCTTTATGACAGTTTAAGATCATTTGTGAAAAATCAAGACCCTGGAAAATAACTAAGAGTGTTGTTTTAAAGATCATTCCCTTTAAATAAGTGGTTATACTCTTGAAGGTCATAAATTATGGATTAGAGGTCAAATGATGGTAGATGTCATTGAGAAATGCAATAGTACTAATCAATTATATCTTAATGATGGATGTCATTTATATGGATATTTTCGTCATTACATTTATAAGTCGAAGACAAATATAATTGCAATATTATCTTCGGGGTCAATATCTTCATATGTTGATGAATGAAGATATTTAAAATACAAAATGCAGCTATTTGTTTAGTAGGGAGATTTTGGTCTTTTTAGTAATCAAGAATAATATGTATTTTGTTCCCCAAGGTAAATTTATAAACCTAAATAGCTATTTTAGTCATTATATAAAATATTTGGATTGTGTGAGGAATGAGAGAAATTATTTTATTCTAGAAAGTTCATCGAGTTCGAATAATTAATTAAGTTTAAGAATTATTCATTGGTTAGATTAATTAAATAACTCTAATGAACGAATTTAATTTATCGGTTTAAATAAAATAAATAAGGATTGACTTAATAATTGTATTGAGACATATATTTATTATTTTAGATTTTATATTAAATAATAGACACTTTTTATGCAGGAAAAAGTGTTTTTTTTATTATTATTTTTAAAAATCATTCAACTAGCTTCAATTTCTTTTAGCAAATTCACTTGCACTTTTTTCAATTCTTTGTCTTAACATGAACTTCAAAATGTGGTCCATATTTGAATGAGTGTACTTAAATAGATCAAATATACTATCGAACATGTGTCCAGATTTAATTGAAAATTCTTAAATATTTGAATTCAATTTTTAAGCTAAAATTAAAATCTAAATTCAAATTAGAGCAAAGCCTGAATAATTGAATTACGACTATGAGTGTACTTAAATTGTGAATACATTGAGTTTTTATTATTTCAATGAAAGTATAATTTTTTATTTTGTAAAATTAAAAAATTATGGACTTAAAGATCAAATTTGTTATTTGTCTGAACTGTATAAATAAATTATTAATATTTTACAAATAAAATTTTATATTAATTTATTTTTCATCAAAGACAAATTTATATCAATATTTTACCAATCCAATTTCACTCTAATTAACTAATTCACGTGTTCATTTTGGTCTATGCACAAATGAAAGAATATTGTTTCCCACCTATTTCTTTCCCTTTTCCCTTTTTGAAAAGTGTCACCTAATATTTTGGTTGTTTCCCATCCTTAAATATTCTACAAACAACAATTATAACAACTTTTGGTTTCTTGTCATGGAGATGGATCGAGGGACCTCCTTGCATTTACTAGACACGAGATCCCACTGAACCTCGTCAAATATCTTGCTCAAATTGACTTAACACCTTGCGGCTTAACCTCAACTTTAAGGGTGAATACCTTTTGCATTTATTGGGCGCGAGGTCTCAAGACACCTTGTGTCTGGCATTCGCAAGGTACCCCGTGCACAAAAATGCCTCAAATTCTCATCCTAATCTCAGTGGGTATAATGAGTTTTGACCCAATTTGGTCAAAAGACACAACTATCCCAGGCTCAATCTACTATGCTGCCAGCATTTTTTTAACAAAATGGGTCAAAAACCGGCTAACATACCAAAAATGGGTTGATAGGTTACTCATGCCTAGCAGACACGAGGAGTATAGCCGAGTTAAAATCTTTCTTGCGTCTGGCAGACACGAGGCTTAAGTGGGCCTCACATTTAGCAGCGAGATAGTATACTTTTCAGCCATTTTCAGAGATTCTCCACCCTTTTCAACAATTCTCTTCTTTTTCAGAAGAGAATCTCTGAATTTGCTCACGGGTTCCACCGACTGCTTCCTATGTTTTTTACGTATTCAAATTTCTGAGGAGCTATTTTTTCTTTCTTCTCTACAACTGAACACAGAGTTAAACCATTTGTTCTTCTCTGCTATAACAACCTTTTTTTCTTGCTATTTTCCTCACCATCTTTAACCTCCACTCCATTTTTTTTTTCACCACTGACTACCACTGTCACTACTAGAGAAAGCCACTGTTCTAGAACACTGCCGCCGCTAGATTTCCTAATAGTCGGAGTAATTACTAGATATCTACGTTAATAATAGGTTTTTTTATTAAATAATAAAGCAGAAAATGTACTTAAATTCTTTATTTTTAATTTATTACAATATTGAGATTTATTGCTGAATTATATAGCTAATATGTATTCGATGTTGTGAATTTGATTCAAAATAGAATAAATAAATATAAAATTGTAAAGTAAAGATACTAAAAGATGAGAGAAAAGAGAGAATCACTTAAATATGATTTCATTGATTATTTGTTTGTTTACATATGACTCCTATTTATAGAGGTTTTGATATATCATCTGAAAGGATAAGAAGTGAATTTAATAAATGCTATCTTATCTCATCCATTAATAACCTTAGAAAAATGAACAGTCACATTATCTTAAAGATAAATGGATAGAATGAAGAAAATAAACAACCACTTAATATTTTCATAACACTCCCCCTTAGATGTTCATTTTTAACCACTTCGAAAAATACCTTGTTAAAAACCTTCAAAGGAAAAATCCTGTGAGACAAAAACCTAATGAAGGAAAAGAGTACACTTTCCATTCTAGAGGGAATACTGCCTCATTAAAAACCTGACTAAGAAAAAATCCAATAGGAAATAATCTTAGTTAGGGAAAAAGAATACAGTATACATACTTCCCCTCTTAATAACATCTTCAAGATGACTTTATGTCTTTCAACCGACGCATTCTAATTTTATGTACTAATTTTTCAAATGAAGCAGTCAGCAATGTCTTAGTGAATAAATCTACTAGATTTTCACATGATTAAATCTGTTACACATCTATTTCACCTCTCTTCTGGAGTTCGTAAGTAAAGAAAAATTTTGATAAAATATGTTTTGTCCTATCTCCTTTAATATATCCATCTCTTCATTGAGCTATACAAGCTGCATTATCTGCATAAAAGAGGTATTGAAATTTCCTTTTCAGAAGGTAATCCACAATTTTTTCGGATATAATGGATCATTGATCCCAACCACACACATTCTTGGCTTGCCTCGTGAATAGTTATAATTTCAGCATGATTAGAAGAAGTAGCTGCTATAGATTGTTTTGTAGAGCGCCATGATATAGCAGTACCACCACATGTAAATAAATAGCCAATTTGAGAATGTGCTTAATGTGGATCAGATGGATGACTAGCATCAACATATCCAATCAACATTGGATTGGTTCTATTTAAATAAAATAATCCAAGATTCATTGTTCCTTGGAGATATCTTAGAACATGTTTAATATCATTCTAATGTCATCGTGTTGGGGAAGAACTGAATCTTGCTAATAAATTCACAGAAAATACTATGTCAGGTCTAGTATTATTAGTAAGGTACATCAATGCGCCAATTGCACTGAGATATGGTACTTCATGACTAAGTAGTTCTTCATTATCTTCTCGAGGTCGAAAATGATTTTTATTTATATCTAACGACCTCACGACCATTGGAGAACTTAATAGATGTGATTTGTTCATATAAAACCTTTTAAGAACTTTTGTTATATATGTTGATTGATGAATAAAAATACCATCTTCCAGATGCTCGATTTGTAAACCAAGACAAAACTTGGTTCTGCCAAAATTCTTGGTTTTAAATTCTTGCTTCAGGCTATTTCTTGCCTTTTGGAGTTCTTCTGAAGTTTCAATAAGGTTAATATCATCAATATATATCGCAAGTATCACAAAACCAGATCCAGATTTCTTAATAAAAATACATGGACATAGTGGATCATTTTTATATCCTGATTTCAATACATATTCACTAAGACGATTATACCATATGTGTCCAGACTGCTTTAAGCCATATAATGACTTTTGTAATTGAATGGAATAATTTCCACTAGGATTAGAATTATATGCTTCAAGCATACTAAATCTTTCTGGAATTTTCATATAAATATCATTATTAAGGTTCCCATATAAATAAGCAGTCACAACATTCATTAGACGCATGTCAATCTTTTCACGTACTACTAGACTCACAAGGTATCGGAGTGTAATTATATCCACCATAGGTGAATATGTTTCATCGTAATCAATACCGATTTTTGCGAAAAATCTTATGCCACAAGTCGTGTTTTATATCTTACGACTTTATTATTTTCATTTCGCTTTCGTATAAATACCCATTTATAACCAATTGGTTTTACACTTTCTGGTGTTTGGACTACAGGTCCAAAAACCTCACGCTTTGCAAGTGACTTTAACTCCGATTGAATTGCGTCTTTCTATTTTGACCAATCATTTCTATGATGACATTCTTCAATTGATGTTGGTTCAAAGACCTCAGTATTTTTTAACACCTCAAGTGCTATATTGTATGTAAAAACATCATTAACAGTTATTTCTGTCCGATTCTAACTTCTGCCAAAAGTTATATAATTAATGAACATCTCACTATTCTGTTCACTATTTTGAGATATTTGAATCTTTTCATCAGTTTCCACTTGATCCATTTTTTCCTAATTCTTCATTTTGGATCATTCTAATCATTTAATCCTCTTTTTCTTTCGAGAATTTTTATCTTTTGAACCAATGGATCGTCCACATTTCTGACGTATTTTTTATTCAATAGCTATAGGAATTATATTTTGTCCTATTAGGACTTCTATCCGAATAGGAGTATCTATAGCTGAAATATGCGATTTAGTTACCCTTGTAGAGTCAACAAAAGAATCTGACAGTTGATTTGCAAGTCATTGCAAATAAATGATTTTTTAAATTTCTAGTTCATTTGCGTTTGTGCGCGGATCTAAATAATCTAATAATGTTATCTAGGCAAGCTCCTTTTATGTGGTTTATGTTCTCCTCCTAATTTAGGAAATAAAGTTTCATCAAAATGACAATCAGCAAATTTTGCTGTGAATACATCACCTGTCAATGGTTCAACGTATCTGGTTATAGAGGGAGAAATATATCCAACGTATATCCCCAACCTTCTTTGAGGAACCATTTTAGTACGTTGATTTGGCGCTATCGGTACATACACAACACACCCAAAAATTCTCAAATGAGTAATATTTGGCTCGGAACCAAAAGCCAATTGTAAGAGAGAAAATTTGTGATAATTTGTTGGCCTTATGTGCACAAGTGTTGCATCATACAAAATAGCATGTCCCCAAACAGTTGTAGGGAGATTTGTTCTCATTAATAACGGTCTAGCAATTAATTGTAACCGTTTAATGAATGATTCAGTTAGACCATTCTGAGTATGAACATGAGCTACTGGATGTTCAATAGTAATGCCAATTGACATGCAATAGGCATCAAAGGCTTGGGAGGAATATTCTCTAATATTATTTAGACGGATCCTTTCGATAGGATAATTTGGAAATTGCGCTTTTAAGCGAATTATTTGGATAAGTAATCTCGCAAACGCCAAGTTGCGAGTTGATAATAAACTGACATGCGACCATCGGGTCAATGCATCAATTAAAATCATAAAGTAGCTGAATTGACACATGATGGATTAATTGGTCCACATATATCACCATGAATTCTTTCTAGAAATACTGGAGACTCAAACTCCACTTTTATTGGAGATTGTTTAATAACTAATTTCCCTTGAGAACATGCAACACATGAAAATTTATCAGATGTCAAAATTCTTTGATTTTTCTTGTGACTTGACCATGCGTATTTTCAATTATCCTTCGCTTCATAATAGCTTCTGGATGACCCATACGGTCATGCCAAATGATAAATGTAGCAAAATCAGTAAAATTCTGATTTACTGAATGATGCACTTCAATTGCATGAATTTTTGTGCTATATAGCCATATGAAAGAGATGGTAGCTTTTATAATAAAGATTTTCTACCCGACATTATTTGAGTAATACAGAGATACTCAAAACTATTTTCTTCCATTGTTTCAATGTGATATCTATTTTGGCGAATATCTTTAAAACTTAATAAATTTCTTCGAGATTTTGAAACAAATAACGCTTTAGGAATAACAACATTTGTTCCTCCGGGTAATACAATATTAGCTCTTTAAGAGCCTTCAATCAACTTTACACAACCACCTATAATATTAACATTTGTTTCTCCCATCTACAGGTAAGAGAAATGTTTTCTATCTTTGAATATGGTGTGTGTTGTACCACTATCAATTAGGCATATATCTTCAATGCCACTTGTGTATCCAGTAAGCGGAATAATAGCCATTTCTGCATAACAAAACATTTATAAATTTAAATACTCAAACAATAAAAACTTTAAATGCTAATTACTATTACAATGTCAAAAATATAAAACATAAAAGAAACATATTAAAAGTAAACTTCTCATTCTTCTAGACACTTCCATCACCAATCAAATACTCAATTCTTCCTTCAGGATGCTCAAAGAAATCAGTCACGTCCAAATGAGTTACATCAACATCAACATTGTCAAGGTTAGTATTATCATCATCATGAAGAGAATGTTGAAGAGTAAAATTTGCTTCAGTATTTTTGCCTTTCTTCTCAATAAACGCCTGATACGGATCAACAAGGTGTTTTACAGTACGACAGGTATGAGACCAATGACATTTCATGCCACAGCGATAACATTTATCTTCATAATTTTTAGGAACAACATCATTTCCTTTTCCTTTCTCATTAGTTTTTGGCCACTTCTGGTTTTTATCATTATTTCTCGTAACTTTGTCTTGACTATTGCGATTATAATGAATATTTTTATCACGACCATATATACGTCTACGGCTACGGCCATATCCACGACCACGACCTCTTCTAGGGCCAAAATTATGAGTTCTAACATCATTCACTTCTGGGAATGGAGTAGAATCTGGTAGTCGAGTTTCATTATTTTTCATTAATAACTCATTATTTTGCTCAATTACGAGAAGACAATATATCAATTCTACATACTTCTTGAATCCCTTTTCTCAATATTGCTGCGGCAGGAGCACATTTGAGGCATGAAAAGTAGAGAAAATTTTTTCTAACATATCCTTATCAGTAATATTTTCTCTACACAATTTTAATTGCGAGCTAATTTTAAAAATAATAGAATTATACTCACTAATGGATTTAAAATCTTGTAATCACAAGTGTATCCAGTCAGACCGAGCCTTTGGAAGAACGACCATCTTCTGGTGATCATACATTTCTTTCAAATTAGTCCACAAAATAAGTGAACTTTTCACGGTAAGGTATTCAATCTTTAAGCCATCATAAAGATGATGGCAAAGAAAATCATAACTTTAGCATCATTTTGTGATGACGATGGATTTCCTTCTACAATGGTGTCTGCCAGACCCATTGCAGCTAAATGCATTTCAGCATCTAGTGTCCAAGATCAACAATTTTTCCCAGTAATATCAAGGGTTGCAAACTCAAGTTTGGTGAGATTTGCCATGTGAATACAAAATCAAATAGAAAAAGTACTTACCTTCCTCTTTTGTTGAAGAAAACTTCAAAAAAAGACCAGACTTCTTGATTGCATGAATCGATAGAGAACTTCGATGGTGTTGGCTTGGTTATCACCTTCAATAGAACGACTTCAATAGTGCCACCATGATTATAACTTTCAGTAAAACAACTTCAGTAGAGTCTCGTGCTGATAAATGTGTTGTAAATTTGATTCAAAATAGAATCAGTAAATATAAAACTGTAAAGTAAAGATACTAGAAGAGGAGAGAAAAGAGAGAATCACTTAGATACGATTTCATTGATTGTTTGTTTATTTACATATGACCTCTATTTATAGAGGTTTCGATACATTATCTGAAAGGATAAGAAATAAATTTAATAAATACTATTTTTATCTCATCCATTAATAACCTTAGAAAAATAAACAGTTACATTATCTTCAAGATAAATGGATAGAATGAAGAAAATGAATAGCCACTTAATATTTTCATAACATTTGAGACTATGTTGAATTATTTATTAATTTGTTTATTATGTAAATAGCTTGAATTATTTACTGATTTGTGAATTATTTACTAATTTGTGTTGAATTAAAATTTTATGAAATTGTTAGTTTGATTTGTATTGTATTATGACAAATGGGTATAAATAGCTTTGATTTGTGGTGAATGGGCACATATGAATTTAGTGCCCATTCACAAATGATTAAAAAAAATAATATGAAATGATTAAATTATTTATAACGATCAAATAAATCTTAATCATAAAATATTTTCTTGATGAAATATAATCAGTCTATTATGAGTATTTAAAAATTCTATTAAATCTTTATCATCAAATTGAAAAAGTTAAGATAAAAAAATAAAAATTAACAAAATAATGTGAAGAGACAATTCACTGTCCTCTTCACCTTTAGAATATACATTTAGATTAACTAAACTTGTTAATTAATTAACCAAAATCAAATTTAATTACTTTATAGTCTATCATTACGGTTTCGATTTTCATTTCTTAATTTAAATAAAAAAAAAACTCATTTTGTTACCGTTGAAATTAGTCCTTCCACACTATTTAGTTTGATAACTAATTCCTCATAATTGTATTAGTGTGTTACACCTCTCCCTTTGATGGTCCGGAGAGGTGAAGTGGGAAAGTAATTACATTCTTTATTTTAAAAATTCAACGTTTAGATTATTATTTATGATTTGGAAAAATAATTGTATTCCTCAAATTTGGAAAAATAAATGCAGACTTAGAAAATAAATTCTTATTGGTATGTGGTATTATGATTCCTTTCCTAAGGATTATAACAATAAAAGATTAAAAAAATTAAAACAGAAATAAATAAGAAAAGTTATTCTTATCTACATTATTTACTTTATTTATCACATTATTGTTTGCTAATTCTTTCTTCTCTCACACTTCCCATAACCTCATAGTATATTAAAAATTCTTATATTACCAATTATAATATATATATTTAAAAAAATTTAAAGGATTGCAAATTTTTAAATAATTATAAAATTTTTATTTAAAAATTATATCATGATTGGACTAATCATTAAAGAAGAAAATTTATTAAATTTTCTATGAAAACTTTAACTTGACAATAATCAAATGTTATTTTCTATCAATATTAGAATTTGAACCCCACATCAAGAATAATTAGAATATTAAATAAAATAAAATAAAATTTACATTTAAAGAAATGAAAATACTATTTATATGGTTTTTATTTATTATAATCATTTAATATATATATATATATAAATGATACAATAAAATGAGAAATATTTTAAAATAATTTTAAAATTTTTTATATATAATACTTTATTTTAAAGTATTAAAAATAATTTATATTATTTTTTTAAATATTTTTTAATCTTCTAAAATATAATCAATCTAAAATTATATTATAAAAATTCACTTTTCAAAATTTAAATTTCGTAACATTACTTTTCAACTATAACAATCAAATTGGCATGTAAGAACAGTCAGTTGCGAACCATCTTCTTGAACCACCCCCACACGCCAAGGCCTTCCAGAATTGACTATTCATGCGCATTGCGGGCACGAGTCAGTGTTCAAAGATTTTTTTTATCACATGACTCCTTTTCTTATTTTATTATAAAGTTTTTAATGTTATTCTCGATATTCAAAAATAAATATTTATTTTTTAAATATAAATTGTAATATTTTTACGACTTCCATTACTAATACACAAGTTTAACTAATTTATGATCTATACTATTGACTTTTTTAATTAATACTCCCTCCATCTCATAATATAAATCGTTATAAATTATTTTTATTATCCTAAATTATAAGTCGTTGGAACTTTTCAAGAAGGTTTTAAAACTATTTTTACATTTTTATCCTTATTTATTGTTTTATTTCCCTCTCTTTATCTCTCTTCTCTTCTCTTATTTCCAAAACATTTAAATAAGAGTGTTTTAAGAAGAAAAAAAAATATAAAGTCACCTTATTTTTAGAAATTTTAATATGTGTAAAATGTGTAAAATTAAGTCAAACGACTTATATTATGAGATAGAGGAAGCATAAATATAAGATAATAATTTATTTATAATTAAATATTCTTTTAAATTTTTATACCAAAGTATGATACATAATTCTAAAAGAAGAAAGTATAATATTATCAACCTTATATCAAGGCTTGGATTGAATCCAAGACGAATCAGTGTTGATTGATTTGGGGAGTTGCCTCCGTAAACATCTTGTTTGAATGTATAATTATGTTTAAAAATCCCACCCCCCCTTTTTCTTAATTAGAGGGGAAAAAAAAAGAATCTTTAAAGAAACAAAGTTTCTTTACTCTTCAAACATAAGCGTTCATAATCTCCTCCCTCCCTTCTTACACTACAAGAAAAATCAATATTAGCGATGGAAATTGCGACGGAATAGCGACGCCAAATAAAATTTCTAATTTAAATTTTTTTTAAAAGATATGTCAGTTAACCATCGTTAATTAGTAAGGGATTAGTTATAACATATGTAATTAAATATTAATACTAAAAAAGTTGTTCAAATACTGTCATTAATTAGTGAGAGATTAGCTACGATCAATAATCCCTCGCTAATTAGCGAGAATTGTTAAAAAATCGTTGTTAATATATCGGTAATTAGCGACAGATTATCATCCGTCGCTAATCCATCACTAATTAGCCAAGAATTAGTGACGGAAATTGGATCATTGCTATTATATTACAAATACCTTGTAAATATGTCGCTCATTTACAAAAAAAATATTATATAATTAATATAAAAATAAAAAATTACAAGAATATCAATAATTTAATGATAGAGTACGTGCTCCCCACGACAAGGATGCGGGTTTAAGCTTGCTTTTATCTTGTAGTGTTATTGCTTTCAATTTCTTTTGTTGTATATAAAGTTCGTCTTGCCCTCAATAGTTAAAATTTCTAAATTCGTCCCAAGTTAAATCTGCATATTATTGGAATTTTCGAAAAATGTTCATATCCAGAAGAGACATGAAGATCATATCCATGTAGATAGACGTCCTAGAATTATGAAATTTGAGTCGTGAAGTGGCAGAGAGAGTGCTGGATTCTGCAACTTCTTGCTAATCCATTTACAAAATTTAACCTATGATTTATACAAATTCTGGAATCTGTTTATGCTGCGGACTGCAAGTGAATGGCGAACAAGACCTTACAGCTTCGCCTGTTAATGGAATCACGGGCAGATTGTCGCAGTTGCAGATTTCTATCATGAAGCCATCGGGGTCCTGGAAGAAAAGCTGATCTACGTAGATGCCGCCTTCCTCAACCCTTCTCTTCACGTACTCTATCTCCATTTCCTTCAGCTTCTTTTCCACCGTTGCCATGCTTTCACACTGCCATTAATTCAGCACTCACACCTCAGTTTCCAGCTCCGTGAAAACCAAAATAAAACCAAAGCAGAAGATTCTTAAGCTTTCCAGAGGAGGAGAAGATCAGAATTATTGGATGGCGGTATTCTTACTTGGAAAGAAATGTGATTATCCTTGGGATTAATGGGGCTGATCTTGGGCATTTTCTCAGGCTCCTCAGATTGTAAAAGATGTATGCCGATGCCATAGCTAAATAACCTGCACATGAACATGATCAGAAACCGATACACACACAAAAACGATCAAAACCGAATCTGTAGATTTACACAGACCAGGCCCCGTCGAAATCAAACGAACCAGGCCGCCGTATGGGGAAGAATCCGAGAAGGTTTTGGTAGAAATCAAGAGATTTCTCCAGTGACCTACACACGACGGATATATGATTCAGTGACTTCAAGCGCAGAGGATTTTCTCTACTTTCCTTCATTTTGCCGTCACAAAAAAGCTTCCCCAACAGAGAACGGAAAACGCCTCCAATCTGAACTAGAGAAGGCAGCTGAGAGATTTCCTGGCTGTTCCTGACTGAGATTAATTAGGTATATATAGGAAAACTCGTACTGATTCAAGAATGTTACTGGTAGCAGGTGCCAACTGGTGCAGACATGGAGTGGGATGTTAGCAGTGACGACTGGTGACTTGGAACCATGCTGGAAAATTATTCAGCAGTAGCTTTTTCGTTTGTTTTTATCTTCGTCCTCTTTTGAGAAAAAAACAAAACGTGCAATTTTATCTCCCCCAAATTAATAAAAAACACGTGCAACTTTATATTTGACACGACTAAGAATTTTTCTTTTGATCTTTTTATTTCCGTGACAATGTAGAAAATGCAATTTCAAGCTATAGTTACAATGAATCTACTTCTTTTTTATGAAGGGAATAAACAAATTTCCTCTTTTATAAATTATCATATAGCAGTGTATAGTATAAAGCGACATGAACTTTTGCAAGTTCGAATTTTAAATCTCGTCAATATTAGTATAAGCTGATTTTAAAAGATATTTTCCAAGATCAATGAAGAAACTGGAGTTGATGTTTTTATTATATTGTCACATGTCCAAGGTTGGAAAATTATGAAAAATAATTTAAACATTTAAGATTAAATTAACTTAGAAACCTGACCGTACAAAAAGAAAACATGCGTCCAAAGACAAGAATGGTGATTTTGGGGACAACTACACTAAATATCCGACAAAAAATTTGGGAAAAATGCAAATTTCAAAATTTTCTAGCACTCGTTAGAAGGTTGGACCAAATCACTTTCGAATGCATGAATTTCAAATTTGGTGACTCATGCAGTCGTGTCTTCTGCATTTTGAAACCGTGCCTGTTTTGTTTTTGGAATTGTAAAAATCACAACTCTTCACAACACATGCTTCAATAACTAAAGAAAATGTTAGGAACGTCAAAACTCACTTGTTTTTTTAGGCCTCTAAATCTAATAGACAGTGCCATCACAGCCTTAAAAGCTCATTAAGATTGCTAAACTCATCCCAATTCAACTTTATTATAATTTAAAATAATTTTTATTTTTTGAAAATTATTATATACTAGGTTGATGTTCGTACGTTGTACGAGATGATTTTAATAATTTGATTAATTTTTTTACATTCAAAAATAATTTAGATAAGAAGATAATTCTAATATTTTAAAAACTAAAAAATTCAAATAACTTTGATTTTTTAAAAAATCAATTTATATAACCATAATATTTAAAAAGAAAACTTCAAATTTTTGGTGGGATGAAATGCATAGATATTGAATAATACTTTTGAAATTCTCAAAAAGATGAAAAATGAGAAATTAAAAAGAATAAAAATTAAAATGAGAAATTAAATATATCTTCTTACTTTTTATTATTTGAATTTTCTCATTCTTATTCAGTTAAGGATTTTCCCTTTTGCTTCCGGTCTAAAACAATTCAACATAAAAGAATTTTTGTTTCAAATTAAACTTGGTCAAGTAATCGCAATGGTAAAAATTTAATAATATAATTCCTGCTCAAATGAGGAAAAAAATTGAAACACACTTTTGTGCGGGTAGAAATATTTCTAATGCAATAATTGGTGTGTGACTCTCTCAACCCAGGGGGAAAAAAAGAAAGGCTAGTGGATGACCATTGAAGTTGTCATTCAAAATTATATAGGGTATTTCAAATCCATAAGCATTCAAGCATACATCCATCTACCAAACAATTAAGTTTAATATTTATATGATTATAGGTTATCTGTCCAAAAGAAAGAACAAATAATTCAAAGTTCTTGAAACGTTTCTTCTATTTTTTCTCCACCTTGTAAAAACCTTTTTAACATTTGTAGGGTAGTTGTCTGAAACTACCTTCTTAAACGGAGTAATGAGACCCGGAGAGGAGAATATTAAGTTTAATATTTGCATGATTATAGGTTATCTGTCCAAAAGAAAGAACAAATAATTCAAATTTCTTGAAATGTTTCTTCTATTTTTTCTCCACCTTGTAAAAAATCTTTTTAACATTTGTAGGGTAGTTGTCTGAAACTACCTTCTTAAACGGAGTAATGAGACCTGGAGAGGAGAATATTATGCCACCAATTATGACAAAAGACTATTATAACATAACCAAACGCATGTGACCATATCTTGTCCCCTTTTGCTCCCTTTCCCTATTTCGGTCTCTTTCCCAATATTCACCACCCCTACGGAATCCGTCTCTATTATACCAACAGCCTTGCTAAGATTGGAGATAATTTCCTTGCCTTCAACCTTATGATTCATTAAAAAATATTAAGAATCACTATTGAATATTAAGAATGAATTTGGATTGATAGTAGGGTTTAGAAAAAATTCAACATGATTCACTATTTTTATTTTTAAAATCATGCAATATCTTCACAAAATTTTCCATTCAGAATTCTTATATTCTCACAAAATATTTTGTATTACAAAAAAGTAAAAAAAAAAAAAGTGATGGTATTTATTCACGTGATTTTTGGATAATTTTTAAAAAATTAACTTATTGAGTTTCTAAAATTTAAAACTTTAATATTTTCATCTTTAATAATTTTTTACTATTATTATAGTCTATAATAGAATTAAGAACAATCATTATAGTTCTTGATGTCTTATATTAGAAAAGAAAGTTAAAAATTATTTAATAAATTATAATTTTATTAAGAATTATATTAATAAAAAAATTATTAAAAATAAAAATTTTATAAATAATTAAATAACATAATTTTTCGTATTTTTGTTTTGTGTATAATAGAGTTGTGGCTCAAGTGTAGGGCCGAAGGGGTAGGGACAGAATGAGAGGGACAAGGGGAGAAATTAAGAGGTCAGTTGTGAGATCAATTGACCCTGTTCAAAATTCTAAAATTTTTTATATTATATTATAAAATTTTAAATGACCTTACTCAATTTTTTATTTTATTTTGCTTACTAAAAAACTATTTTAATTATAAATAAAGAAAATCAAAGACAACACTACTTTATCCTAAAATATAAATACTATTTTTGTTAAATATTATTTTTTACATTTAGAACATTGACAAAATATTATATTTGGCTAAAATATTATTAACGGTGTTATTGATAAACTATTATAGTTATATTTTTGTTTAATAATTTGAATAAAGTTAGTTGAAAGGAATATTAGTTAACTATACTCTTGACTTTGTCACCTATATGCGCACTAAATTATTCTCACACACATACACACTAATAAGAGTGTACTTGGATTATAATTTTTATGAAAATAATTTATTTGAATTAAAATAGAATTTGAGAAAATAGAATTTGAGTTATAAAAAATGTAAATTTTTTTATTTTATAAATAAATGATAATTATTTAAATTAAACTCAATTGAGTTGCACTCTACTTGCCCTCTGAAGGGCACTATGTGCTGTAAAAATATTGTACGCGAGTCTGATGAAATTTTTATAACTTTTTTTTTTAAAATGAGTCTTCTATTATTGCTCTCAAAAACCTTAAAACGGAAAAAATATCCATTTAGGTATAAAGTGGTGCACAACTGGCCAAAATGTGATTCCTAATACAACTCTTTTGCTTTTGCTGGAGTTTGAGCTTTCGTTCTCCACTGCCGCTGCACCTTCTGCCACAGTCGTCGGAGTAACCCTTCTCGTTGTGGCCTGAGATTTACTTCGTGGGATAAGGATAACTGATTTTGCTGTCGTGGGATAAGTATAGCTGCTGATTCGGAAAACTTGTTCTCCTCCTCTTCCTCCTGCTGATGATTTTCCTCAAATTTCTTCTTCTTGTGGGTGGGTATTTCATCCAACGTAGTTGGCTTTGTGCACAGCAATGATTCAGGCATTTTTTCAAGCTATGAAATCTTCCACTCACCCTCAAACAAAAAGAGTCCCTCAAAATAAAAAGTATAGTTGGAAACAACGAAGAAGTCAAAGAACAACAGAAGCTGGAAATCGAGATCCCAGCTGCGTGAGAAGCATTTCCGAGCTTGTTGATCCGCTTGGACATTATCCATCTCCTGACTCCTTCTCTTTGCTTTGGCTCTCCCCTCCTCATTAGTAGCCGCTTGTAAGGAGTCCCAATAAAAAGAGAACAGTTGAAGCCAAAGCATTTTACATTTTTCAACCAAACTGAAGAGTCTTGAGTTTCCACAACGATTGCTAGATGAGATAACTATTAGGATTCGTGGACTCCTAAACGCGGAAAATATCCACGAATCCCTTTCGAGGATCCAAGTAAATGATTAAGAAGATCGTAGGTTTGCAGAATTACCTCTGGTTGGTGAAATCGATATCCTTCGACTCCGATGGTGTGCTGCACGTGCAACCCGAATGATCACCAGACGCTGTAGTGTGCGAACGTCCTCTATCGAATACACACCGCGAACTCACTCGTCACCCGGGGAGTGCTAGCGCCTAGGGTTTGAAAGGGTTTTTTTCTGGTAGAGAATGACACGAATGTTCTCAACAGAATTAGACTCTTGAAAAGACGGCTAAGGTTTTCTTAAAAAACCTCCGAACCTCTTAGAGTCCAACCCTAATAATATCTTATCATATTTTAATTTAAATTCAAATTAAATTAAAACTGATATGATAAGATTTTATCATTATCTCGGTTATTTAAACAATTAATTTACCGAGTCAGATTTTTATAATCTGGACATTATCCAGATACATCGAATGTGGACATATTTCCAAATTCATTGTATCTGGTAAATTTTCTAAGTTCGATTAACTTAGACATATTTCCAAATTCATCAAATCTGGTTACCAGAAAAATAACCTAATAAGTTCGCTTATTGTGTGACCTTATAGGTTCATTTAATACTGGCAGTGTGCTCAAATCATATTTAAATGACGCACAAGTTATAAGCGGTTTCTAATAAAACATTATAACTATCCAGGTTAAATGAAGATCAATGATCTCTTTGAACCAAACCATAATTTTATATTTAGTCCTTTTGTCACACGATATCCAGATTAAGCATAAGGTACGGAGTATGTCATCCTTATTAAGTTTAATCAATTATTTCTTAATTTCATAGTAGACTGTTCAAACAATTGATATCAATATCTTAGATTGATATATTTGAGTACGGCTATGCGTTTTAACAGTCTAACTTATCAAGGGGCCCATGGATATTTCTCCCATAATTGAGAAGGACAAATTCCTTCACTTTCATTCATATTCCTCTCATTGATTTATTCTATATCCAACAGTAGTCTAATTTATTATCTGATTAAAGACTTCTTTAGACAATGTCAAAATATAGAATTTATCAAGTAGGAAACTATGATAAATTTAGGTCGAAGGACTTTTAATATCATTATAACTAGAAAGTACTTATGACATGTTCCATGAAGTACTCTCACAGTGGGTCATATCCAATACAATATTCTCTAACATTTATTTATGTTTTGACTCGATATCACAAATATCTATGACCAGTAAAACATAGTCATCAAGTCACAAATATACTAATCTTAAGTTATTATTGTTCCAATAATAATAATCGACCAGGGATAATTTTAGAATAGTCATTGTATTCATTATAGGGTTTTACTATCAAGTCACGTACTTGATGACCACAAAATAAAATGTACTATTCATGGAAAGAAAAACCTCATATTATTATATAAAACATAACGACAATAGTATAAGTACAAATTGATTCTAGGGCATATCCCTAACAATAACATTGCAATGGACCAAAGAATTAGAAGCCATCATCAATCAAAATGCTCCAGAAACATGACCAGGCAAGGAATCAATAGTTAAAATAAGAAACTTCTTGCTTCTGTTTGAAGTATAAATCACATGGCAGAATGTGCACTAATTCGTTAGAGGCCTTAGAAGCTTTGGCACCCCAACAAAGAGATTTTGATTGTACTGTTTAAAATTACCATCAAATTGGGGAAAATGATTGCAAAAAGATAAGGAGGAGAAGAGTGAAAGCTGAATTATTCGACTAACCTCTTAGGGAATCACTGGTTCAACAGATTCATTATGTGGGAAATTACTGATCTAAGATTTCAGCTATCTTCCTTTGTTTCCACTCTTCAATTCATGAAGCAGATCGCCGAGAAGGATGTTTCTCAACCCACTAATCGGTCTCCTCCACACTCTTAACCTTTGAAAGGTGTCTCCTCCACACTCTTAACCTTTGAAAGGTGTCTTCTTAAATAAGAGAAGCAACCTTTAGAAATCTGAATTTATTGCATTCAGATAATTTTGATTAGTTCTATACATTGCATTCAGATAATTTTGATTAATTCTATCTTATCTGAATTTATTAATTCTGATTAGTTATATTTTATCTGAATTCATTGAACTCAGATAATCTTAATTTTTTAAAAAAATCTCTTAAAACTTGGAAAAAAAATTCTAAATTCACAGTACCTAATGTCAAAACAGAAGAATGTCACATGTCATAACAGGAGGCTTCTGCAACTCCTATTATATATATATATATATATATATATATATATATATATATATATTTATATATATAGCATATTACATTTTTCCCCTTTTGACTCTATTTATATTCTATCTTAACCTGACAATGCATCCTTATACAATTATTATATAAGTATTCCTTAAGGTAATTATCTAATGTTAGCACTTTGGTAAAAGGTCTCGTATGTGTTGTATTAATTCTTTTTTTCTTTAACGAAATATGTTTAAAGCTTGCATTATTAAAAAAATTTCATTAAAAACCCCACTTTTTCTTACTTTAAAAAACTCTTAACAAGACTTCTCTCTCTTTTTTTTTTTTTAAGAAGTGGTACATTATCAGTTTTTCTTTTTAGCATGTAATTCTTGAAAAGTGGAGGAAAATGGGGGAAAAAAGTTTGGTTAAAAAGGTTCGTTTGGTTTATATTAGATTATTCATAAATTTTTATATTGTGAAATATTGATTTGTTGGTTAATTTTTTACCTTTTTGTTATTATTGTTTTATTGACTATTTTATTTAATATTCTTCCATACTATTTATATTTTTTTTATTTTCTTGATAATTTTTTTATTTGTGATTGAATTTTTTATTTATATTGTATTTTATTTTGTGGCAAAGAAAATATCAAATAAAAAAAATAAGGATGTGGTTTATGAAAAATCAAAAGGTGAGGTCTCTAAAAATTTTTGCCTAAAACTTCCAAATTTATAAAAAATTCTTACATAGATCAGGTTCACATAAACTAATAATTTTAGAGAATTGTACCGTATAATATGATACAATCTTTTAAAACGATTAGTCTACGTGAACCACATCTATATTAAAATTTCTGTTAAAGATATTTTTGTCAATAAATCAACATCGTACTCCTTCTGTTATAATAGTCAATTTTTGAATATTTTTAATTTATGATTATTTATTATTTGATAGTAAAATTAAAAGTAAATTTAATTACATATACGTGGTTAGGTGTAAGTTCTCCTCCAGAAAAATTGGCTCTAAGAAGTTTTGTCGAAATTGGCTTCTTGCGGTACGTTTGGCTTTCTTTGCCAAATTGGTAAATCTTCTCTTTCTGTGGGCTTGAATTTTAAACACTGCTTTTGGATCTTAGAAGACAAAGCAAAGCGGGAAAACTAAGAGGGGATTATGTTAGAAATTATTTCCTTTTTCTTTTTCTTTTAAAGAGAGCCAAATGATTATGGAATTTAATTATCTTATATTTGGTTTATAATGTAAGAGGGAAAAAGGAATATGGATATAAATGTAATTTACTTCTATTTTATTTGGTTAAGGTTAGAAGGAAGTGAATGATAAAATTATCTTAATTTACATTCCAATTCGTCCATATTATGATGAGTTATTTTCATGATGTAGAGTGAAAACTCTTACATTTCTAATTTACTTATTTTTCATCTTTTCTTCATAATTAAACGATGTAAATAATTCATTTATATTTATATTTATATTTATGCCTCCTCGTCTTTTCTTTCCCTTTGCATTTTATCTTATCAAAATAGAATAACAACACTTTAATACTAAAAGTTATAAAAAAGTATTATAGGTTCACAAATACTTTATGTGCTAAAGTCTCCTTCTACTAAAAGATTATTTTGGACATTTTATAATTAATATGGACAAAATAGAGATTTTATTGCAAAATTAAATTTCATTAATCAATACTGTAATGGATTAACGGCCAATGAATATCTGGTATTTTTTTTACAATTTGTGGTACTAAAGTATTACTATCCCTAACTTAATTTAATAGAGATAAATTACAATAAACACTCTTTTAATATGCATTATTAGATAATTTGCACATATTAAAAAGTTCTAATACCGATAAAAATTTTAATAAATATTGAATTACTTTTATTAGAATTATAGAGTTAGTTTGGAAATTAAAAATTAATTAATTTTATGATTTAATAAAATAATAAATTATAAAGTTATAATTTTAAAAATAATAAAGATATTTTTATTTTGTAAAATGACATATGAATTATTTGACAAATGTATGTAGACGAAAGTAAAGTGTATAAGAATACTTTATGCATCTCGTGTTGAATGTCACATTTTAAGTCAAATTTCAACTTAGAATGAAAAGAGTGACCTAAAATTCACCGTACCAATAAAACAATGCCCACTAGTTAGTGAAAAAGTAATTTTAAGAAGTCCAAATGATTGAAAAATACTATTTCCACTTCAGATTCATGGCCCTCTTCCCATTTTGTGGATTGTTTGCTCATAGTCTAACTGTTTGTTGCATTCTGCATGGGATGCCTTATTTTTAATTAAAAATATTTTAATTTATTTTAATAGAAACATTTAAAAATTATTTAATTATAAATAAATCATTACTCTATGCTTTAGTAACAGAACTTATAATTTAATGGAGTTTGTATTTTTTTTAAATAAAAGAAGTTAATATAAGGTTTAAAAGAAATATGTTTATTTTAAAAAATGAACACATTTATTTTTTAATATTAAAAATCAATATATATAAATGTTTAAATTTAAATGAAAAATAAGTGTATTGACGCTGATGCCCGAAGAAATAAAAGAAAAAGAAAAACGAGTCCTTTTTTATTTTTTTTCTCCCCAAATCAGGGTCCAACACTTCCGGGGCCTGGAAAGCCCAGGCATTTTACCCGGCTGCCTCTCTAATCTCTAATTTCTGTTCTTTGCTTACTGTCGGAAAAGTTCTAGGGCATTTGCCCTGAAAAGTCCTCCGGCCAAGAAATCAACCGGGAAAATGGACGGAAATCTTAACGTCTCCCTTGACAAGCTCCCCATCAAGCGCTTAGACGCCATTGAAGAAAATGGTGCCGAGCGCTTTCCTCCGTACGTTCCATTTCTCACGCTATTGTTATTGGAGCACAGTTCATATATGCGTTGAAATCCTAATACTTGTATTTGCCTTTCAGTGATGTGGGGCATGATGACAAGAGAGTGAATTTGATAAGAAGAATTGACTTTGCGTTTGCTGTGGAGAGAGAAGAGCCAAACAAGAAGCAGAAGAAGACCAGTACCGCCTCGAGAGAGAGCCAGACTAGTAGTAATCAGCCATGGCCGTGGCAGGGCTTAGTGGAAAATTTACAATTAGCTCATCAGGAGCTCTCCGTCATTATTGATCTCATCAATACGGTAAAGATTTCTCCTTTGTGGTTGCTACTTCAGCAAGTGTTTTCGTGCATTTTGAATGCTAGTTGCTGTTTGACGGGTGAAGTATCCGCGTTTCTTTTTTATGTACTTGGCTTGGTGAATTATGAATAATTTTATATGGAAATAGGCAATGCAGTTGACTCCAAATTTTCCGGATGAAAACTTGGTATATGTACATATTGTTGTAATGGCCTTATTGAATATGACAATGCCTAGGATGGATGGAGATCTTGTGTGTGCATCACATTTTCCATCATGCTGTGTGTAACTTCTGTCTACAGTTCTTTATGAAAGCTGGAATGCGATGGGGGAACGTAGTGCATCTATGTATCAAAGGAGACTTTGAGTTGCAGAATTGTTTAGATGCAAGTTAGTCCGATGAGTGCTGTATTTTTTGTAGTGCATAGAGATACAGGCTGCCATGCATATAGTGACTTGTAATAATGGTGAGCAAGGTGTATGACTATGTTTTTCCTCTTCTCTTCAGTTGTTTTGTATATTTTTCTTGTGTTCTTTGCTTGAATTTTGTTTATAGATCAAAACCTTTAATATTGCAAATTTTAGATATGGGGCATATGGTTGGTGAGTTCAAGTCCTAAAGTCAGTGAAGCGATTAACTCCTGAATTTGGGGATTGGTTGGAGTTAGATTGTCGGCTTTGCTATTAGACTTGGTAGAAATGGGTAGTCTTGACAGTCCATTGATCTAGCCTGTCCGTCCGTACCTTCATCTGCTTCCTTTCTTATGTTCTGTTTTTTTGTTGCATGTGCGCTAGCATTTTCAGAAAAGAATGATTTCAACAGCATTATTGGGAGAAAGTTAATAAACCATTTTGTTTTTTGACATCTTGTGATTCACTAACTATAGGTGGAGGCAAATGATGCAGTAACAGTGGCTAGCATGACCAGGCCAAAGCAGTTACCTAATGAGCAGTTGTCAGATCTTGCTGTATCAACTGCAACCAAGTTGCAATGCTTCCGGGTATTTCATTTTTACTTCTGCCCGAGTTTTATTCTTCTAATTTTGCACTGCATTTGTAAGTACTCATTGTTATGGATGGGTTTTTCACTGAGAATGTCTATATTAATTTTTGTGCTGGTAACTAGGTGAATTTTAAAATGAAAGTCTTTTCTATAGATTTATTTGCTGTTTCAATTATATCTTTTTTGAGTCGAATCTTAGTCCTTTCTGATTTACAGCATCTTGGGAAATACTTTAAGCAATCTGCTAAAGCATTGGAACAGCAAGTAGCTAGAGAAGCACGATTCTATGGTGCTCTTATTAGGTATGTTTTGTACACTTCAGAATTTGTTGACTGCATTGTCAAATAATTTTTTCCCTTTAATTTCTTATGTTTTTTAGTAGCTTCTGATGATCACATAGATTGCAGCAAAATTGGAAAGTTAAACGGCATCGCATGGTGGCTGCTGCTTCTGGAAATGAGGGGTTTTACATCGATTTATTTGATAATACATTAAATGACCAAATAGCAGCATTTCGTCCATCTTTGATATCTACCGTGCGTGTTGAGCATGATTCTGCTGGTATGCTGGTAGTGAATTTGCCTCCAAATTCATGCCGCTCACTTCAGTTTGAGTTCCTTGGGGCACAGTCAGTTTCTAATGCAAGAAAATCAGGTACACTGAGAATAAAGAGTTTGGATGAGGAATCCTCAGAAGACTCTAAGAAAGAACGTGTAAATGATGATGCTTGTGTAAGAGAAACACATGCTCTTCTGCGTGAAGTTCATCGAGCCATTTCTGATGAACAGGTATACTCTTTTCTATCTCAGTCTTATATGGGTGCTTGCAGGCATGATAATACTCTTATTATAAATGTGTTTCTGGCTTACATGCTGAGCATCTACTTATAAATCTGATTCCAGGTGTTTGATTTAGTGAATCGTGAAGCCTTTAACCCATCTGTAGGAGTCAATGTAACTGGGATACAAGAAAATTATTTACGTTTAAGCATTGGTCAAGGAGCCTCTGTGTCCATTTCACTTGTGCCATCCAATCAAGATGATCAAATAGCTGGAGAAACTTTGGCACTGTCTGTCGCATCTTCTGATGAATCGGAATTAGGAGGAAGACATGACTTTAGGAAGCTGGGTTTACCAAATCAGACTAGCTTTGAAATTTATTTAGAACAAGTTTTTCATGAACATGTCTTTGTGAAAGCTAAAAGTAGAGCAGCATCTTCTGGTAAAAGTCAGATACCTGGTCAGCAAGCAAAGGACAGCTTAAATCTTCTGGGTCATTTTTGCTTGTCTCTGGCTCACAGAATATTCTCGAACAAAGTTCTTGCTGAGCTAGAAAGTCTGGTATGAATTCGATTTCTTGGTCCACTTGAATAAGAAGGAAAAAGAAATCATACTTAAGATATACATATATGTTTTTGTATGACGTTGGCAATCTGATCTCTTTTATTTCATACTTTTAAGGTTTCCCGGATCCCGTACGTGCATCTGATATCACTGCCAACTTGGCATTCTCGTATGTCTTCTTGGACACTCTCCATCAAGGTTCCGCAGTCCATTTTACTTGCAGGAACCCAAACTCAGATATCTGCAGTACCCCATGTTAAGAATGTGAAGTCTCAGTTTCTGACTACAGTGCTAGTGAATGATGATTCCATCAGTGTGGAAGGGGAAGGCGCTCCCAATGTTGTTGGTTTATTCAAAGGGAAGTCAGAGACTGTTAGTCCTATGAACAGATACAATTGTGACTTGGCAGATCTTCCTGTGATACTCCTGCAGCAGGTTAGTGTCCGTACGCATACTTTTCTGAGGGTGGCTGCATATAAATCTGATTGACTCTGTTTTTTGGACCTTATCTGTCAATCTAAATTTGCCTTAAAATTGATCTGGAAGATCAGACTGGTCAACTATTCCTCTGATTTAGTTGAATATCTGAGTTCTGTTTTTCTTTTCTGTCACTTCTTCACATAAGAGACATCATAATATTGCGGAGATTCCAAGTCTTATGGCTCTTTGTAGATTCATGTATGAGGCATATGGTTCTGGTATATATGTTTTTAAGGTTGTGGTGCACTTTTTGTCTAGGTTGCTAGCCAGATTATTCGGTGGCTCCATGAAGAAGCCCAGACAGTGGGTATTAAAGCAAATAGAGACTTCCTTTCCCTGTCATTTGAGCTGGAACAGGGGGAAATAGTCAGTCTTGTTTCACATGTAGACCCTGAGGATGCTCAAGGTTGCATCTCTTGGTGGCTGGTTATGGAGGATGGATTCACAGAGGAACACAAACTCCATATTGATAGCAGCGAATCGGAAACAAGGAAATTCTTAGGCTACCTATCTTTGGATGTCTTGTATTCAACACTGTTGGATTTGGTTGGCTTATGCAGTGGTGGTGGAGTGCACTGAATCTGCAAAATTTTCTCATAGTAGTGTGTCACTAGATATTAATTACCCATATCATATAGTCTGTTAAATAGCTTATTGTACATTTTGTTAAACAGTTGCCCACCACATGTCGCTAGGCCACGTGTACATTTGAAAGCACGCTAGCAACCATATGTAGGTGATTTTACAGTTTCTGTGGTGTAATGTGCCCTCTTGAATGGTGGAGCTATTGATTCTCAATCAATTAGGAGAATTTGACATTTATTGCTTCTTGTCTTTTGAAATAGTTTCCAGAATTATGCTATTTTAGGAATACATGTGAGGATATATAGAGTCATTTGTCCGTAATTAATGACAGAGAGTACTTTGTCAGGTCCGTGGCAAGTGGATGAGTTGATGATTGGAAACGGGAGTAATCTCAATTTCATTGTATGGGCACGTGCGTCTTTTACTATTCGGGGCAGGGGGGTGGAAGAAAGGTTAGAAGAGGCTGTTGGTTGATGTGAGGTTTCAGTTTCAGGAATGTCCTCCAAATGTACCAAGTAAAAAGGGTAATTTCTCATCTACAACTTTGGTCTATCTTGAAGTTCAATGAGTTTCTTGGGGTAATACGCCAACCTGAAATGAAAGATCTTGTGTTAATTGAAAAGGGCTTTCTCGTTGTGCTGCCAAAACTGGGTGCTTTTGATTTGAGGACACGATTCACGAGTTTCATTTGGTGCTTCAGTAAACAAACTAACGCAGAAGTATGATGAAACACGAAAGCATTCTTTGCATAGAAATGGACCCATTAATGTTGACAAATTGTGCTTCTTGGTGATTAGATTTTAGCGAGTCCAGTAAGTCGTCTACGTGATTCCGACATTGTTAATCAAACAAATTGATCATAAAAATAAAAGCCGTGTAAATGAAGTTGGTGAGGGGTAATTCTATCCCGGGTAGGCTCTATCTCACTACAATTCCATCAGAATTGAACACGACTTTTTTATCTATCATGGCCGAGTTTCATCCCGTGTTTTGATTATTGGTTACAGGTTCTGAATTTCAAACGCAGAGGACCATTTTTTCTTTAAAGGATGTAGCTTGTTAAATTTCATTTAAGATAGACGACCTTTCTGCTTTTTGTTTATTGGTCTCATCTCTTTTCTTTTGTTTGCTTTGACTGCGTAGCCAAATAGGAAAGCTCAAAAGTCATATCAATTATTAGCATATTACCTCCCCATTTCTTAATATAAATATTTTAAAACTTATATATAAGAGTTAAAAACTTTGAAAATAAGATACTTTATGAGTCAAACTATTTAAAATCTTTAAATTATAAAGTACTAGTAGTTTTTAAGATAAAAAAGAATCAAGTAACATTAAATTAAATGAAAGAGAGATAGTATTGAAAGAAAATTATTATTAATACTCATTCAAATTTATAAAAAACAAATTTACATTTTAATAAGATAAATTAATTATAAAAAAAGTTATATTATACAATAGAATCATACTGTCATAATCCAACTGACATATTATTAAAATAAAAAAGAACCAACAGAAACTTTTCTTCCTGAAGGTGCTGTGTCCACATGACCCGAGAAAAACAGAATGTATGATGACAAGGACAAGGTTAAGCTTTTCATACTATTCTTAGATGCTACTGATTAATAAGTTCAAATTGAACCTTAAAGAATTGGTGGCAGCCGCTTCACTTACTAAAATTTGTAACATCTCGCATGAGGTCAATTGGGCTCACATGTTAAGAAATATTTTTTGAAAAAATAATTGTACTAACAAATCAAACTTTGTAAAATATTACCCATAATTAATAGTAGTATATTTATGATAAGAATTTTTTATTATTTAATTCCAAATCATTATTACCATATAATAATAACTTGATCATACACATCTTTTAAAGCGCTAGTGGGATCATCGCATCAAGAAGCCCAAAAGCTCAAGCAAATTCCAATTCCATTATTCAACCATGTATTCTACTCTTACCCATTTTGCAGGAGTTATTTGATGGCTGATTCCATGGGAGAATGACCTTTTTTTTCTTATGTCTTAAGTTGGCAAAAAACAATGAAGTGGAGCTCAAGCAAGCCTGCTTTTGCCAAGCACAAAAGACATGCTCACTATTTCTTTCTAAAGAAGACCACTTTGATAGGGACTTCACATATATACTTCAAACTTGCTACAAAATTCAACAAGACAAAAATACATTCACAATACATAATATCTGTTAATATAAATAGAAAAATTCAATAGAAGAGCCTCTAATAATGAATTTAATTACTTGGAGATGAATTTGTTACTCTAACTAATTTAAAGATAAATTTTAAAATTTTAAAAAATATTTAAAGGTATATTTAAATAAAAACTTTCCACAATCTAAAATTTTACTTTAATTTAAAATAATTTTTGTTTTATATTTATAATATATTATTTTTCTTATTATATCCAAACAAACTTTTCTCAAATAAATTCTTATTTATCTATACTTTAAAAATAAACCTAAATGGTGTATTTTATCTAAAGTTTAATTCTTCTGCTGTCCAAGGGGAGGTTGCCTAGAGAATGTGCACAAGTATATGATGAAGTTAATAGAAGCGTTACCAAAAATAGGAAACGTAATTGATTGGAATTGAAAAACATTCTCAAGGAGGGAAGAAAAGAATCTCTGATTAAAGCCTAACTGCCCATCTTTAAACCGCACGCTAACACACGCAGATCCCTCTTCTTCTGGTCTTTTTTATAAGAAAATAAGTTAGAGCCCACCAAAGTCCTCTAAAAACCCTTTCCTAGGCCATTTTTCACTTTCCTGTGTCATTTATTGCACAACTCACTTCTTGTGTCTGTCCAAATTTTGCTTCTTTTAATTCTTGCATTTGTTGTTCGCCGTTACCAAGTGCAATTGGCGAAACCTCGAGTGGGATTTTTCGAGTTTTCTTCCTCTTGGCGGGCTTGAGCATTGTGAATCTGCAGACCTTTTTGGGTATTGAGAGGCCTTTGATGAAAAAAGTCTGCTGTTTTTTTTATTTGATTGTTTGGTAATTTATTGCTGCATGAGGTGGGTTCTGGGTCGATTTTGTTTATGGCTTTTATCAGAATTCTGTGTTTTGATGAGGGTTTTGGAGTTAAAAGTAGCTTATTGATTTGGAGATATATCTGGGTTTGATAGGCATGTGGGTTTTAGGTTTGAGATGATGATCAATTTATGGCTGGGGCTTGTAATTGATTATCTGGTTCCTTGGTTTATTCGATTTACATTTTGGTATAGATACTGAGGCTATTACATTAGGCATTCTTTGATACATCAGGACTGTGTGGTAAATTTAAAGAGTTCATCGTTTTCAAGGAATTGACCCTGGCACCAAATGTGAGAGACGCAAAATTTTTCTTTTTCTTGGCCACCATCTACTGTGAATATGTCCGGTGGAACACCAGTTGGGGGAGGTGGATACATGAGGCAGAGGCACAGTCAGGGATATGCCTCAAGTAGTGATGACCTGGAGGATGATGCATGTTCAAGACCAACTGCTTTATCTCCTTCAGTTCCTAAAACCCGCACGTGGGTTGACGTTTTAGAGAATTTTCTTTGGATTGCTTCCGCAGTATTCATCATTTACTATGGTGATAGACATTCCAATTTTATATACATCCTGTGGCATGATGGTCGGATTAGAAGGTAAAATTATTAGTGAAAACCTCTTATACTCTGGTTGTTTTTTAAGCAGTTATTTATATGAATATTTAATTTATACCTAAGAAATAAAAAGAATGAATTACATCATGGGATATAGGCCGTTGCTGATTTATATGTTTCCTGAAAATTGGTCTTCCTTTTTATTGGTATGCTTCTTACTCCAAAATTGATACGCTCCAACATGATTAGCAATTTGCATTTATCCTTGGGGGAATATGTTCACTGTAGTGCTTCAATTGGTTAACACTTGAGACTGCTGATACTAATTTGTTCTTTCTGAATCACCCAGAATCAAGGTTGCTCTAGAGAGTTTAATATTGTTTTTACTTTGTGTGGTTGACGGTTATGCTACTGCTTTCTGCTGGTTCCCACCACTGGGGGAAAAAATTGCTACTGCTTCACAAGGTTAAAGCATAGAGCAGGAGAAGTCTACAGTTATGCAATTTAAGTTTTACACTAATTGTTGCTGAGGAAGAACAGAAAGCTATTCATTCTGGCAATGGTTACAGTTAAAACGCTTCAAAATCTTCTAGAAATATTTTGCCATATCATCTGTGGGTGTCTTATGATGAGATCAACATAAATCTGTTTCCATATATTTAAATTTAGTATGCCATTTTTGGGTCTGAAATATTGTTTCTTACTTGTCATTTTTGTGAGAGTGCAATATTTGATCATATATGTGCTTCTGTTTTATTGAGTTTTTTGGTAACTAAACTATTATCATATTACCAAACCTTTTGCTCTGTAAATTTCCAGGATCTAGACATTACTCTTCACTTTTTCCTAAAAGAATTCCTTGCCTAAAGTTGTTTCTTTTTATGGTCTGCACATCTTCTTAGATCCTCCTTTGGTGCTACAATTCTTTCCTTTTTGGGGTGGTTTTTGAGTTTGGGGCCCTTTTTGGTGCCCTGTTATATAAAGGGATAATTACCATAGCTGAAGAATTTGTTTGATAGCATCATTGAAGGCATTTATAAACAACTTGAATTTAAATTTATTGTCCTAATAAATCAAAATGTGCTTCTTTTGTAGAGTAGATATAACTTGCAGGCAATAATTAGAGATTTCTAATGTTCTTCAGTTTTCCACTCGAGAAGACTGGCTTAGGAAAGTCTAATTCCATGACCTCGTTAAATCTTTTGCTTTTCTTTATTCTACTTTGTTTTTTGTCAACACCAAAGGATTTGGAGTTGAAGTGTCTTGTAAGAATTAAGTATCAGATTACCACATCCTGATTACCTTTTGAATCAAGCATAAACAACATAGTTTGCAATCTCCAGAAACACTTGGGGAGGAATTGCCACTCATTAAATATTTGATAGGTGCTAGGCTTGGATTTTGAGGACATTTTCAGAAACTTGCCTGTTTCTCTGCCTATTTATGTATAGGCTTATGTTGTTTTTATTGCAAGTACAAATATTTTGATTTCTTTATCCATCCATGCTGTTCTAAGCAAAGATATTTTGAAACACTTAACAAGAGTAAGTTCTTTTCTTCCTTTACAATGTCTTTAGGTTGTAATATGGACTCTTTTGGAAAATTTCAGATTCAGTATAGGTCACTTTACAATTCAATGATAAATGAAATAGTAAATACTGCTTTAAATGATTAATATCTTTCTCAGCTTCATTATTGTCAATCAGAGGTCTTTACTTTTGCTTTGACATGTGTATGGTAGGATATTTTGGTGCGTCTTTGACTTTTAGCATGAGGAGTAGTTGAAGTTCCATAGAATCTCTGAGCTAGAATTCTTAGGTTTATGATCACTAATTTCATTGTCAGAACAAAACCATGGAAGCATTGCACTTTTTCCCCAATCTTTGCACAAAGCCTAAATGTAGAATCCTTCCCTACAGCTGGGAAACGTAATGTCTGCAGATCCATTTTTCAATTTAGTAATCCGAAACCATTCTTGAATCAGATGTGCAGCAAATCAATTTTTAACTCTACATTCCATTGTTGGTGTTATTAAATTAGGGTATGTATCTTTACTACTAACTGAGTAGCTGATTATTGGTTCATATTTGTTGCAGGATACCATTATATTTGGGGATGTTGGGTGTTGGTTTGAACGTCCTTTTTTTCTTGTATACAAGTATGTTGGCTTGGGGTTTCCGGAAGTCAAGTGAGAAGTGGGAAAATTCAAGTATAGCTGTGCTGCCAGTCATTACGGTGCTTGGGCTCATATCTTTCTGCTTGTATGAGGAACCGTAACTTCCCCAACAACACCCCCGCCCCACCCCCCAAAAAAAAAAAACTCTCCTCCTCTCTTCTTTTGATGAGTTTTGTTTTGCTATCCTTCAGTCTTCTTCTTTTCTGGTCTAACTAATCTGTCTGAATGCAGATTTTCATTTGCACTATGGCCTATATGGAGTTTCTTAACCCTTCCTCTTGTGGTATGTTCTTGGACTTGCTGCTACTTGATTTAATGAAGTTGGTCATATAGGTAGAGCTATAAACAAACCGAAAGTTCACAAACAAAACTTGAACAGGCTCATTCGTGTTCAAAAAAAAGTTGTTTGTTTAATAAATGAGTCGAGCTTAAACACAAAATAAAGTCTGAATTGAATGAATAAACATGTTCACAAACATTGTTTATAAATATAATTTTAAGATTTAGGGTCATTATGCTTTGAAACTCTATGCTTACTTCTGTATGCATGTCTAGCTTGTAATTTAGATGTTTTCTAATTTCAGTGTGAAATTATCCTCACACTATTTGTTTTCTCTCTTTTCATAGTATTTGAAGGAATATTTGTTTCCAACCTAGACATTACGTATAATGTTTGAACAGGTTAATTATCACTTCTTCATGCTTGTTATCATGAAAAAGTTGGTTATATTTATTCATAAAACTTATGTGGATGAATACATCTGGATATATTTTGACTTTAAATATATTTTCTTTTTCTTATGAAGTTTCTTTTTTGAAAAGGGTTGGTTCACAGACAATAAATGAATCCAGCCAATCAAACTAAACTCACCAAACTAGACAAATCAAACTCTGAAAGATTCAAGAAATAATTCATTAAACAAATGAGTTTGAATCATAAAATTTAATTTGATTATTAATTGAACGAATGCAAACATTGTTGAAATGTTATAATAATAATAATAATAATAATAATAATAATAATAATAATAATAATAATAGTAATAATAATAATAATAATAATAATAATAATAATAATAATAATAAATTAAAAAAAAACGAAAATTGAACCACTACTACCTGGCTGTTTGCAGTTCTAAATATAGGTAAGGCCATTTGTAACCACTTCTGTTTTTCTCTTGCTCTCCCAAGCTCTTGTACATGTATCTGTGCAGGAGGTTTACCATGACATTGCATGTAAAGAAAATTTACCATTCCTAGAAAGATTAAAAAAAAAAAACAATTTTCCTCTATTCAGTGGGTGTTTTTTGTTGTGGGGATATGCCATTTTGTCAGTCTGGGTGGGGAGGATGAAGTATTAGCTCGTCCTTTGACATCTGATAATCAAATTGAGATATAAAGCTGATGTTCAAGATTAAAAGAGCTTTCCTCTACTCATAAAGAAGGTTTTTCACTGAGATTTTTACTTTTGTTTAGAACTGTCATTCCTGGGAAAGTAAATCATTGTCAATGTGGGAGGCAAATTTGTTAAAATTACTCACAGTCTTACACTACCTAGACTTCTGATTCCCTTAAAAGTTATTCATATACTCATATTCTACCTTCTGTTAATTTGTCATTTATGTTTTACCACTTCTAAACAAAAGTTCATATCAGAAAGCATGAAGATTCTGGTGAAATATTTATGAATGTTGGTGACATATGGATGACCAATTTCCGTAATTTTACAGTTTACTCTGTTCATGGCGGGCATGGTTATCTTTCCATATTTGGTGCTTGGAACATTCAAAACGCAACCTGAGTTGCTACGTACAGATTGATTATTTTTCAATTGATGTTGATAATCCTGACGTAGTTTGTAGGAACACACATAGCCTGGAGAATATGATGGATTTGCAGTTGTATGACACAATGGTTCGTTTGTAGTCAGAAACATTCATTCTACATTAGTGACAATAGAAAAGGATTTTACCTTTTCTATTAATTTTGGTCTTTTTCGGTACTCAATTTATTGCAGCACAAATCTCTTCATTGAAGTGCTGGAGACATCGCTTGAATATCACATCATTGTGAGGAAAGATAATTGCTCTCTTATCTCTTGATCAGCTACCAGTAGAAGGCAACAGTGTATGAGTAAGATGAAATTCGATATGATCTTTGTTTCTCTAGGAGTTAATTGGAGTTGGTTCTTCTTTAGTGCTTCAGAGTAACCCCACAAAATGAGCAGCAGCAATATTAGGTTGATACAGTTGATTGTTGACAGTTGACAATATTGGATGAGATAAAGAGCTTTATATGCTGTATCTTGGTGTATGCTGCCGAGGTTTTTCTCACCCTCGCAAATATTTAACTTTTTACCTGCCTATGTTTTCTGATTTCTGATATAGCAAAGGCCAATATGGCCTAAAATCTGAGGATTTGAATCAAGTCATGTTGCCCCCTTGTGCCAAAAAAGAAAAAGATAAAGAGAGAAATGCAGTATCTCATACTTCTCTCAGGAAAATAACGTGAAATTCAGAGTCAAATTGTTAAACAAATTTGTTTCATCCTGTTGAAGGGGCGTGGTGTGTTTTCTCAAGAGAAGCATAGATGCAAATGGGAGAGGGAGAGGCGACTACTACCCAAAGTATTTGTGGATTATAGTGCGACTGCCAATGTTCTCGTGCGCCTCTGTGTTTGTGTTGGTAGAAAAAGGAAGACCCCCACCAGATTGATACCTTTCTGAAATATTCCCAGTTGTTGGCCACAGGATTTTGTGTCTCCTCTTTAGCTAGTTAGAGTCATGAGTGCAATGCATCCGCCCTTCAAGATGTAGCCCACGGCACTAATGGGAAAAAGCAGCCTTTCAAAGGCACTCTTCTCTCAGCGATCCCTTACTTAGCATCTGAAAGTTCAGGCACTAAAGTTGCTAGAAAGAGATAGAACTTATGTAAAGTTCCATGTTCGGGGAAACAAGAAGGAGAATTATTTCCCAAACAATAGAACAATGAAATTGGAAGAAGATATTGTTCTATTTAAGTGCATTAATGGACTTAGGTATCTCTTATTTTCTTTTTAGTTACCAAAGATTCCAGTGATCTTATGGAGCGTAAAAGCAGATTAGTGAACTGAAATTTTTCTTTGGTTCATTGCATGGAAAGTTCCAAATGCTGTGGGTGCAATGATTGAGAGACTGTTTGGTGTGGCAATGATTTTGCCATCTCCCAAATGCAAGAAAGAGAGTATACAAAAGAACCATACAGTAAAGGTTGTCGTAGGAGAAATAGTTTGAAAAAATTGAAATTTCAAAAGTTTTAAATAATGAATAAATTTAAACCATTCAAATATACTAATTTATGTACACTAACAAAATCTATATTTAAAAAGTAAAATTTTTTCTTACGTTAAATGTCTTCTTCTATTTAGCACATCTAAAAGATAAATAAATAAATAATAGTTCATGTCTAAGAAAAAAGAATGATCTTCTGGAAGAAGAAGAATTAGTCAAGGCGAAAGGATATTTTTTGCAAAAGTCAAATATGATTAGCCATTCACACACATATTCCTCCAACATATTTCTTTTTTAAGTATTAAATACTTTACCCCATCTATAGGCTAAAGAAAGGATTGTGGAAAGCTAAAAGCATAGATTTTCAACCTCAAATCACTTCAAAGGTTCAGAAAATAAAACCAACTGCTATCTAATTCAAGGGTGTTCAAACTTCCTTTCCTCCACTTTGAAGTAGAATAAATCACTATCTAATTATTATCTTTGATTAATTGGACAAATTAGGTGGATCAAACACAAAGTTTTTGTCTAGTAATAAGTGTATTTTAACCTAATAATAAATATAATATACTAATTTAAATGATCAAATATTTAACTTTTAATGTGAAAAGATTTTGAATAAAATAGAAATATGTGGAAATTTCTTCATGACCAAAATGACCTTAGTGGAGTAAGCAGGCTGCAAGTCAAGAATGATGTAGATTGGACCCACACAAATTAGAAAATTTCTCCTACTTTTAGGCACATTTGTTAGAATTGAGGAGTTGTGGGTCACACCTTGAAATTTATTGAATCTTTGTCTATAATGTTTTTTTAATGCTCAAATGTCCTTGCAGTTTCAAGAACCCCTCATTTCTTTTCTTTTCTTTTTTTTTTTGTGGTCATTTTGACCCCTTATCAAATTCTCCTCCTTTTACTATATGTCTCTCCCTCGCAAACAAATTATCAAAGAGGTTACAAGTGGGTCTGTTTGAATCAGAAAGACTTCCACTGGTGGCTGCTCTTTCCAGTGGTGAAATGCCATCGTAGGTTGAATTTTTCTGTGTGTATATACAGATAAAAGAGAGGCACAACAACTCATTAATGGTTTAGGTTTGCTTTTTCTTGTTTGATTTTGTTCTCTTGCTAAACACTCTCTTGTGCTTGGTAGGTTGTGCCATTGGAGTTATGGGCCCAATTCTCCACTAGGATTTCAATGGTGAGAGATTGAGAGTTAGATTGAAGGAGGGTCTCCATCCATCTTCTCTTCTTTCTTGAGTGCTTTTCCTTTGCTCCCATTCTCCTGCTGTCTCGCATTTTGGGGTTTTAGGGCTCTTTAGAAAGACAAGACTTTTAAGGGGATTTCTCTTTTTTATCACCCCTAATGCGTGGCAAATTTGGTAATGCTATGTCAGTCTCTGTGAATTTTTTAATTCGGACAGTGATTTGAAGATTCTGAGCGCCTGTAATTTAAGGGTATCTGCTTCTTCATCAGCTCCTATTGACTTGGTCAGCAGTCTTGGTTGTATTCTTGACTTGGGAATTCAGTTTCATTGGTGGAAAATTGGTTCTTTAGGCTTATCTGGGCTATTTTGAGGTGGGAGTTTGAGCTCGGCCTTCAGCGACAAAGATCTATATCCCTGTTTGATTTTTCCGAGGTGAGAATATCTGTAGCTTGATTTTTTTATTATGGAAAATAATTTCAGTTTTAGTTGGTTATCAAATCAATTCCAGAGATTGATTGATGTTCATGAGTTGTGCTATTTTTATTTCACAGAATTCCGTTCAAAGTTTTGAATTAGTGCCTGTAAATTTAATCCTGGCTTTGTCTTTTGTAGGTTCAAATGCTATTGGGAATTGGCAATTAGTTAAATAGTCAGTGATGGACCGAGTAATTCAGCCTCCCCTGGTAAATTCTGCATTATCTTTGTTATTCTGTTATTTGTGTATGATGTTACCATGTCATCATTTCTCAAGACAAGTTTCATTCCCATGGAATTTACTCTTGAGCCTGCAAGAAATTTTCTTGCTTTAAATTGCTAAATTTGTCTCCTTTTTTTTTTGTTTTTTTTTTTTGTAAATCTCTTGTTTCTGTGCTGCAAAAAAGATTTGCTGATCAATTCTTTATATCAGTCATAAAAGTTTCTGCACCATTGAAGAACGTTAACAAGACAGATTTTTCTAGTGCATGCACATCAACGGAATGCAAGTTAAGCTTATGCTGGTCTTTTCTCAAATAACTGCTTTCTTCAGGATTATCGAAGAAAATTTTGTAATTCTCTGAGAAAGAATCAAGTGCCTGGAATGAAATAAGAATGGCTAAATTGCTAATCATGAGTTCTCTCAAACTCTTGGAATGAGTGTTGAGTACTGTATAAAGAAGCAGAAAAGTGCAAGTGGTCATTCTTCTATACTCACGCAAGGGCGTAGTGACTACAAAAATATTCCCCCAATGATTCCCATATGTGCTTCTTTTTCCTCTACACTGCAGACTGTCCCTTATTCACTTTGTTCCAAGATACAAACGTCTAAATAGTTGGAAAGTCAGCTTTATCTTCTGCATTCATAAGTTTCAACTTTTCGTTTCTTTTAGCATGCATGCATTCCTGGAGGTATTATTGTCAAGTGTTAGGGCTCCCAAGGAAGAGCGTAGATAAAGACTCAGATGGCATAAACATCTCATATTTCTGAACTCATTTTATACTCCAAAATTTGAAGCCATTCTTATTTTATTTTCCCTCACTAATTGTATGTGTTGCTCTAGTTGGGACATGAGGGTGAGATATCTTCCTCCTCTATTGAAACTTGATTTCATGAGATTTCTCATGAAAATTTTATATGGAAAGAAGATTATTCATGGTCATAAGCTCATTTGTTAGGAGGTGCTCCCACTAAAATTGCACCATATGTCTGGCTTTGATGAAATGGATGTTCTTTTCAGATCGATATCTTAAATGACTTTGTTGGGGTAATATTGATTGAAACTTTAGAAATATTTGGTGTAACTAAAGACTTTGAAAAATGAACAAGTATATCAAAGAGTTTACTCGAATATTAATACGAAGGGGGGTTATTTAAAAATTGAGAATGATCCATTCTTTTGTTTTATCCTGCTTAGAGCTTAAATGCCCAGTTCAAACCATAAACTTGCAAGACAGAATTTAGTAGAAGACTTGAAGTGATGATAAATGTGAAGTGAAAAATAACTCTGAAATCTAGTCTTGGTTAAGCATTGCACCTTGACAACTCAGATAACTAAACAAGAAAGCAATCATGTTTATGTGTCATAGTGTCAGCAAATGCATGAACACAATGTCACTTACAAAGCTGCATTTTTGAAGAATCTTTAGGCATCAATAGGAGGACAAATTAAGTAATCTAGGGCTTTTCATTCCATTGTTATCATTGAAGCCTGCAAGTATTGATCCATTCATCAAATGTTTCTTCTTAGTTGTAGACTTTAGCACCTTTTGAACAAATGGAATTAGTGTTTATCACCACTTTATTTTATCAAATTCAGTAATGGTGAATGCATGTATTGTTATCTTTACTTGTAAATTTTTGGTACCTAGTGATTTAAGATTTAAAATGAAAATAAAATTGTTAAAAAGAAAAAAAGAAACACACATGCACCCCCAAGGTACCTAATAGATTTTTATGTGTTGCATCTGCAGGTTGATACAACAACATGCCTTTGTAGAGTAGATGCAGGCCTTAAAACTGTTGCAGGAGCTAAAAAATATGTCCCTGGGACAAAGCTGTGTCTTCAACCTGATATCAAACCTTCCATTCATCCTACTAGACAGAAGCCACCACGTGACAGAAATAGGAGTCAATCTCCTTTGCTGCCAGGACTTCCAGATGACCTTGCCATAGCTTGCTTAATACGTGTTCCAAGAATTGAACATCGTAAGCTTCGGCTAGTCTGCAAGAGATGGTACCGTCTTCTGGCTGGTAATTTCTTTTATTCTCTTCGAAAAAATCTGGGAATTGCAGAAGAGTGGATATACATTATGAAGAGGGATCGAGATGGGAAAATATCATGGCATGCATTTGACCCTATATACCAGCTTTGGCAACCTCTCCCTCCAGTCCCCAAAGAGTATTCTGAAGCCCTTGGGTTTGGATGTGCTGTACTGAGTGGTTGTCATCTCTACTTGTTTGGTGGCAGAGATCCAGTGAAAGGATCTATGAGAAGAGTCATATTTTATAGTGCGCGGACTAATAAATGGCACCGTGCTCCAGATATGCTCCGAAGACGACATTTTTTTGGCTCGTGCGTCATAAATAACTGTTTATATGTGGCTGGAGGGGAAAATGAGGGAATTCACCGGTCACTCAGGTCAGCTGAAGTTTATGATCCCAACAAGAACAGATGGCTCTTCATTTCTGATATGAGCACAGCAATGGTTCCCTTCATTGGTGTTGTTTACGAGGGCAAGTGGTTCTTAAAGGGGCTAGGATCTCACCGACAGGTTCTGAGTGAGGTTTACCAACCTGAAACTGATAGTTGGTACCCGGTCTATGATGGAATGGTTGCAGGCTGGAGGAACCCTAGCACTACACTCAACGGGCATCTCTATGCATTGGAATGCAAGGATGGTTGCAAACTGAGGGTGTATGATGAAGCAACCGACTCTTGGAGCAAGCAGATCGACAGTAGGATGCATTTGGGCAATTCCAAAGCCTTGGAGGCAGCAGCACTCCTCCCTCTTAATGGGAAATTGTGTATCATTCGAAATAACATGACTATTTCTTTGGTTGATGTTTCCAGATCTGATGATACAAGAGAAGCCCAAGCAGAACATTTATGGGAAACTATTGCAGGGAAAGGGCAGTTCAAGACTTTGGTTGCAAATTTCTTGTCTACCCTTGCTGGTAGAGGGCGGCTTAAAAGTCACATCGTTCATTGCCAGGTTCTTCAAGCTTGAAGATTGTAATTATACTTAGATAAATTAGATGGTGCTTTTTCAGTTTTTCCTTCCTTTCTCCCTCTTATTTGCTTCCCCAAATTTGGTGGGCTATGTCAACATGATAGTGCTCGACAAACACAAGCTTTTCCCCGTAGGTGTAGTATTAAGTTTGTGTTTCTCGTTAGGCACTAGGTAGATGAGGATGGTGGTTTTACTCATCAGACTAGCATTCCAAAGATTTTGTCATACAAAGCGGTTGTATAATCTGAAGCAGCATATCAAAGTGGTAATAGTTTTCAGTCTCTTGTGCACCTGTCTGCCATTAGTTAGGTTTTCTGGTACTTGGAATCGATCATGGTTCCTAGTTAATGTATTGTTTTCACCAGATGAGCCTTTTGTTATTATGATTAGCTTTCCAGCTGGAACTATCAATTAAATTCTCAGACATGCTGGAATTGTGGCCTTGAAGAACTCGTATTGGAATTGAATTTGTACTATGTTTATAAAATCTAATTGAACAGATCCCCGTTAATTTGAATTTCAAGTTGCTTTTCTTTCATTTTTTTTTAGTTTTGTGCTCTCCCTAAATATATTTCATAATTATCTAATTCATTGACTTGAAATGGAAAATCGCGATTTGATTAGAAGTCAAACCAAGTTATTTGTCTTCCAAATATTATACACGAGTACTTAATAACTGATTTTTTTGTGCCTATATTTTACCCATATGTTTTTTTTTTTTTTTTTGCCTTAATTTAGTTCGAAGTTCAAAGGCACTGCATAGCATTACCCTTAGCTAGATAAGACGCAAATCCTACTTGCATGGAGACTGCTCCTAAACCTAATAAGGAAAGAAGTTCTTCCAATCCTATTATCTGTACACCTCATGTTCTTTTTCCTCCGACCCTAAACCACGTTTGATTTGGTTTTCTATTGCTAACCTATATATATAGCCAGTAATCGCTCATCCCTTTTGCAAGACCATCCACATTCTAAATTCGTCTTCTGGTTCAGTCAACCTGAAATTTTCTGTCTCAGCTGAGATGTCGAACTCATCATATGCATACCTCTTCAAATTCATTCTTGTAGGTGATGCTGGAGGAGGAAAATCATGTCTTCTTCGGCGGCTCACCAACAAAAATTTTGATACATCTCATGGTTCAACTATAGGCGGTGAATTTGGGCGTACTATGGTCACAGTTTCAATGGGGAAGCCAATCGAACTCTACATATGGGACACGGCCGGTCAAGAACGCTTCAGATCAATAACCAAGGCCTTCTTCAGGCGTGCCGCCGGTGCCCTTCTAGTTTACGATATCACAACGAAAGAAACCTTTAACAGCCTTCCATCTTGGTTAGAAGATCTCAGGCAAGAGGGGCCCGAAAACATGACCATAATGCTGTTAGGGAACAAGTGTGATTTAGCTGCTCGAAGGGCTGTGAGCTTCGAAGAAGGCCAAGAATTTGCTAAGGAACATGGTCTTCTATTCATGGAATGCTCTGCAAAAACAAATGGCAACGTTACTGAAGCATTTACATCAACAGCTGAAAGAATTTATACGAATATTAGGGATGGAGTCTTCAAACCTTCAGAAGTAGAAGGAATACTAATTGGAGCTGAAGCCAATCAAGCTCCAGGGTTTTGTTGCACATGATACCTAGTACTACTATTAATTCTTGGTTCTTAAAGATTAATGATTCAGATTAATGATTCTTTTTTTTTTTTAAGGTTGTTTTTTGAGTTCTTTAAGGATTCGACAACCATGGCTTACTGCAAATAAATCTTTCTTTGGAATTGTAAATTAGCTCTTATTGATTGAGACTTGTGATATTCTATAGTCGGCTTATAATTTTCAGCATTTTATCGGTAAGGTATGTATGCTAATATTAGTAATGCAGAAGAGAGATCTTTCCCGTTTGCTGGTTAAGCAGGCTCGCATGAAAAGTTTGCCAGTAATGGCTACTTTGGCATCTTCCAAATCATACTTAGATTAGGAGTGATTATGATAACCTTTAATCGTTTATAGTGCACCTCTTATTAAACAAAGATTCTTAACCCCTTTTATACTTTTTCATGTTTTTAACATTAGATGATAAATAGTTTTTTTAATGCGTTTATTATATATAATTTTTTTATTAAAAAATCACATTTTCCCCTAAAACATATGTCTTCCAAACTTTTCTTCTTAATATTTCTATCTTTTTACATTTAGGTCGGTTTATAGTAGCATACCATAAAGGTATGATTTATCAATTATTACCATTACTGATAGAGATGGAAATAGGTCAGACCTTTTTTAGGAGTCTACGGCCTATCTATAAAATAGGCTAGACTTGGACTTAAAACCAGGCAAGCATATTTAACTAAATAGGCCAAACTTGGACTTAAAATCAGGCAAGCATGTTTAACTAAATAGGCCCGACTTATTTAGTTAAAGCTTAGTCTGAAATTATTTATATATTATATAATTATTTTATATCACATATTAATTATAATATATATTCTATTTATATATATCTTATATAATAATTATTTTATACATATAAAATATATTTAATATATATAATTTATTAACTTTAACATATATATTTCAGACTAAAAAAAGAATAAAATCTTATATAGGTTAAATGTAAAAAAAAAATTAGAAAACTTGGTTAACATAAACTAAAATGAGATTAAAAAAAAAGAATTTAAAATTGATTTTTAAACAAGCTAAACATTTATACACGCTAGGCCTAAGTCTAAAAAAAATCTTATAGAGATTAACAGGCCAGACTCAGGCCTTAAGTGTACAATACAGGCCTAGGTCTATTTAGCCAAAACTTGGTTTGGCCTGGCCCATTTTCATCCCTAGTTAATGATTGAAAATTATCATTAACGTAATGTTATCGGAATATATTACAACACTTATTGTCATATCAATATTCATAATGACTAATTAAGTATTAAAATATTAATAAAATTTTTTGACAAAAAAAATTACATAAACAATTTTCTTCAAAATAAATTATACAAATCCAAACAATATATAACCAAATTAACCTCACATGTCGAAAAACAAAATATTTTTTTCGTACTTTTTCTTTATTGGAATATATATATATATATATATATATATATATATTTATATATATATCGTTAAGAAACCTATTATCGATAATTAACGATATCAATATCAATTAATATAAGTAAAATTAGATCCTATGGAAAAGTTTATTGATCATATAATTGGTTAAATAGTCATTTAGTCAGTCTATCGAAATTATTAAATTTGTTAAAAAAAAAAGAAAGACCATAATGCTATTATCCCTAGTTCTCCTCGCCATGGACTTTTTTAAATTGCTAAAAAAAACTATAAAGAAAATGGAATTTATTAAGAGATATATGCTAAATAGTAAAGGGTGTTAAAGTTCTATGCAAATTCTGGATTATTTAATTCATTTAAAATAAATATATAAGTTAAGTTATTTCAAAATCTCCGCACAAAAAAGAAATCAAAAGTAAAGTAATATGGTGGATTATATTTCAAGCAATTAATGGGTTGCCCTATCTATGAGAAATTTTCTTCTAAAGAAGGGATTTTTGACTAAAATGGGGAACTTTTAAAAAGGAGATTCGGATGGGACAATACTTTTTGGGGCACCCCCTTGGTGGGGCTATCTTGTGTCTGCTAGACATGTGGAGGAGGGGCACCTCATGTCTAGCAAAAACGAGGACATCAGCGCTAACGACGCCGACAGCACCGACAGGGGAGGACGGCCAAGTGGACTACCTCAGATGCAAGGTACTCTGTATCTCGTGTTTGCCAGACACGAGATTGTTTACTTTTCAACCATTTCGTGGCCTTTTCAGTGGAATCTTTAATGAATCAAATATTCCTCTGCAAAGCTGTGCATTAGATGAAAGCTGCTCGGTCTTTTGATCGAAATCCGAATGCTAAACACGGCAAATTCAAATGCGAGAAGGAATTCACGGGAAGCACAGGACAAATTGAAACGCCTATAAATATCAACATACCGATGGCCAAACATTTACTCTGTTGTTTCATTTCATTCATCTCCCACCATATCGTCCATACACCGCTTTTGCTCTCAAATACAACAGAAAGCTTTTGTCTCTGGTAAACCATGAGAAGCAAACTATTTTTCTTCTCCGTTTTTTAAATTCTCCAAGCCATTTTTCTTCTCTCATTCATCCAGAACTACATATAATTTTTTTTTTTTCATCACTACCATTCTCTCGTCAGAGATTTATGCTGAAACTACAAATTGGAAAAAGTGTTGCTACCTGTGCACCTGAGCCTCACAGACAATTTCTATAACAGGTTTTTTTTAAAGAAAGAATAGATATTGTATTAATTTATTCATTTATTTGTTGAAATAGATATGTTAGAATTTATTAAAAAATTAATTATTACATTGTGTACTTATATTGAAATTATTGGGATTTTCAAATATTATGTTTGGTAAAATATTGACGGGTTTATAATATACTTTGATCTGTTGAAGAAAAATTTGGGGTAAATTGTTGATTTGGTCTATTTTGTGTTTTGTTGAATGGTATAAATTGCGTATGGTTGATATTTAGCTAAATTATTTACTATTTTATAATCTACTTTGATCTGTTAAATCAAAATTTGAGCTGAAATGTTAAAAAGACATGGCTATGCATTAAATTTGAGACACTAAAAAGATATTGTTAAGTTAAAGGAAAAATCATCGACTAATTATTTTTTACAATAAACATGTTAGGTTAAAGGAAAATTAATAATGTTATTCCAAAAACTTTATGGTTTTATATAAAATTTGATTAGGAAAATATTAATTTAAATTAGACCAAAAATATCTAATTATGCACAAATTTTTAAATAAAATGAAATTTTTTAATATAGTATAACATAAATTTCATAATTTAATTTATGGTGAACCTCATAATTTATTGGTGAACCTTATATTTGGCTTGTATGGTGAATTTCATAATTTAATTTATTTGTAATTTTTAGAATATATTCAAATAAAAGTGAAAATGTAAAAGAAATAGAGCCACTACTAAAAATTAACGAGGTTATAGCAAATTAGTACTTATGTTAATTCATAATTTTGACATTTAAAATTTATTTGACATGAAATATAATTTTTGTTAAAATAGAAAAGCATAGGTTTTTATTATTATTATTTTTTAATGAAAGAACCCCAATCTAAGTACATCCTCATTTTTTTTCCCAAATACAAAATAAATTTAAAATGTAAAAAATACATACTATACATTCGAATAATAAATATTTGGATTAACATAATTTCACGTTCATGATAAAAACTTGTTATATTTTGTTTTATATTTGATTTTTGATTATTTGTGTCGGTTAATTGATTTATTTGATATTACATTGTATAGCACATTATGTTGTTTTGGGTTGATTTGTATTGAAGAATGATGAAATTGGTTTGATATAGTAATTCAAGGTTGCGATGTACTTAATAATTTTTTTTTATAGAAAAATTCATTTGCATTGTTTATTTAGGCATAATGTCACTAGAATAACTTGTTAGATTACGGTTGTATTGGGATTGCAAGATTATGTGCATCCTTGGATTTAGGAGGGAGTCCCGAAGGCGAACCTCCCCTACCCGAGCGTCGAGGCCCTACGACGAGGTGAGATGTAAATCGAGATATGCACCAATGGTAGGTACCTGAGGGAGAGGACCTGCGAGCAATCCCCAGGTGGGAATCGAACCCGCGACTTCGGCCAGCCCATCACTGGCATGTCACCTCAGGCCTTGCCAACTGGCCTATGCCCCGAGGGCTGATTATGTGCATCCTAAACGGTGATTTTTTTAACGGTCCATGTCGTAAAGCATTGATTGTTAAAAATCGAGTTAGTTACCTCGGTTTAGTCAATAAAATATGTACACTTCGTCAATTAGACATAGTTACTATTCAGTTACAAATAACAATAAGAGAAGATATTGTTTTTTGTGATGCAGAAAGGTTTACAACAACTTCCATAACAGACGATGAAGATATAGAAAGCTTGTGGTATTGTACATCCACCATTAAGGGAAAACCAATTGATCTGCATGTTCATCATAGGATCGTACAGATTCAAAATGCAACAGCTACAAATCTTCCAAAATGACACAGTCCCACTCCTATTACAGAGTCCTTCACTGAATTAATGAATTCAGCTACTCCAGTGAACATGGCTAATATTGATTTAAATACACTTACATTTGTTTACACTAGTAATCTTGGACATCTCCCAACCGATAATTTTCAATCCCTTTATACTACGATAGTTCCGGATACCCCAGTTGTCGGACCAACTTCAATGGGATTTGTTACACATCTACTTCATGTCGATATTCAGCCTAGGCAAACACAGCCCAACATGCCATTGTTTTCTATTATGGAAATAGATATTCCATTAGATATAACTCCAATCGATGAGTAGGTTGCTCAAGAGCCCAATTGGATAGGTACTCCAGAGGCGACCGTGGATGGTTTAGAACCAATATCGAACATTGATGATGGATCTGATGCAGAAGATACCTCCGATGAGGACGAGGGGGATGGTAATGTTGGAGAACAAGTTCCTGATCCTTCTATAATGCAACAACTTGTTAATATATCTATTGAACCGAATCGAGTTCAACCTCAGAGGTACCGTTGAGGATTTTATTATGTGACTAGTTTTCATACTTGGTTTTGACGATTTTAGGTGTACGTTATTGACATTTAAAATTAAATTAAAATAGAATATTTTATTTTCAAATTAAATATTAAATTAAAAATTCATAAAATATACAATAAATATTTAACTAATATTTACTAAAAATAGTTAATCTTAATTAAAACACATATTTAATTCTTCATGAAAAAATAGATTAAAATCCATATTCAATCCATATTAAAATATTAATATAGATTATTCGAATTAAAACATTTAAATTCCCTATATTTGAACTTTTTATTTCTTTGCAAATAATTATTATTTATAATGAATTATAATTCAATATTATAAATTATACTTTAACTCAAAAAGTGTTATGATTTAAATATGAATGAATTGCAAGAAATATTTTCAAGTTTTATATAGAATTTTTTATTATGGTCAAAATTAATTATGCATTAGCGTTGGAAAATGACTCTAATATGTATATGGAAATGATACTATAATAAGTGAAATTTTAGTCAATTAAATTTTAGTATTTAAAATAAATAATTAAACTATAAATGTTAGGGTTAATTTTAAAGGAATTACAAAAACAGTAAATTATTGTAGTGATATTTATCATTGATTTTTTAATAGTGAAAATATTATTTGTGCATTCTTTTATGCTAGAAAATGTTGAAAAATAATTTTCTATTCATGCTTCTTTATTATTAATTGGTAAATGTAGGATTTTATAATAATATTTACATCCAATAAGAATTTGTATTAATTTTATTTATGTAAAATTGTGCACTCAAAAATTCAAATTTGGAAAATTTGTGATTAGGATATTTTTGTTTTCAAAGTATAAAAGTTAAAATAGAGTTTACGAAAATTGATGAAAGTCATACATCGTGTCTGATACACACGAGGTATTCCACTGCCACTCAATGGAGGTTCTACCATTTAATGCATCATGGAATTGCATGCGTTAAGGAAGTCAAATGATTTGGAGGGGTTCACACCTAGATGCAAGGTGCCAGTGGACCTCGTGTCTCCCAGACACGAGGTCCCTTCACCGGGTACCCATCCCAAAAATTGTTCCCCCTATCGGCACTCATTTCCAAAACGTTCATATTTTGGTCAAAAACCCACTAAAAAAGATAATTTTTTTTTTATGAGAATAACTTTTAGATGAGACCTTGCAAATTGCTTTGTAATGTGACCTGGCCAAAATCTTGTTTCAAACAAAAACTAAACCCTCAAGGAAGGTAAAAACCTCAACACATTGGAAAGAAGAATTAACTAGAATTCATTCAAAACGAACCTTAAAAATTTCTTCATTATTGTCTCAAATGATAACTCTAATCACGAACATGTCATATTATACCACATCAACAGTGCACTTTATCGATCCTAGCTGCAAACAAAATTACATATGTTTAAAAAATTCAATTTTAGAAAATAAATTTTTTGATGGAATGAATACAAATTATATGTAATTCAGTAAGGGATTAGCAAACTTGGTTCTACATTCTAAATGTATTACATACCGGAGAATACCCAATCAATCATTTAGTTGATTATGATATTGATTTTGTTTTAGCAGTAATAGATCGTTAGAATGTGAAATTACATATTTGATTGTGGTACATTTCATAATCGTTTATAAATGTAAAATAACTTTTAAAAACTTAAAACATTGTTATGCATTTGTTACAGCAATATTAGATAGTTAGAATGTAAAGTTACATACTCGATTATGGTACATTTTATAATCGATTATGAATGTAAGAACAACTTTAAAAACCGATTATGTACTGATTCTATCAAATTGAAAAACCCATACCTATGACAAACAACTAAACAAATGAACTTTGAACTTTGAGCATAGAGTTAATTTGAAGAATGCAACATTGATCAATGTGATGAGAATGAATACTGCGAAAAGATTAGATGAGCTAAATGGTACCTAATAGTACTTCCAAAAGAATTTTTTTTGCATTCGCACTCCCACAACTTTTAGCCACAACCTTTGCAAAGTTTCAAGCTTTAATCACAAGGCATATATAATTGAAAAGGACGTGTTGATTTGATATTTAAACACTCAACTTAGTTAATTGTGCTATTCTAACTTTAAGATTGCTTTGTTCAAAAAATGAAAAGGGGTTTCAATTCCAATGTTCTCAAGCTCAAATACCTTGTTGTTTTGTTTGGAATTGCCAAAAGCAATTCCACATCCAGCTACATTTCAATTGTAACATCTAAGTACAAAGCATGCAGCTTTACCAAGCCACAAAATAAAAAGAAATTGCAAGGTCTAGTAAATTGATTGGAAAAGAAACTCTGGGGGGAAAAAATCAAAGGCAATAGAATTAGAATTCTATGAAAGAAGCTACATCAACACAATTAATAGATGAAATTATTGCTCATCCAGATTTGGGAACAGACTGAACTAAAGTAACTATACATACTTCTATTAATTTCCACCAACTTTTCATTTGTCCCAATAGCAGTGAAACTAAAATGAGTAAAGTGAATGAAGAAAAACCAAAGCCCAACATGATAGATTATCAAGGCTCCTGACTTTGTAATCCAACAATTTAACTAGTCTACCTTCTCACAAGAATTAGAAAATTTAGGTCTCTAGAAGACAACATCTACACCAAAAAGAGAAACCAAAACAAACTACTTTCTAGCCTACATATGCACATAACCTGGCCATCAATCTAAAAGCAAGATGAATATGCCCTTTCCTTACATATTGGAAAGAGTCAGAAATCACAACATAGAAGTTTGATATCTCATCCGACTGAACTACAATTCTCTAGAACTTCTGCAGTAGTGCCAAACCAAGTTATGATCACAAATGCCAATCGAAGTTCTGATTATCACCACTTAAATGATGACTACCTATAATAGAAACTTCAATCGCCAAGTTAAATGCCAAATCAAAATCTAAAAAGCTTAAAATTTTAGAAGCATTATGTTGGAATATATGCCCTTTAGACTAGATTATCTGATGTAATTATCGAATTTATTAATAAAAGAATTTATTCTCAAAATTTATTTGTGAATTTACATTTTATTTATGTACGATTTTTTATTTGGAAAGGACCCATTATATTTAAGTAAATGATCCATGTGAATGATGTTTTTTCACAGTAAGATATGAATCACGGGTTACTTAACACATAAATATATGTTCTTAACCAATTGATGAGAATGAAAATCTCATCATGTATAGATTATTGTGTTATGAATTTCAAATGGAGAATAGCTTACCTTTAACCAGTGAGTAGTCCACTCACTTCATAGTATGAGCATATTTCGAAATGTAGAACAGGACTTATAATAGTGGCTTCTAAAAGTACTATTTAAAAAAAACTCAGACTGTTACTGCTACAGTATAGACTAATACTCTACCGCTTGAGTATGAGTTGGTAGTCTGACGAAGTTAGAAGCATATAATTTGATATACTGTAGTTGAAGTTCTTTCGTAGAACCAATATACTTGTATGTTGGGTATATCTGACTAGTTAGTTAAGACAGATTTGTACAAGATAACTTCTACGCTATATCGCCCATTGTAACTGTTCAAATGATCTAATTATTCAGGGTTCTGGAGAACATGACTTGGATGTTTACTTTAGAGTAGCTCCCTTGAAAAGTGGAAACATTCTAGGAGCCGTGGATCATTGGACTAGAGGTATAAGGATGATATATATCTATTAGAGGTATTATTACACTCTCTCTCTAATTGTACGACGATACATAGAGGGATATTTTAGTCATTACACCTGTAGGTCGAAAACTTTGCTAACACAACATTGTCCTTAGGGTCAATATTTTCTTATGGTGATATTAAAAAATATTTAAAATGCAAAATATAGCTATTTATATAGCAGGGGTATTTTGGTCATTTTATTAGCTAAGGTGATGTGTCTTTTGATCCCCGAAATGGCCCTTAAATCATGAAGGATTTGGGTTAAGGAATTAGTCTTGATAATTATAGATTTTTTTTATTAGTCTAATTTATTATTGAATTAGAATAAAATAAAATATTCGAAAGAGAGTATTTATTTTATCTAGTTTAAATAGTTAATTAATTATTCAAGGCCCAAGGCCCAGATTGAATAATTAGAAAATTAATCTAGATTTAGATAAAAGGTATAAAATTTTATTTGGTCTATTTGGGTTTGTTATTATTTATTGAGCTATTTAATAAAGCCCAAAAATAAATAATTGAGATTTATCATTTATGCATGTTTAAGTCTAATAATAAATAATTTATCTAACCCAATGAATAAGACCAAGATAAAATAAAATTTATAAAAAAAATTAAATTAATTAATTATTAATTTAATTAAATAAATAAAAAAAATAAAATAAATAAAACAATACGGGATGGAATCCATGTTGTTTCGCGTGTAGGATAATAGAAAGCATGAAAGCTTTCTATTTGCACGCGAGTAGAGTCTCTCTCGGAGAATCTAGTGAAATGAATTGAAACTGGAGGCTGTTGTTTGGGTCTGTGGTTTTTGGGAATGAATCACAGAGAATAAAAACAAAAACAAAAACAAAAAAAGAAGCCTATTCTGTATTCAATTTTTTCACAGAAACAAATCCAACTCTTCGCTGAAAGCTTTGTAAAAGTTGATCAAAATCCAAACTTCAAGTCTTCACCGACTGTGCTACGGGCACCATTTCGGAAGATCGAAAACTTCGCGTGGATGAAATATAATAGACGTTTGCAAAGACGTGAGCCACTAGCCTTGAATATCTTTATACAGACATTTACACCAATCCGAAGAGGGCCACTTCATCACAGAAGTAAAATTTTCGTTTTCCTAACATATCTTCGTTTTCATTATTTTTGTCATTTTAAGCCTTCAACTGGTATTAGAGCTATGATTTGGCAAATATAGGAAGCATGTTAAGCTTAATTAAAATAAGAAAATATTTGTTTTGGTTAAAATCTGTGATCCTTCATATTTATTGGTATTGGTAGTTCCACTGTAAGCTTCGCGAGTGGAAGTATAAGAACAATATATTTTACTTACATTCATAGATATCGTGTAAGCCCAATATTTTTAAGGGCATAGGCGATTTTTTGGATAATTTTTTATCAAAACTGGTGAAAAATCGCATGCACAAAAGCTTTGAAACGCAGAGAAAATTTGGTAAAGAAGAAGATCTGTGAAATTAAGTCGTGAGTCGAGTCGCCGCCATGAGCCGAGCCGACCAGGATTGAGAGAGGAGCCGCAAGCCAAGCCATGCACGGCTTGGAAGTGGTGAGGAAGGCTTCCTCTTTGATGGCTTCAGCAAGGAAGCCACTGTTCCTTAAATTGCACATTTGCAATTTGCGTTGCTGCGTAGTCAACAATTTTGACCGTGCAGCTGGGCGGGCGGGCCGGGTCCACCCACTCGGATCCGGCCCATGGGTTGTGATCCAGTGTGGCGGGTACATGGACCGGATCGAATTTTTTAATTTAATTTTTTTTGTCCCATACCAAACGAAATTATTTTTATTGCAATAGTTAATATTCTTTGAATATTTTGCATGAACAATAATATTAAAAGAAATTTTAAGATTAAACAATATCATTAATTAATTAATATATTTAATTCTATTATTTGGACACGTAGGTTAAAAGAATAGAAAAGTATGAAAACATTTACAATTTTCTAGCATGTTTATTTCTTTTTTGTACCCTATGTGCGCGTTTTCTCAAAGACCAAAGTCTTTGGAAAATTTTGACAAAGAAAAAAAAATATTTTTCTTAAATCAAATGGTTAATTTTAATTCGGACAAAAATTAACTCTTGAATATTTCTCAAATGATTTTATCTTTGACATAGAAAATATATTGAATTTAGATATTTTTGTGAATTAAAATAAAAAACCATTTTGATTGAATTTTAACAAGAAAATTTGTTTTTGTCAAAAATTTGAGATCAAAATCTCTCGAAAATTATATTGGAAAATTTTGAAATTATTAAGTTTATTAACTTAAATAAAATTAATCCATAAAAAAATTTCTCAAAGGATATAAACCTTGACATAGAAATTTTATGGCTTTAGATATTTTATTTTGAATTAAAAGAAACTTAATTGAAAATTTTAAAATATTTTTTTTCAAGAAAAACCGTTATTTTAAAATATTAAGTGGGAAAGGAGTTCTAACGGCCTCACGACTTCCATCACGATTCTCATTAGAGATTGTGGATCCCCTCGCGTCACCTTGAGAGTGAACCCGTATAGAATGAGAATACCACAATGATCTAAAACTAATGGATGGATGTAATTAATAACTTGGGACACGTGCTACGATTGGCCAGTCCACGTTGGAGGTTATAATGCGGGGTATGTCCATAGGAAATAAGAAGAAATGGTTATCCCACGATGGAGTTATCTTCTAGATCATTACCTAAGAGGAAAATTAATTTGTGGTGGTTAATACACTTAACTTAGAAAACTATTAATCTTCCCAAGAAGCCATCTCAGTTTTTTCTAAGAGCTAAATTAATCATATTAAAGATAATAATGATAGGGTTAACTATTATCGGATTTAATATGAGGATAAAGTCACAAATTATTTTATTTTTTCACAAACTGATTTTTTTTTTTATTTTCGATATTTTAGAAATGGTTGGTGGAGGTTCTTTTAGTCATTTGGCCGTTATTCTCCTCAAGAATAAGGTAATGGAACCAAACTATGGGGACTGAAAAAGAAATTTGAACATAATACTCACTGCTGAGGAGTATAAATATGTCCTCTTTGAAACCTGCCCTGTTATTGGGGAAGGTTCCATCACGGAGGAACGTGAGGCTGAAAAAGTATGGAAAAAGGTCAACAAAATGGTTCGATGCTACCTGTTGGCCTCCATGTCTAATGTGCTTCAATAAAAACATGAGTACATGGCCACTACATACGATATTAGCTAATCATTAGCCACAATGTTTGCCGATAAGAGTCGGCTCGCAGGGCAGGAGACTCTTAGGACTATCATAAACATTAAGATAACTGAAGGAGTATCAGTTAGGGAGTATATACTCAAAATGATTGCTACTTTTGAGGAAGCGGAAGTCTTAGGGGTTGTTATTGACCCCGAGAGCCAAGTGGACATGATTCTCGAATCTCTACCGAACTCTTTTACTCAATTCAAGTTGAACTACAACATGATTTTAACTGAGTTGATGAAAGAGCTCTAAGTGGCAGAGAATGTCATAAAGCCACAATCCAAAGCTATGATTGTGAGGACTTTTTCTTCTAGAACTAGGCCCAAGCCTAGAAAGTTCAAGAAGAAGAAAGGAAATGCACAGGCCTAGCCCAAAAACCAGCCCAACAAGTCCAAAGGCAAATACTTCAAATGCGGGCAGAAGGGACATTGGAAAAAGAAGTGTCCAGAACTTCAGACCAAGACAAACTCTACAGGTATTGTTCTCTATCTAGAGTCTATTTCAATGGTTGGATCAACTTTCACTTGAATTGTTGATTTTGGTGCCACTGATCATATCTGTAACTCCTTGTAGGGGTTTAGCAAGATAAGAAGACTCTAGAAGGGCGAGTATAGACTATGAGTAGGAAATAAAGCACGAGAATGGGCCCTTGCAGTGGAAGAGTTGGATCTTGTTTTTTATTGTAATAAAATAGTTGTATTAAAGGATATTTTATATGTACCCGATTTTAGATAGAATTTTATTTCAATTGCAAAATTAATAAATCGTGAATATTCTGTTTCTTTCCATTCTGGTATTACTATCAATAGAAATGGAGAAGTCTTATGTACAGAACACATGTATGAAAATTTATTCTTTTTAAATCTTACAAATAATTAAATAAATAACACTCAATCTGAACCTTTAAGTAGGAAGAGAAAGACCAATGTCAATGACTTATACTTTTAGCATCTAAAGTTGGGTCATATTAACTCGACCAGGATTCAGAGGTTAATTAAGATTGAAAAGTTGGCCTCAGTGTGAATCCTACCTTATGGGAAAAATGACCAAAATGTTATTTATCCAAAAGGCTGATAGAGTCAAGGAGATATTGGGTCTTATTCATACTGATGTGTGTGGTCCTTTGTCTACTCAAGCTAGAGGGGGCTTGAGTACTTCATCACTTTTATGGATGATTGTATAAGGTTTGGTTATGTCTACCTGATGAGGCGCAAGTTTGACTCTTTTGACAAGTTCAAAGAGTTTAAAGCTGAAGTGGAGCGTCGAATGGGTAAACTGATCAAAACTTTACGATCGGATCGTAGTGGAGAATACCTCCTCGGTGAGTTTAAGGATTATATGGTACATTATAGAATAGTATCTTAACTCTCTGCGCTGAGTATACCCCAGCAGAATGGAGTAGTTGAGAAAAAGAATAGGACATTAATGGAAATGGTCCGAAGCATGATATCTCATGCTACTCTTCCGGTCTCTTTTTGGGGATATACCTTGAAAACAACGGCATACATTCTGAATTTGGTGCCTTCCAAGTCAATACCTAGGACACTCTATGAGAAGTGGACTGGGCGTAAGCCAAGTCTAAATCATCTCAGGATATGGGACTGTCCAACTTATGTATTGATCAAAGGAGACAAGCTAGAATCAAGATCAAAATTATGCTACTATGTTGGATATCCAAAAAGGACAAAAAAAAAAGGTTTCTTTTATTATCCCAAGGAGTAGAAAGTATTGGTAAGTACCAATGCTAGATATTTGGAGGATGATCAAAGTACTTTCACTAAAGGTTCAACAAGATTGGAACTCGATGAAAAGTTATCTTTAGAATCAACTTCTTCAGACCCGATTATGGAACAAGAAGAGGCATAGCCTCAAGAACCTGCAGAAGCAGAGCTTCATCGTAGTAGGAGGATATCTAAAGTTCCAGAAAGATGGACAGGAGAGGCTTTCGAGCTGGTATCTGACTATCAGGAATAAGATCCCACTAGATACGAAGAAGCTATTACTAATGCCGATGCAGATCTATGGTATGAAACAATGAAAGTCAAGATTGAGTTTATATATTTCAATCAGGTTTGGGATCTTGTAACTTCACCTAAAGGGATAAAACTCATTGAGTATAAGTGGTTATACAAGAGAAAGAGATGAGCGGATGGGAAGGTGGAAACTTTCAAAGCTAGGCTTGCAGCGAAAAAGTATACTCAGAAAGAGAGAATCGATTATGATGAAACTTTTTCCCCGGTGGCTATGCTTAAGTCCATCCACATCCTCCTTGCCATTGCATATCATTACGGCTATGAGATATCACAAATGGATGTCAATACGACATTTCTTAATGGCCATCTTAACGAAGACATCTATATGTCCCAACCAGAAGGTTTTATTGCTAAAGGCCAGGAATATATGGTTTGCAAATTTAAGAAGTCCATTTATGGACTTAAACGAGCATCTAAAACATGGAATATTCATTTTGACGAGACCGAGGATGAACTATGTGTGTACAGAAAATTAGAAAATATAAATGTGATTTTTCTTGTCTTATATGTGGATGACATTCTACTCATTGGGAATGATATAGGAACATTGTCATCTACTAATGTTTGGCTATCTAGTCAATTTAGTATGAAGGACTTGGGAGAAGGCAGTTACATTCTCGGGATTAAACTTCTTAGAAATAAGAAGTAGAGAATGTTAGGATTATCCCAAGTGACATACATTGACAAGATGTTGGCCAAGTTTAGCATGGACTCATGTAAGAGAGTTATAATCCCTTGCAAACATGGATTGTCTTTTTGTTCTAAGAACTGTCCTTAGTCCCAAGAGGAAAAAGACATGATGAGTAGGATTCCTTACGCTTTGACTGTGGGAAGTCTCATGTACGCCATGCTGTGCACTAGGTCGGATATTTGCTTTGCTGTAAGCTTAGTTAGCAGATATCAGTCAAATCCTGGAGAGGTTTATTGGCAAGTTGTAAAGCATATTCTTAAGTACCTCAATAGTAAGAAAGATTATATGTTGGTTTACAGGGCTAACGACTTGGTTCCTACTAGATACACAGACTCAAATTTCTAAGCGAAAAAGGATGAGAGAAAATCCACTAGTAGATATGTCTTCACCTTATGTGGAGAAGCTGTTTCATGGAGGAGTATTAAGCAATTTTGTATTGCTGACTCAACCATGGAAGCTGAGTATGTGGCAGCTTAGGAAGCGTCCAAGAAAGCAGTCTGACTCCGGAAATTCCTTTTAGAACTTGGAGTTGTGCGACACATAGACAGACTGATTGTGGTGTATTGTGACAATTCTGGAGCAGTCTCACAATCCAAAAAACCCAGGAACCACAAGAAAGGGAAGCACATCCAGAGGAAGTACTACCTAATTCGGGATTTCATTCAGAGATGGGAAATCGTGGTGGAACAGATAGCCTCGAAGAACAACCTAGCAGATCCCTTCACCAAGCCTTTGGTTGAGAGAGTCTTTAAGAGACATTTAGACGCCATGGGGGTGGGCACCTACGGACTTTCTTAGTCTTAAAGTGCAAATGAAAGATTGTAGGAATATATGCCCTCTAGACTAGATTATCTAATGTAATTATCGAATTTATTAATAAAAGAATTTATTCTCAAAATTTATTTGTAAATTTACATTTTATTTGTGCACGATTTTTTATTTGGAAAGGACCCATTGTGTTTAAGTAAGTAATCCATCTGAATGATGGCCTTTCATAGTAAGGTATAAATCACGAGTTACTTAACACATAAATATTTGTTCTTAACCGATTGATGAGAATGGGAATCTTATTATGTATAGGTTATTGTGTTATGAATTCCAAATGGGGAACGACTTACTTTTAGCCATTGAGTAGTCCACTCACTTCATAGCATGCGCGTATTTCGAATATATAGAACATGACCTGTAATAATAGTTTCTAAAAGTACTATTTAAAAGAAACTCAAACTGTTACTGGTATAACGTGGACTAATACTCTACCGCTTGAGTATAAGTTAATAGTCTAATGAAGCTAGAAGTATATACTTTGATATACTGTAGTTGAGGTTCTTTCGTAGAACCAATATACTTGTATGTTAGGTATATGTGACTAGTTAGTTAAGACAGACTTGTACAAGATAGCTTCTATGCTATATCGCTCCTTGTAACTGTTCAAATGATCTAATTATTCAGGGACATGGGAAATATGACTTGGATATTTACTTTAGGATGGCTTCTTTAAAAAATGAAAACATTCCAGGATTCGTTGATCATTGGATTAGAAGTTTAAGGATGGTAGATGTCTATTAGAGATGTGTTAGTACACTCTTCCTCTCTAATTGTACAACGATGTGTAGAGGAGTATTTTAGTCATTACACCTGTAGGTCAAAGACTTTGCTAACGCAGTATTGTCATTGGGGTCAATATTTCCTTATGATGATATAAGGAAATATTTAAAATGTAAAATATAGTTATTTATATAGTAAGAATATTTTAATCATTTTAGTGACTAAGGCGGTGTGTCTTTTGATCCCCAAAATGGCCCTTAAGTCATAAAATATTTGGGTTAAAAAATTGGTCTTGATAATTATGGATTTTTATTTTATTAGTCTAATTTATTATTAGACTAGAATAAAATAAAAAGTTCGAGAGAGAATATTTATTTTATTTAATTTAAATGGTTAATTAATTATCAAGGCCCAAGGCCCAGATTGAATAATTAAAAAATTAATTTGGATCTAAATAAAATGTATAAAATTTTATTTGGTCTATTTGGACTTGTTATTATTTATTAAACTATTTAATAAAGCCAAAAAATAAATAATTATGATTTATTATTTATAGGTGTTCGAGCCCAAGAATAAATAATTTATCTGGCCCAATGAATAAGATCAGGATAAAATAAAATTTATAAATTAATTAAATTAAATAAAAACAAAACAAAACAACACGAGATGGAACCCGTGTTGTTTTGCGTACAGGATAACAGAAAGTATGAAAGCTTTCTATTTGCACGCAGGTGGAGTCTCTCTCAGAGAATTTAGTGAAATGAATTGAAATTGGAGGCTGTTGTTTGGGTGTGTGGTTTTTGGGAGTGAATCACAGAGAAGAAAAACAAAGAAAACAGAAGCCTCTTCTATATTCAATTTTTTTACAGAAACAAACCTAACTCTTCGCTGAAAGCTTTGTAAAAGTTGATCAAAACCCAAACTTCAAGCCTTCACCGGCTGTGTTACGAGCACTATTTCGGAATATCGAAAGTTTCGCGTGCATGAGACGCAGTAGACCTTTGCAAGGACGTGAGCCACTAGCTTCAAATATCTTTATACAAACATTTACATCAATCCGAAGAGGGCCACTTTATCATAGAGGTAAAATTTTCGTTTTCCTAACATACCTTCATTTTCATTATTTTTGCCATTTTAAGCCTTCACATTAGTCAATGGCAGGACGGAATTGTGTGAGTGTTCTCTGCTTCTCTGTGTAAGGGAAATAGACTGATTGTTTTGCACCGGGAAAAGCAATATTAATTTGGATCAAAGACATTGATTCCTAAAACAACCCTATAAAGCCCAAATGCATCATGGCTCTCATATTGGCCTGGCTTATCTTTGCTGCAAATTCAAAACAATCTTAATTCAATAAATTATGACTGCCTTAGAATTAATTATCTATATAGATTATAGTTCTGGGCTGAGATTTTTGAGCTGAAAATGTTGTCTATTGGTATAAATCTCTCAGCTTCCTGCTATTTCTTGGTAAGTGCTTGTAAGGAAAAAAATCAGCCATATTCATTGCAATCAAATTAGCCATGAATTGGCATGAAAAATGGTACTTGGGGTCTAATTCCTTCCACTTGATATCAGAATCTTCGTACTTTGTCTTCTCCAAGGCATGAGCAATTTTTCCCTTGTTCAAAATTCTCTGTTAGTAAATACTCTTTTGTATTTGGCATATATTGCCACATTCAATTATGAAACTAAGAAAATAATAGGATACCAGTGTTACTCCAAGCTAGGTGGCCATCAGTAATGCCACAAAATTTCCATTAGCATCGGTGAATAACTTTTTTTTTTCTTGCACGGGATCCTATAGATGTCATCGACTGGAATATGCTATGCAACCTTTCATGGTCGATGATCATAAGGTTTCCAGCTAAGCATCAAGATCCAAATTGCACAAATTTGATCAAGAAATTTAGCAAGTGACTAATAATGGATTTCCAAGACAAACCTCAGTATATCTCTCAAGGTAAGGATAAATGTCAAATCTAGAATCCATTGAGGAACAATATCTCTATTTTCTGTCCAAAGTGTCACTCTAAGGATATGTATGCTTTGTGTTGTTAATTCGTTCTAACGATCTAATTCCTCAATCATTGAAGTGACGAGAATGTTTAATTCAACAAATTTACACCAGCAGATTAGGGAATTCTACCTGTCCTCCAGTACCTGGCAAGCCAAGAACATCGAATTAGCCAAAGAGTCCATGGACAGAAAATAGCACAATGTTGCAGGATGCAAAATCCTCATCGACATCGACATCGAAAACCCATCAATCCCAATTTCCTCCTGCAACCAGTGTCAGAACACCGATTTGCATCCCTCGGCCTTTTTAAACATCAATTTACAAAGACGACCTCGTTTTCCTTTTTGTTGAGATCTGGTCTCTCCAGCGACCTTTCCAAGATTGAGCTAGATCTCGCTTGGTCATCAGCAATGGCTGAGATTTTCGAATCTCAACTCTCAAGCGATCTCGCAGAATTAGATCATGTCATCGGAAGTGGCCGACAGTTGTGGTTGAAGAGGAGAAATTGGGATTGTAGGGGTGCAGGGAGGTAAACTTTTCAGAACTTTGAGCTCTGTCTCTGCTTTCTCTCTCTCTTCTGCGCTATGTTTTGCTATTTAGAGATAGAAAAGAATGAAGAGAAGAGTTTTGTACTATAGTTTATTCTTATTTTGCTTGTTGCTGGAAGGCCACAACTTTTCACCTACCTCATCTCACTTCTTCCAAATGGCATAAAGAAGAGTGCAGCACCAGAAGACAAAGAGGCTTTTCTAAGGATATCTGATGGTCTGCCCAACTTGCGACTAAGGATTTCTCAATAACAAGCCAATGTAATGGCATTTATGATGGCATTGTACCGAGCCATAGAAAAACTTTGGAAGCAGAGTGATGCTTCATGCATTGATGAAAGCAGTAGCAATGGCATTCCACAAAGGCAGAGTAGTGAACTCTATAAAGCCATTGTACCATTCCATAGCTATGGTCTCTCAGATGCAATACCGACACACATAGTAATGGCATTCCACAATTTCATAGTTCTGAACTCTATAAAGGTAGAGTAGAAATCCACAGTTATGGTCAGGAAGGAGTGTAAGCCAGTGGCAAATTGCTATGAGGCAAGAATTTAAATGGTCAAACCTTAGATTTTCACCAATCACACCATGCAATGGACAGATGTCAACAGTAAGGACTTCCATAATTACTTTTATATATTTATATAGATTTGCCTTCAGGACACTTGAAGTATCACCACATTGTGAATTTAATTTATAAACTTTTAGATATTCTTCTACTAATCTACTCTCACCATCCTAAAAATTATGTTAATTTAGGACATGACACGGAAATTAAGAAATTACTAAAACTTGTATAATTATAATTGAAATGCCTATTATACCCCTAAATAAAAATAAATATCTATTAATTATTTTCTTTTATACATTCATTAATAATTTATTAGGAATGCACATATTCTTGATTGAATGATGGGTAAATCAGGAATATAAGTAATAAATTTATTCTTAATTTGTGAGATTGATAAGTATTTTTGTACAATAAAAATAGAAATTTTTAACATAATTTTTAAGATGGAGAGAGTACTAATGATGTTGATAAATGGATAATGGAAGAATGCATTTATGCACAAAAAAAAAAAAATCTGATTATTAAGTATCAGTATGTCATAAAGAATGTTCCAATCTAAATCGGCGTACAATGGTCCAAATTCCAAAGCAAAGAAATAGCCTTTTTATTGTATGTTTAATGTGTTCTAGTTTGCTTGCAATGGAAAAGCAGCTAAAAGTCTATTATTCAACGAAATTCACTTTCAAGGTTTCTTTGCTCTTTGCAAATAAAGGTACAAACATACAGACATACATAGAGGCTAGGGCCATGGATCTTGTATAGTAGATTATCTATTATGTCAATAGATGATATTACATATGAAATAATATTACTATTTAAATTTATTAAATTTTTTTTAACGTAATAATTTCTTTATTTTAAAATATTTATTACTATTATACAAATTATATATATTGGAGTTTTTAAGTAAAAAATCAAATTACTTTTATTAAAAATTATATAGTTGTTTTAAAAATTAAAAATTAATTAATGTTGTAAATGATAAAGATATAGTTAAAAATAATAATAACTACACTTTTATTTCATAAAGTTACAAATAATTTAAAACAGAAAAGTCTCCAAATCTCACAGATTTTTTAAAATATAGAGAGTAATATTATTCCACATAATCCATCCATTTTAATATATCTATCATTATTAAATAAATGTCATAAATTAAGGAAACTCTAACATTTGTAGAGTTTTTAGAGAAAAAATTGAATTACCTTCATTAGAGTTATTTTGAAATCTAAAAATTAATTAATATTTTGTTTAGTTAAGTAATAAATTATAAAGGTGCAATATAATAAATAGTTTTTAATTTCACAAAATGCTACATGATTTGAAATAAAAAAATATATCAAATAGTGATAGATATTTTAAAATGTAGATAGTACAACAATATAATCAATGTATTTCGATCCGTCTCAAAATATCTGTTATTTTTTTTGCATTTTGGATCATCTATCATTTTGTAAAATTAAAAATATATTTATTGTCTTTTTTTCAGTTACACCCTTATCATTTATTACTTTACTAAAATATAATATTAATTGATTTTTAAGTTTCAAAATAACTTTATAATTTTCAATTAGTATAATTTAAGTTTTTCTTTAAAAACTTTATAGATGTTAGTTCACATAAAATAAAAAATATATTTAGGGAATGGCTATATGTCCACACCTCTCAACCTAAATCTACACTCTATCTATTAATATTTATCAATTAGACAAAGATACTCTTCCCTATTCTTATTTTCAACTAACCATTTTAATAACAAATAATTAATAAAAGTTGAACAGTTACTAATTTTTTTTCTCTTAATGTGTAATAGTCTCTTTTTTTTCTTCTAATCTTTGATAAATTTTCTGTTTTATAAATATTTAATTTATTAATAAAATACATAAATTTAAGAGAAAGTAAAACAATGATTTTTTTAATCAAATGAAAAACTATATTATTATTACTATATTTTCAAAAGTTTCATAAAGTATGAAGAATAAATAAAAAGAAATAAAACTTTTAATATATAATAAATATAAGAAATTCAATTTTTATACAAGTCATTATGTTTTAATAATTTAATTCGTATATAGTTTCATACACTTAAATTAATTTGATATTTATTTAAAAAATATAATTTTGTTTAATTAAAAGTTGAAAATTAAAATTAAAACTAAAAGAAGGGAATGATACTTTTGTCTAATTAATAGATATTAATGATAGGAATGTAAATTTACATTAACAAGGTATAGATTTAATCTCTCGTATATTTATTATATTTTTTTCAATTATATCTTTATTTATTATTTCTCTAAACTATTATACTAATTGATTTTCAAGATAGAGAACAGAGTATAATGCACTAAAAACAATATTATTACAGCTTTTATTTGATCAAATCTCTCATAACCTAATTGTCTTATTCCGCAAATGCCAAGGAGGAATGCACGCGGACAGACCAAAAAATTTATACCAAAACTCAATAGTGTTAAGTGGAGATGTAAGCTTAAAGAGAGCGTAATCGCCAATCCGAATTGAATAGGCAGCTAAAAAGACAGTGGAGACTATCTATATGGAATGTTCGGAATGGGGAAACCCGTTCACACATCTACTGCTCCTCTTCTTTTAGCTCTCAATTCTCGACAATCACTAGGCACTAGTTGGATTGGAAGACCGAATCTGAAACACTTTTAAGTAGTACTGACACTTGGTTATGCAGTATTATTGCTTGCCATCTTTGCATAGTCCACACCAACCAACCGAGTGTAAATAAAATCAGCACAGAATCGAAATAAAGATCAAGATATCATTAAACAAATCACATCAATCAAAACAACAACAGAAGGCATTTGGGGTTCCCTCTATCACTAACTTTATTTTCCTCTTAACTGCCTGCAAAAGAATATTTTACATGACCTGAAATCTGCTGCTTTCTCCGGACATCCATGTGTACACTAAGATAACCAAGTAATGCACAGAGAGGAAAAAGTTTAGCCGGTCCAACATGCTCTCAAGTTGCTGCTTACACGTTGACATCTGCAATACAGGATGATAACTCCGAGCAATTGTGCAGAACAGAACAAGTTTAGCCATTTGAAGATCCTCTCAAGTATAATTGGGCCAATGAGAAGTAGGTGTCCTTCTGCCTTTTGTATTCGTGGTATCGCAGGAAAAAGTAACCAAGATAATCAAAATCTATAGGAGACATTTTTTCCTGTCAAGTGAGAAAGTGGAAAATTAAAACACAAAATGGGAAGGGAAGGCAATATTAGTATGATCCCCAAACCAAACAAAATGCAACGTTACCTGGATCAAAGCCCACAAGGCCCAATACAGGTGTGAAGCCAACATGTAAACATTTGTCTCCACGTATAAAGCACGAAGATCTTTGTCAGACACCTAGTCAGAGAACCAAGTTACAAAACTTACAATGTTTATCAAAAAAGAAAACATCATTAAAGTGCATTACAAGCTTCCTGTTTGTTGAAAACTAGAAATGGAATCGGTGCATTACAAGATTCAAAGTAAATATATTCGAATGCTTGGAGTAGACATGACAACATAGAGATTTAGAAATTTCAACCATGTTTCACCTGGTAAGAGGTACAACTTCCAAATCAACATACAATCGGAATGTGGAAGGGAAACCGTATTGCAAGATAATCTTGCTATGTATGTATGTATGCACGGGGGGTGTAAATATCTTTACAGGGATGTTTGTGTAAAATTGCACCACGGGGAATGAACACATTCCTATCTAAACAAGCAGCAGCATGTGTACAATAAGATTGTAAAAATGTATGTTGGATTTTAAATTCTCCATATTCATGACAAGAAGCCTCTGACTTACAGCAAGATGGGGACACCTCAAACAGAAATGTGTACATGTCTTTGCTTACCCGGCATAAGTTTGAGGATAGGAGAAAAAACTATCAACCAAACAAAATCAGTGTTTAGGTAACTGCAAGTTTGAAGATTTTGCTACACATTACCTCTTCTGGTCTTTCAGGATGCAAATAATGCCGGAAGAAATGATACTGCTCTCCTTTGCTGGGATACCTATGCACAAATAATGTCTGACTGTAACCTAGATGTTTTACGTAGCACTAAATAGCAGGATAAGGGTTTGAAGATGACATACAAGGTATAGTCACAATCATAGCCAGCATATTCGTTAAAGTGATTCCCAATGTCAAAACCTCGATAACTGTATGATCCATACTCAAAATCGATGAAGTAAAGTTTTTCTGGATAGTCATCAATAGACACAGTAGTCAGTGAGACTAGAAGGAATCAATATAAACTAATTCATGAAAAACCAGAATGAATCCATATAAACTAAGTCACACGCACACACATAAATGAAGAGCTTATCTTCCACTTGCAACTGTCAATCAGATCAGGCCCCACCCAAGAGTATTCAGGCTGGACCTAATGTGAGTTTGGGCTTATTTTGCTCCTAATCTTAAATTCGGGAAAAGTCGGCCCAATTAATTCAATTTTTAGTTGAATCAACAATGAAATTCATTATTACACCATCCAGAGAAGAGGCATTGAAGGACCAACTTTTCCAACAATAACACTCAAGGTTTGATCCTATTCAAAGTTCTTTTCCTTAGCCTGCCAAATTAATATTTTCCATTAAGCTGCTGAAATTTAACAGCATTTAAGCGGATGAATGATGAATTGACGCTAGCCCAGTGGCTAACTAAAAGGCAACCTTTGTCAAATAAAATACTTAGGTTCAATTCTCATTCTTTTCTAATGTAGTCGAAGAAATGATATTGACTCTAAAATCGTATGCTTTCATCCCAAAACCTCTTTCGACTTCTCTTAGTAAGAAAAATGCAGCATAGATAGTTTTTAGTTCCAAAGTTATCCCATCATGGAATGTTTGGCCTAATGCCTGCAGGATTTGGTTTGTCTTCAAACGACACAAAGTTAGCTGGCGCTACAAAGCCTGTTGCTTTGGGCATCTGCTCTCTTTCTTCCATTTTTCTTCTTATTCTACAGGATTCTTAAGCAGTGTTCATTTTCCCTGTGGGTTAGCTTAGCTATCCCCTGCTTTAGGATGCTGATTTTCACTCCAGATTCATACTTTTTGCATGCCAAGCACTGCAATATTTTTTCTTTTATGAAACTCTCTCTTATCTCAGCAGAAAGTGAGAAGCCAACTAGCAAACATAAAACAGTTTAGATTTTGAAGTACGAGTGCCACCCTGCACCCTCTGCTCATTCTCTCAGGGGATGTTTGTAATGTAGGAAAAGCCTAAGAACCCATAAATACATCGTTTGGCTCACTTGAAGTGCCTAAAAAGGAATCTAAACACGCTCAAATTTTGTATTCTGGAAGGGTGGGTGGCCTTTTTTTTTGTTGGGGCACTGAGCTCACATGTTCATTGGCACTAAGCTTGAGCTCTAGCTCTTTGCATGCGACCTTGGCTCAGAATCAGCACCCTCATTTTGAAATAGGGCCAAGTTTGGGCTTGGCTGAACCCGGCTTGTCGATTCAACAAGCCTACTCCCACTCTTTTCAAAAGGAAAGCTTCAGCTTCTTAGACAGTGAGAATATTAATTGCTAGCTAATTTTTAAGTATTGAAACTACTTGTTTAATGAATTTCTAGGCCACTCCCTCATATACATGTTTAAAGCAAGAAACATCCCAATGAAACATTAAATAGTGATATTTATAAATTTAAACTTCCATCTAATTGAACATTTTGACATCCTTGTAGGTAAGTTAGATTCGGGATTATGGCCATTGATTTACCTCAGTTTACGGAATAACCAAGATAATCAAACTGATACACAAACATTCTAAAGAACAATTTGAAGCCGGGTTGAAAATATAACATAAACATAAAGACATTCAAAACCAGTAATATTCCGATTACTCAAGGCAGATAGAAAAAGTCCTCAATCTTGATATTAAAATGCATGGCAGGCATCTTTTCAGTAGCAGAACTGCAAACTGCAAAGAACTCTAGTTCTGTAACAAGATATTTGGGTTGAGCTCAACCAGACCTTTGATTAAAATCATGCTCAAACTACTTGAGCAGTGCTCCAGCCAAGTTCAAGCCCTTGACATATGATCAACTCAGGCTCCTCAGCCTATTCACACCATAATTATATGCTTAATCCATTGTTTTCTTTGATCAAATAGAACAAACCATTTCCAGGACCCTCTTTATTCAACACCTGGAGCCACTTTCCTCATTACTAAGGTTTGACTCAAACTCCGGTTCAAGAATGGCAAAAGATCAAGTTGAACAGAATTCAGTTCAAGCACACTTAACTTTGGCCAACTTAATATCTACCCCATTATATTTAGAGGCTCCAGCTTAAGGCTGAGGTTTTGAGTCAATTGAACACAGGCTTAGAAGTGTTTGACTCAACCAAACTGCACTTAGAAAATGAGATTGCAAGAAGATACACTCCCAGCCATGAAGTAATCATTATTTTGACAGACATTATCATATGACAGAAATGGAAATGCAACACAAGGACTGCTGCACATGTTTTTAGGTGGAAATTGAGCATATGTTTGCAGCAAAGAGAAGTGAGTTTGTAAGATGTTCACATTCACAGAGAGAGAGGAAGTGCTTCCACAAGGAAAATGAAAGCAAATTAGTATCTATATCCAAGCTCATTAACATGTTAGGGAAATATGTACCTTCATCATCATTAAGCATCAAGTTCCCAGAAAGTAAGTCATTATGAGCATAGACTACAGGAGCATGAAGTTGTCCAGTCAACTCCTGTTGGAGAATCAGAAGAAGTTTGTCAGAAGTGCAATACTGATCTTAGAAACTACCACAAAAGAATATGAAACGACTAATGCATGAGGCTAATTGAAATCCCTTTTCCACCACCACATTACTTCCTAAATTCAAATAAAAAGGAAAGATCAAAAGGTGCTGAAATTTATATGAATGAACAAACAATTCCAGAATGAAGCATTGCAGGAATGTAAAGTAAACAGCTTTTGAACAAAAGGTTGACAAATGGATAAAAGCTGTATCACGCCTCAAAATGCAGTATAAGCGCATCATGTGGTAAGCCTTACTGCGTCAAATAAACTTTTCTCCCCCATATCAATTTGCAAGAATTCTATGCTTTTACTTCTATGGTCAAATTTCAACATCTCAACTACAACTTCCAGAAGAAACTATCAATTTTCTTTAACTTGCACTGGTATGGTTTCCAATCACTTGAAACATAGTCAACACTTTATATAACAGAACCCATCAATCTTAACAACTAAACAAAGAAACCTTAGGCTGTAAAATAAACCATGTAATATCAGGAAAATAGACGGTACCAGTCTCCAAGAGAAAGAAGAGCAGATAAAATTGAACAAATTTCAAGAAACAATTAGATAGAAAATTACCTTGAGCCCAATTACTTCATTATGAATTTCTTTGAATGAAATTGTTTCGTAAGTCTTTTGTTTCTCAAGATCATCAAAGTTCAGGTTAGATGCTGCATGCAACAGCAGTAGCAACTCAGACATGAAAGGGAAGAGATAACCAACAGATTGCGATTAAAATAACATAAATATTCTTTATTAGCCATTATGGGAGGTCAGACTAGAACACCCCATATAAAAATGTGAAACTCAAACTTCAAGAACTAGTTTAGAACAAGAGAAACCTGATTATTTATAGTTCAAACCTTTTGCATATAATTTGGAGATGTCATTCCATAGTTGAGGTTCTTTAGAACCTGGAATATCCACCTGATGAAATTTATGAAGTTGTTTAGCAATTTCAGCTGCTAGCTTTGGCTTTCTCATGTCTGTCAAAGTTTTAAAACATTTAAATAACCACAGGAGAAAAAGACAAAAGTCAAATTAGACTTGGCTTCAATCATGAACGAAACTTCTACAATGAATCATGGCTCACTCATGGCAAGCATCAGCAAATACTCTCTTCACCCTGAACAGAATGCATGTATTCCTACTTAGTGATTTCAGAATAGCAGCCATTCTTTGTAGACAATATAGTGTACTTTACAAAACCACAACTAAGCTTATAAAGATCATAAAAATGAAACTACCATCAAGAATTTCAAAAGAAGTCCACAAATGTTTGTGTTTTTGGTCATTTTCATGTAAGCAACATTTGTCAACAATCCTTAATGCCTAACCCCCCACCCTTTCTTTTTTTTTTTTTTTTTTTCGTTTCCCCTGTTTGGCTGGAGTATGTGAAATAGAGTTGAATTGTAAACTAATTAGCATATTTCACTCAACTGTCTCTAAAACATTACCTGATGGAGTAAGAGTACGTGCATTAATAAATGATTGTACCATCCCATTTCCAAAAATCCCAAGCAACTTAGCACCAAATCCAGCTGCTGAAAGGTATGGGATAGCCTGGATACAACAAGACAAGTAACTGGTTGGATTACAATACCAAGTAGCTAAAAATCGTAAATGACAATGCCGCAAAGAAGACAACCTTAAAAAGCATAAAAGTACGTTCCACCAAGAGTAAAAAGACCAAATCATAACAAAGAAAAGGATAACACATGTGATCATATGAATCTTACACTGAACATTTGTGAAAACAGAAATCATCCATATATCCAAAAGGATTATACACAGGGATATATCTCACAGCATACCATTTTTTTTCAATATCATTATTATTAGTGTCCAAAGAACAATGGTATATCTTTTTCAACTGCTTCCTTCAATGTATTTAGAAGTGCCTCTTGAGAAAGGCAAATTCCCCTTTTATTTTAAAAAATAACTGTTGTTTAAAAGTTAAAACAGGTTAACAAAGTATATATTCTCTTTCAAAATTTTTAACTTAACATACGAACAATTTAGATAACAAATTAGAGTAAAGTTTAGAAAATCATATCATAAAAGATTCTTGAAGGTGTCTACAAATGAGAAAGGTGAAAATAGTTCTAACTCGTTTTGCAAGCATACAGAAGAATCTCTTTACCATGACACTTGCTGAGTAAAGGTAACATATACATAGACATAAAAGATATAGTGTGAGGAAATTTGACACAACAGAAAGCAATACAAGTGTCAAAAGGAAATCCGCTAAATAGATGGTGTCACATGGCAGAGCCTATTCTAAGTTGTAAGAATTCCTAACAAGATTGAACTATCCATGCAACTTTTTAATGATGGAGCGCAGCAACAAGCACTTTGATAAAAGAGCACCAAAATTGGATGATGTAACTGAAGAATCTGGTGTTCACCTGAACAGGGACAGAAACTAGTAGAATTATGCAGCACAGCAAACAAGGCAACCTATAAATTTTTTGGATGGAAATGTGAAAACTCTAGGTTTTTCTTTTGAAAAGTGCAAAGTTTAAAGGACCAAGCAAAATCATCACTTTTTTTTGGGGGGGGGGGTTGTTGTGGAATAGCCATTGGCTGTACCCCCAGCAATTCGATGTAAGTTGTAGCAAGCTGAAATTGCATAATCATCATGATGAAATTGGAATTAAACAAAAATATGATCATTCAGGATAATATTACCACAGTAGCAATGATGGAGAAAATATTCACAGGAAATAAAGTGAAGATATGCATCTTTCTAAAGAAGCTGAATCTTGTGATGCCACTTCCTCAACTTTAAAAGAAGGAATGCAGCGTCATGCAGTATTAAATAATTAAAAAAATCAAAGCAGAACTACTATAATACCATATCAGCAATTCCTCAGAGGTTTTTATTTTGATGAATGTCTCATTGACTTACCTGTAGCTCCCTTGCTCGATTAATGACAAAGTCTGTGTTAGGGCCATATAATCTAACTGTCATATCCACAGTATTGCCCTTTTCTTCTCTAACAGAAACCTTTAATACTGCAGGATAAGACAAATATAGTACTGAAATACCAAGAAAACAACAAAACTGAGAGCAGGAGTTAAATTCCAAAGATTTTTTTTTTTAAGGGACTTTTCTTTGTTCTCAGATACACCAAGTTTAGAGTGGCTTAATTACTAAAGTAAATTGAACATTCAACACATACACAAATTTGTGATGCCACCAGAAACTCTCTCCAGTGAGAAGTGAGACTCATCCAAATTAGCCCATTTCTTGAACAGGTCCTTGCAAAGATCACTGTCAGATTCATTACAGGAAAATCAATCAATTTAAAGAACAAACACGGGAAAAAAAAAAAAGAACTGACAGGATCAGAACAAATAATTACCAAGCACTAAATGATATGGAATAGAAGTCCCGAAACCAAATTAAATAAAATAAAAGCCACCAGATTTTGAAAGCATCACATCCATTTTAAGTACGTTGATTCCTTTTTCTTTTTATAAAATTCTTAAAAAATTAGAAACCAATCTACGTTCTCTGAGAGCTCAAAACTTTCATTTTCATCCATGACAAGAAAATTTTATGATTCAAGCATCTTATAAGAAAAGTTTAGCAATCTTCACTTCATTGATTTCCAACTAAACTTCAGGTGAAGACTTCTTGGTGGATTTATTCCATCAAAATCAGTCTAAAATTTTAGGATAAGCAACTCCGTGCTAAAATTCCGCAAATCAAAACAAGAAATAACTAATATCCGAAAATTTACTAATATGATGATGTCAGATGCTTGTGAATGGAATTTAAGTTTAGTCTCCAGATATCCAATTGACTAATTCTCGTTTCTCGGTTCAAAGCCCACACGCAACGTCAAAAAAGTAGCGAAAAACATCCTGGAGCAATTTTAACTCCAATGAACGCTACACGCAACGAAAAAAACAATGTACCTATTTCCTGAACGAATTCTCTTTCCGATAGCCAAAAAAGTTGAATCGAAGCAAGCTAAGAAGCTAAAAAATCAAAACTCTAGCTTACATCAACCCCAAATAAACTAACTTCATAGACCTCCACATAGCACGCATCCAACGAGAAAAAAATGAAATGAACAAATCAAAAGCATAGAATACCGAGAAATGACGTACAGGATGCGAGGTTTCATATCGGGAAGAGAAAGAGAGTGGTCGACGGTGAGAGACGACGAGGGAATCTCGGAGCAGTGGCTCTCACGAGCTCCCCCTGCTACTTCCATGGCGTTCCAGATATTCACAGCGCCCATTCAATCCCAACTTGAATCTGTAATTATATATGTATATATATATTCTGTTGTTGAATAAATCCCTGGCCTTCCACTAAAACTGGCAGCTATTCCCGCGTTCTTGCCTTTCTTGGCCGCTTGGCTGAAGTTGGAATGTGGATGACGGGATAAATCTCCATACTTATAGTGGTTTGTGCTTGATTAATTCTAGAGCAAATGACGCAAATATGAACGATTAATTAAAAGAAAATTGCAAATGTGTCCCTTCCCTTCATTTACTGTGCGTTTGACTTTTCATGAAAATTTGACCGGCTTTTAGAGGGTTGGAATTTTCAAGCGCGTATTTCTTGGGTCGGTGCAATCACAAGTAAGGAGCCACGCCTGATTTTTTTGGGAAATTATTAGGTGCACCCGGTGTAAGTGAACTGAGTCTTTGGGAGCTTGTACCACCCGCTGTAATGTTATATACAGAATTTGGTGTACAATTTCTGTTGCGAGTAGTACAAGTACTCAAAGCACTCGATATACATACACCGGATGCACCTAAGAATTTCCCTTTTTTTTCACATACAAATGCACGAAGATTCGGGCCCACTTAGATGTTTCCGTCCCTATAAAATTACTCCATCAGTTTTAAAATATTTATTTATAATTTTTTTATTTTATTTTAAAATATTTATTTATATACATATTTTTAAAATTAATGATGAATTTCCTCCTATTTTATCTTTATTTATTCTAAATCAACTATACAACTTTCCAAAACTCTTCTTTCTCCTTACTTCTTGTAAATTTTCACTAATCAATAACTATTGTGTTTTTAATATAGATAAAATAGAAACTTTATCTAAATTGTTATATTATTTAACACTCTATATAAAAAGTTCCATGAATAAATATTTTAAAACAATGAGAGTATTGTTTAAAAAAAATATATATGTGGTATATTACGACAGAAAGATTAGACACTGGTCCCACACTAATTGTTTGGTGTATTTTAAATTTTAATTTTTATAGTTATATAGTCAATATTTATTTAATAAAATTAAAATATTAAATATTAAAATCTAAATATTTTAACAATAAATTCTAAAAATTCAAGTTTAAAAACGAAATTTTAAAATTTGAATCTAAAAATTAAATTAATTAATAATTTATTTTTATACCATATTTTATTATAATTTAGATTGAATAAAAAATTAATAATAATAATATAAGATTTAACATATTAAACCTTATGGTTAAATAATTTTTATTTTATCTAAATTTATAATATTTTAATTAATTAAGTGATAGTAAAAATCTATTATCAAACACACATAAATAATAAAATATTTAATATTATTTTATAATTAAATAATTTAAAATATTTAATTTATTTATCAAACATGCCTTGAATGTCAACCTAAATACGATTTCAAATTTTTTTCAATGTACTCGGTACTAATCTTCCAAGGCAAATTTAGAGTTGAACTTTCTCGTGCTGAGTAAATCAAATCTCATCCTCATCCTCTAATGAAACATATAGTCAACAAATACTATTATAAAATTACTCCGTATATATATAATAGGAGTTACAAAAAATTCTCGTTATAACATATAATAACATTCTTTGTTAACACTTAACGCGTTTAAATTTATATGAATATTTTTTTAAAAATGTAAAAGGTTATTTATTAATATAATAGTAGGAAGGTTATCTAATAAATTTTTAAAAAATTATGAATAAATATAAAAGTTAATAAACTTATGATTATGATTTAACACTTATAGACTTTTAAAAAATCGTAAAATTATAATTAAAAATTATTTATTTAATATATTTTATTTTACACTCCTTCATATAACATATAAATATTAAATTAGTATATATATATATATATATATATATAATAAGGATATGCAGAAGATAGTGTTTTGAGATGATATATGATCTCTTTGAATTTAAATATTTTCTTAATAAAAAATTAAATGTTATTTGAATTCATTTAAATTTTTAATTAATTAAAAATTTATTAATTATATTTTATTTGAAATTTGTTGAATTTATTAAAATTTTAAAGTATTTTTCTTTAGAAATGTAATAAATATTTAACCGTATAATCAACGTGAATATATAATATTTTATAATTTATATATCACGTATAATTAAGATAAAGTATTTACGTTATTATGATTAATAAATAGACAAGTGACTCAATATATCAATTGGCCAAATACCTTAGTCCATGGGCAAAATAGTCTTATTTTTTTTTAAAAAAAAAAGTTACCCATACACAAAAATCAGAAGGGTTAAGGGAAAAAAAAAAAAAATCTAAAGCATACTTTGATCGCGTGTTCAAAGCCGGAACTGGAACTTAGAGTTAGGGAAGGAGAAGTTATACTAAGAGAATGGAATAATTTTTGAAAATTTTTGAAGAAGTAAAATATAAAATTTTAAATATTTTTTAAAATTTTTTAAAATAAAATAAAACTTTTTTAAAAATGTTGAGGCCGACGCTTCCCACTGGATCCGTCCCTACACGTGTTAAATATTTTAATCATTCAACTTAGCATCGATGGTGAGACAAAATGATTTCTATATATTATTCCCCTGATCTAATTTAATTGTCAGCTTTTTTTTTTTTTTTGGCATTTTGTTGGCTTAAATTTTTTGTTTTTTCATAATATCAGTAAGGTATTTTTTTTCACTTATACATTTATTTTACTAAACTATCATATTAATAAGTTTTTAATTTTCAATCTAAAATTATAATTTCCAACCTAGATTTCTACTATTGTTTTCTTACTTTCAAACAAAATTATTAATCACATACAATTTATACTCTTATAAATAATTATGTATTTTAATTTTAAGCAAATCAAAATAAATTATTTTAGTTTTTTTCATTTTTAAATTTCATAAAATTCGAATTTCCTATAACATATATTTACGAACATATTCGAACGTTCGCGAATATATAATATATTTTGTAAAAATTAATTTTATTATATTTATTATATATTTTTTGATAATATTATATATTTTTAATATTAGTTATGATTATTATTATATTATTTTAATTTTACTCCTTATTAATTATAGTTTAGATTTGTTTTTTTTAATAAATTTTAATTTTTTTAATTTTAAAATAAAAATATAAAATAAACGAACGGACAATTTAAATACGAACATTAATCGAATTTTTCGAACTCGAACGAATATGAACATTATTAAATAATACTTCCTCCGTCCCATAAAATAAATCGTTGGAAATATTTTTAAAAGGTTTTAAAGCTATTTTTATATTTTTGTACTTATTTAATATTCTATTTTCCTCTATTTCTCTCCCCCTCCTTTTATTTCTAAGATATTTAAATATGAGTATTTTAAGAAGAAAAAATATCAAAATCACATTATTTTTAAGAATTTTAATAGGTGTGAAATTAAGTCAAATGACTTATATTATGTGGTGAGAGTAAAGTATAAACCAACGAATTCGAACTTAATTAATAAATAAACGAACTTAACAATATTCGAGTAAATTTGAACCCAATTCAAAAATTCAATATTGGATTGGTTTAGGGGTGGCAATCGTGTCGTGTTTGGATTGGCGGATCGTGTCAATTTGAGATAATTACACTCGACAGGCCAACCCGAACATGACCCAATTAATAAACGTGTCGTATCGTGCCAATTTATTTATTTTCGTATCGTGTTCGTATTATAAAATGGGTTAACACGAGTATATTTGATTCGGTCATGTAAACATATTACATACATTGTTTCTTAAAAGTTTAACATTTCCCTTTAGACTCGCGTAAGGTCGTTGCTTACCAACTCGTAATAATATTATTATTATAGATACTAAATAATAATTAATTAAGAATGATTCATTTATTATATATCAAACAAATAACCAGATTAACATCATTTATTTTCTTTAGGAGGTTTCATATAATTAAACAAAATAGACACACAAATAATTTAATTAATTCATAGAATAAAATTTAATTCAATTAATTCATATAAAAAATTAAATTATCTAATTTTATATAGTAAAATTTGTAGAGTATTACAAAAAGTATTAAATATAAATATTAAAAAAAGTTAAACGGGTTCACGGGTTAAAACGAGTTAAAACGGGTTGAACCCATTTATGACATGTACACGTTTAAAGTTAAACGGGTCGATCTGTTTTAACCTGAACCTGTAAAACCCCACTCCTAACCCGCTATAATCGTGTTGTATTCGTGTCGTATTGACGTACCGTGTTCAATATTGTCGCCCCTAAATTGGTTCATGTCGGAATACAGCTTATTAACTCCCAAGTTAGCCCTTATATTGAATTTTATTCTCCCACTCCGCCGTCCTCCCTGTAACTAACCCTTAAACCCTCGTAATCCAATTTCCATCCTCCATGTAACTAAATCCTTAAACCCTCGTAATCCAATTTCCATAAACCGGCCATCCCTCCTTGTCCCTCCGGCCAGGAATAGTACTCACGACCACCATCCCTCCTCAGGTGAATATTCTCTCCCATGCCTACATGTTACCAGGTTTCGATTCCTCTTCTCGTTGCTCCTCTTCCGTACTTAAAGATTATTAATTCTGTGATGGGTTGATGTATTTATGCAACGAAAGTATCGGAAAGGCAACTTTGATGAATCCATATAGACATTCATCGGGGGTATTTTTCTAATTTAGTTTTGTGAAATTTTTATTGTCCTCTGATTTGTACTTAATTTCTTGATGCGTTGTGCAGTTTAATTCAAAGATTTGTATTTGTGTATTCTTGTCGCTGAGATGTGGTTTCATTTACTTTTAGCTGATGATCGTTTTTTACCACCCTATCCGCAGTGAACTGTTTGATATTGTCAGACTTGTGCTCTGCCATTTGGATTTGATTATTGACTGGATTATGTGCAGTGCTTCTTGTAAGTGAAGATTTTCATATTTCTTGAGCTGTGCTTGTACATAAAAGGAAAACTGTTATTATGTTATATAAGCACGGTACTTTTTTCTTCTTATGAGTTTTTGATGTTGCCAAAATCTTCCCAGTTACACAATTTATGTTTTTTGATTCTTTGGGACCTTTTGGTGAAAACTGGGAATGGTCATTTAGACTATATTTGGAACGAAACTCTTCTCAATCCAAGCTAAAACTTCAATTTAAATTTATATAATTTTTATAATTTTTATTTCGCGAGAGTTATCATATATCCACAACACATTATATTTTCTCTCTTTCATTAACGATTGGGCCACGCATTTACTCCACATTTAATAATATTTTATTAAATTTTAACAAACTCATCTCAATCTAGTCCTTTCCCAAGTACAACCTATGTTTGGTTGCTCTAGTTGGATTATAGTATGTTCGACCTCAAGCTGGATATTTCTTGTTAAAAAACAGGGAAAAGATGATCAGATCACTACTTGGAAAGGTTGCTTATGCAAATAACTACCTTCATTATACACAGTTCAATCCTCAAGTAAGTTCTGGCAAATATTTTGTGGGCTCATCTCAATTTCATAGTGTTTAATTAGGATTTTCTTTGTCACAGCGATGCATGCACAGTAGAAACAAGAAGGGAATGGAGTTCATAGCCAAAGGATGGAGTGCTCTGAAGGAAGTTGATAGAGTGATTGACTATTCTGAACTTAATGACAAACGTCTCATCCCTTTGCTTAGGGTAAATTTCTTCAACAGAGATTGGCACAGAAATATTTCCATTTTAGTGGATGGCTGCTACTACTCCCTGTTTTTATTTTCAGAGTTAAGTGTCAACTCTCCTTGGTCATTGTAAAGTCCAAGTCATATTGTTAGAACTCTTTGTCATGTGCAGAAGGAAGTTTAGGGCAGATATTGGAATCTGATTGACAAATTATATAACATCTTGATGTAGTCTAATCAAACACGTGACTAACTTAAGACAAGTTCATACTCTACATTTGACTTTCTTATTACACAATTTTGTTCTTGAATTCAGAGTTTTTTCCTTTTCTTTTTTGACTTTTTTAGTTCGTAGGAGGTGATAAGATGGCAACCGGCACATTGATAACATGTTATGAGGAGCAGTGGTTGTAAGTGAATGATAGATTGATTTAAGACTGTAGGAAATCAAATTTCAATTGGCATGCAATTTTTTAGTTCACCTTCCCACCCTTGTACTCCTTTTTGTGTTACATTATTGTCTTTTCAACAGTGTCTGTTCAAGCAATTCTCTTCATCTCATTGATTTTGTATTTTAGTTCAATGTTTTAATTCATCTTCCCATTACTCTTTATTGTGTTACACTATTGTCTTTCCAACAGTGTCTGTTCAAGCAATTCTCTTCGTTTCGTTGATTTTGTAATTGAGTGTAAATCTGCTTTTTTACAATATGGTAAGTTAATCTGTGGTTCTTTAGTTGTGACCATAAATTTCCTTGAACAATAATTATTTGATCTCTTTTATTATTTTGTTTGGTGGTTTTATGTCAGACAGCAAAGGAGAACTTTGAATTGGCCCTGGAAGCTGACAACTCAAATACCCATGCAAGATATTGGTTGTCAAAACTGCATCTCAAATATCATGTCCCTGGGGCTTGTAAAGCTATGTAGGAGCCTTATTTGTGTCTTTGTTGTGCATTAACTTCTTGTCCATTGATGATGTATTGTTTTACCCTTTATTCTTCATTGTTTACACAATGTCATTACTTGGAAGTTTGGGTCTCATTACTGCTTCTTTTCAGTTTTCAAACAAATGGTGAATTATTTTACCCTCTATTCTCCTGTTTTTTTTTTTTTCCCGGGGCGGGGGGGGGGCTATTGTTTTACTATAGCCAAGAATATGCAGTTAGTTATATTGTCTACTCACATTTCTAGGTTTTGTATTTGCAAAAATCAAAACTGCAAGTGTGTAAACAACAAATGATACTGCCAACTTCGCTTGAGGGTTTTCTTAAACACCATATCAGCTTCTAGAGAAATTGTTGATTGAACTTCAATGAAAATATCACTAAACAAGTTTGAATGTTTTCGTCTGTTTCTTTCCCAGCACCATTTGGTATCGATGTGAACTCTTAATGGTTTTTCATTCTTAAATCATAACAGAGGAGCTGCTTTGTTAGTCGAAGCTGCAGAGATGGGTAATCCAGATGCACTCTATGAATTGGGTTGCCGTCTTAGAATTGAGGTTAGGCTTCTATATGGGTCTTTGGTTATAATTTTTAAGCGGTAAGAAAAGTTGTATTTGGTTGCATTAACTGGAGTTCATGAATTCTAGATTGGTACATGCTCTGGTGAGGCCTTAATTTTGGTTGTATAGTGAGAAGCTTTCATACTTGATGATTTTATTGAAAAGAAGATACTGAAACTAGACAGATGCTATTAAGTTAAAAGATACAGAGTGAATATTTCTCAGTTAGGGTCCTTCCTATACTATCCAATCCATTTCCCTAAGGGTGGTAAAATTATAGTCAATTTCATTGCATCTGCCTTTTTTTTTTTATATTTCTGCCATTTGTCTTTGCTCTGTTTGGCAAATTTTGTGTTTTCAGTTGACTACATTTTCAATTTGCTCTGGTAGAGTTGAGTTCATCTCGGCTGTTAAGCTCAAATTCTCTGTCCATCTTAAGCACAATAACAGAATGTTTTGAGATTTGTACCACGTTGAATATGTTAAAAAGGCTTTCCAGTAGAAGGAAAGCCAATAATGTTGGATATCTCCATTCTGATTTCGAAATAGGCTTCCTGTCTGATCTTTTGGGTGACTGATCATAGTGATCAATATTATTCAATTCTTGCCTGAAGGATTCTACTCATTTCATACATCTTAAGCCTTTGAGGAGAGGTTTTCGAGTTAGCCAAGTTTGCATTTTGATGACCTTTCCTTTCTGTTTCACTGCACAAAATTTTAGCTTGACTCTGTTTATGGTTTTGTTGACATGCATTTGTCCAGAATATTCACTATTTTGACCTAGTACAGGAAAATATACATTGCATATTTATAATTGCTATATCAACTGTGATGATTTTTACAGAATGACTATGTTCAATCGGATCAGCAAGCTTTCTATTATCTAGAGCAGGCAGTTGACCAGGTGTGTTTTCCAAAGATATGCTTACATCATCTTGTTTTTACAGTCTGCACAATCCTTATTATAGGTATCTATTTTTGTAGTTGCATCCAGCTGCTCTATACCTTTTAGGTGCTGTTTATTTAACAGGAGATTGTGTGGAGAAAGATGTTGAATCTGCTTTGTGGTGCTTCCATAGAGCATCTGAGAGGGTAATAGCTCTTATCTTTCTGCTGCATCTATAAAGCAAGTAGTATCCAAAAGCCATGATGTTTTGCCCTTTCATAATTCTATGTTCCATATTCTTTGACAACAGTATCCTGCAAAGAGATTCATATTGCTGACCTTGAATATTCTGAGTTGGACAGTGTGAATGGATCTTCTCTGAAGTGCTTAACGGAGTACAGAACAGCACACATGGAATTTCCTTATTATAATTTGAACTGCCCCTCGAAGGAAAAACACACACTGAACTCACACAAGTGAAATAACATTTTTCGAATCAGAAATTCTTAGACATTCTTTAGCTGTTGTAGCCGCAGAAAGTGACTTGTATTTGTCAAACTACCATGCCTGTCCTTGAAAGCTTTGATTGTTTTTGTGAGCAACCATGCTAAACAGTACCTAAACTGTTCAACTTTCTGCAGGGTCATGCTGGAGCTGCCATAGCTTACGGATCCCTGCTTCTTAGAGGTAAAAGGCTTCCTTTGTTTTACCATTACTGCCTGATCGAGTGCTAGTTGAGGATCCTATTATGGACCATCGGTTGTATATCGTGAAGATTTATTATTATTATTTTTCTAATTTTTGTCCTGTTGTCTCAATTGTTCTGTTTACTATGTATGATCTTCAGTATTTGAAGTCGTCTTCAGTCTATATGCTTTGTCCTGGAGATTTTAGATGCAAATGAAAGTTATGAAAAATTTTTAGGGAAGAAAAGAGAAGAATTTTAAAACAAAATGCTGGATGTCTGCAAAAATCAATTACAGACTCTCAGAAGTGTTTTGTTGCAGAGGCTTTTCCTTATTTCTGAGCTGTTCGAGAAATATCTGCCTGTTTACTTCTATGTTACCTCAATAGCCAGATACAATATTTTTTGATAAAAATAGCCAGATACAAAATTCCAGTGTGATTTTCAACAAAGCTATCAAATCCAACCAGTATTAGTCTTCCCACTCTTTTCAGTTGATTGAAGTATGGTTTCTCATCCACAAAGGGTTCCCTTCCTGTAATGGAGAGCTTGCATCTTTCAGGAAATGAAGTTCCAGAATCAATAAGAAAGTTTACCTCGAAGAAGCATGCTTTGACCAGAAAGCAAGAACCTGAGGTTAATCCTCTTGAGATGGCGAGAAAACAATTCGAAATGGCAGCAAAAGCAGGATGTGATCTTGGATTTAGGTGGCTGGAAAGGCTCGAGGAAGAAGAAAAGCGTCTATTGGCTTCATAATCCCAAATGTACGTATACTTGCTCAAAGGTCAATTTGACATGTGTTGCTAGTGTTGTAAACAGGTAACTTCAGCATAGAACACCATCTTTCTCAAATATAAAAATTTAATAGTTTTTTGGTAGCTTTTGTAACAAATTAGAGCTAGTAAATCATGCTTTCTCCCATCTGATTTTACTCAGGCGTCTGTTGAAATGTGTGGATTGTATTATACCTTTACTGTTCAATAGGTCTCAAATTCAATCCTCGCTCCTTGCTGTTGCTGCCATCTTTCTTTGGTAACGTTTACACCTTTTTGCTTAATTGCTCGTATTTTAACAAAAATAACCTTCTTTTCCTCTCTCACAACCCATCTCTTAATATTTCTCTTATCAGAAATGGATTATTACCGGCGAGCTCCTCTTTGTCTGGAGCACATCTCGGCGGAAAATGGAGTGTGTTAGTAAGACTTAAGTTGAAAATAATCTCTAGAACAAATAAATTTAGACGAATCTTGACTAATCTTCGTTGAATCAAGCAACCTATACTCCCCCCCCCCTCTCTCTCTCTATATATATTATAATATTCTGAATTTTAAATCAATCTACTTGCTTGCGAATATATATGTGTGTGCAAATATAGATGAAGAATAAGACAATAAGTTTAATTTATCAAAGTAATATTTAGTAAATTAGGATTTTATCTGTTTAAAAATTTTTATTCTCTCTTTTTTTAATAATATTTTTGATAAGGCTCTTTGACAACTTATTGAACTTTTTAATTTTGGACCCTTTTTTTGTAATTTTTTATACTCCGTGCTTCATCAATTTCTTAAAGTTTTAAACATTTTAGATCTTTTCATAAAATAAATTTCAAAAAATTATTGACAAATTTTACAAATATCAAATGCACATGAATATAATTATATATTGAATAAAATAATCCATGAGGCATTCATCTTTGGTATTATTAATTTTTATTTTTATAATAACATTGTCTTTGTAAAATAAAACATAAAAGATTAAAACCCATTATCAAACAACAAAAAAAGAAGAGAGAAATAATTAAATAAATAAAGTCTTAATTTACTAAATATTAATTTCATAATTTAAATTTATTACCTTTTATTGGTAATTAGAAATAGTAAAAAAGAGTTGGACAAAGAAAGAGAGCCCTTTTAAAAGAATCTTAATTAATTTCTAACATTCATTATTTAATATTAATAATATTATAAAATTATCCACACGAGATAGCAAATTTATAAATTTTAGCTTTTTTGTTTAAGAAAAATGAATATATTGCTAATATACTATCTTTATATAGTATGCTAGCATATCTTATATATATCTTAAATCAATCAACTGGTTGGCTAAGATAAAAGATATATAAAGATTTTTAGAACAATATAAACAAAATCAAGCTTCCTTTAACGATGGCATTAATTTTGTCAATGTAATTGAAGGAAATGGAGTTTAGTTTACGCTCTGGATTTGAGGGGAAGGGGAATGTGGCACACAAAATTAAGACAGGCAGGATTCTTCCGGCTGCTTGAGGAATTTTTGGAGAATTTCGGAAGTTGGATAATTAAGTAATTGGAGGCCTCAAAGATTGAGGTTGGTGTTCTAGAGAAGGATACAAAGGTTGATGACGATGATAGAGGGGGGTTGCATGAACTGATCCCAAATCATACGGCGAGTCTAAAGTTTAATTTGTGAAATAATAATAAGAGTTAGGGTAAAAGTAGATAACCGATCGGGTTAAATTGAATTTGTTCGAATATAATAAAAATTTATTAAACACGTAAAATTAAGTTGGTTTAATGTGGAGTTGAAAAAAAAAATAATGTGTTGTAAATAAATGACAGTCATCGAAAAATAATAATATATAAAGGGATTTAGCTCAATAGGAGAGAAATAAAGGAAATGGTAAAAACATAGCAGTTACTTTTGAATTTTCTTAAATTTTAATTTTTATTCTAAAACTTTAAAATATATGGTTTTAATTCTCAAATATTAGAAACACCTAAAAAATAGTCATTCTAATAATAAAAGATTAAATACAATACAAAGTCATCAAATTTTAATCCTTCATTCTCCTATTTTCTACTTCTAAAATATTGTTTTTTAATTTTAATATCATTATCTTATCTTTGAATTTCTTTATATTATCAACAACAATTTCAATATCTGACTCAATGCTTCTTATACACATCAATAATATTAAAATTACTCATTTGTATATCTTCGAATCTAATCGTATAACAAAAATCATAAATTTTACCCATTGACAAACAATACCTAAACATAAAGATGAGAAAAAAAAAAAAAAAAATCATATTCAATTTTGATGAATAGTAATTTTTTTGATATTTTTATACAAAGGTATAATAGATTTGAAAGAAAAAATAAATTACCCAACAAAATTTGAGAAAAGAAATGAAAATTGCATAAGTTGTAACTGACTTTTTAATCGTATAGAAGTTATTTTATAGGAATTAGTGAGAAATTTAACATTATATTATGAAATTATGAGTTAGTAAAAAATACTTCTAAAACAGGTAATGTAATAACATGAATTTTCGTAAGAAATTAAAACATGTTTTAAATATTTAAAAATTAAAGTTATAGTATATTTTAAATTTTAAAAGTGAAAATTAAAATTTATAAAAATTTAAGGATAATTGCTGTATTTTGCAAAGAAAAGATTCCTCCTTAGATGAGAGTACTCCACGCGCATTCGGCATTGTGTTGCAAGCGTGAAGGGTGTAAAATAACAGCTTTCCTTTGTTTTGGGTACCTTAGTACTCTGCCTCAGTTGCATATAATAACAGGACAGGTTTGCTGACCATTTGTACACAGTACACTCATTGGGGATCTCTTTTCTTCATCTGCACGGTGAAAAAGATATACGTACTGTACATTTTCCCCAAAAGTTGTAATTTGTGACCCTTTGGGGCCCAATTTAGCCCTGTCAATTTGGGTGGATAATCATAATTCAATTTGCAAATTATCAATAGCATTTTTAGATAAGAGCCCCACACCGTGTTGGTTCGGGCAACAGTAGATTTGGTACAAGAATTCAATGATTAATTTTTGTCGGCATTAATTTTTTTAGGTGATTTTCTTATTCTCGAATCGACTCGTCGTAATTTACTCTTTTACATCTCTTAATACGGGAGTACGAGAACTCTGCGAGCAAGAAACTTCACCTTGATACAAGTGTTTTTAGATAAGATAATTTATTTATAAAAAGAAACAAATTATAATTTATTTATGAAAAGAAACAAGTTATGCAGAGAAATTATAGTAATTTATAATAATAATAATAATATAACATTTTTAATCTTAAATAAATAAAATATAAGAGATATAAAATAAAACAATCACACAACAAAATTTTTAATAGTTCAAAGTAAGATACGAATTGATATAATTTTTAGTTAGAATATGTTATGTCATAAGAAAGAAATTTTGTGTGTGATTTTATTACCATTATATATAAATAGATAACAACTCGTTTGAATTAATTTTTGAAAATATAATAAAATTATTACCTATGTAGAGTTAGGTGGGATTCAAAATAAATATAATGTGTTGTGATAATATGAAAGTTATCAGAAAATGAAAATATATAAAATAACAATTTTTTTAATTAAAATAATTTTAAATTAAAACTAGAATATTGTGATTTATGAGAATAAATTATTGTACAACTTGTGTTCAAATTGTGTGACTTCTTATCTTGAATTGGTGTGGGTGCCAAAAGGCACATTCCTATTATGATTGATTTGAATTCAATTACAGAATATATTTTTACGCGTAGATTTATTTTCGTAAATAACATGCATTCAAATTTTAAATTTTATAATTATAACACGTGTGGCACAAATTATTAATAAAATATTCTATAAATACTAAATATATTTGGATATTCCTTTTTAATTTATAATTATTTTAAAATCTATTCCATTTAAATTTGAATATTTTATTTTTACTTGATATAAAGATTTAAAAAAATATTTGACTATAAATAAATTACTATTTTACTTAATACTATACTTTATCAAACACACTTAATAAATTAATACTTAATTAATTGATGACATGTTTGGTAACTCAGGGCTCATTTGATAAAATTGAAATCTGAAGACTAAAGTCTGAATATTTAATACTAAATTTTGAAAACTGAAGTTTAAAGATTGAATTCTGAAATTTGAATCTGAAGTCTGAATTAATTATAATTTATTTTTACACTATATTTTATAACAATTGAGATTAAATATAAAAGAATATTAATAATTATATTAGTATTTAATATATTCAAATTTCAAACTTAAATGACTTTCAAATCACTTAAAAATTTTAATATAATTTCAGTATATTTTAATCAACTAAATAATAAAAAAATATGTTATAAAACACACTTAATTAATTAACGACTTAATATTATCCGTTATCAAACACATTTAATGAAATAAGTATTTAATTAATATTATGTATTTAATTAATTAATTTTAAATTCTTAATTGCGTTACCAAACATATCCTCAATTAAGTACTTAAAATTAATTAGTTAAGTATTTATTTCATTAAACATGTTTAATAATAAATAATATTAAATACTTAATTAATTAAGTACATTTGATAACAAATTTTTATTATTGTAATAAAATATTGTATAAAAATATATTATAATTAATTTAAAAAATTTCAAATTTCAGTCTTCGAACTTTAATTTTCAAGATTTAATACTTAAATATTCAAACTTTAGTTTTTAAATTTTAATTTTATCAAACGAGTTCAGAATTACCAAACAAGATCTGTCAATGTATTTATTATTTTTGAATAATTGTTACTCTTCTTGTCACTTTATCCTATGACTTTATGTATTTGTTAAATAGATTGTACTTGGAGAAACTCTAATCAATTCAAATCAAAATTTTGATTTAAAATAATATTAATTTAAATAATTTTTCTTTTTTAAGTACTATCATATATTTACAACATATCATATATTTTTTCTCTCATCAAGGATTGAGTCTCATATTTACTACATATTTAATAATATTTTATTAAATTTTCACAAATTTATTTCAATTCAATCATTATTCAAATATAGTCATGTGAAATAACACTATAATTCTTACCAGTTACAGTGACCCATGTGAAATAACACTATAACCCTTACCGTTAAAGGGGTTTTTGACCAAAATAGGTACTTCTTGAAATTTAGCGCCGAAAGGGGAATGAAATCTGGGTTGGGTACTCGGTGGAGGGACATCATGTCTGCCAGACATGAGGTCCGCCGCAACCTCACAAACGCGAGGTCTAAACCCCCCAGAATTCTATCAATTTCATCAAATGCATTTAATGCGTGAACGGTACCTCGTGTGTAACAAACACGAGGTCAACTATTATTGTTGCGTCAATTGCACCTCGTGTCTACCAAACACGAGGTGCATGCATTTTATCAAACCTTGTGTCTTGTATTGGAGACACGAGGTTTGACAATCTACTTTCTTCAAACAAGGTTTCTCTGCATTAGAATTCTTTAACAAAAAACTGTAGTATTTTTTTTTAATTTCACATTAATTCTTTAACATAAATATTATTACATGTAGACATGTAATTTCAGTTCTGTTTAATTTATTTTTTTTTATTTAAATAAACAATTATATTCAATAAATTTTTTTATTTAGTTCCGTTCACAGTATAAAATCACATTTATCTTTATTAAAATTTTAAATTATTTTAATTCTCAATTAATACTAAAATAGAATCTTAATTTATTTTTATCGTAAAAAAATGGCAATAATTTTTAATCTTTTTAATTTATTTTATTATTTATCTTTAATTCGTTAAATATAATAGTTTTGAAATAATAACTTATTATTTTTTAATTTATTTAAATTTAAATTTAATTTATTATTTTGGATGCAAAAATTTAATTACAATTATGTATAAAAATTAATTATAATTAATTTTAAATGTGTACGTTAAAAACACGTAGCAATTTTTTTTTAAAATTTCACATTAATTCGTTAGCGTAAATATTATTATATGTAGACATGTAATTTTAGTTCTATTTAATTTATTTTTTATTTAAATAAATAATTATATTTAATAAATAATTTTATTTAGTCCCATTCACAGTATAAAATTACAGTTATCTTTATTAAAATTTTAAATTATTTTAATTCTCAATTAATAATAAAATTGAATCTTAATTTATTTTTATCATCAAAAAATGGCAATAATTTTTAATCTTTGTAATTTATTTTATTATTTATCTTTAATCTGTTAAGTATAATACTTTTGAAATGATAATTTATTATTTTTTAATTCCTTTAAATTTAATTTTAATTTTTAGAGTTTAATTTATTATTTTGAATGCTAAAATTTAATTACAATTATGTATAAAAATTAATTATCATTAATTTTAAATGTGTACATTAAAAACATGTAGCAATTTTTTTTTAATTTCACATTAATTCGTTAGCGTAAATATTATTATATGTAGACATGTAATTTCAATTCTATTTAATTTAATTTTTATTTAAATAAACGATTATATTCAATAAATTTTTTTATTTAGTCCCGTTCACAGTATAAAATTACAGTTATCTTTATTAAAATTTTAAATTATTTTAATTCTCAATTAATACTAAAATTGAATCTTAATTTATCTTTATCGTCAAAGAATGGCAACAATTTTTAATCTTTGTAATTTATTTTATTATTTATCTTTAATCCGTTAAACATAATATTTTTGAAATAATAATTCATTATTTTTCTAATTCCTTTAAATTTAATTTTAATTTTTAGAGTTTAATTTATTATTTTGAATGCTAAAATTTAATTACAATTATGTATAAAATTAATTATAATTAATTTTAAATGTTAATAATGTACACATAAAATCGTCAAAACCAAGTATGAAAACTAGTCCCACAATGAAATCCTCAACGGTACCTCTGAGGTTGAACTTGTCTCGGAGGTTATTGCTGATGATGTGCTTCATGTTGTCCCTCATCTTATTCATATGTAGCGTACGACCGACTTACATCGTCCTTAGGCTGCCTATACTGTCTCTGAGACAGTCCAATAGATATACCAGCAGCAAACTCGCCCCCCGAAGAAACATACCTAGTATCGAAAATTAAGTGTTGCAGAGTTAAGAAATCATCGTGATCATCTGAAACCGTTGCACCAGGGACGTAATCATCTGCAACTGACGGAACTGAAACATAGTCATTATCGACCGCTACAGGAACACCTGGCACGTAAACATCTTCATCTCCATGCACCGGTGAGTAGTACTGCTGTGGGGGAACTTCCTCTGCTGCAGGGCGTCAACGTGCTCATCTACCACCCCGCCTTATTGGTAGTACTTGTCGAGGTACTTGTTGCAGAATCAGCGGTATCGGATCAGTAGCATACGATCATATGGATGGCTCATACGGCATTCGATTTAGATGATCAGTTTCGCCACTAGCAGTCAAAGTATGCATGGCAATATTGGATATTCTTCCGACTGCTTGTTACGCGTATGATGTATTATGTTGAGACGCTTTATTGTATATGTGTCAGATCCGCTGCAGGACTTGGAACATAAACATCTTCATCTCCATGCACCGGTGAATAATACTATTGCGGGGGAACTTCCTCAACTGCAGTGCGCCGATGTACCTGTCTACCACCCCGTCTTATTAGTGGTACTTGTCGAGGCACTTGTTGCAGAATTGGTGGTATCGGATCTGCAGCATACGATCATCTGGATGGCTCATACGGCATTCGATTTAGACGATCAGTTTCGCCACTAGCAGTCAAAGTACGCATGGCAGTATCGAATATTCTTCCGACTGCTTGTTACACGTATAATGTATTATGCTGAGATGCTTTATTGCATGTGTGCTAGATCCGGTGCAGTGCGTCAATCTGCATATATATTTTCAAGAATATCATTAAAATTTTAAATAAGTTAAAATTCTATATATGCTTATATGAATGAGGAAAAATGGACTTACGAGTACTTCAGCTGCTGAACTACTAGACTGATAGCCCACGAGATTTGGTTGTTGTATGGTAGGATTGCTAATTAATCACCGTATATGAGTCCAATACCATGTAAAATAATCAGGCGTAACAACAGCTTGCCTGAAAATGGGCTGTCTGGTGATAATATAAGCATATCTGTTGATCCAATTAGTAAGGTGTAACACATCCACCTCATCCTATCCAGCCAGTAGTACATAGGTCCCGCTGATGTAGATTTGACCACATGTCAACAGTATTTTGAATTATTTGCAATAATCCAAATTGTCGCATAACTCGATCGGGGCGATGTAATTCAATCATCTCCGAACACAGTAAAGATGTGACAGACATTCAAATTCGTTGACTATGCGTATAATACGGAGGTAGAGATGCTAACATGTTCTCATCATAAGGTCGTCAAATAAACTGTAAAAATAAATAAATTTAGTTTCAAACAATATATAACAATAAATATTATTTAAAATTTGATTCTAAATATTTTATTATAGTAATACATACATGATTGTGTCGTATCCAATCTAACTAATCTCTATACGCAATCAACACAAGTGTGTTGGTGTGCGGGACAGTTCTAGTGGATTCTATCATACTGCTCCTCTAGGCATATTTGGGTCAATGTCCTCTACCGGGCACACTCTATCCGATCTAATAGTGGGAATACGCTCCAAAGTCCATAACTGTGCTTCCTGTTAAACAATAATATTAGAAAAATATTTTATGATTTAACATAATTAATTTAATTTTGGATTTAAATTTGTATCTGAATCAATAGAAGTGGACTACTGATCTGATGTGCCGTATAAACAATAGCGTTACACATACAACGACACAAATGAGTTAATACTGCACTACCCCAACTTAATGTACCAACCAACTCTAGATTGTGTATATACCTAAGGAAGTGCAGATGAACTCGGTTCTCGGATTTCTTATAGAACAGAAATCCACAAAAAATTGCATAATGCGATACCTTGCATGCTGTGCAACCATATTAGGAGTCGCGTGTGCTGGGAGAGGTTGAGCCAGTGCTTTCTCGAGTGAGTTTAACTTCAATCGAGATCCATCTAGGTCTGTACCTGTGGGCATAAAACCAAGAAGCGTGTCACATAAGTCTAGCAGCTCTGCTTGCGGGTAGTTGAATCCACGGCCAATAATTGGATCACCCTCCGTGCATGATTCAAAAAGAACCTCTACATCTTGTAGTGTAATTGTGACTTCTCCCACTGTAAGATGGAACGTTTTTGTCTCCTGGTGTCATCTTTTCACCAATGCTGTAATCGGGGAATTATCAATCTTCATGTATGGCAAACGAATAATCCCACCGAACCCAACTATAACCATAAGTTGCTCGACCCGTGGATTGAATGGTCGAACAACTTAAAAAACCCTGTCATTGCGCTTTGCAGTGAGGACAATATCTTCCAACTGTTTTGCCCAAATATGTGTCTGTTAGGAATATGCCCCCTTAGACTAGTTTCTGATATAAAAAATCGAATTTATTTTCAGAAATCGTTTGTGAATTTGCTTTTTTGTGTATAATGTTGTTTGGAAAAGATCTATTGTGTTTAAGTAAGTGGTCCATGTAAATGGAGGTCTTTCACAGTAAGGTATGGATCACAGGTTACTTAACATATAGACATTCGTTCTTAACAGATTGATGAGAATGGGAATCTCATAATATCTAGGTTATTATGTTATGAATTCTAAATAGGGAGTGACTTATCTTTAACCAGTAAGTAGTCCACTCACTTCATAACATAATCGTATTTCGAGTATGTAGAACATGACCTGTAATAGTAGTTTCTTAAAAGTACTATATGGTAGAAACCTAGACTACTACTGTTACAACGTGGACTAGTACTCTATAACTTGAGTATGAGTTGGTGGTCTGACGAAGCTGGAAGCATATACTTTGATATGTTATAGTTGAGGTTTTATCGTCGGGCCAATATACTTGTATGTTGGGTATATGTGACTAGTTAGTTAAGATAGACTTGTACAAGATAGTTTCTATACTATATCTCCCTTGTGGTTGTCTAAATGATCTAAATGTCCAGGGCCCTAGGAAACATGACTTGGATGTTTGTTTTATGGTAGCTCCCTTGGAAAGCGGAAACACTCCAAGAAGTCGTGGATCATTGGACTAGAAGTCTAAGGATGGTAGATATCATTTAGAGAGGTGTTAGTATATTTCTTCCTCTCTGAATGTACGGTGATATATAGATGGGTATTTTAGTCATTACACCTGTAAGTCGGAGACTTTGCTAACGTAGCATTGTCCTTGAAGTCACTATCTTGTTATGGTGATATTAGGAAATATTTAAAATGTAAAATACAGTTATTTATATTGTAGGGGTATTTTAGTCATTTTAGTAGCCAAGGCGATGTGTCTTTTTAATCCTCGGAATAACCCGTAAGTCCTAATTAATTTTGGATTGAGGAATTGGTCTCAGTTAAAGAAGAATATATACTCAATATGTTATTTGATAATATAATGGAGTTTATTGCGAGAAAGAAAAATTATTGGGCCAATTTATAATTTTGAGAATTTGATGGGTTCTAATTGCAATTAGAGAATTGTTTAGAATTCTCATATTGTGGAAATCGAGGTTCACATCTGCCCCAATTGCCATACCACTACGGTACCTGAATTGGTATCTTGCAAGACTTGCATATACCGTGATAGTATCTCGCTAACCTTAATTTTTGGATTATTGTGAATCATTGACATAATATGCTTCACCATAAATTTGGCGCTCATGTTGCGATGATTGTCGTCTATTGTCCGAACTAGACAAATGTACTCTCCATGCCATCGAGTAATTTACCACAGTCCACAACCTTTTTTCTTTTGCACACGGTTTCGCCAATAATAGGAATGTTGGGGAGTTGAATTTTTGCACTCGACAACCCAGGATGCCACTTTACCTTCTTGTACTATAAACTCACGACCCAATCTAATAGACCACGATCGAACTGCCCAAAGTAACTTTTTTTTTTTATATTTATGAACCACATTCCAATCCTCAAGTCATTATTAAATTCTGACCATAAATCCATCCGACTGCTTCCCGTCGTCGTTCCATCAAATTCATTTTCTATTTCTTAAAAAGTAGCCAACCTGTTAAGATACATTGAATACGGTGGATTATATAACCAATTTGGTTCAGCAGGTATATTAGCAGGCTATGGCATTACAGAAGGACCAGGAACCTGTTCTCCAGCATCACCATGCCCCTCATCCTCGTCGGGGGTATCTTCCGCATTAGGTCCATCAATGTCAAATGTTGGTCCTAAATCATTCATGGTCGCCTCTAGAGCACTGATCCAATTGGGCTCTCGAGCAACACACTCATCGACTGGGGTAATATCTAATAGAATATCTATTTTCGCAGTAGAAAACAACGGTAGGTTAGGCTGTGTTTGTATAGGCTGAACATCGACATGAAGTGGAGGCGTAATAAATTAACCCAATCGAAGTTGATCCGACAACTGGGATCTCCGGAACTATCGTAGTATAAAGGGATTGAAAATTGTCGGTTGGGAGATGTCCAGCATTACTGGCATAAACATGTGTAAGAGCATTTAAATCAATATTAGCCATGTTCACTAAAGTAGTTGAATTCACTAATTCAGTGAAGGATTCCGTAATAGGTGTGGGACTATGTTGTTCTGCAAGTTTTGTATCTGTTACATTTTGAATCTGTACCATCTCATGATGAATATACAGATCAATTGGTTATCTTTTCACAGTAGATGCATAGTACCACAAGCTTTCCCTATTTTCATTGTTTGTTATGGAAGTTGTTGTAAACCTTAGTGCAACATCAAAAACAGTATCTTCTTTCATTGTTATTTGTAGCTGAACAGTAAACACGTCTAATCCATGAAGTGTACATATTTTGTTGACTAAACCGAGGTAACTAACTCGATTTTTAACAATCAACGCCTTGCGACATGGACAGTTAAAAAAATCGCCATGTGAGGTGTGTATAATCTCGCAATCCCAATACAATCGTAATCTAACAGGTTGTTCTAATGACATTGTGCCTAAATAAACCATGCAAAAAAAATTTTTCTATCAAAAAAAAAATAAATAAATAAAGTACGCCGTAACCTTAAATTATTATATGAAACCAATATCATCATTATTCAACGCATCTCAACCCAAAACAATATATTGTACTATACAATATAATATCAATATAAATCAATTAATCGTCACAAATAATCAAAAACCAAATATCAAATAAAATATAACGATTTTTTAATATGGACGTAAAATTATGTTAATTCAAATATTTATTATTCGAATGTACAATATATAAAAAGTATTTCATATAATATTTTTGATTTGTTTATATCTAAAGAAAGATAAAAATGATATTTTGTTTAATGTTTAGTAGGGGCTCTATTTTTTCTACTTTTTCACTTTTATTTGAATATATACTAAAAATTACAAATAAATTAAATTATTTAGTTCACCATAAAAGCTAAAGAGAATGTTCACCCTTAATTTTTAATATATACTATATTAAATTTTTTCATTTTATTTGAAAATTTGTGCATAATTAGATATTTTTTTGTCTAATTTAAATTAATATTTTACTAATCAAATAGTTAGAAATAATTAGTCGATCATTTTTCCTTCAACCAAACATTATCTTTTTGTATATCAAATTTTATGTGTAGCTATGTCTTTTTAACATTTCAACCTAAATTTTAATTCAACATATCAAAATAGATTATAAATTAGTAAGTAATTTAGTCAAATATTAACCATACGCAGTTTATACTATTCAACAAAACATAAAATATACAAAATCAATAATTTACTCTAAATTTTGATTAAACAGATCAAAACATATTATAAATCAGTCAACATTTTACAAATATAATATCTAAAAATCTCAATAATTTCACTATAAGTGCACAATCTAATAATTATTTTTTTAATATTAAATTCAAATATACCTATTTGAACAAATAAATAAATTAATTAATACAATCTCTATTTTCTCTTTAAAAAAAAAACCTGTAATATAGAAGTCGCATTTATGGTTCGAGTGCAAAGGCAGCAATACTTTTTTTTTATTTGTAATTCCAACACAAATCTCTGACGGTAAATTAGTGATAATGAAAAGTAATAAATATTAAATATAATTCCGGTTGAGCGAGAGAAGAAAATGGCTTGAAAAATTTTAAAACAAAGAGAAGAAAAACTGTTTGCTTCTTGTCACCGGAGACGACTTTCTGCTATATTTGAGAGCGTAGAAAATGAATGAACTGCTCCTCTGGGAAGGGGGTTTTTTATAGAGAGAGAGGTGAGTCGAGGGTTCAAGATGAATGAAATGAACAAGTAGAGTAATGGCTATCGGTTTGCATTGATATTTATAGGCACAAATTTGCCCTGTTCTTCCTGTGAAATTTGATCGATCACGTGAATAAAGCCACAAAAACGTGGGTGGGTGCGCAGCCTTTCAGTGGAATCTCTGTGGAATTAGAGATTCCACTGAATAAAGCCACGAAAATCGGCTGGCGTGGACAAAAGTCGACAAGCTCGTATCTGCTAAACACCAGGTACATAGTACCTCGCGTTTGGTGGACACAAGAATGTTTGACGCATGTTTGCTTTTGTCTACTTACGTCTACTTTTGTCTACTTTTTGTCTGAGACGTTCCTCATATTTGCCAGACACGAGATGGAGCTCTTCCTCGTGTTTGACAGACACGAGGTACCTCTACTAGGGGGTTACCATAAACTTTGTTCCCCCTTCCAGAGCACATTTTGAAATGGCTCCTATTTTGGTCAAAACCCCCCATTAAAGTGACCCCATATTCGTGATTAAAATTACTATCATACCGCAAAGATCTTAATTGTTCTCCTCTTTTTGATCAAACTATCCGCCTGCCACCTTAACCACAACTGTAAGGTGCCACCCTAGTTGCTACTGCCTGGCATCATTGCCCATGGCTACCATCCTTACAAACGTCTATATCTCCCTCCGATGGCTGCAAACCCAACCCATACATACTAGTCCTCATCTCTCCCATCGTTATCTTCTCTTCAACTAGTTGCTAGTTTAATCCCTGTTACCTTTACATTGATATTTTAATCAAATGATATTATTTAAGTTCATATTTATTTATTTTTAATTTTGTTTACATATTTCACCTAATTTAACATAACATTAAAAAAAGACATTAGTTAGATAAATTTAAAAAATAAATATTCATTTTTAAAGGCTTGAATAGAAATGGTAATATCTAATTATAAATAGAGGGAATAATTTGTTAATTTTATTACTTTGACATTACAAGAAAATTTTTTGTGGACGAGAAAGGAAGCAATTTTATGGTAACTAAAAAATAAACACGTTAATTTGATATCAAATTCATCTCTATTCATCTATACAGAAAAGGAGAGAAAAAGTCGCTTCCCAAAAAAATTATTTCCTCCGTTTCAAAATATTTATTTATGAAATTCTTTATAAATAGATTAAGAATATTAAAAATAATATTGTAATTTAAATAAAATTTTTATTCTATTATATTAAAAAAGATGATAGTTATTAATTAATATAAATTCTTAAGAAACAAAAAGAAAAAAAAATTTAAAAAATTATGTAATTGATTTAAAATAAATAAAAATAAAATAATTAATTATTAATTTTTAAAAATATATAAATAAATATTTTAAAATAAAATTAAAAAAATTATAAATAAATATTTTAAAACGAATGTCACGGTTAGTCCTCTGTCTATCCAAAAAGGCGACTTCTTCCCCAAAATATTTAAAAGAAAGCAACCTTTTACTAGCAATCTGCAGACCCTGCTTTAATGACAAGCAGAAAAAAATAATTAAAAAAAAAGGAGAAATGCTGAATATTATATGATGTCATGACGTAAAGAGCACGCGCCTAGTAAAGAACGTCTGTGCCTGCAAAAGGATAGCCGAGCGCTGTTACAACTACTACTGCTGGTACTACGGCTGCACATACACACTCCCTTCCCCATGCATTTTATGGAAAAACCAAACAGAGCCTCAACCTCCACAGCTCCCCTCCCACCCCATCGGAATTCTCTCACCATCTCCCCCCATTCCTCCTCTCTCTCTCTTTCTCTCACACACACACACACACACAGATCACCCGCACAAAATCCAAAACCCAAAAGCCACTGCACTCTTTTTTCCTTTCCATGGGAAACTGCAGTCCTCACCATCCTTTTCTTCTCTTCTCGCGGATCACTATGTAACCAATCACCCTCCTCCATCACCAAAAATGTCTTCTTAGTTTCTCTCGCATAAGCAGGGTGTAGACACAGACAGCCAGCCAGCCCTCTGGTGTCCCGTGATAGCGATAGATTTCGTAGATGATCCTGATGATGATTGGGTAGTGGTAATCTGTGATAGTAATCATCAGATGTTTTAGTTGCTTCGTCCTTTAATGGAGTCTTCGTCTTCTCTTTGCTTTCTGCTTTCCAAGTTATTAGGGCCCTGAACTATTTCCATTTAAGCTAGTTTTGCTTTGTCTGTTCTGTAATCTAGGGTTTAAGCTAACTTTTTCTTTTTCTGGACCCTTTTCGATTTTTGCTTTTAGACCTTTTCGACGAAGCTTCCTCGTCTAGCCCTTTTGCTGCATCATCTTTCTCATCAGTTCAGAAAGAGAATTATGACAATGCCGTGGAATGAGGAACCTCGTTCTGCTCGACCCACCCGACCCACTTACCTTCCACCTCACCTCCGTGATTACCCTAACGTCACTGTCAGCATTCCGGCTTCGTCCGGTCGTTCTCCACGATTTGGACCGGCGCGAGGACGGGGTTGGCGTGGGCCGCGCGGAAGAGGTCGAAACCAAGCTCGACCATGGGCTCAACCCAGAGGAAACTTCTCTGACCCGAACTTGAATCCAAATTTCGACGACCAGACGTTTGATATTCCGGAGAAATTTGACGAGCTAGAGGTGACGGAAGAAGTTTATTCTGATGTCAACCTAAATGCCTACGACGAGACGCCTGTGGAGACCGGCGGGTTCGATGTGCCGGCGCCGGTGTCATCGTTCTCTGATTTTGCATTTTGTAAATCGTTGAGCGATAATATCAAGAGATGTAAGTTTGTGAAGCCGACGCCCATACAGCGTTATGCGATTCCCGTGGCGATGGCCGGACGAGACCTCATGGCATGCGCTCAGACTGGGTCCGGTAAGACGGCTGCATTTTGTTTTCCTATCATTAGTGCGATTTTAAGGGACCGATCGGTGAGTCCCACAGAAATGGCGACTAGGGCTGGGGTTTTGGGTTCGACGTTGGCTTGTCCTCTGGCTCTCATTCTAGCTCCTACAAGAGAGCTGTCTTGTCAGGTGTGGGCCTCTTCGTCTACATTTCGTTTGGGTGTTCTTCTGGCTTTAACTTTTTCCCTTTCGGTGAAATATATAGCTATTACTTTCCTGTACTAGCATTATATGATGAGTTCATAACGCCTCTCTCCTATTTTGATTGCTCTCTGTTTCCTTCAATTTTTCGAACCTGTTTTGCGATAGTATCAGAACTAAATTTGTATCTGCGTGTGGTAGTGCTTACCATGGGGTAGTGGGTTGTGCAGATACACGAGGAAGCTAAGAAGTTCTCACATCAGACTGGGGTGAAGGTTGTGGTTGCTTACGGTGGGGCACCAATAGTTCAACAGGTAATTAGCTACTTTTAACTGCTGCCTCTGGTTATTGATCTCACTTACCATTCTTCTTTACTTATTTCACTTAAAGAAAACACTAATGTAATGATGCCCAAGCATGAAGTAAATCTTCCTTTTCTTACGGGTAAAATACTTTTATGTTTCAATTTTGCTCTCTTATTTTAATGTTTCTTTGTTTATATTTATGTTCGTTGGAGGTTTTACTTAGTTTACGGTTCCACTCATTTCACTTGTTTATGGAGTACTCAAGATCGTTTCTATACAATGCATTGCTTTTATTAAGTATTTTCATTTGATTGTTGATTATCTTTTGCCTGCAAACTATACTCGCCAGTTTTGCAATGTGAAGAAAGTTGTCCACACCTTTCATGGAGAATCTTTTACATACAATACATTGCTTTACGGAGTCTTGTTATTTGATTGTTGATTACTTTTTCCCCGCATGTACTTGCCAGTTTCGCAATTTGGAGAAAGGCGTTGACATCTTAGTGGCAACACCTGGTAGACTTGTTGATATGATCGAAAGGGCAAAGGTTTCCTTAAGGAATGTCAAGTATTTGGCTATTGATGAGGCTGATAGGATGTTGGATATGGGCTTTGAGCCTCAAATTCGTAAGCTTGTTGAGCAAATGGAGATGCCTCCTCCTGGTGTAAGACAAACATTGCTATTCAGCGCAACGTTTCCTACTGAAATACAAGTTGGTTCTTTTGATCCTCTGTTGTCTGCAATTCTGAATTGAAGTTTAAGAAATTAGTGCTCCACACTGTGAATCAGTTAGTTCCATTCGCATTTTACTTTTTCTAGGAAATGTGATATCGTGGTTGGTTGACCAAATTGTTATTATCGGAAGTAGGGAATTTTTTCCTCGTTTATCTCTTGTTTTTGACGTTAATGAAAATTTGACTGTCCTTGTACTGCTCCACTATTCTGCAGAGGCTGGCGTCTGATTTTCTATCAGCCTACATATTCTTGGCTGCTGGGAAAGTTGGATCTAGCACTGATCTAATTATTCAAAAGGTGGAATTTGTCCGGGAAATGGATAAAAGGAAACACTTGATGAGCATTCTTCGTGCCCAAAGAGCAAATTTGACTTATGGGAAGGTACAGTTCACCTCACCTGCCCCCAATGCACCCCAAAAAAAAAAAAAAATTGTTTTGGTTTTATCTCAAGTCTATTTTCCTGAATGTTTCATTGACAGTAGATTTCTGAATACCCACATGTTATATGCTTATGTGCAGAATGCTTTGACTTTGATATTTGTGGAGACAAAAAGGGGGGCTGATGCCTTGCAACATTGGTTGTCACTGAGAGGATTTCCATCAATTGCTATACATGGTGACAAAGTACAAATGGTTGGTCAAACTTTCCTTTTTAAATAAATCACTCTAGGTTAACTCTACTTGTTTATAGCAAATGCAAGGCCATGAATGCCATTTGTTTCCAGTTTTGAATGCTTAAATGCTTGACCATACCAGAAATTTGTATTCACATTAGTATTTGTTCTCTGATTCTGGCTAGTTATTTATATTCATATGAATGTTTTGTTGTTCATTTGCAAGAAACCAAAACAGGTTTTGCAGTTATGGATTGGCATTCATACTTTGTTTACTGGTTTCACAGAGAAGTTGCTTGATAAATGTTTTTAGGTCCATCCCTTCATTATTCAGTCAATTTTGTATAATAACACCTTCAGCTTCACTGTTGTATTCTTTTCTTTCCGTTAACAATTCTAGTAGATCGTTTGTGTTTAGCAGAGAATTTGTTGATTGCTTCTTCTACAAGTTTACTTTCTCTTTTGATTCTCATCTGAAATGTTTTCCAAGATTTAATTCTTTCTTTTGGGTGACAAAACTGAAGGAGAGAGAACGGGCATTGAGATCCTTCAAAAGTGGGCAAACTCCGATTTTGGTAGCAACAGATGTTGCAGCACGCGGTTTGGACATTCCACATGTTGCCCATGTCATAAATTATGACTTGCCAAGGGACATAGATGACTATGTTCACAGGATAGGTCGTACTGGACGAGCTGGTAAATCTGGGCTGGCAACAGCATTTTTCAGTAATAAAAACCTACCTCTTGCAAGTGCCCTTGTTGAACTTATGCAGGAAGCAAAACAAGAAATTCCTTCCTGGCTTAATCGGTATGCTGAGACATCTTACAGCAGTGGTGTTGCTCGAGGAAACCGCTTCAGTGGCATCAAGTTTGGTGGTCGTGATTACAGGAGAGGTGCTGCTATTGACAGTGAGAACTACGACCATACATGCCAGTTTACTGATGCCCCTGTTCAAGAATCTTATGCTACTCCTAGCACATTTCCCTCTGATGCTGGTTATTCCACTTCCAAAAGAGTAGATTCTTTTGGTGATGGGTTATACAGTCACTCGTATGACTATGGGCCTGTTGTTGCAACTGGTTGGGAGTAACCTACACAAATCCTATTTTGTCGATAAGCCCTTAGTTTTAGGTGGTAATTGAGGTGTATAGTCAGTGGTTTTGCTAATGTGTTTTGTTGGTTGTTGGGCTTTTTACTAAAACATGCTGATAGGAATCACAGATACAATGATCAAAGTTTTTGTTCCAACAAATCTGCATATTTGCTGCAGTTTTCACTCCCCGTGGATTCTGTGTCATTTGGCTTTCAGCTGTAAACAATTGCAGCTATAGTCGGTGTCCCATTCCGTTTGCTTGCAACTGCTTGTTGATGAAGAGCAAAGATCAGCTTTAACCCTTAATGGACATCTTGGTAATCATTGTTGCTGACTCTGACTGAATTTGAGCATGCCTGTTGTTATTCTAATCGTCGGAAATGACATTTGTTGTTTGAAATTGTCTCCTTTTCTGGAAGCTGTGAGGCCTTCTCCTGTTAAGGCGGCCACACCTTCCCTTATTTAAGGGTTGAGAGAATTTCATAAAGACAATTCAACATGGGACATGCATTGGAGAAGCATTCTAGCAAGAGAATCTGTTTCGCTGGATAAGCGAAAATGCAATTCAAGATTACAGTAAATAAAAAAAAAAGCTCTGGGGAGGTTGAGAGAACCCGTCCCTTGTTTTGAAAATCAAGTACTTAATAGGAAATTACACTTGAAATTGCTAGAAGATTTGTCTGTGATATATGTATGAATATATCCTGCTGCGTATGGCAAATCTATTAAGTTGTCATTTTCCTTTACACATTATAATACTTTTTTTATTTTAAAAATAATTACCACTATTATATAAATCATATAAATTAAATTAACATTTATAGAACTTCTAAAGCAAAAGATTAAATTATTCTAATTAAATGGCTGAATTATTCTAAAATTGTTAAGTTATTTTAAAATTTAAAATTAACTAATATTATGTTATGATGAGTAAGAAATAAAAATAGCACAATTCAAAAATAATAAATATATTATCTGCAAAATAATAAATAATTTAAAATATAAAAGTCAAGAACGATACTTGAAAAATCAAGGTTACATAATATCACCACATTCTCCTAGTGGATAAATGGTTTTTTTTTCCGCTTGAAACTTGACATAAAAAATAAATGAGAAATTTTCGTTTCTTTTACCATTATTTTGGGGGTGAAAAGAAACACTGGCGTTGCAAAAAAAGAAGAACGGCAACCTGAAATGGAAATCTTTATATATATATATATATATATATATATATATATATATATATATATATATTTGTGAATTTAATATATAGTACTTATTAAATATTTAATTTATTTTAAAATAAATATTCACATATATTTTTTAATATATTAATTATTAATATTTTTTTATTTTATTCCTCATTTAATATAATACAAGTGAAAGATAAAAAAAGATATAGAGGCAATAGTAATTAATTTAAAAAGAGAAAAAAGTATTTATCAGGATTATAATTAAAATTTTATATAAAAAATTATTATTTTTAATATTGTATAAAAAATTAAATGATTATGTATTTTGAAACGAGATAAATATTTATTTAAAATATAGAGTTTTAATACAATAATAATATTTTTATGATGAAAGCTAAATAATTAGTGTAGTATATATATATTTTTTTCAAGTGGTTGTTAATCTCCCCTTAACAAAATCCAATCACGAGGGGCCCCATCCACGCTCTTCCCACAACTACCCAGGCACGTTCGCAAACGAGTGAGGGTGAAAACGTCATTCTCGCTCTTCCCAGAGGAAGCATGATACCACAGAAAAGCATCACGACGCCTCCACTCTGCATTCTCCAGCAAAAATTGCAAACCCAAACCAAACCTGCTTCTTCCAATACTACTACTACTCCTTGTTGAAGGTTTTGCTTAATCAGAGTTTCGATTTGAATCTTCATTACTATATTATTTACTATTCTAATTCATCAATTCATTTCAATCCGATTCCTCCTCTTTAATTACACAGAGAGAAAGCTCCAGTTAGGGTTAGGGTTAATTTAGAAGAATGGAAGAGGTTACGGAGGGAGTGAACAACATCAACATTACCGGCAGCGGGGACCTTCAGAAGAAGAATCGCATTCAGGTCTCCAACACCAAGAAGCCTTTGTTCTTCTACGTCAACCTCGCCAAGGTATTTTTCTTTCTTTCTTTGTTTCTTTTTCCTAACTTTTGCTGTGTTTTTTTGTCTGTTAATCTCTATCTCTGCGAGGACACACGTTCATCTGTTTATAGAAAAGTATAGAATTTTCGATTGGATCTGGAGTGAGTGTTTGATTTTGCTGACCTGAATGGTATGTGTTTCTGGATCCCTGAGTATTTGTTTCCGTCCCTTTTGTTCGCAGAGGTATATGCAACAGCACAACGAGGTCGAGCTCTCTGCTCTTGGCTTAGGTATCTGATGTTCTTTTCTCTCTTTCTTTCCTACTATAAGTTAATTAACAGCACAACTTTCCTGTTTTATTGTCCAACGTAATTAATTGTTCGTTGGATAGGGTGTGTAAATTTATTATCTAGCATGCTTGCTTTTCTGATTTTATTAGGGTCATGGAAGTGTTTTTGGCAATTGGTGTTTGTTTCCCTAGCAGCTCAGATTGGGTGGATTTCACTTCTATTTCAGTTGATTGTCCATGTACTTATGGTGGATTATTGTATGAACCAAACATTTGTTTTTAGTTTGAAGATTTTGTATTTTGATACATGCACGGATCAGTGCGAAGAGGTAAATTGTGTTTCATGTCAATTCCTATTGGAGAGTATTCTTCATAGTCCCTTCAGGCAATTGGGTTGGGATAGGAGAGTTTTTAAGTCTCTGAACAGTATATGTCATTTTATCAGTGAAAGATATAATTGCACAAAGTATGATAGGACTTTTTGTTTCTCTGTTGAGGGCTTAGCTCGACAAAAGTCTACTGTCTTCTTGGTTATCTGTTACTTGCACACCAGTTTGTAATGTTTTTATTGCTAATGACGTTCTTTTTCATTTTATACTTCTGCAGCTATTTCTACAGTTGTCAGCGTTGCTGAAATTTTGAAGAATAATGGATTTGCTGTTGAAAAGAGTAAGATTCTTAAATATTTACCTTAAGATATATTGTTGGAGGAAATTTTACCTGATAGGCATTTTTCCCGCTGTTTGGCTCTGTTTCTAAATGTAATGATTGTACTACAGAAATCATGACATCTACTGTTGAGATGAGAGATGACTCGAGAGGGCGACCTATTTCAAAGGCTAAAGTGAGTTTTTGGATGGAATTTCTCGTTTGCCAATAATATCTATTGCATGCTACTAGCCTTCTTTGATTTTTGAAGGGCACAGTAGCTCCTTGAGCCTTATTTGGAGGTCTTAGTGTGTTGCAATTTGGTGGCTTTTCCTCTAAGAGAATATATTTAATGATCCTGGGCTGATTTCTTGCACATGCTAGTTATAGATTTTGTCTGTTTGAACGTGGTTTAGACTAGTATTTTTATTGTTCCAATGAGTTCCGTGGGCGTTTCTTCCTAGTTAGCTTTATTGTGCTTTGTGACTGATATAAATGCCTCATGACTTGTCCTGGTATTTTATTTCTTAGATTGAGATAGTCCTGGGGAAGACAGACAAATTTGATGAGTTAATGGCAGCTGCTGCCGAGAGGGAAGTGGCAGATGGTGAAGAGCAAAGTTGAAGTTAGACTTGTTTTGTTCTCTGGTTTCTTTATTTTAACTGTTTCCTGAGTTTGGAAAAGATACAGCTTCAGTTATAATGTGGTATTAGCTGTAGACATTGGAGAACGCCAGGTTCATTAGTGAGTTTTGAGTTTTGTCAGGGGTATTTCAGTCAGCAAATTCAAAATTCAATTTTGTTATTTGACATTTCAGTGCTTTTGCTTTTTCTTTTTTTTTTTTTAATGTTTTTGTATACATCTGACTTGATCATAGTGTACTGAATATGAGGTGCAACTTTGCTGAGTTCCTTAAATTGAAGTTTAATGTTTCATACTGGGTTGGCAATAGCGGCACGCACTATCACAAGCATAAACAATTGTATTTGTGGACTTGCTTGTTGATTTATTAGCAGAGAAGTGCTCGCTGCGAGAGCACGTCATCATGCGTTTTGTCAAAAATTTTCCAAATGGTTTATTCATTGGTTCTGCAGTCTTCGAGTGGATAAACTAAGGCCATGATGCTTTGCTCGCCAAAATGTCATTTGAGGACGATGTAAGAGTCCTGATTCTGCTATTGCAAGCTAGTAGAAGCAGCTAGTTCAGTATTTGCAACTTTCCGTCTTCGACGTGATAGCTTCCAATGTTCTTGAGTAAGCATTGGGATTTTTGACATAATAGCTTGTTAGATATTCGGATTTTGGGACCAATGTTTGGCCAAAGGACAACCCCAGAATGAACAGAAATAGAGAGCCTTCTGAACGGGAAGTTTTAATGTTCTCTAATTTGCCTAAAAAATCGACACTCGTTGCAGTTCAGTACTACAATAATACCTCATCCACTGCAGTTTTGTTAACAGTCCTGAAAGACATTCTTTTGGCAGTCGGGCAATTCAACAATAATAGGACACTTTAATTTATTGGCAGTTTGTGTTAGTTCAACAATAGCCCGTCCACAAGGGTCGTGAAAGATTTTCTATTCTTTGGACCATGCAGCCTTTCAAAATGTGCTCATAATCTCCCTTTCGGAACAGAGATGGAGACTTCCAAGCAGATGGTTGTAGAGAGCACAACTGTCACTTCATTCCATCGTTATATAATCTGGTCTCAGTTATATAATCTGATCTCTTGAGACGAAGCAAATCTAGAAAGACGCAGGAGTACCTTACATCAAATCATGCAACTACCATAAAATTCTCTCAGCGATGTTTGACGAAAACAAGTTGAGAACCCAATTTTGGCAGATTCATCTTAACAAAAGATACTTTGAACGCCTTCGTTTGGAGGGCATCACACTATATAATTAAATTTCAAGATGCTGAATGTAGCACTCAACCAAAAGGAGTATAAGCCACCTAATGTCCTAAATTGTCTTCAAGGGTCTCATCTGTCAGTTCTTTTCGCTTTACGGATCCTCTTCATTTTCAACCAATATTTTCTTGCATGCCTCGTAACACATGAAAGAAATTCCAGCAGCAGGTACTATTTTCATGCAGCTTGGCCCCAAACCCCTGTATAGACCTGATAATCCTTCATGTTCAAGTATGCTTAAGAGAGCATGCAGCATATCCTTGTATTGTCTCCCATTCAGAGCTCCAGCTTGCATGTGTTTCCGAGCCACCTCTAGTGGGAAAGTTGCACTACTGGAAATTGCACCGGCAGCAGAGCCAATCAAGAGGGTTGCAATATTTCCAATTTCTTCTTGATTCAAAACATGCTTATAAGCCTTCCTCAATGTATCATAAGCAAAATAATTGGTGGCAGCATATGGGATTACTCCAATTAGACTTGGAGTGAGGCCTCTATATAGCTCTGCAGGTCCCTCCTCCCTCACAATTTTCAGAAAAGCATCCAAAAGACTTTTGTATACTCCCCTCTGCAAATGAAATTTATAGAGGACGACGTCAATGAAATAAATAGTGACCAGCTTGACTCTCCCTTCTCCCAGATTTAAACATTGACAGTTGCATATGACTATACCTGCACAGTCAGTCGAGTTTTCAACAACTCAAGTGGGTATGTGCACACTGTAGAGCTAATACCGGCGACTGCACCAGCAATTGGAGAAGCAGGAATAGGTATTATAGGCTGCTCTCCAGGTTTTGGTGTCAGCTGCTTCTTGACTGTGTCATAAGCAAATAGCTGCAAAATTTTAAGGCAAAAGAGCATAAGCTGAAGTACCATCAATATTAGTCTGTAATTGCTCATGTTAAATTTGCTGCCCAAGGGAACAATACCAAGTAGTTCACAATCAACACACTTCATAAAAAAAACCATCCAAAGTGTCCAAAAGTCAATGTGAATAAAAAATGGTTTGATGGATGAGGTTAGAAACATCTCCAAAATCAAAAACAGGGAGACAGAAACTGTTATACCAAAGATTCTGCTAAGGAGTCAAGCAAGACACACAAAGGTTTTGAGTTGGAGGTAGCTACCATGTAGGACTTTAAGAAATATTCTAGGCTGCAAAGCCACACCATTATTAGGATGATTTAAAAGCTTAAATCAAAGGTACTAGGGATACTTTCCCAAACTGGAAGAATGCCAATCCTCCATCTTACCCACCTTAGCTTCTGCTAATGCTGGCAAACTCTCTTTCCACGAATTACAAAAGAAGACTTATTTTGTCTACTAAAACTAAAAACACATTATTCCTTTATCCTTGGTATGTATATCAATCCTTGCCAATTGCCACTATGCAGGAAGCTATAGCATGGCTCAATCATTTAATTCAGATTGCACGAGAAAATCTTTCAAAATACAGAAAGCAGCCTTAAGAGGCAGAAGAGAAGTATGATATAATCTCCTTCACACATCCAAGGTCGAATTTTGGTGAAGAAAACTGACGTGTTAGGTTCTCTATTCACTTGCAACAATCATATCCTTTTCTTCTTTGTTTGTGGGATGGGGGAAGAGATGAGGGTAGTTTCATGCTTGAGCAGCAAGATTAAGAGAAAACACAGTGAAAGCTTAGTTGCTTCATTAAATTTGCCATTTTCCCTCATTTGAATTTCCTCCGAATAATTGCAAATGGACAACAACCAACATTACTGAAGTTTCTTTTGTCTTATTCATTTACATTCAATAGTTAAACAATTCTGTCAAAACAAAAGGCACTCTTCTTTCTATAAATCTTCCAACACTAGGTTACCTGTTTTAACTTTGACCGGCTGAGGGCTGTTACAATCAAAAGAATGAGACACGGTATCAGTATTAACCCTGTAGGAGTTCTTGAACTAGGTCAACTAATATGGTTATGGAAATAGCAGAATATATCTATTAATATCTTGGCAAAATTTATGAATCATAGAATCATGACTCTTGCCAACTATATAACATTTCTTGCAAAACCAGCCTGACAATTTTCCCACTACCACAAACTTCTAATTCACTACACTAGAATGGGAGAAAAATGAGCAACTAAAGAATTGAATGACAGAGTTTGCTCAGCAACAGACAGTGCAAACAGACAAAGAGAGACACCACATACAATTTTAGAATATAATTCAGACCACAAGTAATGATTAGCAGCAAACGGAGTTATCACATCCCAGATTAGGTACAGATAATGCTAGTTGCAAAGAACCCAACCACCAGAACGGAGTTCTTAAAGGTATTCAAGGATGGAAAATATATGTGCATACCTCTATTGCCTTGCTTGGTGCAACCCGAAGGACATTCACCAGATTACCCCTAAATAAGCCTTTCCATCCATCATTTTTCATAATATCCTGGAAAACTTCAGTTGTTGAGTGTCCACAGCTCCCAACCATTAGATGTGTTCTTATGGTCTCCAATGGAGCAACTGCAGTTCTCGACACTGCACCTGCAATTGCCCCACTGATTAACCTCCTCAACGATGTATTAATAATCTTAATCCTTAATTTAAGACCAGCCTTTTTGCTCTTCTTCTGCTTCTTCAACTCCCCTTCTTCTCCTAGCTCCCATTCTTCATTTGCCAACAAATCTGGCACACTACCCATTCGAAGACCAGGTTCTGGAAACATATGTTGTCCAAACAAATTCGCTTGAGACATTGTCAAGCCACCATCGGCAGAATTTGGAGAATTTGGTGATATCCCAATACCCATACCCATTTGCCCCACACTCGCAAAAAAGCTTCCAGGGCGAAATTTCTCATCCAGGGGACACCACAGAAACCCAATTCCAGAGTCCGGAAATAATCCATCTCTATTGCTTTCAAAAATATTCAGTCGTTTTATTCCCATTGTTCTCAAATCCACCAGACAGAAATACAACCCAAAAGAATTGATCTTCGATATACGGGTTCTCAAAAGAAAGCAGTCACAGCAATTGGGTGCTGTACAATTTGGCTAAAAAAAAAAATCCGGTCTTTTGAAGAACAAGAGCACAAAAACAGCAGAAAACAGCAAAGCGGTAACAGGGGTATATAAATATTCAAAGATATATCGTTAAACTACCAAGATTGGGTGGAGATTACCACGCAAATTTGGTGAAGTTAAACCCAAAGAGTCCTTTCTCTTCTCTGCTGTGTCCCTCGACTCCCTCCAAGAAAGAGAGCAAAGCAGAGAAGAAAAGACCCAAATGGAGAACCTTACGCGTTACGCCTTACCTTCCGTTTCACCCTTTCTTGTTTGCCTTAAAAGCTTAAAAAGTACACGGCCTTTGCTGCGTCAGAGAAGCCGCCCACACTGTTGCAGTTTGTATTCTTCATTTCGTTTCATTTAACCACAAAAGTATAAACAAATTCCTGACCTAATAAGACACCTTCCTTCCATCACCAACCCCAAGGCCAAGATTTCTCATTATAATAATTCCAATATGGTAATGACCAACAAAATAACCTAATCCCAATTCAGCTTCTTAAGGAGCCAAGGCTAAAGCAGGTAAGCAAAGAGGTTTTATTTTGTTAGTCATCATTACATGTCTTTCTTGCTTTTCCATTCTTTTACTTCATTTTGTTTTACGTAACCCTGTTCTTTTTGGGAAGTTCTAAGAAAAATTGGATATCATTATTCTTAAAATAATATTTTTTTATTTTCAAATATTTATTATAAATTTTTTTTATTTTATTTCAAAATAAATATTTATGTATCTATTTTTAAAAATAATAATTAATTTCTTCTTATTTTATCGTCATTTATTCTAAATTAACTATATAACTTTTTAAATTTTTTTTATATTTCTTAAAAATTTTCATTAACCAATAACTATCGTATTTTTAATATAAATAAAATAAAAACTTTATCTAAATTATAATATTACTTTTAATTCTTTTAATTTATATATAAATAATTTTCTGAATAAATATTTTAAAATAAAACAGTATTAATTTTTGTTGTCTTTCTTTTGTCTTGATCTAATATGTTTGCCTTGTATTTTTTTTTTTTTTCTTAAGATGCACATCTCTAATAGCTTCTTCTAATGGAGTCGGAACTGCAATTTTTACGCTCTACTTATCATTTTCACCTGGCCAAAGATGGAGCTTTTGTGAATAAAATATTCGGATTGTGCTTGTATTGGATTCGGTATTCACTTAAAAGTCTTTACTGAATGTTCCCTTTGGAATCTTGGATTCTTCGCCATAGAATTTGGATAAAATTGATATTTTTGGTCACTTTTGGGACCACTCTTGAAGAGGTGTTCTTCTTCGTCTTGAGGAAAATCCGGCTGCCCTTCAAATACTACCAAATACAAACACGAAATGTTTGTCAAGAGTTGAGGTCATTAGTCGTGCGTCCGACCAAAAAACACCAGATGAAAAAGGATGGGTCTTTAGCCAAACGCACGAGATCCACGGGAGCATAACATCGTTGTTCACGAGTTTGTTTGTCATTCGACTCATTTCAACGTTACCGTGCTTACCCCGACCCAAGGCCAGTCTCTTTCCTTAGTCTTTTCCATTGTTATGCGTGTGATAAGTTTAAGGGCACGAATGAAAATGCCCCCAACAACAACGATCAAAAAGAAAAGAAAAGCCCACAAAAACAAAAAACAGAATGAAAATTTTTGACAAAGAAATAATAGGCGGCGCCGTACTCCAAGGTGTCACGAGATATATATGTTTATCATTACCCTTTACATATTAAAAATAAATATGGCCATTCTTATAATATGAGTCTTCTAAAAGACAACAACTAAAAAGACTAGTTTACACCTTATCTGCTATAAAACCTTTGCGTTCTCTTGCACGTTAGACACATGTTGAATTAGCCCCAGAGAAGGAGACGAGCGACAGCGAGGGAACGGGGAAGGAGGGGCATGGGACGTTGTCATGCCATGAAGATGCTCTGAGAATGCACTCGCTGCAGAGGACTAAGGATACCAAAAGGACAAAGCAAAAGTAAAAATACATTTCCTCTGTTCAGCTTAATAAGCCTAAATTTTTCCATGACCCTATGTAATCACGAATCATAATGTCATTTTGATTTCCCCTTACTCGAGGAACCCTTCTTTGGCATTTTCTTGTTTCTTGTTTGGTTTCAACTTGCTCGAATTTGATGATGGGTTCCCCTTTTGGTTCCTTCGTTTTTTCTCCTCCTTCACCTTGTACATGTTGATCGCCTACATTCCAGCCAAGTTCAGTACATGAGTATACATATTCCGCAGAAGGCAAAACAAAGCTAAAAACAGAACTTCAAGTAGATTGCTAAAACAAACCTTTTCAACATTGAGAATTTCATGGGAATTCTTTGACATCAACTTGTTCAGAACCTTGTCAGTCTGCTGCTTCTCCAAGGATCCCATTCCTGATCCTTCCACAACTGGTAGGAACTGAACAAAAAGAATGGCAAAGGACTCTCATACAAGTAGTCAAATGACTGATTGACTAAACTAGATGGCTTAAATTACCAACCTTCCTATACTTCTTGTCATGTTTTGGGGGCTTTTCTCCGGGTAACTTCTTGTTAAATTTTCCACCACTGGCTGTTGCATTTGCAGTCATACCAGCAACATTTTGTAGTTCATCCTTGCTTGCTTTTCTAGGTGCAGCTTGGGTCCCTGTTAGGGGTAATGCTGTGGCTGCAAAGGAAATTTATTCAGATTGCAGCACGCTAAAAGCATTTGTTAATAATGGATGCTCATTCACATGTATTAGTCATAATAAAGGAAACTGAGGCAATTTAATCCTTAGTTTAGCCCTCAAATATAACAGGAAGTTAACCTTTTATGTTTAGAGCTGTCAAGTAGAAAAAGAACAAAATAATTTCATCATAAAACGGACAAGAATGAAGCATACTGAGTAAAAGCTACATAAGGTATCCAGCAAAAAGAAAGAGAACATCAAGATCAAAAGACAAGACATCAATTTGATATATATGTGATAAATTCCTCTTTAACCTTCAAATTTCAAATTATGCGCCTAATAAGGTTCAATAAAGGCAGCCTACATTATAATTTCATTTTCTGATAGGAAGGTTAAAGGATGGCATGAATTATCATGCTTATGCGTAATAATAAAGCCTTGTGCAAGAATCTGAGAGAATGGTGAAAAAGCACAACCTTGGTAAAGCACCAACTTTTGCAGCTTGTTTCAAGTTCTGCAATCGATTTTCTCCTGCTTTTCAACTCTTTTCTTCTCTTCTCGTCTTTTAGCAAAAGGATCTTCTCCTGGCTCTGGGAAAAGCCACAAGCTTCAGTGCTTCAATAATGCTATGATATAAATAATACATCCTAAATATGTCTATCTCTAAAAACAGAAAGGGTGTTCACTTGCCTATGTTTTCCAGGGCAAAATAATTTACAAAGTCCGTATTTGAGGAAATAGTTCAAAGCAGATGAATGTTACAATCAACTTTCTACTACATTGCTAAACTCAATTACTATAACTTGCAAGGATCCATATATATTATCATCTTTCCTTTCTTCTCCAATTAGATATGTAACACAATATATGCATATTATCACTGCTAACTGAAATATTAAACCATGTTGCTTTCCTGGCATGATTTATGACTATCCTCCTCATAATTTATATTCAACTCACCTTAAACTCCAGATATACAATGATCACAGGCAGAATGGCACCAGATTAAAAAAAAAACATCAGCTCTTCTCCATTTGCAGTTGTTAGTTATCTTTAAGTTCCTTTGGTCTTCTAGTCCCCAATTTTCCTCTATTCTAAATGAGTAGGGAAATCAGGATAATTAGAGGATTACAATCCCAAAAATTCAAAGAAACCTTAACTGAAAATTATTCCCTAATGATTCCAAGAAGGAGATTGGGGTATTATAACCACAGAGAGTTATAAATTTCTGCCATTAGCCTCACTTGAGAAGAAAGGATGGATGACTACATCTGGGCATGGTATCATGATAATTCATTATGGGTAAGGTGGTAAAATAAAATGGTCTAACGGTACCATAAAAAACTCACTTTACTCACTATTTACTTGAATTCAATAACTTATTGTGAATCCAAATACAATTGTTTACTGCTATTTTAAAACAATAGAAGAACAAAGGTGATTTGACAACAGATTTCTCTAGTATCTAAAAACCAACCGAAATGAAATTTCAGTGAATCTCTAAATGGAAAACAGTTTTGACATTTCTTCCTCATTGTCCAATTCCCTTTAAGCAAAAGCATCAACAATGTACACATTGTAAGCCCGGGATAATTGGTTACAAACATTTGAATACTAAAACAAAACCAGTTCACTACTCAATTTGGAACACCCCCAACCACGCCCCAGCCAACACCCCACCCCTCCCCCCCCCCCCCCCCAACAAACAAAAAAGAAAAAGAGAGAAAAAAGAATTTTACAAAAGATTAGTTGAGATGAAAGCATAATTCAAGATTAAATATTTAATGAATTTTCCAATCCTAGGGAATTATGATATGCAATAGAAAGACCCTTGGAAAGCTAAAATTGAACTAATATCAGCTTCATGTTTAAATTAATGCGTTCTATCCAACAATTATGGAACACAACACAGGTTAAAGAAGGAAGAAGAACCATTAATTCTTGTGTTTTAATGATATACTTTTGTGTATCATGGTTTTCCTTTGGATATTTACATTGAGTTATTTAAAAATAGGCTGCTAAATGGTCTTATCCTCAAACATCTGCACCACAGAGCTCCTCTTAAAATAGCCAAAGCTGTGCAAGTAGCATCAATTATAATGCTTAACAAACATGAAGCTCATGATGTAAAATGGCTTCCTTTGCTGTCAAATCACTAAAGTAACATGAAAACAAAAGGGAAAGAAAGAAAAAACACAGAAATGTCATTATTTACCTTCATCCATTTTGGCCTCAATGATTGGTACATCTTTGTTGTCATTGACATGATCATAACCATGGTGCCGTTTCCAAGTGCCTGTTTGTTCATCAAATACAATCTTGTCTTTTTTGCATTTTTTGATACCTGCATATGGGTATTCAGACATTCAGGTGTTGACAAACTATGCTGATCAAAAATACAAAGGAAAGAGCTCACGACCAATGCATTTTGTTGGCCTGGAAAGACAGTTGAAAATGTAACAGACCTTTCTTTTGGGCAAACAACTCCCATCTTGTTGGAGGCTTTGGTTTTGGTAGCTGAGAACAAATGAAAAGAGTTTAGTTGTTCAATGATATACTGAGACTATACTAAGGAACAAATGGGGATGAAATCATACGATGGTCAGCCTCCAGCTAGCTAGTAACCTTGCATAGCATCTCTACCAGCTAAAGTAATACTGTCAAATTGAAGCTCTTAATTTGACACTGCACGTGAATTTTTTAGTATTTATTAAACACTACTGTTTGACATCCCAAAATCGTCCTCGTCTGTTTTTGGACTTTCGGTGCCTTACAAACACAAAGCATAGGATGCATAGGAACAGAACCAAATCGAGTTAAGGTATATTAGTGTCATGAGGAGGTCAAAGGCACGTATACACAACCCCAGGTGTTTTATATCAACATCTTTATTTCAGGCGTCATTTCCTATGGATAAAAAGATCTGCCTTCTACACAAACATTCCATCTTAGTACCGTCTGCTATAGTTAAGTCAATTTTCATACCATAAAAGCAAGTCTTTACATGTCTTGGCAACATCTTAATGAAACTACATTAATTTCCATCAGGAACTCAAAAATATTTTTTTCTTGAATCAGATAGGCAATGTACCACCATATTGATGAACATATTTGGTATATGCAATTCATGCTGGGAAAAAATGCAATTTGTGCAGTTTTAAATGGTAGGAGCCTTGTAAGCAATTTCAAGTTTTTAATGTGTATAAGGGAGAAGAAACGGGCATCATTAACAGTAACCAGAACTTTACCAATTTAAGTAGAAACGACACTTACTATGCAGTACTCAATTGATAAATGGAGAAAGTGCAATTTTGAAAAAAGTATAATTAAAAAAACCCATTTTTGCAAAATCAAACCAGTTGAGAAATTCACTACAACAAGAACACACACAGGGGGAAGATGAAGGAGACCCAGAAGACCAAAATTTTGAAGCCTTTCAGCCTTAAGATAACAGTATCATCACTAACCGAAAGTTTAACCAGCCACACAGAGTTGTGAGTGTGCTGTTGGGGAGGAGTAGAAGAATCAAATCGTCAATATAATTAAAAAGAGAAGAGAGCATACAGGCTTCTCCCTGGGCAATTTTGTTGTGGGCGGAGGCAACTTGACAAGGGGGCCATCGGGGTCTTCAGTAGAAGGCAAGTTGAAAAGAGCATCTGCAACAACTTGAACTAGCTTTGTGCCCTGTTCTAGAGTTTCTTTCACTAGCTCCTCCCTCTCAATGCCAACAAAAGGAAAAAGAAAGAAAATCTAATGAATTGTCATGAGACCGACATCGTGCTTGAATCGCTGATTAAGCAGAGGAATAAAATCACATCGTTTCAATTAATAGAATGATGACATTTGGTGAAGGCGGTTCAAGTAATCCAACGTTAGATAAAAGAAGCAAACTGTGGCCAAGATCTCTTGGGAAGCAATGGTCACATATAAGAAACAGAGAAGCTGTGCAGTTAGTTATGTTTTGCGAAGCTTTATGGTATTGTTTAGAGTAGCTAATTCTTTCCCTCCCCAGATTTCCTTCGATCTTCTGTGACCCTCTTCTTCTCTTCTGCTGTAATTCTCAATTTAATTAATAGAAGTTACTTTTTCTCTTTGTTTCTTCACAAATTCTGGGTTAGTTCTTGACAAATTGGTATTAGAGCTGGTAATCCTTGGCTAATATAATGGTCATGACTAGATCACAATCTGAGTCACAAATAGTTGGATCAAACGTAGAGATTATGGAATTGTATAGTTCTATTGAAATCCATCAAAAACGAGTAGATAGAATGGATAAGGGAATTAGGAAATTGTTCACCAAACATGATGAACTCTGCATTAGCTATGGCACATTCTGAGACTTCACAGTTGAAAATTGATACACAACAAACCAACCTAGCTGTGAAGGGATTGGAAGGCAAACCAGATAGTCTGTGCGGGAAGTTGGATAGGATATTAAAACAGAAAGAAATACAAGGAGAAGGTAGCTATGGAAGAGAGGACGGATCAACTACTAGGGATACTGAAGGAGGTAGGAGATTGATGGAGATTTCTCCCCTACTAAAGGTGGCGGCCAATATTTAAGCAAACAAGATGTGCGTGTGTATATACATATATATATATATATATATATATATATATATATATATATATATATACTTCTTAATTAATTACTTAGATAATCACTTTAAAATTCAGATTTTGCAATATTTAAAATTTTTTAAAAGATTAAGATAAGATATTAAAAATAAGTGATAATAGGAATTTAATTTGCATTTAATTCTTTTTCTCATAAAAGGATTTCTATTATTTATCAAATATACCTACAATAATCACAGTCTTAGATTTTAGGAATTTCTAGACTCAGCTTAAGGCTGTAGGAAGAAAAGCTGTACAGAAATTGATTAAGAAGGAGAAACAAATTTTCATTGGGAGGTTGTGTTCAAGGTCTGATGAACAAGGTATTTGGAGGGTTCTTGAGAAAATTCGGTTGGAATATATGTTCTCTAGACTAGATTATCTAATATAATTATCAAATTTATTAATAAAAGAATTTATTCTCAAAATTTGTTTGTGAATTTACATTTTATTTGTGCACGATTTTTGTTTGGAAAGGACACATTGTGTTTAAGTAAGTGATCCATGTGAATAGTGGTTTTTTACAGTAAGGTATGAAAATGTTTGTTCTTAACCGATTGATGAGAATGTAAATCTCATCATGTATATGTTATTATGTTATGAATTCCAAATGAGAAATGACTTACCTTTAGCCAGTGAGTAGTCCACTCACTTCATAGCATGAACATATTTCAAATACGTAGAACAATACCTATAATAGTGGTTTCTAAAAGTATTATTTAGAAGAAACCCAAACTATTACTACTACAGCGTAGACTAATACTCTATTGTTTGAGTATGAGTTGGTGGTCTGACGAAGTTAGAAGCATATGTACTGTAATTGAGATTCTTTCGTAAAGCCGATATACTTGTATGTTGGTATATATGACTAATTAGTTGAAACAGACTTGTACAAAATAACCTCGCGCTATATCGTCTCTTGTGACTGTTCAAATGATCTAATTATCCAGGGCCTTGAGGAATATGACTTGAATGTTTACTTTAGGGTAGTTCTCTTGGAAAGTGAAAATATTTCAGGAGTTGTGGATCATTGGATTAAAGGTCTAAGGATGGTAGATGTTTATTAGAGAGGTGTTAGTACATTCTTCCTCTCTAAATGCACGGTGATGCGTAGAGGGGTATTTTAGTCATTACACCTGTAGGTTGAAAACTTTGTTAACGCAACATTATCCTTAAAATCAATATTTCCTTATGCTAATATTATAAAATATTTAAAATACAAAATATAATTATTTATATAGTAGGGCTATTTTGATTATTTTAGTAGCCAAGGCGATGTGTTTTTTTGTCCCCGAAATGGCCCTTAAGTCATGAAAATTTTGAGTTAAGGAATTGGTCTTGATAATTATGAGTTTTATTTTATTTTATTTAAATATTTTAATTTATTATTGACTAGAATAAAATAAAACGCCCAAGAGAGAGTATATAATTTATCTAGTTTAATTGATTAATTAATTATTCAGGTCCAATGCCCAAATTGAATAATTAGAAAGTTAATCTAGATATAAAACTAGATAAAAGGTCTAATATTTTCTATTGGTCTATTTAGACTTATTAATTATTTATTGGGTTGTTTAATGAAGCCCAAAGAATAAATAATTAAGATTTATTATTTATGGGTGTTCAAGCCCAATAATAAATAATGTTATCTGATCCAATGAATAAGACCAATGGTAAAATAAAATTAAATTAATTAAATTAATTAATTAAAATAAAAAACAACATGAAATGAATCCCGTGTTGTTTTGCATGAAGGATAACAGAAAGCATGGATATTTTTTATTTTCATGCGGATGGATTCTCTCTCGGGGAATTTGATGATATGAATGGAAAATGAATTGAAATGTAAGGACTTTGCAGTTCATCATTCACAGATGAAACCCATTTCACAGAGACTAAGTTTGTGAAGCATTCACAGAAGCCAGAAAACTTATCAAACTCACTTCTTTAAGCTTTCACCGGCAGTGCTACGAGCACCATTTTGGAAGATCAAAGGTTTCGCGTGAATGAGACGCGGTCGACGTTTATAAGGACGTGATCCAATAGCTTCAAGTATCTTTGTACATACATCTACTTCAATGCGAAAAGGGTCATTCAATCATAGCGGTAAAATTTTCATTTTGTAAGCATGCTTTCGATTTGATGATTTTTGTCATTTTAAACTTTCAAATTTGTATTGGGTTTCTTTGATGATATCTTGGTATATAGTGGAGTTCCCATTTATAGCACCTTAGAACTGTTCTGCATACTCTAAGGGAACATAAGTTGTATGCTAAGGAGAGTAAATGTTCTTTTGCTAAACAATGGGTGGAATAATTAGGGTATGTGATTTCAGCTGGAATGGTGAGTATGGAGGATGCAAAAATCAGGGATGTTTTGCAGTGGCCTAAACCAGAATCTGTCAAGCAGTTAAGGGGATTTCTAGGGCTCACTGGATATTATAGGAGGTTTATGAAGGGTTATAGGGTGATAAGTAAACCTCTTACTGAATTACTCAAGAAAGATAGCTTCCAATGGAATGGGAAGGCTGAAAAGGCATTTCAGAAACTCAAGAAGATTATGTGTTCAGCTGAAGTATTAAGGTTGCCAGATTTCAACAAACCATTTGTTATTGAAACTAATGCTTGTGACCAAGGAATGGGGGCAGTATTAATGCAGGAGGGGCAACCTATAGCCTATTTCAGCAAAGCAATGGGGAACAGAAGTAAGGGACTCTTAACATATGAAAAGGAACTTATGACTTTAGTTGCAGCTATTTAGAAATGGAGACATTATCCAGAAGGAGGACACTTCATCATTAGGACTGACCACCAAAGCTTAAAGCATTTGTTAGATAAGAGGATCCATAATGCAGTACAACATAAGCGGTTAACCAAGATGATGGGATTAGATTATGAAGTTCACTACAAGAAGGGTACTGAAAATAAGGTTGCTAATGCACTATCAAAGAAGGTTCAATTCAATGCTATAACTGCTGTGGTACCACAATGGATGGAACAAATACAAGATAACTATAAAGATGATGAGTATGCTAGGAGAAAATAGCTCAAGCCATTATGGAAAAAGATGAACAATTGACTTGCAAGAATGTAGGGTAAATTATATGTTGGAAGTTCAGGAGAATGGAGGGCTACCATCTTTAAGAAAATGCACCATTCCACCATTGGAGGCCATTCAGGCATAATTGCTACTCAGCAGAGGATCAAAAGAATATTTTATTGGCCCGGTCTATCAGGAGATGTTAAACAATGGGTGAAAGAGTGTGAAGTTTGTTAAAGAAACAAAGGGGAATATACAACTTATCTAGGATTACTTCAGCTATTAGAGCTACCAGAAAAGCCTTTTTCCCAGCTTACTATGGACTTTATAGAAGGATTACCCAAATCACATCACAAAGATACCATTATAGTGGTAGTAGATAGATTCACCAAATTTGGGTATTTCATAGGACTGTCTCATCCATTTAAAATTGAGAAGATTGTTGAGCTCCTATTTGATGCTTTCATTAAAATATATGGGATTCCAGATTCAATGGTAAGTGATAGAGACAAAAAAATTGTGAGCTAATTTTGGCAGGAGGTTTTCAAGTGGATAGGGGTTAAACTCAAGCTAAGTTTAGCCTATCACCCTCAAACAGATGGGCAGACAGAAAGGATGAATCAATGTGTAGAAACATATTTGAGGTGTTTTGTAAGCCAAAAACCCTACAAATGGAGTGGCTATTTGACCCAACTCAATGGTGGTATAATACTACTTATCATTCCACTATCAAGATGTCTCCATATGAAGCTTTATTTGGTTAAGTCCCTCCATATCCAGGTTACTCTTTGGATGGTCACCAGGAAATTCCTTCTGAAATTAAGAAGATGCTGGAAGAAAGGAGTAGAATCGATAGAATGTTGAAGGAAAATATTTCCAAAGCTAATAATAGAATGAAGAATATGGCTAATAGGCATAGGAAGGAGAGGACCTTTGAAGTTGGGGATTGGGTATTTCTTAAGTTATAGCCTTACAGACAACACTTATTAGCTCAAAGGAGAAATATGAAGTTAGCCTCCAAGTATTTTGTGTCTTATCAAATGACTGAAAAGATTGGAAGGGTTGCCTCCAAACTCTTACTTCCTCTTGGAACTAAAATGCATACAATTTTTCACGTTATTTTATTGAAGAAGAAAATTGGAGCAGGGAAGTTTGTTCAAGTTGACATGCCACATTTCAGAAATGATGAGTTCCTAATAGAACCTACTGCTATCCTACAAAGAAGGCTGGTAAAGAAGGGAAACAAAGCAGTGGTACAATGGCTAATTCAATGGAGTAATCTCCAAGTTGATGAAGCAACTTGGGAGTATGCAGAAGAAATTAGGAGGAAATAGCCTGAATTGATCCTTGAGAGCAAGGATAATTGTAGGGGAGGGGAATTGTCATGAGACGACGTCATGCTTGAATAGCTGGTTAAGCGGAGGAATAAAACGACATCGTCGCAATTACTAGAACGATGGCGTTTGGTGAAAGTGGTTCAAGGAATCCAATTGTAGATAAAAGAAGCAAGCAGCGGCCACGATCTATTGGGAAGCAACGGTCACATATAAGAAACAGAGAAGTTGTTAAATGAAGTTAGTTATATTTTGCCAAGCTTTCTGGTATTGTTTAGAGGAGGCTAATTCTCTTCTCTCCGTCCCCAAATTTCCTTCAATCTTCTGCAACCCTCTTCTTTTCTTCCATTGTAATTCTCAATTCAATTAATAGAAGTTATCTTTTCTCTTCATTTCTTCACAAATTCTGGATTGGTTCTTGACATGAATATTATTATGTGATAACTACATATCTCAAGAACCCAAATCGCAAATGTTAGAACAGCTTAAAAAGTCCTACAATACTCATCAGCGAGGAAATTGCGCTGCATAATTACTCGTGTCCTGGTTTTACCTTCACTAACAATAGGAGGGGGAAAAAAAAGAAAAAGTCGAACTTTATTTTCTCATTTCCCAGTTGGAAAATTTCAAAAAGGAAAAATAAAAAAAGAAATCATCAGGGACAAAATCTGAAGTAAATTGGACTGTTATGCTGAGCCTTTCAAATTCGGAGTGAGCATCAGTAGCTACCGGTTCCTCTTAACAGCTAACAAGATTAAAAATAAATAAATTAATTAAATGACACATTTAATTTTAACAATTGACTTCATGTTTATCATTTCCATTCAATTGCTTTTGACAGATGAAACTAATAAAGTGAAATATCTAATGCCCTTTATTATTTAAAATAAAAAAATAATTTTAAAAATCACTCGCGAATATTACAAAATCCTATAAACATTTAATTTTAACAATTGGCTCTTGATGATTAACTCCGTCGAAATAATTAAAAAGTAGTATCAAATTAAGTAAGTACATATTTATAATACCCTTAAATGTTTAAAAATTAATAAATATGCTTAGATTATTTTTTTTAAAAAAATAGGGCCTTGAAAATAATTAAAAAACAAACAGCCTTGCAGGTACAACAATTCACCATTACAGGCGTTGGAGGCAATTGAAAAAGAGAGAGAGAAAAAAAAAAACAAAGAAAGGATGAGGACAGAGATGATCAGAGATAGAGAGGCAATGATTGTTCAATCAAAGGATGGAGAAGCAAAAATTGTAGATATTTGGGGTTGTTTATATATATTATATGCCCTAATCTTTTTTAAAAAATTAATTCATGGCCATCTATTAATTTTTTAAACATTCAATGGTATTGTAAACATGTTACTTATCCAAATTGATATGATTTAAAGTAGTTTAGAAGGGATTTATCAATAGAGGGCTAATTGTTGAAATTAAATGTTTTTAAGGTTATGTGACATTGGTATTTTATTTTCGGTTGATTTTTTGATTTTTTGATTTTTTTTTGAGTTTTAACCAATGAATAGTGATATAAACATTTTATTTAATTAATTTTTCCGTCAAAATAATTAGATGAAAATACTAAATATGCAACCAATTATCGAATTTATGAAATTACGTAACACTAACCTCTTAATTTCGGATCGAATTTTGAGATTAATTTGATTAATTAAAAATAATTCCGGATTTTAAAAGTTGAAAAATAACTTAAGGAAAAGATATATTGTTTTTTTTTTAAAAAAAGTTTAAGGATTAAAAGGACTAATTCCTTCTTCTTCTTCTTTTTTTTCACTCAATAGTGGGATAAAAAATCCTTATATAGTTCTTAAAAAACAACTTATATATAGGGAAAATCTTGCTATTGTTTTTAATACTAGTAGATATATTTTTTATTTTTCTTGTTTTTTTAAGCCATAAACTCTTTTCAAACTGCCAAATGGCTCTTTTTACCACTAATTTCTCCATTGAATTCAGCCATCATTTGAATGCCCTTTGTAGTGCTAACTTTATAAAGACATTTTGATGTGAACAATCATTCATTACCTTTCAGTCTCAAGTACTATTATTCTTCTTCAATTTGGGATTTACGGTTGGTTGATGTAGAAATACTTGGGAAGAAGGTGAATGATTTGTCCCATTTGAGAGCTTTTAAAGAAAAAGAAAAGAAGAGAAAAAGGGATCTACTTATTTCTAACTACATATAAAAGAAAGAGATGGATTGTCCTCTTGTGGGGAGGAGATGAATTCTTGTGGGCACCGACTCTTATTTCTGGAAACTATTGAATCATCGTAATTATTCATCCATATCTTTGAGGCGGGGTGTGGGGTCCTGTGGGCGAGAGTCTTCGCCTTTTGCAACCAAGAAAGAGATGGATTATTTAGTCAAAGTTGAATAAAATTGTTATTCTACCAAACTATTCATGAATAAAATTTGTTTATACGTTCGTAATCAAATATAACTTTAACACAAAATAAAACTTGATTAATAAGAAAATTATTTAAAATACAAATTCAAACTCAAATTTACACTTCGAGTATATTTTAACTTTACATAATAATAATCAAGTTATAATAATAAATTTAAAATTGAATAAATTCTAATAGTATTCGAGTACTAGCCAATCTCGAGCTCAATAATTAATATTCGGTTCAATTGATATTTAATGATTAGCTAAGAGTTAGGACAGATTTGGAGTGTAAGATTCCAATATTATCTTAACTTCTAATGTCGTAAGTCCTCCATAATCCATCCTTGCAATGGCAGATGCAGAAATCACAGGTCCTTATAGGGGATGAAACCATCTCCAACCTCGATCCATTCCCAAGTATAAAATATTTTTTTATAATAATTCAATTAATCATAAAAAACATTACATCTTTCTCAAACATATATTATGATATATCTTTTGAAATTTTTTAAAAAGTATTTGACTATTTATTATATTTTAAATTATAAAAATATACTTTTATAATATATTAAGGCCGTAAGTGAGAATAAACTCTTATTTAATTTAAAATAAAATTAATTTAAATAATTTTTATTTTTCTAAAATTGTCGCATACTGATAATACATATATATCTCTCATTAATGATTGACTCTTACATTTATCTAATATTTAATAATATTTTATTACATTTTAATAAATTCATCTCAATTTAATTCTCATCTAAGTACAACCTAATTATAAATTTATTTAAATGTAATTATATTTATATATACTTTAAAAATATATATTAATATAAAATAAATATATATAAACAAAAAATTTAAAAAAAGTAGGGAACAGGCAGGACGATGAACAAGGCCAGATTCCATACTTAATTTAAGTAGAAAACTAGTTTGATTCCCCGTGTATTGCACGGGTTTGTGTAATATGTTAATTCAAATCAAAAAACGCCACTAAACCTCAGAGATAATATCGATTTAAAACACAAATAGAGAGAATCTTTTTTCAAGTATTAAGAATTGAATACAATAAGCATTCGTTTGCTTGGGAAAAAAATCAACAGTAGCAGTAATCTGCAAGCTAATATCGAAATAATACATAAACCCACAAAGAATTTGCATCAAATGCTAATAAATTGCGCACATTAAACATATATATGTATTCAAGTGCAAGACTCTCTGTTGTTCAGAGAGCAGCTATGAACGCAACTTTTAGAATTATGACCCTGCAATTCTTTGCTAGTCAAAGAGAAGACAACACTACTAAAAATTTGCTCAAATACGATGGCCGATAACAGATTCGTCGTATTTAGCAATGGCAACTGGGCCGGGCCGAGCCGGGCCCGAGACTGTTCATCGGCCCGATCCTAGGGCTGGTCTTGGACAGGCGGGCCGGCCCGCCTGAGAGAGCCGTTCTCTCTGCTTTTTTTAAAAAAATTTGGTCCTTTAATTTTTTTTTTGCAGTTTAGCCCCTAAAACAGCTGAAGTAGTTTTTTTTTTACAATTTGGTCCCTAACCCCCAAAACTCTATAAATACCCTCCAATTCAATTCAAAACTCATCAACACTCTCCAATTCTCTCAAACTCTCTCCAATTCTCTCTTATTTCCATTCATCTTTCTCTCATTATCCTCAAATTTATTCATTTTCTCTACAAAGAGTATTAGAATAGAATTTATTTTTGTGTTAATACTTTTTCAATTCATCAAGAAAGTCTTCATATTTTGGAAGATTGTTGAGTAGCGGAATAGTGGATACAAGAAGTAAAAAGCTCAAGTGCTCAACAAAGTATTGTTATTCTTGAATTTTGGTCATCAACAAGTTAGTATTTCTTAATCTTACATTCTTTTATTTTAGCTTTATTAGTTATTTATTTGTTTTAGTTATTTGTTTAATTTTTAAATTAATTTGTTATTTATATTTTTCAATTCTCTTATTTCATTATTTGTTAATACTTTTTTTTTGAACTTTTATTTGAATTTTGATTGCTTGTTTTTTTTTTTAAAGAAATAATGGATCCAAATCAATATCATCATTTTTCTTCATCCCAACCATCTGCACATTTTGATTTTAATATAGATCCAGCTTTGAATTTAATAAATAATGAAATAGGTAATGAAGATGAAGATCCTAGTAGGCCTAGTGTTAGTATTTCACAATTACAACCAACTCTAATAATTAATCCCGATGCATCTAATATAGGTGAGGATGATGTTGAAACAACGGATGTTACAACTAAAGCAAAAACATCTGTGGTTTGGAATCTTTTTGAAAAAGATAATGATAGTGATAGGGCAACATGTAAAATTTATAGAGCGGTATATGCACATAAGAAGGGAGGAGGGATGGGAGTATTAGTTAGACATATGAAAAGATCCAATAATGATTGGTTAGAAAACTTACTTAAGTAACAACAAATACGTACTACAGGAGGTCAAATGGTTGGTAATTTTCAATATGATCATAGAAAAAATAGAAATGCATTTGCTAAAATGTTTGTTCAAACTAAATTACCTTTTAATTTTGCAGAAAATCCATATTATGAACAATATATGCAAAATAATTGTCAACCAGCATGGAAAAGAATTCCTAGAACAACATTAAAAAATGATATAATAAAAATATATAAAGAAATGAAAGAGTATCTAATTGCTATGTTTGATTCTTGTAATTGGAAATTTGCTCTTACTTGTGATGATTTGATTGCAATTACTAATGAATCTTATTTATGCATTACATGTCATTGGATAGATCATGATTGGTTAGTACAAAAAAGAACTATTTGTTTTAAATTATTTGAATATCCTCATGTAGGTAGTAGTATAGCTAGAATGATTACTCAAACATGTCGTGAATATAGGATTTTAAATAAAATTATTTCTATTTCTTTAGATAATGCTTTAAATAATGATTCTGCCATAACAATTTTAAAAAATACTATGAATCCTATGTTAGATGGTATTTTATTTCATACTAGGTGTGCTTGTCATATACTTAATTTATGTGTTAAAGAAGGATATAAATATATTGATGATATTGTTAATATAATTAGAAATGTTGTTTTATTTATTAAAATATCCCCAACTAGGCAACAAAATTTTAAGGCATTATGCCGAGAACAAGGTGTATCTTTTAAAAAATTTAGATTAGATTGTAAAACTAGATGGAACTCAACTTTAGATATGTTTGAAAGTATTATACCTTTTCAAAACCAACTTATTGAATTTTGTAATAGTAATAATTTTCAACCTCCACTAACTGAAGCTCATTTTGAAAATTGTACTGCACTTTCAACATTTTTATTTACTTTCAAAGAAGTTACTGAACTTTTATTGGGATCTTATTATCCCACTACTCATCATATTCTTCCAACACTTGCTAAGGTAGCACATATTTTTGGTGAATATATGTATTATCCCCAATATGATTTTTTTATAAGAAGTATGTTTGAAAAATATAAAAAATATTATGAAGATATTCCTATTTTATATTGTATGGCATTGTGTATGGATCCTAGAGTAAAGACGCCAGGTTTTCATAGTATTATTGAATATTTATATGAAACATTAGATTTTGATGAATCACAAGCACTTAAATAATATATGATAAAAGACATAAAAGATAAAACAGCTAAAGCTTTATCTGACATGTATCATTTGTATGAGTTTGAGTCTTCTTCTTCTAGTTCTCCTAGTTTAAGTAGGCAAGCTTCAGCATCTAGTAGTCACTTTCAACCTCCGCAAAAATCTACCTCATCAATTTCATCAGTATTTAATCCATGAGGTATTATGAAACGTCAAAAAAGATCGACTACTACTTACAATGAGATGGCAATTTACGAGATGCAGCCATTGGTAGAAAATGAAGATCAGCATTTTGATATTTGTGGTTGGTGGAAGGCTCATGTAAGTCAATACCCCATTTTATAAAAAATAGCACGTGATCTTTTGACACCACCAGTCTCTATAGTGTCATCGAAAAGCGTCTTCAGTGAGAGCGCTCGAACAATCGATGAAAGAAGATCTCGATTGGCTCCTCAAACTTTGGAGATGTTAATATGTTGTAGTAGTTGGTTTGCAGCCGAAGATAGGACGGCTAATTCGTGGATTATTGATGATGACTCAGATGATGATTGGGTTGAACCAAGTAGTTAGTTTAGTATTTTTGTAATTAAGAATTTAGGATAAGTAATATTATGTATTTAATTTTATTTTTAGGATATTTATTATATTTTTAAATTTTAATCATTGTAATATTTTTAAGAGGTTTAAGCATCAAATCCCTCCTCTTATGTAATCTTTATTTTATTAATTAATAAAACAAGTAGGGGTTCAAGCCAAACCCCCCACCACTTCAAGGTGGCTTTTTTATAATTTTAAAAAATTATGTTAAGTAGGGAAAAAAAAATAGGAATAAGCCACGAGCTGGCCCGCGGGCCACACGGGCCTAGGTCCCGGTCCGGTCCGATCCGGTCCCAGGGCCTCTGGCCCAGGGACCGGCCCGCCCTCCAGGCCGAAACCGTGCGGGCTGGCTCAGTTGCCATTGCTAGTTGTATTTGCCAAATATGATGGCCAAATGACGGTTTTGTGACCGTCGTTATTGTTCAACAACGGCAACCAAACCGTCGTATTTGCCTAATATGACGGCTCTACAAAAGTATCGTATTTAATCACTGCGGAAGGCTTAAAGACACGATTATGCAAACCGTCGTATTACCTAACAAAATCGTCGTATTTGATAAGCAAATACGACGGTTTTGTACTATCGTATTTGGTTAATTAGATGCGATATTATTTGCTTTTCACAAATGCGACGGTTCTAGTCGTCATTTTTTATTAATTTTTTTAAAAAATAGTTTCTTGGTATTTAGGCCTATTCACCTGCATATATGCACACATTTATTTATGCCTATCCACTTGCAATTTCTCACTCTTCCCGATATCATCTTTTTCCCTTCCTCCTTGTCTCTTTCTCTCCTCAGTCCTCAGTCCTCACTCCTTTCTTCCCTTTCTCCACCTGTCATCTACCTCTTCCTCTTCCTCCTTGTCTCTTTCTCTCTCCAGTTCTCCTTCCTCTCGTTTTATTCGATTGCGTTATCAATATACATTCGTGCATGAGCTGGCTAATTTAATTCGTGCAACGGCACACGAACTCTAATGCACTAATTTTTTATAATTACATTCACATTAAACTATCTCTATTCATGGTGTTTCTTCTTCCTCGCACAGATATATATATATATTCCTCACATAAAATTTACTCTCTCAGCCATCAGTCATTAGTGGACTTAAAAAAATCACAAAGGGATCGAAATTTCTTCTTTGGTGCTTTTTCTCAGAGATGGAAAGTCATAATTCATTTGAGAAGTGGTCAAATTTTGAATTGGTTTCCAAAAAAGAAGATTTTGATAAATTTTCCTTTCCAAACCAACCACTTCCTTTTAATTTCAAATGAGATACTTTTGAGGGCTTTTTTTTTTTTTTTTTGGCTTTTCACCCGTCTTCTTCATCTGGAAATATGCTTGATGATGAAACTAAACTTAAGTGGAAGTTTTAGACATATTGTTTTAGATTTCTAATTTGATCTGCTCATTCAAGAGACTGCTTTTGATACTGTTCTTCTGATGGAGGATATGCTTGTACATGAGCCTTTTTACTCCCTAATGGATTTTGAACAAAGTCAAAACATGATTCAAGGTTATCATACATTAGCACTCGTGATTTTAAAAAATTATAAAGACTTCTATTGAATGTCATTACCTTTACTGAGATTATTTTTCTTTTTTCAGAAGAAATATTGAGTGGTATTGACAACGAATTCGGAGTGAGGAATCAAGAAATGAATATTGAATTTAATATCGAGGTGAACCAGCTACTGTTATTGTGTGACGGCAGTCAAGATATCATTTCAGATGAAATTCCTGTGGAGAAGAAGAAGATCAGGAGGCAGAGAGAGGAGAAGGGCAGTAGTTTCAAAACATTATCAAGAGTAACCATTTCGAAGCATTTTTACATGCCACTCACTAGGACAGCCAAAGAATTGAATGTCGGCCTAACCCTTCTCAAGAAAAGATGTAGGGAGTTGGGAATCGTCGATGGCCTCACAGGAAGTTGATGAGTTTGGAGACCCTAATTAAGAATGTTCAGGTTCTCTCTCACATACACTTGTGCATGAATGAAAAATGAGGAAAAAACTTACATCATAGATCTGCAAGTATAATTTGAGAGCATGCTTTTGAATTTGCAGTAGATGCGAAATGAAGAAGAAGGATGACATATGGTTGAGAAAAAGTTGAGAGAAGCCATTGAGATATTGGAACGTGAGAAGAAATTGATAGAAGAAATCCCTGATACACAGTTGAGACCAAATAAAGAGATTGAGACAAGCATGCTTCAAGGCCAACTATAAAAAGAGAAAATTCATGAGAATGATGAAATCTCAATACTCATGTCACAGTAACTTCACGGCTTATTTACTATAGTAATATGGTGGCATCTGTGCTCTTGATATCAAGACTTCTCCATCAATCCAGGCATCTTCAAGATCCTTGGCCCAGACATGGGATCCAACTATAATATTTATAGGAGTTCCCTGTATAATTCAATAATTAGAAATTTAAATAAGAAAAGATTGAACTTTGGATGAAGAAAAGATTGAAATTTGACGTGGATGAACTTCAGATCAACAAGAAGCTTACCATTGGCCTGATCCTATATGATCAATGAACTTAGAATGAAACTGAAAAGAGAATGCCAAAACTGTACTTATCTTTGAGGAGGAAGAGAAAGAAGAAGGAAGAAAGATATCAAGGGGGGCTTTGGTATTTCTCAATAAATGATGAATGGTGCAATGTAGAAATAAAAAGCAGAAAAGAATGTTGAAAAAGAATGTTTCAAAGCAAACGAAAAATAGTAGTAATGATTAATGAAGGTGGTGGCAACACAAAAGCAAAAGGCAGAGCAGCCTCCCTTCACCTCTCCCCTCCCCACCTCCAGCCCCTACCACCATCTGTCTACTTTCTCTGCTCAGTCGAAAGGACGGATGCTGACTTGGCATCAATAGAAGAATATACACACAAAAATTGTGTAAGCAAATACTTCTCTAAATTTTATTAGAGTAAACAATCAATTACTGACTAAAAATAAAGTGTTTTATAATTGCATAGAAGTGACTAAAAGTATTGAAATTATTGGTGCAAAGGCACATGGTTCATTCTTTTTTTTTGGGGAGGGGGGTGGAGTGGATATGCATCCCAAATGAACTTTATACTTAGTATTGTAAGTGTCATTGTACATAACAAGATCCAATATGTAGTATTCTAATTCATTAGAAAAACAAGACAAAGCTAGTGGTCAAAAATGGTAAATCAAAACAGCAAAAAAAAAAAAAAAAAAGATCAAGAAAGTAACATGAAAACTTGAATGGGAAATTGGGGAAAAGAAATAATACCTGCAATGACTTATGGGAAAAAAATCCTAGGCCAATTGGAGTCCCTAACTGAAGCGTTGTTGTGTCAGAAGCACCATTACCATATGACACTTCTTTTCCTTTGCCTTTTCCAACCATCTCATCAAAAATGCCTTTTGGAACACTCAGACTCCTAAACAATTGAATAACATAAAAAGTCTAAAATTTAATACAATATAAAATGACAAAAAAAAAATCTATAACCAGATTTAGATAATTCAATTATGTTATATCTTGAATTATACAATTCTATGCATACTTTAATTTTGTAATAAACGGATTCAAATTTTATGATATTATCATTATACCTTGATTACTCAAAATTTAATAATATTTATCAAAATAAAATGTATTAAACGGTGATAAATATATAGATGTACATGAGTGGATTGTTCCTCCAAGATTCAAATTTCATTTAATGCTGCCAATTGGGGGGGGGGGACCGGATCTTGCATAGAGGAGACTATTTCCATCGCCATTGTTCAACAATCGGCATGCAGCTTCTGTTGCTAGTGTTTCTTTCTGATTAATATTTCAATAAAAAGAAGTAAAATTAGTGGAAACCCTTCAAGGTTTCATGAGGTTATATTAGTGAGAATTAGTCTAAGAATTCATGAGATTAAGAGACAACCTAAAATTGTTGAAATTCCATGCCTTAATTATTAGTCATTACCATTGATATATATATATATATATATATATATATATATATATATATATATATGAGAGAGAGAGAGAGAGAGAGAGAGAGAGAGAGAGAGAGAGAGAGAGAGAGAGAGAGAGAGAGAATGATGCTTGAAGTATCAACATGACTTTTCTTTTCTTTTTGGAATAGGTGAAAAATGATTTTTTTTTATTAAAGGTAAAAGTGGTGAATAAATTATTTGATTGTACGAGAAAATTTGCTAAAATTCAACCTTTTTCTCTTTGAGTTTCTCCATGGATCTTCGTAGGTTTCTCTCACACCATGAGAATTGATTAAGTGAAATTTCTTGCCCTGGGCTTAGCTTAAAATATCTATACAAATCAAGAAAACAGAATCTAGTTAATGTTTTTAGTAATTGATTAAACCCAAATCTCTATACAAATTTGTCATTAACTTTAATTACCGGAGATTAGCTTGCAAGCTGTAATTCCATTTGCTTCATCTTTATTTGAAATTCAAGATTCTGATAATAGCATAAAAAGGGGCAAGGTATCTAGTCATTTTTTTCTCAATGTTTTTTCGAATTTCTTTGAATTACAATTTAGCAGCAATTTCGTGAGGGGATACTATTTATCAAGAGTTTTACTAACCTCAGTTCTATTCGAAGAAAATTCAAGTCCCACCATGTGAACAACATAAATGGCCAAACATATTCAAAAAGATGATCCAGTCAGAAAGTGTTCTAGTTTTCATTAATTGTCAATTAAGATAATAATATATAATTATTTCAGTATTTGTAAATATATTATAAACATGTGCATTATTTAGATTTTTTTTTTAACTTTGATCGTGTACAATTTTACAATTGAACTAGTAAAAATTACAAGAAAACCACACAAAGCTTATCTATTGCATGAATACAAATATCAATAGTTTGCACTCTGAAAAAATAATAATAATAATGTATCAATCAATACATAATTGAACTATATCTAGATATAGATAGAAATTTTCGGTATCAATTAATTGTTTTATAATTGCATAGAAGTGACTAAAAGTATTGAAATTATTGATGCAATGGGAGGGAGGCCATCAGTGTGTTCCTAATTATGGTGGGCATTACTAATCAAAGCTGGCACTCGGCACTATTGTGGAGCAGTATTTTATTGTTAGAGAACAAAACTATTGGTCAATGAGGATTGTAGTTGGAAAGTCGAAAGACAGAAGCAAATCTTGCATATATTGAAATAAAGGGCATCTGGAAAGCTTATGACAACTTCTTCAAAGGGCCCCTCAAATTTGCTTCTCCAAATAACTCGCCCATCTACCAACTATTGTCTATTGGTGTGGTCATATGTTGAAGAAGTCGATGGGGGCCTTCCTTTTGCTTTTGTCATCTTTATTCCTTTTTATCATTCCTCGTGGAGTCAATGTGAGTTGACACCATAGCGCAAAGCAACAAGAGCATATTATGCTTATTTATAATATATCATATTTTGTACAATCGATAAGAAATATTCGGACATACATATGATATCTGCACAGCCAATTATTAGAATTCATTTTTTCAAAATTTTGAACACTCTTCTGATGGCTTTCTTGTAGATGCAAACCGTAGCAGTGTGGCCATATTGTTATACCCAAAAAGAAAAAAAAAAGCCTAAAAGAACCAACTAAGTATGCTGTCTAATTTATCTTACTAGAGGAAAAGAAATTAACACAATCAATAATATAATATGTGTAACGTAATTCATTATCAAATCTAAAAATACGATTAATAGATTAGGTGATAACACCTATGAATAACTACTTTACTATCACTTCACTTGGTAAAAAATAAATATTTTAAGTTAATAATGAGTATTAAGACATATAATTATACATCACGTTACACTTTTATTACTTTTTCATGTTAGGTCTAAATTAACAAATAGAATCTAAAGACTAAGATTCTAGAGGTAGATTCCATTGCTCAAACTATAGCATTTAGTTGCTATACTTCACGTTTAGTGCTATGCTTGGTTAACTCAAATGTCTTACCATTCTACTCTTGATAGATAGTACGACTAATCTATTTAATTACTTTAACTTATATATTCATAAATGCTAAATAACTCCTAATATGAAAATCATAATAATAGGAAAAAGGACAATAAAATTACTATATACATATGTATGTATGTATGTATGTATATATATATATATATATATATTCCTAATGTGACAAATAAAATTATATAAAGTTTAATTTTATAATAAAAATTATAGATAGAATATCTATATATATAATTAAATATAATAATTAAAAGATAGTATACTATAGCTAGCTATGTAGATATATATGTACACACGCATATGTATGTTTGTAATTAAAAAATTATTTATGTTATATAACATATTAATCCAATACTCACTAACTAATAAGAAAATATTATACTATATATAAATAATATATATTATATATATATATATATATATATATATATATATATATAATGTAACTGTGGAAGTACCTTGCACAACACGTGGCACCATTAGCTATTGACACTTGGCAATATGAAGTTTAAATAAACATTTCTTTTTTTTTTTGGGAAGAAATTTGAAGAGTTTTCTTATTAAAATATTATAATTATATATAAAAGTAGTTGTGGAAGCACCTTGCAGTGACACATGGCACCATTAGCTATTGCACTTGGCAATATGAAGTTTAAATAAATATTTATTTATTTTTTGTTTTTTGGGAAGAAATTTGAAGTTTTCTTTTTAAATTGTCATAATTATTTAAATTCAATAAATTCATATAGATAGGAACCAACATTATGATTTTCTTTTGAGATAATTCAAATGACTTTAGATGATTTCTATTTATCTTTATATTAAATACCCCTTCAGATTCAGATCATTAACATTCAGATAATTTAAATGACTTTGGATGATTTTTTTTTTTTTATAAAACTAATTTTTTTATCTCTCTGTTAGATACCCATTAGCCACAAGAATAAGCACAGCCGCAGCACCATTTCACTCGAATTACTTTGGGGTGCTGAAAAGGTAAGATTTCCTATTGGGGAAGCCATGACTCTACTCCCAGTGTGATATCTAAACAAGCATTCACTTCCGAGAGAGGGGAGAGCGAAGAGTTTCTTGGCGTTTTCTCACTCTCTCTATTGGTATCTAGCAATGTCTGCTTGCGGAGATGATGATCCACGTATCCATGCCATTCAGTCCAGAATTCGTGTTGTACCCGACTTGCCGAAATAAGGTACATAGACGAGAACATACTTCACTGTGTTATTCATATTTCATGTATACATGGGTTTCTTTATTTTTCTTTTCAAAGTTGTGATTTTTGGAGTTTAATGTGGGAATGATGTTTTGGGCTAATTACAGGAATTATGTTTCAAGACATAACTACATTGCTTCTCAACCCAAAATCCTTCAAAGATACCATAGATTTGTTCGTTGAGCGTTACACAGGGAAAAACATCTCTGTGGTGGCTAGTATATACTCCCACTCACACCATAGAGTTTCCTTCACTTTTGTATCTTCTTTCTCACTGAACCCTTTTCATTTTTACATACTCAACTATGGGGCCCTGTTCCCAAAGGGAAAAAATGAGGGGGAAAAGGTAGTTTTTTGGGAAGAAATCTGAAGGGTTTTCTTTTTAAAGTATTATAATTATTTAAATTCAATAGACTCATATAGATAGGAACTAACATTATATTTTCTTTTTCAGATTCAGATGAATTTAGATTATTTCTATTTATCTTTCTATTAAATACCCCTTTAGATTTAGATCATTAAAATTCAGATAATTCAAATGACTTTGGATGATTTTTTTTTTTTTTATATAAAACTAATTTTTTTTATCTCTTTGTTAGATACCCATTAGCCACAAAAATAAGTACATCAGCAACACCGTTTCACTGGAATTACTCTAGGGTGCTGAAAAGGTAAGATTTCCCATTAGGGAAGCCATGGCTCTACTCCCAGTGCTGAGCATTTTCTTTGATGCTGCTCCTGGTTGGCAAATTTTTCCATCCATTATACGTATTATGAATTTTCCATTTTCTATGATTTTTTTATAAAACTATTTTTTTTAATCTCTTTGTTAGATATGCATTAGCCACAAGAATAAGCACAGCAACAACACCGTTTCACTCGCCGTTTCACTTGAATTACTCTGGGGTGATAAAAAGGTAAGATTTCCCATTAGGGCTTTGGGCATTTAGGAAACTACAAAAATCAACTTAATTGGATCCAACCAAGGGAAGGACTGACTAGCAGTTCCACAGCTCCTGTAGCTTAGAACAAGAATTCTTCTTTGTTGGAAAAGAAATCAAGTTGGAGAGATAATGATTCACAATGGAGTTGAAGACGAAGAAAAATGGCTCGCTGCCGACATCACCGGTCTTCAACAGAATGCCTTTTACATGCATTGGGCTATGGTAATTATTGCTTGCTGTTGTTTTTTTTCTTCGTGATATTGGCTAATTTATTGGATCAATCAACGAAAACCCTAACTGTAATTTGTTGGATCGAATTGATCAAGGACTCGAACAATTTAAAGGATGAGCTGAAGTATTCAGCTTAGATGCTTTTCAAGCTATGGACTTCGCGCCTTTCTCCTCAGAAATACTATGAACTTTGTATGTCTACGACCTCACCTCTGTTCTCCTACTTTTTTTTTTATTTTGTTTTTTTTCCATTGATTGAGATCTTGGGTATTTTGCTTACGTTCCGTCAGTGGATTTCAGTTAATTTCGGATTCTTAAATATGTGAATTTTGATCAAGAACAGAAAAAAAAAAATGTGATTTTGATTCCAAATGGAGGCTGATCGGCCAATTGTGGTAGATTATTGAGGTGTGTGGTGGGTTCTTTTTTTTTTTTTTTCTCCTTATTTGTATATTGCTAAGGAGTAGATGGAATATGGAATTCTAGAGCGTGCACATTAGAATTTTGAAAAAAGTAGATATCAAAGAGTATTATCCTTGTCATATTTATGATGTTATATTAAATAACTTTATTAATGAATTATATATTTTTTAAGAAACAAGCATTTATTTCTTTTAAGTAAGTTATGAGAAAGTTATGCAGTATTGGTGAATTTTTTATAAGATTCTTATCTGAATATAAATTTATTGAATTTGGATTCACTAAATATAAATTTATTGAATTTAGATAAAGTTATCTCAATTCAAGTTATTTGAATTTATCAAACTTTTATAGTTACAATAAAAAAAATTAAAAAATTACAATAATATATTATAATAAAAAATAATTAAAATATCATAAAAACAAAATTATGCACCCCGAGCAATGCTCGGGCCACCTACCTAGTTTATTTGAAAAATCAATGATCTAACCATTACATGTAAAAACAAGTTTAGTGACCAAATTTGAAGGTCATTCGTTTTATTTCATTACATTTGTGCAGTAATATGAATAAAATAGAAAGATATATTAGTATTTATAAATATAAAGATATCAAATTAACGATCCATCCGTTAAATTTATTGTAATCATTACCAATAGTATTGTGACTAAATTTGAAAATAATTAGATAAAATTTAAAATAATTTTGAAGGGTTTTGTTATAATTAGACAAAAACGACAGTTATAATAACCGTCGTATTAAGCCACCTATTGTGACAGTTCTTATAAACTATCGTATTTGGCATATTCTATTGTGACCGTCGTATTTGATTTACTCTATTGCGATGGTTAAGACAAATTATCACATTTGGCCTACTCTATTGTGACGATTATGTTAAATTGTCGTATTTGGCCTACTCTATTACAACGGTTTCGATAAACCATCTTATTTGGTTACAAAATATGACAGTTATAGTTTAACCGTCGTATAAATTATCCTATTACGATGGTTCTTTTATCGTTGTTTTTGTTTTCGTCGTATTTGTTCCATTTTTTTGTAGTGCAAAGAGCTTTTCACTATCTAGTAGGAGTTGGATTACGGAAAGCATGGACCTCAAACTTTCATTCTTCACTGAGAGCCATCTACCGTCCCACCCCACTTGCAAGAGCAAGAACAACAGTACAAAAAAAAATTGATGGGCTTTATTGGATAGAAAACCATTAAAATTAAATTAGCTTTGTTTGGTTCCAATATATATATATATATATATATATATATATATATATTGCTTCCTCTAACCAAATAAATATCAGAAAAGCCGCAAGATCTAGTATTTACTCATATTGATCATGGATCAGAAGCAATTGGAGAAGGAAAATTTCCAGAAATTAGAGAATAAAGAAGTCAAAGATGATGACTATTCAGACATCAATCTTCACCAGGTGGATTTGTCTGATGTTGATGATTTCATGGATTGGCTTACAGATGAAAAAATTAGTAAATTATGCTCTTGGAACCCTTATCCTTCCAAAGAGGTAGTCATGAACTATCTTGCCAAAAATGCTATTTCTCATCCATGGTACAGAGCAATATGCGTAAAAGATAAGCTTGTTGGTTCTATTTCTGTGTCACCATATTTAGGTAATGAAAGTTGCAGGGCTGAACTTGGTTATGTTCTCTTTACACGCTTTTGTTGCTTGCCTTGAGACAATTCATTCAACAGAACAAAGTCCAATCCTCGTTGTTCCATTGTACAGTGTCTGTAGTTCGTGTGATCTGTAGTCTTGGTAGGGAACTATTTAATATGAAGAGGAGTGTAAAGAGATTCAAAATTTTAATTGAAGATAAATTTATTAGATACGGTGCACCTGAAAATAATGTACAGAACAATGAACTTTCATTTGTTTAGATGTATTATTTAATAGGGAGTGAAATTTGAAGAGATTAGGAGTTTGAGTTGAAGATAAAGTTATTAACGATTAACGTGCAGTGCATCTGGAGTTAATGTATTTTCAAAGTGCTACGTGGCAATGCAGGACAATGCCAGGTGGCAATTTTCACAACCTTCTGTAGCGACTTTTATAAATATATATATATATATATATATATATATATATTTATTTATTTATATTTACTATCCCCTACTAAAAGTGTAGAGCATGGTTTTTTGGACTGGATCGGTTGGATTGTGAACCAGTCCATCCATTTGAGTCGGAATTCTTAAAAATCGGCCTCTTTTGTTCAAACCGGTTTGGACCGGTCGGTCCAACCAATTAAACCGGTCTTTCTTTTTTTTCTCCCTAAATAAGATAATATATTCATAAAAAAAGCTACACAAATGGAATAAATAGTCTATAATAATAGAGAAAATATCATATTTTCTTCTAATTTCATTATTTATGCATTTATTGACTTGAATTACACTATATTATTGATCAATTTTATTCTTAAAAATATTATATTTTTAATTTTTAAATAATAATTTACTAGTTCAATTGCGGTTAGACCATTAAATCGTGAACCAGTAAATTTTTCGATTTGATGTCCTCTCCGGTTCTGAAAACAATGGTTTAGAGTAGGATGGGCATTCAATTTTCGGTTCGATATTTGATTTTTTATTAAAATTAAATTGAACAAAATTTTTAAATAAATCAATTACAATCGTGTTATAAAGTTTGGGTAGTGTTAGAATAAAATCTTCACACTACACACTAATAAAACTCTAACTATTCTTTGCACAAGAATTTCTCTCTTTCTTTTCTCTCACAAATTTCTTTAATCTTTCTTTCACAAAAATGATGGTGCATTACAAGTTTAGAGAATAGCTCTATTTATAAAGCTCTAATTAGTGGAATACATCATGTCATACATTATCTTCCACTAATCTTAATTAGTGGTGTCTCCACTAAATGGTGGACATCCATAAAAATCTTCTCTAATAATTCACATAAATCCATAATTAGTGGAGCCTCCACTAATTAATGGAGCTTCCAATAATTTTAAGACATTCATAACACCCCCCTTGGATGTCCATCAATTACATAAAGAATATGCCTCGTTAAAACCTTACTAGATAAAAACCTAGTGGGAAAAAAAATCTAGTGAAGGAAAAAGAGTACACTATTATATATGTATGTTTATTACTCCCCCTGATGAGATGATTCATTTAAATCTTTAAACCGACGCATACCGATTTTATATCTCAACTCTCAAATGTTGCAGTCGGTAAAGTTTTTGTGAAAATATTTGCGAGGTTGTCACATGACCGAATTTGTAGCACATCAATTTTACATTTCTTTTGAAGTTTGGTGACCTATGTTGTGTCCGATCTCCTTTAATATATCCTCCTCGTAATTGCGCTATACAAGCTGCATTATCTTTATAAAGAGGAGTTGGAATATCTCTGATATATGATAATCCACAACTTTCTTGGATATAATGAATTATTCTCTAGTTGCTTCATAAATGGCTGTAATTTCAGCATAATTTGAAGAAGTAGCTGCTTGGAGATATCGGAGGACTTGTTTAATCCCATTCCAATGTCATCGTGTTGGTGAAGAACTAAATCCTGCTAATAAATTGACAGTAAAGGAAATATCAGGTCGTATATTGTTAGCAAGATACATCAATGTACCAATTGCACTGAGATATGGTACTTCAGGACCAAGAAGTTCTTCATCATCTTCTTGAGGTTGGAAAAGATCTTTATTCACATCTAATGACCGAAATACTCAATGGATGTACTTTGTCCATGCCAAATCTTTTTAGAACTTTTGCTGTATATGTTAAATAAATGTTTTACTTGCCAAATATTCAATTTGTAAACCAAGGCAAAGTGTAATTTTATGACCATCATTGATGTCGAATAATCAATTGTTTCTTGGAGCTCTTCAGGAGTTCCAATAAGATTAATATCATCAATATATATAGCTAATATCACAAATTTAGAACCAAATTTTTTAATAAAAACACATGGACATACCTGGTCATTTTTAAATCCCGCTTTTAATAAATATTCACTAAGACGAGTGAACCACATGTGCCCAAATTGCTTCACCCCATATAATGATTTCTGCAACTTGATGGAGTAATTTTCACGAGGATAGTGTTTATATACTTCAGGCATATGAAATCCTTCGGGGATTTTCATGTAAACATCATTTTCTAAATTTCCATACAAGTAAGCAGTAATAACATCTAATAGGCGCATATCTATCTTTTCATGTACTGCCAAACTGATAAGATATCGGAGTATAATAGTATCAACAACAAGAGAATAAGTTTCATCATAATCAATACCTGGTCTTTGTGAAAAATCTTGAGTTACTAACCGTGTTTTATATCGTATGATTTCATTCTTTTCATTGCGCTTTCGTACAAATATCCATTTGTAGCTAACAAGTTTTACACCTTCTGGTGTTTGAACTGCAGGTCCGAAAACTTCATGTTTTGTCAGTGCATTTAACTCCGATTGAATCGCATCTTTCCATTGTAGCCAATATTTTCTATGCCGACATTCATAAACTGATATTGGTTCAGGATCATCACTATCCTGTGTAACATCAAGAGATATATTGTATGTAAATATATTATCAATAACAGTTTCTATCCAATTCCAACTTCTACCGGAAGTGGTATAATTAATAGAAATTTCAGTGTTACTTTTATCAACTTCTAGTTCTTTGTCATTGGTTTTCTCTTGGTCTTTATCATTCTCTTCTTCAATATGATCTTCTGGATCAGTTAATCCTCTTTTCTTTCGAGGATTTTTATCTTTAGACTCAAGAGGTCGGCCACGCTTCTGGCGTGCTTTTGACTCAGCAGCTATAGGTATAATATTTTGTTCTGCTGGAACTTCAATTCAAATAGGAGTATTTATAGCTGGAATATGCGATTTTGTAACTCTTCTGGAGTCAACAAAAGTGTCTGGCATTTGATTTGCAATGTTTTGCAAATGAATTATCTTTTGAACTTTAAGTTCACATGTACTTGTGCGCGGATCAAAATAATTTAATGATGTTGTCCAAGCAAGATCCTTTTTATGCTGTTGTTCTCTCCCTAATTTAGGGAATAATGATTCATCAAAATGACAATCAACAAATCTTGCTGTGAATACATCTACTGTCAGGAGGTTGAACATACCTGATAATAAAGAGAGAATCATATCCAACGTATATCCCTTTTCTTCTTTGAGGACCCATCTTTGTACGTTGGTTTGGTGCAATTGGAATATATACAGCACACCTAAAAATTCTTAAATGAGCAATATTTGGTTCTGACCCCAAAAGTCAATTGCAAATGAGAGAATTTATGATAACTAGCTGGCCTTATGCGTACAAGTGCTGCAGAATGTAAAATAGCATGTCCCCAGGCAGATGTTGAGAGATTTGTTTTCATTAATAATGGTCTAACAATTAATTGTAATCGTTTAATAAAAGATTCAGCAAGATCATTTTGTGTATGAACATGAGCTATAGGATGTTCAACATTAATCTCAATTGACATGCAATATGCATCAAAAGCATGTGATGAAAATTCACCAGCATTATCCAAACGGATATTTTTAATGTGATGGTTAGAAAATTGTGCTCGTAATTTAATTATTTGAGCAAGTAATCTCGCAAATGCCAGGTTGTGAGTAGATAATAAACATATATGTGACCATCGGGATGATGCATCAATCAAGACCATAAAATATTTGAACGGTGTACATAGTGGATCAATAGGTCAACAAATATCTCCGTGAATCCGTTCGAGAAATATAGGACTTTCAGCTCCTACTTTTACTGGTGATGGTTTAATAATTAATTTTCCTAGGGAACATGCAGTACATGCGAATTTTTCTGATGTCAATATCTTTTTATTTTTTAATGGATGACCATGTGTATTCTCAATAATTCTTCTCATCATGGTAGATTCCGGATGATCCAACCGGTCATGCCAAATGCTAAAAGTAACAGGATCAGTAAATTTCTGATTTACGAGGTGATAAATTTCAATTGTACGTATTTTTGCAAAATATAGGCCAGTAGAAAAAGACGATAGTTTTTCTAATACAGATTTTTTACCCAAATGAATTTGAGTAATATAAAGATAATCAATCCCATTTTCCTCATTTATTTCAACATGATACCCATTTCTGCGGATATATTTAAAACTCAATAAATTTCTTCTGAATTTTGAGGACAATAGTGCCTTATCAATAATAAGTATTGTTCCTTCAGGCAACAATATACTAGCTCTTCCGGAGCCTTCAATCATATTTGTATTACCGTTTATCATATAAATATTTATTTCTTCCATTTTGAGATTAGAAAAATGTTTCTCATTTTTTAGTATGGTGTGTGTAGTTCTACTATCAATAATGCATATATCATCATTAACAACAGCCATCCGAACACAAATATATATATATGCAAACGTAAATCTTATTAGGATATAATGAAAATACAAAAATATCAAGGTGAGGCTTTTAGTTCTTTTGGACACTGCCATCACCAATTAAATGGTCTATCCTACCGTCTGGGTGTTCAAAAAAATCGGATACATCCATATGTGTAATATTGATATTAAGATCTTCAAGATCAATATCATCATCTGCAGCATCATTTACTGGATGTTGAGAAAAATTTACTTCCGCATTTTTATTTTTCAATGAAACTTGATACAATTCAACTAAATGCTTAGCCGTACGACAGGTACGTGACTAATGACCTTTTATGCCACATCTATAACATGTATCCTCATAAGTTTCTTTCATTTCTTTTTCTTTTCCCTTTTGATCTTTTCTATTTCACTTCAGGTGGCCAGTATTTCTCACAGTTTGATTATGATTGTGATAAGGGAAATATCGAGCGTGTCCACAACTATAGCCACGACCACGACCACGACCATGGCCACGGCCACGACCACGACTATAACGATGGCTTCTGCTGAAGCCAACAGCATTCACTTCTGGGAGTGCTATTGAGCCAGTTGGTCTAGCTTCATGATTTCTCAATAATAACTCATTATTTTTCTCTACAATGATGAGGGCAGTAATTAAATCTATAAATTTGGTATACCCTTTTTTCTCGATATTGTTGCTGCAGGACAATATTTGAGGCATGGAAGGTGGAGAATGTCTTTTCCAATATATCTTCATCAGTCACTTTTTCTCCGCATAATTTTAATTGAGAAGTAATTTTATATATTGCGGAGCTATATTCATTCACGGTTTTAAAATATTGCAACCTCAAGTGCAACCATTCATACCGTGCAGTGGGTAGTACAACCATCTTCAGGTGGTCAAATATTTCTTTTAAATTTATCCACAAGACATGTGGATCTTTTTCAGTAAGATATTCCATTTTCAAATTTCATCGAGATGACGACGAATAAAAATCAAAACTTTAGCCTTGTGTTGTATAGATGCACTATTATTTGCTTGAATAGTTTCACTAAGGCATTCAGCATTTAGATGCATTTCTGTATCGAGAACCCATGATATATAATTTTTTCCAGAAATATCAAGGGCTACAAATTCGAGTTTAGTTAGGTTAGTCATAGAGATTAATAAATGCGTACCTGTCTTCTGGCTTGTGTAATGGTAGAGACTCGTGCTTAGTCTTCTGGCTTTTATAATGGTAGAGACTCGTGCTGATAATGTGTTATAAAATTTGGATAGTGTTAGAATAAAATCTTCACACCACATACTAATAAAACTCTAACTATTTTTGCACAAGAATTTCTCTCTTTCGTTTCTCTCACAATTTTCTCTAATCCTTCTTTCACAAAAATGATGGTGTATTACAAGTTTAGAGAATAGCTCTATTTATAGAGCTCTAATTAGTGGAATACATCATGACATACATCATCTTCCACTAATCTTAATTAGTGGTGTCTCCACTAAATAGTGGACATCCATAAAAATCTTCTCTAATAATTCACATAAATTCATAATTAGTGGAGCCTCCACTAATTAATGGTGCTTCCAATAATTTTAAGATATTCATAACAAATCGAACTAAAATAATTTTGATTCGTTTCAATTCGGTTCGATTTTAAATTAAAATTTGACAAATTTTAATAAGTTTACATGATCTATTTAGTCTAATGGCTTATTAGCCTAATATAAATTTAAATCCATACAAAGTAATATAAAGTATAAATACAAATTAAAATCTAATATAAACTAAAATTTAAATTCAATATAAAATTTAATATAAATTAAAATCTAAATTAAAGTCTTTTAGAGCATAGAAGTCAAGTCAATAGAAACAAATTTAAAGGCTACGACGTAATGCCAGTATAGAGGTCACAATAAAAGTTAAGTGTTTTAAGATTTTTTTAAAATTTTAATTACATTTTTATTATCAAATTAATGTAAAAATAAATAAAATAATTTATTTTATTCAATTTTTCTATCCGATTTGATTTTAGTTAAATAAAATTGAAAATCGAACTGAAATTATATGAAAAAATTAAAATTGAATTGAATCGAACCAAAATATTAAAAATTAATTACTATTTAATTCGATTCGAAAATTCGAATTGATCAAAATAGTGCAGAGTCCTAGTTAGAGTAATTTTTGTACTAACCTTAAAAAAAAAGGATCAAGTGTACTAATTTGACAACTTAAACCATATTTGGATTGTAAATTTCTATTCTCATCACACACACATCAAAATTTTACTTTAATTCAAATATATTATTATTTTATATAATTTTTATTTTTTAAAAATTATCATTTAATCACAATATAGTATTATATTTTCTCTATTTAGACCGACTTAATTATATATATTTAATAATTTATTATAAAACTCATCTTAAATAAATTTTTTATCATTTATACTCCGAATAGAAATTTATAGATTAAAAAGTAAAAAAATTAATTTAAGGATAAGAATCCAAAAAACGGGAAGAATGCAAGGAGTGACAAGGACTATAGGTTGGTAAATTTTTGTTATATTACTAAACTACTTTTTTTCTTTAAAAAATAATTTGTTGTTAAATAAGGCCGCGCCGCCTTCAACTGTGTTCTGTTCCTTTTCGGTGTATCCTCGACGAACCTCCTGTTTTCCCTGTCTGGGTTTTCTTCACAAACCCAATCAATATCCAATAGTGATCAGACCTTGTAAATCATTTGATCATGATACCCTAGATTTTTTCTCACAAAACCCCAGTATTTAGATCCAAGGATAGGGGTTCTTGATTCACAGACCTGGGCTCTTATTCTTCACCCACCGTGTCAATCCAACAATCACAAAGGACTTATAATAATCCTGCGTATCCTTTTGAATTTCTATTCGATTTTGTGGTATTCTTGACATGGATGGCAACAAAGATGAATCTTTGAAGTGCTTGAAAATCGCCAAGGATTCAATTGAATCCGGTGATAAAAACCGTGCCCTAAAATTCCTCAACAAAGCTCGTCGTTTAGACCCGTCCATTGAAATTGATCATCTTTTGTCAAATCTCGATAGCACTGAAAACAATTCTTCCGGTGCCAATGAAGAACCCTCGAACTCACCCAAAGAAACGGACAAGGGGCCGCGCCGTAGGGTTTCGGCAACTGGGCAGTCAGCTTCTTCTTCCACCTCGGTGGCTTACACCGAGGAGCAGCTTACAGTTGTGAGGGAGGTTAAGAGGAAGAAAGACTATTATGAGATACTGGGTTTAGAGAAGACTTGTAGCGTTGAAGATGTGAGGAAGGCCTATAGGAAGTTGTCCTTGAAGGTTCATCCTGATAAGAACAAGGCCCCGGGAGCAGAAGAGGCGTTTAAGATGGTATCCAAGGCGTTTCAGTGTTTGAGCAATGAGGAGACTAGGAAAAAGTATGATCTTGTTGGCTCTGATGAGCCTGTTTATGAGATGCGTACTTCTAGGCGGGGTCCTGCTGGAATGCAAGGATTTAACGGGTTTTATGATACAGAAATTGATGCGGAGGAGATTTTCAGGAATTTCTTCTTTGGTGGAATGCATCCAGCTACCACAACTCAGTTTGGAGGATTTAGTTTTGGGCCAGGTGGTGTGAGGGTGAGAATGGGTGTTGATCGTGGATCAAGTGGGTTTATGAGGACTTGCATTCAGTTGTTGCCGGTTATATTGATATTGCTGTTGAACTTCTTGCCTTCTCAGCAACCATTATATTCATTTTCAGGGTCTTACCCTTATGAGTATCGGTTTACAACTCAAAGGGGTGTGAATTATTATGTGAAGTCAGGCAAGTTTGAACAGGAATATGCGCCTGGTAGTCCTCAGCGTGTGGATCTTGAACGACGGGTTGAGCATGATTATTACTCCATAATAGTGCAAAATTGCAGGCTTGAGCAGCAACAGCGTGTCTGGGGCTACAGACGGGAAACACCAAATTGTGATGCGCTGAAGCAGTTTGAGGCTGCAGCATGATGGTGTTATTTGAGGTCTGGAATTAGTTTTGCATTTCTGTTCAATTTTTAGAAAAGTCCTCTTTCTGTTTATATCACGTTCTTTTTGATATCTCAGTTGAATGGAGTTCTACATCATGCCATTGGTAACAAAAACATTGAGCTGATCTGTTAATACAGTTGGTTGAGATTAAATCCTTTGATGTGTTGTGGTGAACATATCTTCATAGAATAGCAGGATTCTTATGCTATCATCTTTTGACTGCTTAAGATTTTTGTCCACTTCTGTTTAACAAGTTCCTCTTCTTTGAGATGCATAAAGAACTAATGGAAACTGAACTCTTTCATTCCAAATAGAACTTGTAACAAGTTTTGAAGGACCATTTGAACTTAGTATTTTTGGAACTTCATCATTAAATGTTGCAACTGTTTCACGAGATTTACTGAGAGGGTTAGACTATAAATAAATGTTTAATATTTTGTTTTCTTTTATCATAAATATGATTGTCATGTAATGTTTTGCTCTGTCAGTATATTAGCATTTAGACACATTATAGTAGATAATTGATGCAACTTCGATTTTCATTATTCTACTCTCGGCTTTTTTGGAGATAACAAGTATATGTAGGTGGTATAAATATTTTCATGTTATCACATGTTTAAAAAATTGCAACAGTTTCTGCAAAAAGTTTACAGCTACTACTTGGTATTATGCATTGATGCAAAGTTTTCATGAGACCATGTGTTGCTGTATGTATAGATCTTGCCCTGTAATTATAGTTTGGCACAGTTATTCTGATGGAGATGTGAAATTACCATTTATTCTATGCAGATTTTTTTCATTTTTTGTCTATTAATTACAAATATGAATTTGCTTTCCCAACCATGTAAGTCAATCATGGCAGCAATTTGTGTCCAGGAAGCCTGCTAGAAAAGATGTTTTAGCACACTTGAATATGGATCTTATGATTCATTAGCAGTTTTGAGTCATCATAATGTATCAGCAGTAAATTCACCATATCTTTCTGCAGCATTTAGCCAAAATTTTCGTTTCCTCTTAAGGAGGCTACTCTGGTGTTCTCCTGCTCTATTGTTCAATTTGTAGGTTGTTTGTTACCCCCTTCTCCTTTCATCTTTGCATGTAAATGCAGTGAACTTTATTCCATTACACCACTTATTACTTCTCTGCATTTCAGGCTTTCTAGCCACAAAATCCTTGACTTTTATAGCATATCCATTTATTTGTATTTTGATTCATATTGATAAGCTCTGGAGGATAGCAAACTGCTTATGTGATTGAGGTGCAGAAGTTCAGAGAATTGGTTGGTGGGGAGAAATTGTGCTGTGTGGCCGTTTGAAGATCCTTCCTTGTTTTGATATTTGATTCTTGATCTGGTGCTTGTGAGTCGAGTGAACATTTCCGTCTCTTGTTGTTTATGCATATCAATTAAAAAATTGGTTCCTATTTGCCATCATAGGTAGAAAAGTTTGAAGAAAGATGAAATGATCTATTGACACAAGTTTGTGACCAATTTGTGTTTAGCCTTCCATGTTAGAAGTTTTACTTGGTGGCTTTTAAACCTACAAATGGTCTAGTGAACATGCTTTCACGCAAACAATACTTTGTTTCTCTCTTGTGATCATCAGCAAACAAATTTGTAGGTACTGTAGGTGAGAAAATTGCTGACGGCCTGAAGCATTTTGCTCCTGCTACTTCTCATATGTCCCTTGCTTTTTGACTAAATTCATGTTTTTTTTAATAAACGTTTACTCTTTAGATATGTAATAATGCTAATAGTTCTTCCTTTTTTTGGGATTGTGTTCTCAAGGTCTTCTGCATTGCTTGGAGAATGAAAGGTATCGCTGAAGACTAGAGTGGTAGGTGGTGCTGTTTTGAGGCATGGAGTTGTATTCTCAGAATTGCTAGATTCAGTAGTAGTCTTACCCGGTTGAAAGTCGGCCTGGTTTTTTGGTGGAACAAGTCAGCTTGCGTCTTGCATTTATGATTGATTTTTGGGTTAACAGTTCCAGTCCAACTTTTATAGATGCATTCAATGGAATGAAGGAAATATGAACAATTGCGGTAGAGACATCAAGACAATATAAATCATTGTGATTATATAGGTGATGCATTTTCCTTGTGTATGATATTATAGTTATTTGATAACTTCCTGTCATTTTTATCTTTGACATAATAATTGAAACGGGGATTCTGAGCTACGTATGGCTTGTGTCATGCGTATTTATTACGGTTAAAGCAATAAGTTCCTTTTCAAACTATTGTGCCATTTTTGTTAGTCGTAGCCTCGCAGGTGGTCTCTCTTCTTAGCCTATTCTTGTTGGTCTATTTCGGTGGATACGGTTTCTATACCAGATAACCGCTAATTATAACCTTAGAGGGAATTTACCTTTGTTTCGCAACAAAACGCATAGTTTGTGTATGCAGTTGTACTACCTCGTGGTTGTACAATCCAATTTATGAGAATATGAAATTTACACTTTATATTTTTTATTTTGAGTAAATCATATCAATGTCACTATTTCTTCCCCCTTTAAATTGAAGGTTGGGAGAGAAGAAGCCAGTTAAAGACATTAATAACACATTTGATATAAATTTTTTACTCAAAATTAAATAAGAGAAAGAATAAAAGATAAAATCATAAAATGAAAAATAAATGAATTATTCTCTTAATTCTCTAATCTTTCGTTCCCCTAGTGCCAAAGAGGGAGCATTAAACGGAAACTTCACTTAGTTCCCTTTTCCTTGGCCCTTCACCTCCTCCCCTTATGTGTAAGGTTTGTTTTTGAACCATCAACAAAGAGAAACATATGAAAACCAAAAATGCACATGTAAGAAGCAGGCAAAGAGACGGATTGAACAATTGTCTATTCAATATGCGAATAAATATTTTCGTATTTTTCTCATGCATCCTTGTACAGATTACAAAATGAAAATTTCTTTGGATCTGATTATGTTATAGCAAGGCTGGTGATGCTCAAGTAGTCCTTATTCCTTGGAAGTAATAACCAGCAACCCCAGCGCACCTATCAGGATATACTGCAAGAGAAAATATATCAAGTTATGAATTCAACTGTCTTTGCTATTCAGGTAAGCAAATGAAAATAGAAATCCTCACATCTTCTGATCCCCAAAGGCTAGAAACTCAAAAATCCCAAAACCAATAAGTGCAATGACAAAGGATAGAGAAATAAATATCTCATCAAAACTCTGCAAGTGCTACAATACTGAATAAACTTAGAATTCACTGAGAAATCAAACCTTTATGATAGGTTTTTCGGTCATAATTATAGTCACCCACCCAACATAAGGCAAGAACCTACAGAGCAGAGGATAAAGCCAATATCAGGAGATGAACTTTATGATAAAGCATCCAAATAAAAACTCCAATTGTTTGTGTATCAAACAATCCTATTACTGAAGATCCTAATCTAAAAGGAGCTAGAAAGATTGTGAGAGTGATGTCTCTTGCACTGTGACCTTTGTTTCCATACAGGTTGATGTGACAAAAAGCACATTGGATGCATTCCAAGAGTAGAATGTATTCAGATGGAAGAGCATTTTGCTCTATATGATTAAACAGTCGCTGTTAATTCATGCACAAGAATCAATTCTGGCATTGAAATGAGTATGGATGTTTTCTAATTACAAGCAAATGAATTGACATTGCAATTGCAATTGACAGATACGGAAGACCCAGATTCCACCACTTCAGATGCTAAACAGTAGCCATTTTAAAGCACTTGGAACAAATCACACTTAATGCAGCCTTATGGCAGTGATGCATCCATCAAAAGTCAGGATGCTTAATTTGTCCTGTATTTCTATTGCTCAAAATGAATGATTTAAACTATCAAGCAGCAGCATGCAACCAGTTCAGTACTTCACGGTACAAAACGTCCAAAAAACACTGCTAAATATCAACTCACCCAACAGCTCTCCCCATTATATGATGTCTTTGCAGCCAAAGTTGACCATGAGCATACAAAAGTCTGTCATCCCCAAAATTATTATCTCCTGATAATACAAATATAAAATTATTGAGTCTACAAAATTCAAGGACTAAAGGCACAAACATCAGTGATCAAGCCATTAGATACAGATAATAACAATAACTACTATATATATATATATATATTGCGCAGATAAAATGTAATGATATTTTGAACGTTGCTTGACTTAAATTAGTCTTTTCAAGAAAGGTCTATTTTAATGTCTGATTTGAAAAAGTTGCATCTATGTGAAACACTACTTGTTTAGCGTCCAGACAGCCTTAACCAATTTAGTACCTTTTGTGAGGACATCAACTTCTCCAGTATCTTGGTGCTCATGAACCTAGAGAAAGCACAGTAATGCCATTGTAAAGAATTAATAAAAGGAGGGAGATAGTAGCAGCATGACAAAAATGACCTATTAATCCTTTACCATAGACCAAAAGAAAACAAAATTCCAATAAAATCTCCACCTTCTTATGGGAATCACAGTGTGCTGGTTTTTTTTAAGAGGTATCTTTCTCATGTTATTTCATTTAACACTTGTTTAATGGTCAATGTAAAGCAACATTGGTTCTCCCTTGGGGACAGATATGCTTTCCTCAAATAGCAACAAGAATTTGTCCCCCCCAAAAAAAAAAAAAATCTTTTCCTGGTTCAGAAAGTGGTAGATCAAATGTCATTGACGGATAGCCATCCACTTTGGGGCAGCATACGCGTCTCAAATTCTAATAATATTTATTCTGTTCAGTCCTGATGAGATTAGTACTTCTGGAAACTCAAAAACAATAAATCACAGTTGATGGAAAGCTACTCATTAGTAGATCTAACAAATCCTGATCTTCCTAAAACCCATCCATGGAGAATTATATTTCACGGATGTGGTAAACTGGCCCTTATTCTCATTCCATATTTCTCAGCAAGTAATACAGTTCTAAAGTTTGAGCACTTATCACCCATTACTTTCTTTTCTGGGAACGGTACTCTTGTTGGAGATAAGCATGACTACCTAAACCTTCCCACAATCACCTCTGTTCAAGGGAAGATGTTTTTGTTGGACGGTAATATAATGAATAAGGTATATCTAGCACATATGATCAACCAATTTCCAGAATTAAACAAGAACCGAAAAGTAGGGAGAACCAGAAAGAACAAAAAATGTGTTTCTTAACGTGTTTACCTTAATCACTCGATGTACTATAGGAATTTCACGACCCTGTTAAACAAGCAAGAGGATGCATTAGATGAATAGAAGAATAGCCAACATCTATTCTATTGAAGCAAGGTAACTAACTCAATCAATTTAATGATCAAGAAAGTGTATTCATTAACCAAACAAACAAGTAAGAAATTTTCTGTTCGAGTATTAACGAGAATATCTCTTTAGCAAATTCTTTTGATTGCATTGAAAAATGCTATTTGATAATCACAGTTCATTTCCAAAATTTTTCTGCTAAAACATAACTGATACACAAACTTCAGAAATATACCATAAATCAGCACAGACCACAGTTGCAAGCTAGATGAGATTATGCTTTAATTATTTTTTATCATATTTTACAGACATAAAATTGCAAAAAATCTAAAGGTGCCACAATTCTCCAAATAATCCCAGGCAAACTACATCTGCAGCAGTTTCAACTGTTAGCAGAATAAATACGCAAGTACTCTTAAAAAACTGGAAGGTTATACAAACATCAAATCAAGTATAAAAATAAATGAGGTGATAATCAAAGAACATACATCAACATTGAATACAACAATCTCCCCTGCACGAATAGGTTCCTTACTCATATGCAAGAACAAAATGTCACCCTGCAAGAAAATACATAAATCATTACTTTGGTGCGTGTGCACAGAAATTTCATTTGGAAGCTGATATAAATGCAGAGAACATCAAGACATGAAGCAGAGAGTATCCGGAAAAAAGGCTGCAACAGATTCAGTGTATAAATTAAGGCATCAGTTAATGCAACTTTTATATCGCTAAAAAAAAAATGGGATACCTAATGTCGCAATCAAATGCCATGGTTGCATTGCAACAAGTTTCTAACTCACACTGCTGTCTATACGGTTTAAACATGTGGATACACATAGTATGCTAGACAAAGTAAAATTATAAATCACACTGTAAAAGATGCACACAGTATGCCAAACAAAATTTTAATACTCTTTTTCCCCTTCCATTATCCAGCACCAGATCCTGATAGAGTAGAATGGAAGAAGATGATCCACACAACTATCCAAGACAGCATACAACATGGATTTCCTCCAGTTAAGTGAAGCCACAATATGTATTTAGTTAACATGAATATCGGAAACTCGGATAGAATAGATTCAGACAGAGTCCAAAGTTAGCATAATGGAAGAAAAACATTAAGAGAAACATATATATGGAAGCAAAGGTACATCTATCATATGTGATTCTGTGATCCTACCAATTCTGGAATAGGAAACTGGGGTCCCATGGAATAGTGTATAAAACACACTTAAGCAAGACATATCCCAAATTCAAGATAAACCATGTTCACTAGAAAAAAATTGATCTGAGTCGTCTTCCTATACAAGACTTGGAGAGAGAGAGAGAAACCTCACCCTTTTAAAGCCAGGTTCCATACTTCCAGATAGCACAACGACTACAGGTGATTCACTTCCAGTTATACACATCAATCCTTTCCATATAATCAGTGCAGATGTAACAATCATACCTGCCAAAACGTATGAGAAACATCACATGATTTACATTTAACCAAGGCAAACAACAGAAACTAAAACTGCAGCTCATATAAACTATTTTTGCATGCCAAGGACAAAAATTTAGGTCTCCACAACCCACAAAAGCATTTCAACACAAAGATTCCTGTTTTCCTGTTAGTCTCAGTGAGACATAAGACAATTTAGTGATTTACACTACAAGACGATAGGAATTGATCTTTGACCACATACACATGCATACCAAATTAAAAAAACAAGAACAAAAAATCTACTTTTAGACCTTTAACTAAATAAACTCGTTTATGCATTAAAATGAATTCTCAAAGTAAACTCTTCATCAAAAGACAATTCAACTCGATGCACTTCGTATATTATGAAATTAACACAGCTGCACCCTCCCCCTCCAAAAAAAAGCACAGCATGATGTAGATCGATATACAAATATCAAAATAATTCATGTGGCAAGTATTCAATCATCACAAGTGCACTAATTTAAGCACAACTTTCCCTAAAAAAAAAAAAAGCAATAAAGAGAGAAATATGGCAGGGAGGAAACCATACGAACCCAGGCTAACGGCTTGAGTGATAACTTGTCTGAATTGCAGAGACTTGACAGACTCAATTTGGTCGGCGATCCACCCCATTTTCTCTTCTCTCTCAGTCTCTCCGTCTCTCAGTTTCTGTCAGAGTTCTCACCGTCGCGAGGCCGAGTGAATCTTCCAAGTGAACGCCAAACGGAGGATGCAAATTTTGCGTGGGCTCCACCAACGTTTCTTTCTAAGCGGAAAAGAGAGGAAAAAGACTAATTACCAAAACCCCCCTTAACTCATTCCCAATTCTTGACGTACCCTTATACATTAATTGTTCCAATTAACCTCCTTATTGATTATGTAAAATTTAAATTTTAGTAATTTATATGGAATACTATCAGTCTATCACTGCCTTTTTCTCATGCCTTCTTTCGTACAATCATTGTTGCTCCTTCTTCCTCCTTCTATTGCCTATAGCTATAAATGCCTTCTCTCTTAGTATTCCCTTATTTACAGCCCATCTTGCATTTATTTTTACAAAGACCTTGAGATAAGTTGAATGATACTCATAGTATTGACACGTTGGTTGGCTCGTATAGATTCAGGCTATGCCGGACTAGTCCCAAGGACTAGCCCTTGGGACATAAGGGTCGGTCCCAACTTTGCGTGAGACGTGTCTGTCTAAGCCCAGTACTAGAAACTGTAGACTCAGCACGGCTCCGCCTCTAGGACCACGAGACTCACGGTCCTAACAGGCCAATTTGTGGGTCTTTTTTTGTTAGGGATTTTAATTTTTTAATTTAAAAAATGTAATTATTTGTTATATAAAAAAGTACTTTGAAATGGTGAGGGGTTTGACTTAGATCCTCAATGATTTTTTTTATTAATTAACAAAATAAAAATTATATAAGAGGGAGATTTGGTATCTAAACCTCTTAAAAAGTATTATAATAGTTAAAATTCAAATATAACAATATTCTAATATATCAAGACTTGACCATCACTTAATGAACTTCTAAATTTTGAAGAAGATTCTTGAATAATTCTAAAAATTTCTATCTAATAAATTATATTTTAGCACTTTTTTTGTAGAAGAAATTGAGAAGATTGAGGTTTGAGGAGAGTTTTTGGTGAGATTTAAGATGAATTAGATGTATTTATAGAGTTTTTGAGGTGAAAAAGTAAATATAACCGTTGGAGGCAAAAATGGAAAAAAATAAAAGAATTGAATTTAATCTGGCTAGCCCGTTGATCTACAAGCAGTCTGCGGGCCAAGTCAGGCTGACCCATGGTGGCCAAGGAACTAAAATTCTCTAACCTGGCACAGACCAGCCTGTGAGATCAAATTGTACGCTTATCCTATCATAAAGGGGTTGAGACTAGCCTTTCGGATTGACGACCTGACTTGACCCACTTGTCAATGCTAGGTATTCATAACATTTTGTACTAGCCGTTAATAGCTAATCATTTGGAATCAAAATAAGGAGTAAATTGAAACAATTGAATATGTAGGGGTACATTGAGATTTGGCACTGAGTTCAGGGTATTTTTGGTAATTAAAACTCAAAAAGGAAAAGCGCACCTTTATCAAGTAAACCCTAATTCCTAAAACCGGAGCCGACGTCGTTTAGACATGCATAAGACAATAAGTATTCGGTTGTGTCTGACCAAAACCCTAGTAAAGCCTCTCTTGGTGTCCTGAGCAGAAGCCCGCACGCTAGCAACAATGGTATCCTCTCTCTCTCTCTCTCTCTCTCGAATGTTACGGTAGGTATAACGGAGATATTTAACATCTGAGGTTTTTTGGTGTATATGCAGACAGGAGAAGCTGTGAATCCAAAGGCTTACCCACTGGCAGATGCCCAGATGACCATAACAATTCTTGACCTTGTTCAACAGGCTGCGAATTACAAGCAACTCAAAAAGGGTGCTAATGAAGGTAATTTGTGTTTCTCTTGCTTTTTGTCAACAATTCCACCGGTATTGCTTGCTTGTTGTGTATTTAAGGAACTTATGTTTTGTGGGGTTGTAAAATTTCAGCAACAAAGACACTCAACAGGGGCATGTCTGAGTTTATAGTGTTGGCAGCTGACACAGAGCCACTTGAGATCCTTCTTCACCTTCCCCTGCTTGCTGAGGATAAGGTATTGTCAGAATAACCGTATTAAGCTAACTTAGGAGCCATATACCTATGCATAATAATGACTATTGTGTTATTTTTATGGATACCAATTGCTATGTGCTGGGATTAGGGGGATTTGTTAGTTGGCATATGCAAGATTACCTAACCCCCTCTCACATCGTACCTAAGGTACAAGATGCATCAAATGGAATGATATCTTGCAAGCTTTTTGGGTGATTTAGATTAACACTTGAATAAGACAGTTTTGATTCTTAGAAGTGGTCTAGTAACACGTGATTCAATTTGTGGACCATTAACGGTGACCTTGTAAATTTTGACCAATAATCTCCAGCACTTCAATTTGTGGATATTGGTTTTTAACTTGTAGGTGCAGTATTCATTATCCTAAGTGGATAGGAGGATGTGGAGTGTGGGATATAGGATGCATATGTTATCATTAATTTCTTTTTCCTGAATATTAACTTGTTTGTTGTAGTAAATCTCTAGTAGAAACCAGGCTTAGTCTGGTCTTATATCTAGCTTCTAGCCACGTGTTTCATCCTTTCCTGAGGTAGAATGATGCCGTTGGACCACTCCTGGGTGTTTTTCGTTCATTTGGAGTTATCTAACCTCCTATATGTCAATGAATAAGTTTCTTTCTTTTTGGATTTTCATACAGATGTATTTGAACGATAGATTTTTTTCCTTGTCCAACTGAGCTGTACATGTTTTAATAAGTGGTTCAGTCATTTTACACATTGTTCTTCTCTGTGATGCTGGCTGGGTTGTCACTAAGATGTGGAAGAATAACCCATTTGACCTTCATACTGAGCCACATTTTATATATGTTTAATGCAGAATGTGCCCTATGTTTTTGTCCCCTCTAAACTAGCCCTTGGCCGAGCATGTGGGGTCACTAGACCTGTCATTGCATGTTCCGTAACGAGCAATGAAGGGAGCCAATTGAAATCCCAAATACAGCAACTCAAGGTTAGTGGTTCTCTGTTACCTTGTGCCATCCTATTGTTATCATTATCATAATTATCTTCATTTTGAAAAATTTTTGCTTCTTTTCCGTGAGTTGTAATGCTCATATCATGCTTTGGATGTAGGATGCAATTGAGAAGCTCATGATTTGAGAAGTCAAGGAGAGTGTTTCGGCGTGATGGGCCTCTAAGAGTTTATTCTTCAGGGGCTTTGACTGATGGAGCTGCTATGGCACTAGGCATAGCATATGTTTTTACATCTTTGTTGTTTGTTTTTGGGTGGAACACTGCTAGAAATAAACACTCTCTGTGTTATATCTATTGCAAGTTTGAGTTTAATTATGTTTGAATTTTTTTTGTCTTATGGTGGATTGATGCTGGTGATGCTAGATAAAATGGTTCATCATTTTTCATATATCTTATGGTGTGAATACAAATGATACCTATTTTAGAAGAAGTGAAGCTTGCACTGATGGTCTCTCTTTTATTGTGAGCCTTGCAAGATAACTCCTCCAGGATGGTTTTCCAACTGTCTTCTCATTAGTTATTTATTGAAAGCAAATGCAGAGCCACTGGCACGGTTGCACTTTGCTCAACCTTGATTTGCAAAATTATTATGGACGGCTCCAAAGCTTTCCAAATTGAGATGGATCAGCAGATTTCTTGAAGGGATTCTGTTTTGGTGCATTTTTTTGGCGCTCTCAAGAACTCGTGTTTTGGTTTGCAATATTTTTGTGCTAAAATTGAGCATTATCCATATTGATTCATTACCAAGAATTTCCAACCAGGCCAGAAATTGACAGAAGATAGGAAACTAATATCTTGTTGTGAGAAAACATCAAGTTAACAGTAATGCTACCTGCCAACTGGCCCTTTGTAGGTTTATGTTTACCAATTGCGAGAGGAGTTCAAGTAATGAGGGGTGCGTGGTAGAAGTTTGACGAGATGAGGTTGGAGAAATATATTTTACAGCTTGTGAGGAGGAGGAGGTTTGTCATAGATCATTCAACTGGATGAATGCTCCAGAAGAACGAGAGGGAAGCAGAGGTCTACCTTATTATGAATCTTGATGATTCTCCTATGCTCTGGAGAATTGGTGATCCTGTCTCTTGTAAGAGTTGCCCGAAACAGTAGAATCGTAATGATTTTTCTTCTTGTTCTCATACTTTGAACAATAAACGCAGAAATTCAAGAATAAAACAGTTACCTAACAATGTTTTTAGATTTTCGTCACTAACACCCACAGCTCAGCCAGCTAAGTAGTGAGGTAGCTGTTTTGCCATTTCATTTGTCTGCAAGTGAGCTTCACATGCTAGCAACTTGTGCCAAGTGTTCACTTATTTCTCCGAAGGTCTTTTTCCTGCCCAAAAATTGAGGAAAATACTCAAAAATCTGGTTTTTATGGATCACGTAGCTTAAAAATTTATGTTATTTTAAAAGTTAGAATCAGATCCTTTACGCATCCAGTGGGCGTGCCGGAGTGGTTATCGGGCATGACTAGAAATCATGTGGGCTTTGCCCGCGCAGGTTCGAATCCTGCCGCCCACGCTTTTTGGTCCTTCGTCAGTTTTCCAATGAAATTTTCTAATCGAAAGTAGATAGCTTAGTGTTACATTACTGTAGCTATTTTGCAGGCACAAAAATGTTGCAGTACCTATTCCTTTCATTTCTGCCCATTCCATCTCTTCCTTTCTACATTTCATTTTCCTGTCCTCGTGGGGGACTTGTTTTGGAATGAGAATCCATTATACATGCAAGTCCAAAGAATCACCTAGACCAAAAAGAAATCAACCTTTTTCCTTTCTTTACTCCTCTATATATGAGTCCAATTATCTCAAAATTCAAGAATTTATTATAATTGTTTAGCGAATATCAAGAGTTAAAAATTTAAAAATAGTATTTTGTAAGATTTTAGGTCAAATTAATGACAAGAATTGAATATTAATGATATTGGAGGCTTTCAAAAGTTCGAATATCATCAAATATCTTTATTTTAAACATTAGAGAGTACAAAGAGAAGTGTAGGTTTGCAAGTGGTCCAAAGGATCACAAGAAATATTTATAAGATATTTTGTAGATCACAACAATATTTTTTAATATTTTGTTACCACTTTTGAGTCCTATCCCTCTAAGAAATTGTTATATTTAAGTATTTATATTTTCTCATTTTAGGTAATAATTATTTTTAATAATTTCTTATTTTTCAAGAAGTCTAACTTTATATAAGGAGTTCCAACTAATATAATAAGAGATTCATTCATTAATAATGAATTTTATTCTCTTGGTGAGAGTTTGGGTTTTTTAGTAAACTAAGATATATTTTTCATAACAAATAATTGATCATCCTTTAAATGATATTACCTAAGATCTTGTAGTGTTTTGCTCGGAGAGTTTGTGATTTTGTCAAGAATTTCTAATTCCTTTGATATAAGATTTTGAGGTGGCCAAATCAACTTGTAAATCGAAAAAATTAGCATCAACTGTGGATTTACAAGCCTTTGGCTTGTGAGAGTTTTGCATCACCTCTCTTTCTTTATGCCTGGTGAAAATAATTTATTTGCTTCCCAATGCTTCCAAGTTTGGCTTACGTATCAAGCAAACGTGAGTGGTCTTGATGGCACAGTGGCAAGTGCTCAGATGTCTTCTATGATTGCATAATCATCTTAACGTAAAAAATAAACTGCCAATTTTATCATTTTGGAGGAAAAAAATGTGTCACAAACTGTAATTCTCTGAGTCTCTGATTCTTTTGTTTCTTTAATTCTTGAAAGAGACGTGTTAGAGGAGAGAAATTTCCAGGCAATCTATACCTACCTTTTCGTGGCAGGCGTACACTACATCACTTGACTGGCATTGGCTTGTGTTAGTCAAATGTCAAATTGCTTACTTTTAACTGTTTAGATAGGGATTACATAATTTGACGGTATAAAAATGTAGTAATTTGCCTATTCGCCAATCACATTAGGTTTCTATCATCAAAAGAAATCACCATTCCCAAAACAACTCACAACACATTCTCTACAAGACGACCATGAAAGCATATACCAAAGAAAGGGTCTATAACAACGCTTTCGTACCCTTCTACGATCCTACAACTTATTCTTCCCCAATTTCTCATTCATCTCATATTTTCATACCTATAACTATAAATTCGTCACAAGGTAAATATCTTCCAAATCTAGTAACCTAAAACTCTATTATCAATTATAATACTTCTAATTTTTTCAATTAAGTGTTGTCCTGCCTGATCTCTTATTCGTAAAAAATCATATTTATTTCACAAAATATTATACATTCATCCAAAATAATAAACAATTCATTAGGCCTTTAAAACTTCATACGATAGATCCTTAATTATACAACTGTTAAGCCTCTATGTATAAAAAAATAAATAAAAGATATTAATAGTAGTTCCTTCTTCTTTTAATCCTATGCCCATCGATATGGTGATGGTTATACAATGTAATTCTCTCGGACTGTTCAAGAAGAAGTGTTACAATTGTGCAATTATTGTAAAATTATTTATAATAATTATAAAAAATTACACAAAAATTTGTATTTGTTTTATTTCTTATATTTTAATTTTGACAGTTAAATAATTGTGATCTGATACTTTTGTTATGAAAATTATAAAGTAGCTGCTTATTTTCTCGAAATTATCTATTTATCTTGAAGATAGATGAGATTGTTTGTTTTTCTAAAGTTATTAATGGATAAGATAATATTATATTTATTAAATTCATTTCTTATCATTTTAGATGATATATCTAAATTTCTATAAATAAAGGCCTTATATAAATAAAAATGAGAATTAGTTTGAACCTAAATAATTCTCTCATTTCTCTCTTATAATTTCTTTAATTTTCAATTTTTATATGTTATTTTCTTAATTTTATTTGGAATCAAATTCACAATACTTTATCAGCACGAGACAGTATCGAAGTTGTTCTACTAAAATTTATAATCAAACTAATACCATCAAAATTATTCTCTCGATCCATACAATTAAATAGTCTAAGTTTTGAAGTTTTCTAAATAAAAGAAGAAATGTACTCTTTCTATTTGATTTTATATTAATATTGCGAATCTCACTAAATTTGAATTTGCAACTCTAAATATCACCAAGAAAAACTATTTATCCTGAACACTAGATGTTGAAATGTATTTAGTTACAATGGGTTTGGCAAATATCATTGTAGAAAAAAATCCATCATCATCACAAAATGATACTAAAGTTATAATTTTTCTTTGCCATCATCTTCATGAAGATTTAAAAGTGGAATACCTTACTGTAAAAAATTCATTTATTTCGTGGAATAATTTGAAAAAAAGGTTTGATTGCCGGAAGATGGTCATCCTTTTAAAAACATGGTATGACTGGATGCACTAGTAATTATAAGATTTTAAATCCGTCAGTAAGTATGATTTTACGATATTTAAAATTAACTTGTAATTAAAATTGTGTTGATAAAATATTACTAATAAATATATATTAGAGATTTTTTTTTTTTTTTTACTTTTCATACATTGAATGTGCTCCTGCGGAAGCATTATTGAGAAAAGAGATTTAGAAAATATGCAAAATTAATATCTTACCTTCTCGTAATTGAGCAAAATAATGAGTTGTTAGTAAAAAATCATTAAGCTTGATCAACAGGTTCTACTCTATTCCTAGAGGTGAGTGTTGTTGGAGCTCGTGATTTTGGCTCCAAAAGAGGTCGTGATCGTGGTCAGCATGCAATTATAATAGAAGTATTCATTATGATAACATAAGTCAAAACAAAATTATGAGAAATAATGATAACCACCAAAAGTGACCAAAAAATAACAAGAAAGGAAAAGAAAATGATATGATTCTTATAAATTATGAAGATAAATATTATCACTGTAGCATGAAATGTCATTAGTCTCGTACCTATTATACGGTAAAATATTTTGTTGATCTTTATCGGGTTTCTATTAAAAAGAAAGGCATAAATGTAGAAGCAAATTTTACTCTACAAAATTTTCTTCGTGGTGGTGGTGGTGGTGGTGGTGATGATGATACCAATATTGAAGATGTTAATATTGATACAACTCATTTGGATGTAGTTGATTTCTTTGAGCATTCAAAAGGAAGAATTGATTATTTGATTGGTGATGAAAGTGTTCAGAAGAATTAGAAATTTACTTTTAATATGTTTATTTTGTATTTTATATTTTTGACATTGTAATAGTAATTAGCATTAAATTTTTTATTTTTTATTTAAATATTTAACTTTATAAATATTTTCTTATACCAAGATGATTATTATTCAATTTATTGAATATAAAAGTAGCATTGAAGATATAGAGCTGTCAAAATGGCCCAATCCACGTGGGCTGGCAGAAATATGGGCTGGGATGAGCCAGCCCATTTTTTTGATGGGCTGTCAAATCTTTAACCCAATCCTGCCCTTCTTAGCCCATGAGCTCATTTATATATAAATAATAGTTTTTAAAAAAAAATGAAATTTCATACCATATTTATAATTTTCAATCTTTAACTCTAACTTCCTAACTCTGGTACAAATATAATGAATTAAATTATAATTTAAAATAAAATATAAATATTAAATAACAAGTTAAGTATATTTTATCTATTATACGTTACACACATAATTCTACCTAATTTACAATTTTAACAAGTTCAAAAATTAAACATCACAAATCACATATTAAAGTTCATAACTCCAAAATATACAATTACAGTTATCCAATTTAAAAGTTCAAATTTAGAAACATCAAATTTAAAAATCAACATTTGTTTACAATTTCATAAAAAGGCTATGAAAGACTAAAAGTATTGCTCATTTTGCCTGCTAAAAAGATGCACATTCTTCAACTATCTAAGATTTCTTTAATTATTCTATTTGAATCTGCTGTTGACGATGATATCTTTGACATTGCTGTTTCAAGGTCAGATTGTTCATCTAATAATCACAAATCACAATAAGAAAGAAGAATATAATTAGTGTTATACTTACTAATTATTAACTAATTAAAGAAATTTAAAAAGTTGTTATATATTACCATCATCATCTATAATAAATCCATGCAACCAATTCTTTGTGCAAACAGCCATTTAAACTAGATCATGGCAAAGAGAATTTCTATATTTGGTAATAACATGACCACCAATGCTAAAAGCAAATTTTGATGCCATTGTTGTAATTGGAATACTTAAAACATCACGTGCCATGATAGACAAACAAGGCAATCACTTAGAATTATCCTTCCACCAATTAAGTACTTCTATTTCATCAAAAAGTTCAAGATCAAGCTGTGGCTCTTCCAAATATATATCTAATTTAGTCTTTCTTAAAGTATAAATATTCTCATTCTTATATTGTTTATAATACTACAAATTTTCAATGTATTAACAAAAAAGAAACAAAAGGTATTAGTATCATCATCAAAAGATACTTAAAAGTAAATTAATAAAGGAATTAAAATATTACAAAGATAGCTTACGTTGAAAATTTTTTATGTCCTTGGTTTGCCAACTCCACTTTGTCTAGGCAAACTTGATGAATGAGGAATGCTTGGTGAAGACTCACTTGTATAGTGATAATAGAATTTATATAATTTTCTCTTGATATTTTCAAATTTTCCTTGAGAAGTGAAAGCTTCAATTGTTTGGTAATAATACAACAAGAAATCAAGGTTCATACGTGGATAGAGCTGTAAACGAACCGAACGTTCGCGAACAAAAGCTCGTTCGAACTCGTTCGTGTTTGCATAAGACTCATTTGTTTAATAAACGAATGAACTCAAACATGAACTCGGGCTCGAATAATAAACGAACGAACTCAAACATGTTCACGAACATATTCGAACGTTCGCGAACATATTATATATTTTTTAAAATTAATTATATTAATTATTTTATTTATATTTTATAATATTAAGATTTATTCTTAATAAATCTTATACTATAATTATCATATTAATATTAATATTAATAATATTATTATATGTTTATTTAATATTATAATATTCAATTATTTTTAATTAAAATTTGAATTATTATTTTTATAAATTTTAAAATATAAAAATAAAATAAACGAACTCGAACGTTAATCGAGTTTTTCGAACTCGAACATTATCAAACAATAATCGAACGAACATGAACACGAATTTGAGCTCGAATAATAAACGAACGAACTCGAATAACGTTCAATTATATTCGAACTCGAGCTCAAAAATGTGATGTTCGGTTTGTTCGTGTTCGAATACAACTCTATACGTGGATAAAAAATTGCTCACTGTAATCCTTCCAATACTTATCAAACTTTTTTTTCATTCTTTGAGTCATATCCTTAATAACCTCATTCTCACTATTTAAATTTTCATTCAGGATACACTCAATTTTCTAAATTTGCATAAAATACAAATTGGAAGTGGGATAACATGTACTGGATATCAAATTTGTCACATCATAAAATGGCTCTAAGAATTCACACATTTTAATCCCCCTTCTCCATTCTTCATCCGTTGGACAATATTTATAAGCTCTATCAACAAGTTGGAGGATAGCAAATACTTTTTTATATTTTATAGCACTTTCAAGCATCAAATTATATTGAATTCCATCTAGTTGACACATTCAACCTCAAACCAACCCCGACATTAATGCCAGCTTGTTGGACACACTCTTGAAACTTTTGACTTCTCCCATCGGATCCTTTTACATATTTCACACACTCTCTTATTTTATATAATGTATCATGGGCTACTTTCAAACCCCCTTGAACAATGAGATTCAATATATGAGCACAACAACGGACATGAAAGTAATCACCATCACAAACTAAGTTATTTTGCAAAGAAAGATGACCTTTCAAAATATCTTGCATGCAATCATTTGTGGAAGCATTATCTAAAGTAAGAGAAAAAAATTTTTCTTTCAATTCCCTATTCATTTAAGTAATCAAACACTCACGTGTGTGGAGGAAGCATGCGACGAAAATTCAGTATCTTACAACACAACTTCCAATTCTCGTCAATAAAGTGAGCAGTTAAGCAAATATAATCCTCTGTGGTGAATGTTGTCCATACATTAGATGTCAAGCAAATATCTATTTGGTATTTTAGCCAAGATGCTTTAAGCTTCTTTTTCTCCCTCAAATGAACTCTCTCAACATCACTGGCAACAGTATTCCTAGACCACATGTTTGCTTTTGGATTCAGATATTTAACCCAAGCCCTAATCTTCTCATATTTAACAAATGAAAATGGCAAATCATTTTGAATTATGGCTTCAACTACCATTTCTCGTGATATTCTCGGATCATATTTTCTTGCCTTTACTTTCCCCTCATAATCAATGAACATTTTTTGTGGATTAGAAAACGAAATCATCTTGCAACTTTCCAAATGACGTTTTAAATGTGAGGTGCCATAGTTTGTACCTCCTGGTTTTGTTCCAATTTTATATTCAACTTTACAACCATTGCAAATAGCCCTTTCTATTCCATCATCCTTTTTACCAGATTTGGTAAAATATATCCATACATTAGAAGTAACTTTTTTATCTCTTTTTGCAGGTTGTCCTTTACTACCAATTTAAGAGGGTTCATCATCATTCAAAGATCTCATATTTTCACCCAAATTCATGCATTCATCACCATCACTGCCACTAGTGTGTGATTGAATATCCATTCCCTTTACACAACAATTTAACAACAAATATACAAAGAGAAATTAAGCAAATCAACATAGAGCAACAATTAAAAAAGGAAGGAACAAATAATAACTGGAAAAAAATAGCACATTATGATTTAAAATCAAACTAGATCTCAAAGTTATCCCGATTTTAAAAAGTCGTCTCCTGCTTATCACACATTACTTGAAAAAAAAATATGTACAAGTTATGAAAGCAAATTAACCCACCTCTGGATGTATATAGTATACTGTGTTTGGCCATCTAAACAAGATTGTTGAAAGGTTAGATTTTTTTTTTTTTAATTTTGTGGTCTAAACTTTATAATTATACCCTTGTTCTAGAAGCCAACGAGAATAGTAGGGAATTCAATGAAAATCAATGACAATTATATTCATTTGCGGGCTCATTGTACAAACATACATTATAGAGACAATAAAAAAAAATCAAGAATCTTGAGGCTTTATACCTATTATCACGATCCACGGACTTATGAGTTCTGAAAGAAGTAGCTTGGGAGCAGAGGCGAGCTTGGTGGTTGACTTGCGAAGTCTTCACATAAAAATGGCAGCAGCGGCGACAGATTACAGTAAAGACATTGAAGGTTGGATAGGAAGGTTTTGGTTTGTGTGGAGCAGCAGGCAGCAACAGAGAGGAAGTTGGATTTGCAAAGGTAATGAAGAAAGGGAAGTTGGATTTGCAGAGGAACTTGGATTTGCAATTGAGAGTTGAGAGCCAACCGGGTAACGGGTTTGTGTCTTTTGTGTTGTGGCGGAAGATTTGCAATTGAGAGTTGAGACAAAATGAAATCTATTGGTGCATGGGTTTGGTTTTGACTTTTGAAATTTTGTTTAATTTTTGAATTTTGAGATTTTATAAAAAAAAAAAAAAGAAGAAGAAGTAGCCCATGGGCCAAGCTCAGTCCAGCACCACTCAACCTATGGGCTTTGTGGGTTGGGCCAAATAGGCCTGGTTGAAATATGGGTCTGAAAAATTGCAACCCACCCCATCCCATTTTACTTGTGGGCCAGGCCTGACCCATGGATTTGGTTCATTTTGACAGCTCTATGAAGATATATGCCTAATTGATAATGGTATGACACACACTATATTGAAAGATAGAAAATATTTTTTTGACCTAAAGACGAGAAACAAATGTTAATACTATAAGTGGTAGTGTTAAAATTAATTGAAGGCTCTAGAAGAACTAATATATTATTACTCGGAGGAACAAATATTGTTATTTATGAAGCATTATTTTCTTTAAAATATCAAAAAAATTTATTAAATTATATATATATTCGCTAAAATAGATATCACATTGAAACAATCGAAGAAAATGAGTTTGAGTTTCTTTGTATTACCTAAATAATTTCAGGTAAGAAATCATTATTAGAAAAGTTGCCGTCTCTTTCATCTAGCCTATTTTGCATAAAAATTCATGCAATTGAAATACATCATTTCGTAAATTAGAAGTTTACTAATCCTGCTACATTTATTATTTGACATGACCGTTTAGGTCATCCATAAGCCATTATGATATGAATGATAATTGAAAATAAGCAAGGTTATTCTTTGAGAAGTTAAAAAATTTTGATATCAGATAAATTTTCATGTGTTGCATATTCTCAAGAAAAATTGGTTATTAAACTATCTCCAACAAAAGTGAAGTTTGAGTCTCCAACATTTTTGGAAAGAATTCATAATGATATATGTGGACCAATTCATCAATTATATGGAAAATTCAGATACTTTATAGTTTTAATTGATACATCGATTTGAGGTCGCATGTTAGTTTATTATCAACTAGTAACCTGATGTTTGCAACATTGCTTGCCCAAATAATTCGCTTACAAGTAAGGATGACAATTTTTTCACTTAAATTGGGGACTTGGCTTGGTTCGGTTGAGCCAGGGATTCCTCAATTTAAGTTGGGACGGGCCAGAGGCGGACTTCATTCCTTGGTCCGCCAACTATGGGTGGGTTTGGGACGGGGATTGCATGATCCCCGCCCTTGGTACGGCCCGCTTCACATATATTTTAAATTATAATATATATATATATATATACATATCATATATATATATATACACACTATATAAATTATAGATAGATTATATATGTATATAAAATAAAAAAATAGAAGAGAAGAGAAAAAAATGAAAAAGAAAAGAAAAAATTATAAATGATCAATTTTACTCTTACTAATTTAGTGATATGATTAATAAGTGAATAATTGAAAATCGCTATAAAAGTTTTAGAAATGATTAAAAATTTTTGAATAAAAATATATTGGAAGCCAAAAAAATTTTCTAAACAAATATTTATAAATATTTTCGGGTCTAACCGGACCCCTGCTTCGCTACTGGGCTGAGACCGGGGATTGTTTTGTCCTTGGTGAGCCGAGGGTGGGGATCCCTGCCTTTTTCTGTGGTGGGGATGGGCCACAGAAAGGAAAATGGGGGGTATGCAGGAGCGAGGCTAGGATTTTTAGTCTCCGGCTCAGTCTCATTGCCATCCCTACTTACGAGTACCAATTTGAGATTATCTTATTAAAAGAATTCGTCTAGATGATAATGAAGAATATTCCTCCCAAACTTTTGATACTTATTGCATGTCAGTTGGTATTACTATTGAATATCTAATAGCTCATGTTCATACCCAAAATGGTCTAATTTAATCATTTATTAAAAGATTATAATTACTTACTAGATCGTTATTCATGAGAACAAATTTCCCTATATTTGCTTGGAGACATGTTATTTTGCAGGTTGTAGCACTTGCACGTATAAGACTAACAAGTTATCATAAATTCTCTCATTTATAGTTGACTTTTGGTTCAAAACTAAATATTGCTCATTTAAAATTTTTTAGGGGTGCTTTATATGTATTGATAGCGCCAAATCAACGTACCAAGATGAGTTCTCAAAGAAGATTGGGGATATATGTTGGATATGATTCTTTCTCGATAATTAGATATGTTGAACCATTAATTAGTGATGTATTCACAACTATATTTGTTGATTATCATTTTGATGAAACTCTGCTTCCTAAATTAGGGGGGAGAATATAAATTACATAAAAAAAAGCTTGCCTCAACTAGGGGTGCTCACGGTTTGGGACGGTTCGGGGATTTAGAAATCTCCAGTACCGTCCCGAAATTTCGGTTCTTTCATATTTTTAGTATCAGTCCCAAACTATAATTTCTAGATAGAATGGGACGGATATTTTTAATTTAGGGACGAGATAGGGCGGATATTCGGATCTTCGATTTTAATGGAACAAAGACTGTTCCAGTTCAGTTTTCAGAAATTTTTTACCATTTTTTACAAAAAAAATGTTGTTATCCACAAACTTAAAAAAATACATGTTAATAATTTTTAAATTTTAATCTAAAACAAAATTCTAAAATAAATTTGAAACAACCTATATGATACTTTATATAATAATCTATATAATTTACTTATATAATCCATATATATATATATATATCATATAATACTATACTATATAATCTATATATACGTACTATATATATAGTATAATATACTATGCAATCCATTATATATTAATCTATATAATCTACTTATATAATCTATATACATACATATATATATATATATATATATTAATTTATATAATCTACCTGCATAATCTTTATATACATACTATATATACAGTATAATATACACATAATATATTATATAATCTATTATATACTCTATATATAATTAGAATTACCTTTATCATTCTTTTTAAATATAATATATATGTGTGTGTATGTCTACATGACTACATATATTCGGTTCTAAATTTGATTCTTCAGTTCGGTACAATTCAAAATGATTCGAGACGGTTTTCATACGGTTCAAAATAGTTTTCAGTACAGATATTACATAAAAAAATTTCAAGACAAATTGGTCCGGGAAAGGTAAAAAGTCAACGATTTTTTCGGTTTTGATTCTTTTCGGTCCGATTATTCGGATCAATTCGGTTATTCTCCAATCTCGTGAGTAGTCCTAGCCTCGACAATATCATTGAATTATTTAAATCCGTGCACAAACATGAGTGAATTAGAAGTTCAAAAGATAATTCATTTACAAAGACTTACAAATTAACTGTCAGATTCTTTTGTTGATTATACAAGGGTAACTAAATCACATATTTCAACTATAAATATTCCTATTCGAATAGAGGTTCTAACAGGATAAAATGAAATTCTTATTACTGCTGAATTAAAAACATGCCAGAAGCATGGATGATTTCTTAATTCAAAAGATATAAATCCTCGAAAGAAAAAATGATTAAATGATCAGAATGATTAAATTAAAAAAATTAGAAAATAAGAACCAAGTGACAACTGATGAAAAGATCCAAATATATGAAAAATAGTGAACAAAATAAAGAGATGTCCATCAATTATATGACTTCTGGCAGAGTTGAAATCGAATGGAAATACCTGTTGTTGATATTTTTGCATACAATATAATACTTGATGTGTTAAAAGATAATGAAGATCTTGAATCAACATCGGTTGAAGAATGTCATCATAGAAATAATTGGTCAAAATAGAAAGATGCAAATCAATCGGAGTTAAACTCACTTGCAAAGTGTGAGGTTTTTGGACTTGTAGTTTGAACACCAGAAGGTATAAAACTAATTAGTTATAAATGGGTATTTGTGTGAAAGTTGAATGAAAATTATAAAGTTGTAAGATATAAAGCACAACTTGTGGTACAAAACTTTTTGCAAAATCGGGTATTGATTAAGATGAAACATATTCACCCGTGATAGATGCAATTACACTCCAATACCTTATGAGTCTAGTAGTATGTAAAAAGACTGACATGCATCCAATGAATGTTATGATTGTTTATTTATATAGAAATATTGATAATGATATTTATATGAAAATCACATAAGGATTCAGTATGCCTGAAGCATATAATTCTGGTCCTCGTAAAAATTATTTCATGATTTAAAAAGTCATTGTATAGTTTAAAGCAGTCTGGACACATGCAATATAATCGGATTGGTGAATATTTATTAAGGTCATGATATAAAAATGATTCGATATGTCCATATATATTTATTAAGAAGTTTAGATATGATTTTGTTATACTTGCTATATATATTGATGATATCAACCTTATTAGAACTCTAGAAGAGCCCCAAAAAGTAAGAGATAGCCTGAAGTAAGAATTTGAAACTAAAGATTTTGAAAGAAGTAAATTTTGTCTTGGTCTACTAATAGAGTATCTAGAAGATGGTATTTTTATTCATCAATCAACATGTACAACTAAAGTTTTAAAGAGATTTTACATAAACAAAGTATATCCATTGAGTATTCCAATAGTCGTCATGTAAATAAAAACTCTTTTTGATCTTGAGAAGATGATGAAAAACTTATTAGTCTTGAAATACCATATATCAGTGCAATTGGCATACTAATATACTTTACTAATAATACTCGACCTGATATAATATCTTCTGTGAATTTATTATAAAGATTTAGTTATTTTCCAAAACGACGACATTGAAATTGTATTAAACATGTCCTAAGATATATCCAAGGGATAATGGATCTCGAATTATTTTTTTCAAATAAAACCAACTCAATGTTGATTGGTTATTGAAATGCTGATTATCTATCTGATCTATATAAAATACATTCTCAAATTGGTTATTTATTTACATATAGTGGTAGTGTGGTACTGTTATATCATAGAGTTTTACAAAACAATCTATATCAGCTATTCTCTTCCAATCATACTAAAATTGTTACTGTTCATTAAGTAAGATGAGAATGTGTATAGTTGAGATCCATGATCCATTATATTCTAGAAAATTGTGGTTTATCCTCTGAAATGAAAATTTTAACACCTCTTTATAAAGATAATGTAGCTTGTATAGCTCAATTAAGGGGTAGATATATTAAAAGAGATAGGACGAAAAATATTTTACCAAAATTTTTCTTTATTCACGAATCCAGAAAAGAGGTGAAATAGATGTGCAATTGATTTGATTATGTGATAATCTGGCAGATTTATTCACTAAAACATTGCCGACAATTTCACTTGAAAAATTAGTATATAAAATTGGAATGAGTCATTTGAAAGATAGGAAGACACTTTGAAGATGCTATCAAGAGGTGGTGTTTGTACACTATACTTTTTTTTTCCTAATTAATTATTTTTTCTACTGAATTTTTTTTTGGTCAGATTTTTAATGATACAGTATTCCCTCTAGAACAGAAGTGTACTCTTTTTTCCTTTACTAGGTTTTTGTTTCATAAGATTTTTCCTAGGAAGATTTTTAATGAAGTATTTCCAAAAGTTTGAAAATGAATATTCAATGGAGAGTGTTATGAAAATAATAAAGTAGTTGTTTATTTTCTCGAAGCTATACATTTATCTTGAAGATATATGAAACTGTTCATTTTTCTAAAGTCATTAATAGAGAAGATAAAATTATATTTACGATATTCATTTTTTATCCTTTTAGATGATATATCTAAACGGGTCTTATATAAAGGAATATTGAGAATTAGTTTGAATCTAAGTAATTTTTTTTTTTCTTATAATTCTTTAATTTCTATTTTTTATATGTTATTTTCTTAATTTAATTAAAATTAAATTCACAATACCATTCAAATTGTGCGGCTCCATATCCGAAATTTCTCATTTATGGATGCAGATGGTTGACTATAGTCATTAGCATTTAATTGGTCCACATTCTTCCTGGCTATTAGTTGATCACGAAGACTCGAGAGAAGACAATATTTGCATATTCTTCTGTTTCCACTGCCACTTTACCACTGCATTAGTTCTTTCAAATAACTTTAATTTCGTCGTTTCCCTAAATATATGCAAGGAAACAATGTCAGTAGGTGAAATTTTCCTCAGTGCATTCATCACGATGCTGTTTAAGAAGCTGGCTACTATTGATCTGCTGAAATTTAAATGCTCGGAAGGAATTCATTCTCAGCTAAAAAAATGGACCAAAACTCTGTTTGTGATTCAAGCTGTGCTTAGTGATGCAGAGGACAAGCAAAATGCTGCTATTTCTGTCAAAGAATGGTTGAGCAATCTCCAGGATTTAGCTTATGACCTGGATGACATAGTGGACGAGTTGACCTCTGAAGTTTTGCAACACAAGTCAACATTATCACAAGCCCACCCCAGTAAGGTACACAAGTTATTGCCCTCTTGTTGCAACCATTTCTCTGTTAGGGATTTGAAGTTGGATTGTCAGTTAACTTCAAAGATAAAATATCTCAATGAGAGATTAGACAGTCTGGTGGAACAGATAAGCATTTTAAATCTTGTACGGAGGCCAAATACAACCACAGAAACATTGCCCACAACATCCTTGATGAATGAATCTTGTGTATTTGGAAGAGAGAAGGATAAAGAGAAGCTACTTGAATTACTCCTGCAAGACGTATCATTGGACACTCAAGTATCTGTAATTTCTGTGGTGGGTATGGCAGGTGTTGGCAAAACAACTCTTGCTCGATTGGTGTACAATGATGAAAGCGTAAACTCCACATTCAATTTGAAAGCTTGGTGTTGCGTTACTCATTATTTTGACATTCTTCTAGTAACCAGGACAATTCTTGAAGCAGTCACTTCTCAAACTTGTGACTTTAATGATTTAAATATGCTTCAGGTTGAATTGAAGAAGCAGCTATCAGGGAAAAAGTTTTTGATTGTTTTGGATGATGTTTGGAATGAGAAGCATGAAGAGTTGGATACTCTTTTATATCCTCTGATGGTTGGATTACGCGGTAGCAAAGTCATCGTTACTACTCGAAATGGGAGAGTTGCCACAGCCATGTCTTCAGCTTCAGTATATGATTTGAAGAAATTGGAGGAGGAGGATGGTCTCTCTCTTTTAGCTCAATATGCCTTGCAAAACAGAAGCTTTGATGAGAATCCTCTTTTAGAAATGGTTGGAAGGTCAATTGTAGGAAAATGTGAAAATTTGCCATTGGCAATTAAGGCCCTTGGAAGGTTATTGAGCACAAAACAAAGTTTGAGCGAATGGAAGGACGTTTTGAACAATGAGATATGGGACTTGCCTAATACACAGAGGGACATCCTGCCCGCTTTGTACTTGAGCTACCATCATCTTCCTTCTCATTTGAAAAGGTGCTTTGCCTACTGTGCTATATTTCCAAAGGGTTATCAAATTGACAGGCAAGAGCTAGTGCTGCTTTGGATGGCTGAAGGCCTTTTGCAGCTGACGACTGGAAAAAAGGTGATGGAAGACTTAGGCCGAGACTATTTTGATGAACTTCTATCAAGGTCATTTTTCCAATATGCAGGTGTTGATAATTCATGTTTTGTGATGCATGACCTCATCAATGATCTAGCCAAATATGTGGCTGGAAAAATATATTTCAGACTTGAGGATCAATTGAACCATCCGGAAAATAGCATCTTCTTCAGGGGTCGTCATATGTCATATGCTCACCATAGATATGGAATCTTCTCGAGGTTTCAACTCCTCTACTGTTGTGAAGGTCTGCGAACTTTCTTGCCATTGCTCATCGACAAAACACTGGAGGAGAAAGAATTCTTCTTATCTAATAAGGTTGTATATGACTTGGTACCGAAATTGGTGTGCTTGCGGGTCCTTTCTTTCACTGGCTATTCGATGCATCAGTTGCCAAAATCCATTGGAAACTTGAAACATCTAAGGTACCTTAACTTGTCAGGGACTTCACTCAAGTGTTTGCCTGGATCAATAAGTTCGCTTTATAATTTGCAAACAATATCTGTACGAAATTGCCATAAACTTCTGAGCTTACCCTCTGGCATAACAAATTTAGTTAATCTCCGTCATCTTGACAATGCTAATACTGATCAATTACAAGAGATGCCTTCAGGAATTGGGCAGTTAACAAGCCTGCAGACCCTATCTAAAGTTGTTGTGAGCAAAAGCAGTGGGTTGATGCCAAGAGAAGTGGGGAACCTCTTGCTTCTACGAGGATCACTTTCTTTTCATAATTTGCAAAATGTAATGAGAGTAGAAGATGCCAGAGGTGCCAAGTTGAAGTCTAATCTCAACATTGATGAGTTAGAACTTGTATGGAGTGAGAAATTTGACGACTCTCGTGATGAAAATTTCGAACTGGATGTTCTTGATGCTCTTGAACCTTCAAAAGATTTGAAAATTCTGAACATTAACTTTTATGGAGGTGTCAAGTTTTCATCTTGGGTTGGGAACACAACATTCTCCAAATTATATCAGATAACTCTCAATGGCTGTGAGAAGTGTGAATCTTTACCGCCATTAGGACTGCTTCCCTCACTTAAGGACTTGAGTATTCGAGGAATGCATCAGTTGAAATTCTTGGGTTCTGAGTTTTATGGAAAACATTCTTCTCTAGATTCTTGTTTTCCATCACTTGAGACTCTAAGATTTGAGGACATGCCAAATTGGGAAGAATGGTCATGTTTAACCACTGAGGCTGAAGTAGCAGGTCAATTTCCTCACCTTCGAAACCTCTATATCATTGGATGTTCCAACTTGAAGATTTTAACAACTCTGCACCTTCCATTATTATGTGAGTTAGGATTACAAGAGTGTAACATGCTTATTTTGCAAAGGTTAACTAATTTGACCTTGCTAAGAAAATTGCAGTTGGATAATATTGGAGGGCTAACTTCTTTAGATGAAGCATTCCTGCAATTCCCTGTGGCACTTGAATTTCTCGACATTTGTAGCTGCAATGAACTTGTGACTTTGTGGCAAAATGGTGACAGAGTGCATGATCTTGTCCGGTTACGGTCAATAAAAATCATTAATTGTCCACAGATTATTTCGTTTGAAGAGATTGGTACGCTATCCACCCTAAGAGATCTCCACGTTATAGGATGCAACTCCCTGGAACTTCTACCAAGGGGCATGTCCATTCTTGAAGAATTGAAAATTGAAAGCTGCTCATCCCTGAAGTCCTCTGAACTGCATAAGTTGACGTCTGCTCTCAGACATCTGGTAGTCAATGACTACACAAACACAGATTTGATTTCGAGGACAGTGCTTGAAGATAGCAGTCTGACACTTGAACAGCTTGAGTTCTCTTATTGTCCAAATTTGGATGTGAGACAATTACTTGGATCAGTTCCCCATTTCACAAAACTTTATCTCATAAAGATAACTGAATGTGATTGCCTGGAATCTTTTCCTGAAGGGGATTTGCCATTTCCAAAACTGGAAGCTCTTTCCATTGGGAACTGCAAAAACCTCAAATCCTTGCCAAATCAAATGGAGACTTTTGCATGCCTCGAAATACTAGTAATATGTAATTGTCCAAGCATCGAGTCTTTTCCGCAGGCAGAGCTTCCACCCAACCTTCTTTCTTTGTGCATTTCGAATTGTGGAAAATTAAAGCCCCTCTCAGAGTGGAGCCACAGATGCACCTCCCTTCAAAATCTTGAGATAGGGCCGTGTACATATCCAGAGCTGCTTTCATTTTCCCATGTTGACACTGAGGAATGTTTACTTCCTCCAAATTTGAGGGTGCTTCGCATAGGTGGACTACAAAATCTTGAATCGCTATCCAAGGGTCTAGAAAAGCTAGCATCTCTATGTGGTTTACGTATTTGGGACTGCCCAAAGCTCCATTCTTTGCCTAAACAAGACCTAATTGACAAGCTTTGGAGCTTGAAAATAGAGAACTGTCCACTTCTGGAGAAAAGGTGTTCGAAGAATAAAGGAGACTATTGGTCCACGATTCGAGACATTCCTTGTGTAAAAATTGGTAGCATTTCCATCTATGAAGAAAATTAAGTTTGATGACTTTTTCCAGGTATGTTGTCCCTTCTTATCCATCTTCTTGTGCAGTGATTCTTCATTAATTAGCACCATTTTTCGAGTATTCATTTATGGATATGCTCAAGTTTTCATCGAGCTTCACTTGTTCTACAGATGGGAGAATGTTAAAGTTCAAGAAGCCAGCTCAGCAGTACACAAGAAGTTGCAGAAAGTTGTTGATCCCGGTTCAGAGACTTCCAGATTTTTCCTCAAACTTTTCCAGTCAGCTAGCTGGCCAGCTGGCTTTCCATTCTAATGTATTTGTATGTTAAATTAAATGTAGTATATACTTTTACAGTTCCACAACACACTTATATACAATCTTTGTACTGATCATTCTAGCTTAATGAGAACAGCAGTCTTCCAGAAATTGTTCTCTCTAGTTCTCTTATTTCTTACTGCTTTATCACTTCGTTCAGTTCATTAGTTCCAAAATGGTATCAGAGCATAGCTTCTCCTACTTTGAGAAAGGATGAATTTGTTGACGAATTGCTGAATGATCGAAGCAATTATCCAGTATAGTTCAGTTCATGAAGCTCTGTCCTTTGGAGTTTGAATTTTTTGTGATTGCAGTTTTCTGATCACCTGGATCTCCTCATTCTCTTCTGCTTTGCATATTTCACATGTCTTTTGGATTTTGCTTATTGTGAGGTATTTGTTTTTATTCGTATGATCTGGACACCAAAACATAAGAGTTGCGGAGATCAGCGGTTTGTGAATTGGAGGGGTGTTCAGTAGACAGACGAGAGACCTCCACAAGGCAGGCTAAAAGAGTAAGAGGACAGGAAGGAAAGAGTTATACTGTCACACATCTCTTTCGTTTGCCCTAGACCCACCCAAAAAATGGAACTCTGCCCTTTCCAACCAAGGAACGAGCAACAATAGGTTGCTCCAGGACCGGAGGAGGTCAAACTCTGGGCGGGCTGCCAGGTTTCACTTACTCTATGGCTTCACAAGAATTTTCCTGTGATTGAGTGGCAAACCAATATATATCAATTTCCATACATTATTTTCTATATCCAAGTGAAAATCCATATTTGATTCTGGTTCAACCTCCATTAAATGAGAAGAACCACCATTACTGGTGCAGAGCCATGAAGATGGCTTTGATTTCAAAGAACACATTGAGTTTTGTTAATGGAACATCAAAAAACCCAATCGAGCAAATGGCTCTTAAGAAGCTTGGGAACAATGTAACAATATGGTGCTGTCATAGATTTTGAATTTAATATCTGCATCTATAGCTTAAAGTTGGATTGATATAGCTTATAAGGTATGGAAAGATTTGTGTGAAAGATTTTCTCTGGAGATTCATTTAGAATCTCCCGCAAGAAGATATTTACAATTTTAAACAAGTTTCTTCAACTGTCAATGAGTACTATACCAATTTAAAGACCTTGTAGGAGGAATTATTAAATCCGAGGCCTTTTTCTATATGTTATTGTGATCCTAAGTGTAATTGTCTAGCATTGCTAGCAGTAAAAGCTAAAAATGATGTAGATTTTTTCATTGGGTTTATAAAAGGATTGATAGATGAATTCAATGGGATCAAATGTACTTCTTACTCAGCCTTTTCCCATAGTTAATCAAATGTTCTCTATGGTTTCTACGCATGAAAGATCAATTAACTACAATGCCACAATCCTGACACATCAGTTTCTGTTAATTTTTAAATTTTTGCTGCTACAACTTCTGTGGTTGATTCACAAATACATGGTGGGAATAATTCCATGTCTAATCATTTGGTGAGTGTTAATGGAAATATGAATGCACTTAGTTCTGAAGTTATGGTGAAATAATTTGGTTCCTATAATGGCAATTTAAGTGGCAGAAATTTTACAATGCTAGAAATCAGAATTTCAGAAGAGTAAGTAACCAGAATAGGAAGTTGCAGTGTACTGTCTCTCTGGGTTACAAGGGCATATTGTTAATAGATGCTATAGAAACATGGTTTTCCTGTTGGTTATAGGAATAAAACCAAAACTCAAGATGGAACTGGATTCATGCCCTAAGCCAATGCAATTGTTTACTTAGTTGAGAATCATGTGTTTCATAAGAGAACCAAGCATATCGAGCTTGATTGTCATTTTGTTCACGATCAATTTCAAGTTGATTGCATCAAACCTTTGCCTATTTCCTCTTATAATCAGTTGGATTATATTTTTACAAAGCCTTACTCCTTGCTCCCTTTCATTTACTTTTATCTCATCTTGGCATTATCTTTGCACCCAGCTTGTGAGGGCTGTTAAAGTTCAAGAAGCCAACTCAACAAATGATAGCTCAGCAGTACACAACAGGTTGCAGAAGGTTGTTGATCCCAGTTGAGAGACTTCTAGATTTTTTGTCATACTTTTCCAATCGACCAGTTGGCTTTCCATTCTAATGTATTTGTATGTCAAATTAAATGTAGTATATATTTTTACGGTTCCACAACATACTTGTATATATAATCTTTGTACAGATCATTCTTGCTTAATATGAGAAAAGCAGTCTTCCAGAAATTGTTCTGTGTAGTTCTCTTATTTCTTATTGCTTTATCACTTCGTTTAGCTCATTAGTTTCAACAAAGAATAATATTGAAAGTGCACAAGGATGCATTATTGCCCAAATATGGATGCATTTTTACTTTTAACATGTGAGTATCGAAAAATTTCATTATCGTCAATGGTTCATGTACTGTTCTTATGAGTTCTAGTTTCCCAATCAAATAACTTCTTATAATGTTCAAAGGACATTTTTTAATTTTTGAAGTTCTTTGCAAATGGACAATGACCTCTTAAGATATAGTTCTTTTCAGATATATCTTTTAGTACAATACGAGAATTCTTTTACAATTTACATTTTGAATTGTCTTACTGACTGCTGGCATGTTTCTCAGTGCCAGAGTAAGTAGACAGTAGCTATATGGGAGATCGTAATCCTAGGATAGAAAGCAAATGTATTCTTAGTTGTATAGCGCAATACAGTTGGGAAATGAGATGTCATCGAATAGTTTGCAAGCCAAGACTCTATGAATGAACATTGTCTCTATGTACTAGCTCAGTTTTCTAACTTCTATTAAGAAGCTTTCAATGGTAAGGAGAGAAAATAATGAAGCTTAAAGGCTATACTTAAATGGTACTATTTTGTAGAGAGGGTCTTTTTATACTGTGGAACTATCTCCCTAAAAGATGGTGAAATAACAACCAAATTTTAAATTGTTTCTTATCATCTAAAGGGGATTTAGGTTCTGGCTTTGGGGTTTAGGTAGGGTCGCTTCTGTGTATTATATTTTGTTATGGTTTTTTTATTAGAATGCATCATTTGGCCCTACCATTGTTAGAGGTTCTAAAATAGTCTTGACGTATTTTTAAAATATATCCTAAATAAATAAGGACGCATATACGAAATGTGTCCTCATATGACGCGTAGGGTAAATTCATCGTAAGATTCAATCGATTCTTATATTTTTTTATTGTTGAAAAATGTATTATGGTAATGAGTCTTATTAGGACACATTACATAAGTACGGTATTGAAGGACGCATATAATGAATGCGTCATATATTTGCCTTACATGTGCAATAAAAAAGGGCTACCTTTGTAAAAAATAAGAAAGAGAAAAACACAAGGAAAATGAATTTTATAGAGAAAAACACTCCATTTCAACCCATATTAAATATTGACATTTGGATTTTAATTGTTATATTTCACATAAATGTTCATTTATTTCATACAATAAAAATATTTTTATGGTAAACTTCCACCATACTAACTTCATTTAAAAACAAAGTTTTTCTACAAATAACTAATTGAGGTTAAGGTGGTAAAATTGAGAAAGTCAAATGAATAGAGTATATACCAACATACTTCATATTACTAAATAGACCAACAATTTAAATAGAGTCTTTCTTCCCATGTGAACATTAGGCCAGTTTTATTGCTAAGATTAGCTTTGTTATGTATCCATTCAAGGGATAGATTACTTTACATTCTATAATGCACCTTTACAATGTCATCTTTTTCATTAAGGTTTTAATTCATTTTTTTATGTATTGTTATAGTCTAACTTTATGAAGCTAAATCTTATTATTCTTTCTGTTAGCTCATTCAATATTTCTTAAAATCTTCTGGGGTAATGAATTAGAATCACTATGCAAGAAAATGAAGTCAATAAACACAACATAAGCAAACTGTTTATTACAAAACCAACAATTTATTACAAATGAACTGTACACAACAGAAGACAAGGAAAAGAATCAATGTAATTTGATACTAGAGAGTCTAGAGTCTACATGGATCCACCATGAGAATGTGTTGTTACTTCTATCTCATTGTCCAGCTCAATTCCAAGTTGCATTATCGACTTTAGTTAATTACAAAATAATGAAGTTTCATAGTGTGTTTGTGAATTATTCTGTAGTTGCGTGGATATGTACCTTGGCAATTGTTTTATCATACTAGAAATGCTTACTATTGTAAAGAAAAACATGTGCAGGATAATCTAATCGGGTTTTCTCGCAGAAAAGTTTGAGAAGGTCTTCTTTCTTCTTATTAGGTTTAATCCTGAAATGCATGGTGCGTCCATACTACAACATATCAAAATGTGTATTAATTAATAAGTAAGCGTACATTATTTTAATCTTATTTGTGTTTATTATTATGTACCTATGGTCTTATAGAAAGTGGTATCAATGTTGGCCTCTGTGGAGAGTACAACCAACCCAACTTGAGAAGAATCCGGAGTAGTAGACAATTTTTTCATACCTTAAAATCATTGTTGCTTGAAAGTTGTAGAAATAGAGTGATAGAGACAGATGAAAATAGAGGACGCTTAGGATATATTGCATCTTAGAGATGAGAGGTGCGATATTTAAACAAAGATTTAGTACACATTTGATTAATGCATCTTAGTGATTGAGGACTCACCAAAACGTCGTACCTTACTCTGACACTTGTCACTGCGAATTTTGTTAAAAAGTAAAAGTACTTATAGGACCCATTCAATTGATGCGTCATCCCTAACACATCTACCCTAGTCTGACACTTGTCACTTGAACTCTTGTTGAAAAATAAAAGTAGACATAGATGCATTCGATTAATGGATTCTCTATCAATATATCGTATCCTAGGGCTTGTTTGGTAACTAAATTATGCCCTCAAAATTTGTTAATTAAGTGTATTTAATAACGAATAATATTAAGTATCTAATTAATTAAGTGCATTTGATAATAAATTATGGTTATTACTTAATTGATTAAGATATATTGAAATCTTATTATAAAATTTAAATGAATTAAAATTTACTTAAATCTGAATATGTTAAATACTTATCTAATTATTAATATTATTTTATATTTAATCTAAATTTTAATGAATTATAGTATAAAAATGAATTATAATTAATTCAAACTTCAGGGTTAGACTTCAAAATTCAAATTTTAGTTTTCAAATTTCAATTTTTAGAATTCAATTACTTAAATATTCAAATTTCATTTTTTAGATTTCAATTTTATCAAACAAGTTCTTAGCCTGACAATTGTTAGTGCAATTTTGGCTAAAAGTAAAAGTAGTACTATGACGTATTCATGTCATGTGTCCTTCACCAACATACTGTACCCTGCTCTGACACTTGTCATCTCAACTTTTGCTGAAAAGTAATAGTACTAGGACGAATTCGACTAATGCATTCTCATCCGAGGACATATTCGCTAAATGTGTCATATATTGACATCGCTTGCACTCCCCATTGCAAAATATAAAAATTAGGAGTTGGAAAAGTTAAATTGATAGGACAGGCAAGTTATAACTCTTCTTAGAAGAGTGTGAACATGGCATGGAAGCACAATTGAGATTTAATTTCAGAAGTTATAAAGGAATTGCATGACATATGGGAAGTGATATGCTAGAGGAATTCCCCACGATGAGATGTAGGGCTCGGTCCCATTTCATAAGTAATCGACTGAGAGACTTTGGTAAAAATAATCAAACTTCTTTCAAACTAAAAAATGATTGAAGAACGTTTAACTAGTTTAAATATTAATGTTAACAAAACATGCTTATTTGGTTTCAATGTTTATGTTACGGAATTAAAAGGCATTAGTTAAGGATGAAAATGAATCATAAACGGACCAAGTCATTATGAAATGGATTATTTGTTATTAAATAAAACATTTTCAATACAAACGCATTTCATACTACAACTTATTGTCCAAGTTCGAATTGTGCATTATTACCATTCCTCATGTTATATCTCCCTTGTTGACAATTTCGGCATCTTGGAGGAGAGTTTTCACTTTAATAGTTCATCTTGCCTCGAAAACACGTGGTACACCTCCGTTCAGGTTTATTGTCGTTTAGTATCAATGTGTAACCCTTTAATGAAAATTCAATATTATACTAGGAACTTTTGTTGCCAACTGGATAGATGTCATAACTATAAGCTTCCATGTACTTATCTATGGAGTAAATATGCAAAAATAAAATCAAAAAGTTGTCAGCCATAGTGTTAGCACTACAAATTTACACGTGCACGACAATTCAAAGATGTCCATTTCATGTAGCTATAGTCTCGTGAAGACATTTTCACTGTGTAGATATTGCTACCTTTCCCTCCAACTCTAGGAAGGGTTCTTCCATTGAAAATTTATGTAGTTTCATTGTATTAGACAACTCTATAACTTCTAACTTTCTACGAAGCCGTCTGGAATGCATTCCAATCTAAGGAGAAAATATTTTGTTACAGTAGATTGTCTCCGACAGATGCAAATTAAAGTATTGGATAACCTTAGTGAATGTTGTATCAACTAGTATTGTAATAGGCAATACACGTGTCTTTTTAAGAATATTATTTAATGATTTCGACAAATTCATACAACCATATTGATTAACGCCATCATGTGAAAGTGCCTACTTTTTTTGGGACATTTTGTATTAATTAGTTGTATACTTCTTGATTGTATTCCTTTATTTAATTTATTACAACTTCAAACTTCAATGTCTTCCACTTTACACTAGCTTTGTATATGAATCACTTCAATTCGGCATTTTTGAAATTAATATTAAAGTTAGTTTGAATGTGACATATACATAATCTGATCAGCTCAATCTAACTAGGTTGTCTCCCCATAACTAACAAGATGCCTTTGTACTTGTCAAAAATGACACAAACATACCCTTCACACAACATGTGCCTCCGAACTAGTTTGAGAAACTGTTTCCAACTTTATGATGATTCAACATCGATAATTGCAAAGGCTAAGGGAATACATGGTTATTAGCATTCTAGATATTTGCAATCAACAGAACACCCCTATATGCCTCTCTTAAATGGGTATTGTCAATTGAAGTCATAGGCAATATTGTTTAAATCCCTCAATTGATGGCTTGAATAACCAAAACACAAACCTAAACATGTTTGTGTGTATAGAGCTGATGTTATGGTGCTTCTAGTGCATGATTGTACTAGGATTTGAATCCTATAATGCCAACATGTAGCGTGGTAGTACTCTGAAGGTAGAGGATCATGTTCTGTATAGAAATTCTACTGCATGTTATGTATAGAAACTCTATTGTAGCCTTTCTAGCATACAATCCTTTCCGTTACAAACATCCAGCTTGGAATTTGTCATGAACAACCAGTATTGTTGTACTAATTGGTGTCTCGAGGTCGTCTTTAATGCATGTAATATGTGCTATGCAATAACTCTGTGGGACAAATTCCTATTGTTATTATTCACAACTCTTTGGAGCATGTATGCTCGCTATTGGAAATCGATACTTGCCACTATCTAGTGTTAGCTTTCTTTATAATTCTGATATACCAAGCACATGAATTTTGTTTAGTGTTGTCTTGCAAGTAGTAGTCCAAACTGCACTCTTATTCTTAATAACCATGAACTTGCACCGTTTCCTTATGTGTCACAACTTCACAGTATAAATTGCTTGTGTGTTATCTTGGAACTGCATTTTATGTTGTAACTTCCAATTCGATCTCTTCCAACCATTCATTAACTTATTGGTCACCACTGACATAGAAAAAGTCACCTTCAGGTGCTTCCGAATCAATATCTTAGAAACTGCTAAAGGAACACATATTAGTGCCATGTAATGGTATATTAATGCCCTGGACCGACATATTTTGATCTGGTGCTAGTGAAGCTTGAAGTATCATGTGTTGTAGGTCCATGTTGTCCTGGTCATTCTTGTTACTACTATCATTATTAATGTCATCTGTGATTCCAAAGTCAAACCTACAATCCTCATCAGAGTCAAGGGACCTGTCAATGTCAGAAGTTAGTCTTAATGAGTCAAGAACTGCTACACTATTAATTATTGGAGGCTTTGATGGTCCTATTTTAGAAACATTGGGTTGTGTTAGCGAAAGTAAGATAACACCAATATTAGCAGCCATGTGCACACGACCGCTTTTAACTGTTGTTAGGTGATAAGCACTTGGATTCAGATCAGCGGTTGGGTCATTCAATTAATGTGACCATTAATTTTTGAAGGTAGGTGCCCACCACTCGTCTTGCTGGAGTAGCATGGTTATGTAAGGCCCAAAATTAGTTGGATGTTTTCTTGCGAATAGTGTTGATGTTGTGGCAATATTGGTGAAAATGTATTGGTCTTGCGTTGAGGGAATTAATGTCATGGAAGGCGGTGCATGTAAATGGGATTTGTCTTTACATAAATATGAACACCACCTTCCTTGAAATAGGGTGCAAAGTTCAGATATTTACCATATTATCGTTATCCTGTAATATTAGTAACACCCACTTAATTGTTGATCCATATATCTATCTAAGGATATCTCGTCAATATCTTCAGTGTCATTGTCATACCATCAGTTCTCATGTATGAATAAATTTTTTTTACAAGCGTGCAGAATTATATTTTGCGTTGTAGGTTTAGCCTTTTCCGACATAGCCTGTCAAATCTAATTAAACCACCAATTTTGTACATTATTGTGCAATCCCAAAAAAAAAATTGAAAGTTATTAGTGATTTAAATGACATGACAATATTGTTAGCAATAATGATTGAGAAGGAGGAATTTATTATTTCGTGTGCTTAAAAGAAGACTAAAGATGAAGGGAAGATATAGAGATGGTTTTTGAGTGATGAGATAATGAGTAATTGGTGTTATATTTATAGGTATTATTCTTTGAAAATGAATGATTTTATGAATATGTCCTAGAGGACGCATTCAGTCTATGTGTTCAATATCTCCACCCAAATCATTTACTAAAAAAATCGGGAAATAATCTATGAAAATGTGAGGAGGAATATTTTGTTTATGTCTACTTAAATCATTTAGTGAAAATACCTAGAAATTAAATTTTATTATTTACATTGTATGGTTTGGATTATATGGGATTGAGGTTCAGGTTTAGAGTTTGATTTTTTGGGATTTAGGATTTATAATTTACGGTATCCAGTGCCTAGGGTTTTTGTGGTCTTGAATTTTCTATTTAGGGTTTATGATTTGTAGGGATTAAGGTTTAGGAATTCTCTGGTTATGGTTTCCATAGTTTAAATGATTTAGAGTTTTCGGGGTTCCTATAATATAGGGTTTTTAAGGTTTAAGGGTTTTAGGGTTTAAGAGGTTTAGAAATTCTAAGATTTAGGGTTTCAAAGGTTTCTATGATATAGGATTTTATGAATTGTATAGAATTTTTACGGTTTAGGGTTTAGAGTATAGGTTCTACCAATTTTAGAGATTCTTGGTTTTTAAGGTTTCTAGGGAAGTATTTTTATAAATATAGAAAACGTTTGATGATTTTTTATCATTGCATGCATATTTTACATAGTATTTGAGTTTTAAACTGTTTAAATTCATTGTAAATGGCTATTTATCTTTCCTATTTTCTTCTTATTCGATGTAGATAAAGAAAATTGAAACAAGAATAGAATTCAAGGAGAAAAAGATTGGAAAAGAGCAACATGGAAAACTTATGACGCCATCACCTTCATTCTGCATGCGGTTGAATGTCAAAAGTCAAGAATCTGGAGGTCCATGGCTCCATACATCCCATAGTGCACGGCACCGAGCATGTCCACAAGTCAGAAATAGTAGGGATCCTGAAGCCCGATGTTGCCATATATCTCGTTAGTCATGGCGTCGTGCACATTTTCAGCACATGAAGAATTTAAGGACCATGACATCATTTCGAAGGAAACCTAAAGTGTCCGAGCATGCATGGTGACGTGCAACCTACCTTCCATGATACTGTGTAATATCGTAAATGATACCCTACTTTGTAGATTTTGAGAGTTTCGACCACCCAACATATAAATACTCTTTTTCTTTGAAGAAAAATATAGAGAGTTAAGAAAAAACACAAGAAAACTTTGAGAAAACCCTAACTACAAGAGAAGGCCAAGTAGAGAAGATCCAAGGTGATTTGAAGAGAAAAAAATGGGCACCTAAAAGAAGATTGTAAAGAAGAAAAATGATCCTTGTCTATGAGTTCTTCCCTTTAATTCTCTACAGTTTGACTTTGTAGTTGCTAAATCTGTTTGATTTGAGTTGTAATTAAAGGGTTGTACTCTATATTACTATTGTATTTGCTTTGATATATTATTATCTATTTTGAGTAATTTATCACTTGGGTCTTATTGGTTGGATTGAATATTTGGATAATGTTCTTATATTAAACTTGAGAAAGAATGTATAAGATTGGTTCCTTTCTATTTTGATCTAGTAGATTTATTTTTTTCTTGATGAACTTGAGAAAGGATTTGAGAGATTTAGAATTTGGTGATAGATGAAATTAAAGGGTCACCAAGAGATAGGGATCCTTTAGCTTTTTAGCTTGGGTTTTGATTTTTCTAATTTTATATATCTTTGGATTTAATTCATATGAATAGAGATATCTATAGGTTGGGCCTAAGAGTAGGAGATTCATTACTTGAGAAAGAGTGAATTTTAATTTAATTTTAGAAAATATTATCAATGCTTAAATTAGATATTGATTGGTTGAATGATGGTTGATACTTGGATGTAAATGAGGATTTCTCTTTAATTGCATGACCAATTTCCTTTTTTCCTACTTTAATTTTGCCTTTGGGATCTTTTAGTTTTATCTTGAAAATTGGGTATAGTTTTCTTTGTGATACTCTTGACCACTTGACTTGTAATAGTTAATTGTTTATACTTATCTATTTTGATTGATTGGACAATAAACTTGAGAAAAAAGTAGTGGTAGTTAGCGCATTTTCCTTGGGATCTTCGATACTTACTAACTTTATTCTATACTACATAGGTATACTTGCCCAAAATGTGTGGGTATATGAGTTAAATTAATATTTTATTTAAAACTTAGTTAATTGTTGGATCGATCTTATATACATAGCACAAACCACACATCCAATCATGCACATAACAAGTTTTTGGTGCCGTGGTCGAGGATCGTACGTCAATATCAAAACCACTTGAGTTTCATTTATTCAATTGATATTTTAGTTTGTTTATAGTCTTTATGTATTTTTGTTAGTAATTTGATAGTGTTTTGTTTGGTAAAAATACTTTAACCTTGTGAATTATCATTCTTCGTTATTGTTTTGCTGATTTCTTGTGAGTTTTAATTGTAATTTGCTTAGTTTTATTCTTGTTACACTTGGTAAGTTTTACGAGAATTGGTTCTTGGAGTTATTTGAGTTACCTTGAGAACATTGATATGGTTTTGAATAGGTTTATCACTCTTGAAGAGTTGTCATCTTGAGAGGTAACTCGAATGTCTTCTTATTTCCATCAAAAAGACCTGTTACATCAATTTGTAGAAGATAAAGAGTATTTATTGGAACCACCTACCGAAGATCTATTTTTGGATTTTGCAATTACAGCTTATACACATTTCAAAACAATGGATAAATTACTCAAAACACAGGAAGCTTCATTGGTTAAATTGGAGAGTTAACTTGGGTATTTGGCAAAGACTATTCAAGATGGATGTGAAGAGTTTAACGAAAGAGGACAGGCTAAGGTAGTTATACTTCGTAGTGGAAAGCAACTGAAAACAGTTAACAATCCTGATCAGGCAAAAACGCAGTATGTAGATGAAAATAATGTGTACAAGGAATCAACGCCACCAGTAAAGGTAACCAAGCGCCATCAAGTTAATCTGATGCAGAAAAAGTTAAACAACTATCAAATTCTGTCCCTCCTATTCCATATCAAAGAAGATTTAAGAAGGAAAAGGAGAATGAACAATTTAAAAAATTCTTAGAATTATTCAAATAAGTGCATATCAATCTACCATTGGTAGAAGCTTTAGTCCAAATGTCTAAGTATGCCAAATTCTTCAAGGATGTCTTGTCCAACAAAAGGAAGTTTGAAAACTATCTATGGTAACTCTGAATGAGAAATATTCTGCCATTGTGCAAAGCAAGGAGACACTACCAAAGAAATTAAAGGATTCAAGAAATTTCTCTATCTTATGCATGATTGGTAATATTATTTTTTGCACTGAATTGGCTGATTTGGGAGTTAGCATAAACTTGTTACCTTATGTGACTTTCAAGAAGCTGGGATTAGGTGAACCAACACCTACTAAGATGAGTATCCAATTTGCAAATAGATTTATCAAGCATCCTTGGGGAATTGTTGAAGATGTGTTGGTTAAAGTCGACAAATTCATCTTTCTTTTGTTGTTCTTGATATGGTAGAGGATTTAAAAATCATCTAGATTTTGGGTGACCTTTTCTTGCTACTACTAAGTCTATTATAGATATTCATGGGGGGAGGGGGGGGGGAGAGGGAATTAACATTAAGAGTGGAAGATGAGGAAATAGAGATTAAGATTTTTGAAAGTATGAAGTGTTCATCCATGCAAGATGACTCTTGTTTTGCAGTGGATATCTTTAATGACTGCACCAATGATTTTTTGCAAAAATAATTCATTGAAACATCCTGGGTTGCACATTTGGTAAAAAGTGACAAATGCGAGACAAAAAACAAGTTGCACATAGTCATGGCACATGTAGAGCATGTTGAGATAGTAAAGGCAATTTTGGAAAAGAAGTTTTGAGACAATTGAGAATTCAAGTCTTGATAGAATGAGACTATCTATTGAAGACCCTCCTAAATTGGAGCTGAAAAAGCTATCTAATCACTTGGAGTATGTATTCTTGGTACAAAGACATAATTTACTAGTTATCATTGTCAAAGATTTGGGGAAGGAACAAAAGTTACAACAAGTTTAAGTTTTGCAAAAAATACAAAAAGGCTATAGTATAGAAGATCACTGATATAAAGGAGATTAGTCTTTCTTTCTACACGCATAAGATCTTATTGAAGGAAGGTGTTATATCAGTAGTACAACCCCGGAGAAGACTAAACCCAAATATGAATGAGGTAGTTAAAGGAGAAGTGATCAAGCTTTTAGATTCAAGCATTGTGTACTCCATCTTAAATAGCATGTGTGTAAGTCCAACCCAAGTGATTCCCAAGAAAGGAGGTATGACTGTGGTTCCTAATGAGAAAATGAGCTTACACCTACTAAATTTGCAACAGGTTGTAGAATGTACATTGACTATCAGAAGTTAAGTGAAGCCACAAAAAATGATCATTTCCACTTCCTTTTATTAATTAAACGCTGGAAAGGCTAGCTGGACATACATACTATTGTTTTCTTGATGAATTTTTAGGCTATTTCCAAATTCTCATTGCTTCTAAAGACCAAGACAAAATGACCTTCACTTGCCCTTTTTGTGATTTTTGCCTATAGGCGTATACCTTTTGGACTTTGTAATAGTTCCAGAACCTTTCAAAGGTGTATGATGATTGTATTTGAGGGATTTATTGGTGACATAATGGAAGAATTTATAAATAATTTTTCTATTTTTAGAGATTCTTTTGAATTGTGTTTGAGGAATTGGAATGAGTTCTCCAGAGATGCGAAGAAACGAATCTTGTGTTAAATTAGGAGAAATGTCATTTTATGGGAAAGGAATGTGTTATCCTAGGGCATAAAATTTGAAGTAAGGATTTGGAGGTTGAAAGAGTAAAGATTGAAATTATTGAGAAACTTCCTCCACCATCTTCTGTAAGAGTAATTAGAAGCTTTTTGGAACATGTAGGTTTCTATAAAAGATTTATCAATGATTTCTAAAAAATTTTCAAGCTCCTCACATCTCTTCTAGAAGAAGATGCCTTATTCAACTTTGATAAGCGATGTTTGCAAGCCTTCAATGAATTAAAATTCCAGTTGACTAACTCTTATATCTTAGTCACCCCTAAATAGTCTTTACCTTTTGAATTAATGTGTGATGCTATGATTTTGCAATAGGTGTAGTTCTTGGACAAAGGTGAGGAAAGAACTTTTTAGCCAATTTATTATGCAAGCAAGATTCTCACTAATGCCTAAGAGAATTACACTACTACAAAAAAAGAGATACTTGCTATAGTGCTTGCTTTTGATAAATTCCGTTCTTACCTTATTTTGTTTAAAGTGATTGTACACATTGATAATTCTGCTTTGAAATACCTTCTGGCTAAGAACTATTCTAAACCCCGACTGATAAGATAAGTATTACTCTAGAAATTTGACTTGGAGATTAAAGACAAAAAGGGAGTTGAAAATTTTGCAGTAGATCATTTGTCTAGATTGGACAACTCCATTTAAAGCCTTTAAGAGAAATTGAAATTCATGATATTTTTCCTAGTAAACAACTGTTATGGATTGAGAGTAAAACTTTATCTTCTCCTTACTTTCCTGACTTTGCTAATTATTTTACTGCAGGAATTATTCTAAAAGAATACACTTTGCAACAGAGAAAGAAATTTCTCTCAGATGTGAAGTATCACTTTTGAAAGGATCCCTTCATTTTTCATTGTTGTGCAGATTATATCATTAGAAAGTGTGTGGATCAAGATGTGGCAAGGCCATTATTTGCCAGTGTCATGAGGGACCAGTAGGTGGGTAGTATCAAGCTAATGGAATTGCAAGAAAAGTCCTAGAATCTGGATTTTATTGGCCTATAATTTTCAAAGACGTATAGAGGTTTGTATCAAAAGACAGGTAACATCTCTAAAGCCCATAAAATACATTTATCAACCTTCAAAATGTGCGAGGTATTTAATTGTTGGGGTATTGACTTTATGGGAGCATTCCCTAATTCTTTTAGCTATAAATATATCTTAGTGGCTGTAGATTATGTATCAAAATAAGTTGAGGCCCAAGCATTGCCAACTAATAATGCAAGGAAAGTTGTCCATTTTCTTAAATTTTTTTTTGCTCGATTTAGAGTTCCGAGGGCACTCATAAGTGGTAAGGGAACACATTTCTACAATGCCCAATTAGAAAATACACTACTTCGCCTTGGTGTTATTCATAAACTTGAAACTCTATATCACCCTCAAACTATTGGTCAGGTTGAAGTAGTCAATAAAGAGCTTAAGACTTGGTTTGGTTGGAGTGAAAATAGGAAGGAAAAGGGGAGAGGAAGTAAATGAGGAGGTAAGATTTACCTCATTTGATTGGAGTGTAAAGAGAGTAAAAACTAAATGTGGAAGCGGAGTGGTTCCCCTCCACATAAGCAAATCTCTCCATTTTGATTTGGACAGAAATCACATTTACTTCTTATTTTCACCCCAACCAAATAGGATGAAAGTAAATACATTTACTTTCCCTAGTGTAAGTAAAATATACCACTCATTCTCCCCTTTCCTCCCCCCCCTCCTTCACGAACCAAAACAAGCCTAAGCGAATTTTAGAGAAGAGAATTAGTCATACAAGGAAGGATTGAAACAAGAAATTGGATGGTGCTTTATAGGCATACAAAACAACTTATAAGACTCCCTTTAGGCACCATCCTTTATAGATTGATCTTTGAAAAATCTTATCATTTACCTGTAGAGATAGAACACAAGGCATTCTGGGTAATCAAGATGGTGAATTTTGATCTTGATTTTACAAGAGCAAAGAGATTTCTTCAACTGAATGAACTTGATGAGTAGAGTAATGAAACTTATGAGAACCATAAGATGCACAAGGAAAACGTTAAGCAATGGCATGATAATCATATTTTACCAAACTGGGAATTCAAGGAGAGTGACCAAGTGTTGCTTTGTAATTCAAGATTGAGATTATTCCTTAGGAAGTTGAAATTAAGATAGTCTGGCCTATTTGTGGTGAATAGAATTTTTCTTTATGGCACTGTAGAAATTATCTATCCAGAAAAAGAGACATTTAAAGTAAATGGAAACAGATTGGAACTCTATTTTGGAGAGGAAATTGGAGATTTAGAAAGGGCTTCATCCATCCTATATGCTGTGGACACTCCAATTGTTTAATCAAAATTTTCTTTACCTTGTTTGTCCTTTTACTCAGATTTTTTTATATTAATTAGGATCACATTTTAGTATTTTGTTATTTTATTTCAATTTCAACACTTTAGCGATTTATTTTGATATATCTTACTTATTTGGTGATTATCTTTGGATTAATGTAGAGAATTATAGTTTTCTTAAGGAATAATGTGTTAGGTATTTCAGACTCGTATCGTATACAGCGCAACAGAAAATAAAACGAGATACCCTCCCAAGACCGGTCTATGTGTGGAAAACAAGATATAAAGAGAGTAAAGGTAACGAATTTTACCTTTGGATGATCGTCCGAAGAACAAAAAAATTTCTTCTTCAAGTTGAGGCGCAATCCAACAATCCTCGTGATTAACCTCCACGTGAGTTGAACATCTAACTACTATAATCACACTGTTTAATTATCTCTAATAGTAATCCACACAGAGGGTACACTTAAGTACCAAAATTTCCTGTGCTGGTAGAAAAGAAAGGCGGCTAGGGTTCTTTGATCAAGATCAAATCGAGGGAGATAGAGAGAAGAGAGAATGTTCGTGGCTGTTGTTTTGTGTGTTGTTCAGCTAGGATTTTTCCTATGTTACATATACTATATTTTACACGAAATTTTTCTCCCAAAACTGAGAATTCTAATCCTATTAGAATTCTCTAATTGTAATTGGAAATATCAAGTTCTCACAATTACAACTTGGACCACAAATTATAACTCACAACAACTTCTTTTTCTCTCAATCAACCCTACTATGTTATCAAATAACATCTTGAGTATATAATCATTTATTGTGTGTAACTTATTAGGTTTCCCAGTCAATTGGTAGCGAATATGAATTAATCCAAATGTCTTTGAGATTAATAATCCATAATTAATTAGAATTACTCATATTAATTCTAATCAGGATTGGTTTATTAATTCATCAATTAATAAACCCATATTCCCAAATCATGAGCGGTATCTAGCAATACATCATGACCACCAAAGAGTTCAGGAAGTCAAGTGGCTTGACATGAACCATTCAATAACAAATTTCAGTGCAATTAACTCCTTTCACCATACAATATCTCATTCAATTTGGAGTACGAAATTAGTGCCAACTCCCTTCAGAAATAATTCTGACCCAAATATAATAGTACTTGTATCAGGAACCAACTACTCTAGATGTGTATCAATTGGAACTATTTTCAATACACAATTGCCTTGGCCAAGGACTTCTCCAGTAGTAATTCTTATAAGTGGCCGTGAGATATTCGCCTATACTATTAGGAGTGGTGAATCCTTTATTGACCCTCTCAACTACTTTCGTTTACCTCACAATGTACCCAATATCTATCCCATAGGCGGCCCTCGATCAAGCTCTGGAGATTGGAATCAAAGTACAATACTCAGCAAACAAAGTACCTTGGAGATCTCAAGTCTAAGGATACTTGTACGTTTGCTATATTGAGATTATATCACTGGCACTACATAGTTATCCATGTGATTATCTCAAAGTTAGGTCATCCAATGAACTTGTTCCATTAACAAGCATCAATGTATTAACTTTGAGTATCTCAATACTCACGGATATAAGAACCACCGCCTGATCAAATCAGGAAGTCTAACATATGCTAGTCTTAACGCATTAATGATGTCACGTCTCATTAATACTATGACTAGGGACTATTTAAGTACTAACACCATATAGTATAGTAGGAATCTCATATCATGATCTCTATCGTGAGTTTCTTAATACAGTATTGTACTAGGGACTTTATCGAATAGTTATATTACTTAAAGTAAACAAAAGAAACTGTAAGATAAATAATGCCTTTTATTAAAAAAAAATGTGTCATATACAATGTACAAGTGATTGCCTCTAGGGCACAACACTAACAAACTCCTACTTGCACTACAGCCAATTATTCATGTATCTAATACCGAATGACTCAACATGACAATCATATTTCTTTTGGGATAGTACTTTCGTAAGTGGGTCAGCTATGTTCTCATCCGTGGGAACTTTCTCTATCTTTATTTCCTTAGCTGCTTCAGAAGCGGCTATGTACTCAGCTTCTATCGTAGAGTTGGCAATAGTCTCTTGTTTGAAACTTTTCCAACTTATTGCCCCTCCGCAAAACGTAAGCACGTAGTCGGATTGTGATTTGAAATCATCTTTGTCAGATTGAAAACTGGTATCAGTATACCCATTTATTTTCAAATCACCTTCTCCATATACCAAAAATATATCCTTAGTCCTTCGTAAGTACTTTAGAACATTCTTTACAGCCACCCAATGACTCTCACCAGGGTCAGATTGGTATCTGCTCGTCAAATTGAGAGCATAAGATACATCGGGCCTAGTACATATAATAGCATACATGATAGATCCAACTGTCGAGGCATATGGAATCTTACTCATGTGATCTCTTTCAACTTGTGTCTTGGGAGACATTGACTTTGAAAGGCTTACACCATGTGACATGGGTAAGAATCCTTTTTTGGATTGATCCATGTTAAACCTCTTTAGCACTTTATCTTTGTATGTAGACTGTGAAAGACCAAGCAACCTTTTGGATCTATCTTTATAGATCCTTATTCCAAGAATATAGGTTACTTCTCCAAGGTCTTTCATGGAGAATTGTTTGGACAACCAAAGTTTAATTATTTGCAAGATAGGTATATCATTTCCTATTAGCAATATGTCATCTACATAAAGCAGTAAGAAAATGATTGCACTCCCACTAACGTTCTTGTATACACAAGGCTCATCCATATTTTGAATAAAACAAAACTCTTTGATTGTTTCATCATAATGGATATTCCAACTCCTAGAAGCTTGCTTAAGTCTATAAATAGACCTTTGCAGCTTACATACCTTTGTGCTATCATTGGATGTGAAACCCTCAAGTTGTGTCATATACACTTCTTCAGTCATATTTTCATTTAGAAAAGTTATTTTCACATCCATTTGCCAAATCTTATAATCATAATGAGCAGCAATGGCTAGGAGTATTCTGATGGATTTTAACATGGTTATTGGCGAGAAGGTTTCATCATAGTCAATACCATGTTGTTGACGATAACCCTTCGCAACTAGTCGTACTTTATAGGTAACTAAGTTACCATCCATGTCTGTTTTTTTCTTAAAAACTCACTTACACCCAATAGGTTTAATTCCTTTAGGTGGATCAACCAAAGTCCATACTTGGTTGTCGTATATGGAATCCATCTCTGACTTCATGGCCTTAAGCCATTTGCCAGATTCTAAACTGTTCAGAACATCCTTGTAGGTAGTAGGTTCATCTTCATCTATGAGCAATACGTCATTGTGATCACTGATGAAAAATCCATATCTCTCAGGTGTCACACGTATCCTATTAGATCTACGAGGTTCTTGTGTATTAGAAAGTTCATCTATTCTCTCAATAGATGTGGGCTTAGACGGTTGATCCTTGTTTGTTTTTTTTTATGAACTTCACTAAGTTTAATCTTACTCCTATGTCCCCTTTGAGCATGTGCTCCTTCTCTAAGAAGACGGCATGCTTCGAAACAAACAATTTGTTTTTGGAGGGTAAATAGAAGTAATATTCGAAAGATTCTTTTGGATATCCCACAAACAAATATTTGTCAGACTTACTATCAAGTTTGTCTGACTGTGGTCTTTTAACAAAGGCAGGACAACTCCATACTCGCAAGTGAGATAACTTTGGTCTCTTATTAAAGAACATCTCAAATGGGGTAGTATCAACCGACTTTGTCGGAACTCTATTTAGTATATAAACAGAAGTTTCTAGTGCATACCCCCAAAACGATTTTGGGAGGTCTGCAGAAGCCATCATGGTCCGTACCATGTCCAGAAAGGTTCGATTCCTTCTCTTAGATACACTATTATGTTGAGGTGTATGTGGTGGAGTCCATTGAGATAATATCTCATTGTCTCTAAGATAACTCAGGAACTCTTGGCTCTAGTATTCTCCTCCTCGATCAGATCTTAGAGTCTTTATACTTTTGCCAAGCTGTTTCTCTATTTCATTCTTGAAGTCTTTGAACCTTTCGAAGGCCTTAGATTTATATTTCATTAAATGCAAACATCCTATCGTGAGAAATCATCGATAAATGTTATGATATAATTATAACTTTCTCTTGCTTGTATTGGCATTGGGCCACATACATTAGAATGTATGAGTTCTAATGACTCATTGGCCCGTTCTCCTTTTCCTGGAAAAGGAGTTTTAGTCAATTTACTAAGTAAACAAGACTTGCATGTGCCATATGATTCATAATCAAATAACCCTAAGTCACCAAGTTTGTGTAACTTAGAAACACGATTTTCGTTTACATGGCCCAAATGACAATGCCATAAGTAAGAGGTGTTAGAGTTATCCATTTTAAATTTCTTATTGTTTATATTGAGAATTTGATTATCTAAGTCTAGAATATATAAACCATTAACCAAAGTTGCTGAACCATTGTGAATATCATTCAAAGAAAAAGAACAACATTTATTCTTAAATATTAAATGAAATCCACATAAGTCTAAACACGCAACTGAGATAATGTTTTTCATTAAAACTGGTACATAACAACAGTTTTGCAGTTTTAGAATTAATCCCGAAGGCAGGTTCAGCTCGTATGTCCCCATAGCAAGTACAGTAACATTTGCCCAATTTGCAGTACGTAGGTCCACATCGCCTTTCTCTAGCCTTCTACTATTCTTTAGCCCCTACAAGTTATTGCACAAATGTGATCCACATTCGGTATCTAATACCCATATCTCATTTCTAAAGGCAGTATTTATCTCAATCATAAACATACTTGGAGTAGAAGTAGAAGTGCTTGTAAGATTCTCCTTTTGTTTTTTGTCTTTAATGGTCTCCAAGTAGGCTTTGCAGTTACGCCTCCAGTGGCCCATCTTACTACAATGATGGCATGGGCCATTGGTTGCTGCGTCCTTCTTATTCACACCACCTTTGGGCTTCATGGGAGCATTCTTCTTCTTCTTTTGAATTTTCTTCTTAGAAGAGGAAGATTCTACCATTAAAACTGCATTAGAATCCTTCTTTATAGAGGACTCCGTAGTTTTGAGAAGATTTATCAATTCAGGAATGGTGGACTCAATCTTATTCATCTGATATCACAAATTGTGAGAAACTATTAGGTAATGACTAAAGAGTTAAGTCAACACTTACGTCATGATTTATCGCAAACCCAAGAGATTCAAGCTTCTCTATCAAGCCTAGCATTTTCAGCTCATGAGTGGCCACAGAAGAACCCTCTGCCATTTTGCAACGAAATAGTTGCTTCGAGATATCATATCTCTCAGTTCTGGCTTGGGCATCAAACAACTCTCGAAGATGTAAAATGATCGATTGAGTATCCATATGCTCGTGCTGTTTTTGCAACTCAGGAGTCATGGATGCCAACATAATACATGATGCTATATCACTATCCTCCTTGTGTCTCTTGTGGATAGCATGCTCATCAGTATGAGCATCTTGAGCTAGTGGTGGTGGAATAGGAGCATCTAGCACGTAGAGCAACTTTTCAGATTTCAGAACGATTCTCAAATTTCTATATCAGTCGAGATAGTTTGATTTGGTTAACTTGTTGGTTTCTAAGATGCTATGTAAGCTTAGGTTTGTTGACATGATGCAAGTGACCTAGATGTAAAGATAGAAAGCATTAGCTACTTGTATATGCACATGATATGCAAATAATTAGTACTTTAATTAAGCGCATTTTTACTCCACTATTTTACTCAAATTAATAGCCGCCACTACTAATTCGGGAAAGCCTATTGGAAGCTTTCCTAGTGGACCGGTATCCAAATTCCTCAAGAGTAACCTTAGGTTTGCCCAACAAGCTATCCTTGAGTTCATTGGTAGGTATCTAATACCAATTACATCGTATGTAACTACCGGATCATTGGGTGATTAACAGCTTTTAATTTTAAAGTCTTTTGGGCTACCCCAACTTTTTCTCTAAATTTCTTTATGCTTGAGTTTGCCCAACCGGGATAAAGAATTTAGTTAAACCCGATCCATTAATCAGGAATTTAATTCCATAGCTTGAACATATCCAATGTCATGTAGGCTTGGGTTTGCCAACAACCTGATTTCGAAAAAGGACTCTCGTTCTTATTATATTAATAGAAGGAATTATGTTTAATATTAATTTAGGGATTTGTTCCTTTTAGTGATTTCGTTGAATGACATGCATAAAAATCAATAAATTACACAATTGATAATCATGGTAATAAAGCGATTACGTGGTATGGTTATGGACTTTTCCTAAATTAATTTCTTTGAGCCATAAAAGAAATTAATATAGTTAACCCTATGTGTTCATGCATGATTTAAGCAGAAAGTCTTACCTTCTCGCCTTGTTTTGGTCGCCATCTCCAGAATAGAATAATTCTACTCATATTTAACCTATGTAAACTAATTACATAATTTCCTAAAGAGAGAAAACCTCGAGTTACATTCAAGGGGAGTTAGATGAGAAGAGAATTACACAAGAACTTTAGAGAAGATAGGACACGCAAGCCCTATTTCATAAAGACCAAAACTGTAAAATGCATGAACAGATATAATTGGTTTTTGTCCATAACCATCCACCATGCCATTGATTATGCTTAAACAAAATAATCATATACTTTTATCATTCCAAAATCCCTATTTTGGAAAGACAAAATAAATTCTAAAATCACCATTTTAGAAAGATACACTAATTTTAGATTTTCAAAATCATTATTTTGAAAAACAAAATTGTTTGTATCAAAACTAATTTTGAGAAAATGATTTTGGGTCCCATTTCTCATCAAATGAGATTTTTCCCTTTCAAAATTCTATTCCAGAATTTTTTTTAAAAAAAAAAATACCTGGAAGTCGCAAATAGAGCAGAACCAGCGCCGGTTTGGAAGCCGGAGCCGGCACTGGCTCTGTTCTGGTTTTAAAAAAAAAAATTTCATTTCCAAAACTGATTTTTGGACATTACGAACAGAATGGAACCAGCACCAGCTTGGAGGCCGGAGCCGGCACCACGTGTATTCTGAAACAATGGCGGTGATTTTTCAAAAAATTCCAGAAACAATTTCTGGTGCTTTCTTCTTCTGCAAATTTTCAGTGAGAACAATTCTCAGCAGTATTTTCTATTTTGAAGCTCTAAACAACAATCAATTTGTTAGTTTAAATAAAATCAAAACGAAAAATTAAGATGAAACGGAGGGCAACATCCATGTTGCAAGAAAACATTTTTCCTACAAAAATTTTCAGCACCAAAGAAAGCATCTTTTCGAAATATACTGTGACTTGTACGCAATTATATTGTGCTACAGACCTAATCCATAATGATCGAAACGAATTCGACTCGAGTGAAAACGATTTTCACAATAAACAAAGACAAACACGAAAATAGTTTTTCTTGCCAAAACAATATTCGTAGACCACACATAGCATGTCTTTGATACCACTGTTGGGTATCTCAGGCTCGTATCGTATATGACGCAATGAAAAATAAAACAAGATACCCTCCCAGGACTCGTCTATATGTGGAAAACAAGACATAAAGAGAGTAAAGGTAATAGCTTTTACTTTGGATGATCGCCCGAAGAACAAAAAAATTTGTTCTTCAAGTTGAGGCGCGATCCAGCAATCCTCGTGATCAACCTCCATGTGAGTTGAGCGTCTAACCACTATAATCACAGTGTGTGATTATTTCTAACAGTAATCCACACAGAGGGCACACTCAAGCACCAAAATTTCTTGTGCTAGCAGAAAAAGATGGCGGCTAGGGTTCTTTGATCAAGATCAAATCGAGAGAGATAGAGAGAAGAAAGAATGTTCATGGCTATTGTTTTGTGTGTTGTTCAGCTAAGGTTTTTCGTGTGTTACATATAATATATATTACATGAAATTTGTTAGGGATATGCCCTAGAATCAATTTGTACTTATACTATTGTCATTATGTTTTATATAATAATATGAGGCTTTCCTTTCCATGAATAGTGAGTTTTGTTTTGTGGTCATCAAGTACGTGACTTGATAGTAAAACCCTACAATAAATACAATGACTATTTTAAAATTGTCCCTAATCGATTATTATTATTGGAATAATAATAAATTAAGATTAGTATGTTTGTGACTTGATGGCTATGTTTTACTGGCCATGGATATTTGTGATATCGAGTCAAGACATAAATAAATGTTAAAGAACATTGTATTGGACATGACCCATTGTGAGAGTACTTCATGGAATATGTCATAAATACTTTCTAGCCATAATAATATTGCAAGTCCTTCGACCTAAATTCATCATAGTTTCCTACTTGATAAATTCTATATTTTGACATTGTCTAAAGTTGTCTTTAACAAGATAATAAATTAGACTACTGTTGGATATAGAATAAATCAAGGAGAGGAATATGATTGATTGTGAAAGAATTTGTCCTTCTCAATTATGGGAGAGATATCCATGGGCCCCTTGTTAAGTTAGACTGTTAAAAATGCATGGCCGTACTCAAATATATCAATCTAAGATATTGATATCATTTGTTTGAACAGTCTACTATGAAGTCAAGAAATAATTGATTAAGCTTAATAAGGATGACATGCTCCGTGCCTTATGCTTAATCTGGATATCGTGTGACAAAAGGACTAAATATAAAATTATGGTTTGGTTCAAAGAGATCACCGATCTTCATTTAACCTGGATAGTTATAATGTTTTGCTAGAAATCGCTTATAACTTGTGGGCCATTTAAATATGATTTAGGCACACTACCAGTGTTAAATGAACCTATAGGGTTACACAATAAGCGAACTTGTTAGGTTATTTTTCTGGTGACCAGATTCGATGAATCTGGAAATATGTCTAAGTTAATCGTACTTAGAAAATTTACCAGATACAATGAATCTGGAAATATGTCCACATTCGATGTATTTGGATGATGTCCAGCTTATAAGAATCTGACTCGGTAAATTAATTATTTAAATTACCGAGATAATGACAGAATCTTATCATATCAGTTTTAATTTAATTTGAATTTAAATTAGAATATGATAAGATATTATTAGGGTTGGATTCTAAGAGGTTCGGGGGTTTTTAAAAAAACCCTAGCCGTCTTTTCAATAGTCCAATTTTTCAGTTGAGAACATTCGTGCCATTCTCTACCAGAAGAGGAAAAAAAAATCTCTCAAACCCTAGGTGCTAGCACTCCTCGGGTATCGAGTGAGTTCGCGGTGTGTATCCGATAGAGGACGTTCGCATACTGCAGCGTCTGGTGATTGTTCGGGTTGAACGTACAACATCGCAATCAGAATCGAAGGATTTTAGATTACAGCAACCAGAGGTAATTCTTAAACCTTAGATCTTCTTAATCGTTTACTTGGGTCATCGGGAGGGATTCGTGGATGTTTTTCGCATTTAGGAGTCCACGAATTCTAACAAAATTTTCCTCCCAAAACTGAGAATTCTAATCCTATTAGAATTCCCTAATTGTAATTGGAAACATTAAGTTCTCACAATTAAAACTTGGACCACAAATTATAACTAATTATAATTTATCCACAACAACTTATTTTTCTCTCAATCAACCCCACTATGTTATCAAATAACATTTTGAGTATATAATCCTCTATTGTGTGTGACCTATTAGGTTTCCCAATCAATTGGTAGCGGACATGAATTAATCCAAATGTCTTTGAGATTAATAATCCATAATTAATTAGAATTACTCCTATTAATTCTAATCAGGATTGGTTTATTAATTCATCAATTAATAAACCTATATTCCTAGATCATGAGCGGTATTTAACAACACATTATGACCACCAAAGAGTCCAGGAAGTCAAGTGGTTTGACATGAATCCTTCAATAACAAACTTCAGTGCAATTAACTTCTTTCACCATACAATATCTCATTCGGTTTGGAATACAGAATTAGTGCCAACTCCCTCCAGAAATAATTCTGACCCGAATACAATAGTACTTGTACTAGGAACCCACTACTCTAGATGTGTATCAATTGGAACTATTTCCAATACACAATTGCCTTGGCTAAGGACTTCTCCAGTAGTAATTCTACAAGTGCCCGTGAGATATTCGTCCCTACTATTAGGAGTAGTGAATCCTTTATTGACCCTCTCAACTACTTTCGTTTACCTCACAATGTACCCAATATCCATCCCATAGGTGGCCCTCAATCGAATTCCAGAGATTGGAATCAAAGTACAATACTCAGCAAACAAAGTACCTTGGGGATCTCAAATCTAAGGATACTTGTACATTTGCTATATTGAGATTATATCACTGGCACTAAATAGTTATCCATGTGATTATCTCAAAGTTAGGTCATCCAATGAACTTGTTCCATTAACAAGAATCCATGTGTTAATTTTGAGTATCTCAATACTCACGGATATGAGAATCACCGCCTGATCAAATCAGGAAGTCTAACACATGCTAGTCTTAACGCATTAATGATGTCCTGTCTCATTAATACTATGACTAGAGACTATTTAAGTACTAACACCATACAGTGTAGTAGAAATCTCATATCAAGATATCTATCATGATTTCCTTAACATAGTGTTGTACTAGGGACTTTATCGAACAGTTATATTACTTAAAGTAAACAAAAGAAACTGTAAGATAAATAATGCATTTTATTAAAATAAAATGTGTCATATACAATGTACAAGTGATTGCCTCTAGGGCACAACACTAACATAATGATCTTCTCTTCTTGCCAATCACATTGAGCATCGAATCACTTGGGGAGTATTACTTTCATTTTTTTCTCTTCATTGTTATTTTCAGTCCCATTGTATACATATACATTGCACACCATTTTGGCCAATGAGAATATTGACTATTTTAAGTGTAGGGGAGAGATTAGAGTATATTATTTGTAAGATCATTTATGGGTTTTATTCATGGTTTGAAAATTAGTTTGTAAAAATTTAAGTTAAACTTTTTTCAATTTTTGGCCTATATTGACCCACATTTGGAATTACTATTCTTTTTCTCTTGGCATGAGTATTTGGAATGAGTTTATTTTGACTGGATATTCTTAGGTAATTTTATACATTTGATGTGATATTGTCATTGCATTTAATATGGGACTACTTGGTGGCCCTATTGGGCATGCCAAAAAAGAGGTATTGACTCTGAATTTCACAGTTTGGTTGTCAAGTCAATGACTGGCCGAACTGACTTAAATATAACCGGACTGGCTGATGGTAGCATTTGGCTAGTCGAGTATTTCACGCTTTTTATTATTTCTACTACGCAATTATATTTGGGAAATTATACGGGAAATTGAGGATCAAACGAGAAGGTCTCTTGGAGCAATCCAAAAAGCCTCTAAGTAAGCTTAAGTTGTGAAATGAATGTAATAAACAGGTGGAATTGGAAGGAATGAACTGGAGATCAAGAGTAATACCCCGAGAGTACAAACACTTGGTAATTTGAAAAACAACTTGGTTAGATTTGATTGAAAGCTGTCAAAATACATAAGCTTAAAGGAAAGTTGTAAAAAAGGTAATAAAACAAGCTTTCAAAATGAAATTAAGGAATGAAATATGCTCTTGAGATGATTTCTTGATGTCCTTTTCTTCTGCTCGTCTTCTCACTTTTATAGGTAGAATTCCTTGGTTCCCAAACTTCCAGGTCACATTTCTATGATCTAAAATGGAGAAAATAGAAATTGTGACTGTTCTTTTTTATTCCATGATCATTAATGGTAGAGTGAGGAATTTCTTGAAAAGAAATCCGTGCATTATTCCCTCTATAACTGACTTTCTTAAAGATAGGAGGGGCTCTAAAGTCAAAACTCCTGATCATGGCTAACTTCCTTAAGGATAGTGAAAAATCTTAGGGGGGGGTGAATAAGGTTTTTGACAAATTAAAAAAAAAAAAAAACTCTTGAATAAAATCTGTTTTGAGAAGGAAATATTCTTCGAATTTTTAACAAACAACACTTGCAACAACGAAAGCTTTTCAGAATGACTTAAGGAATATCTAAACTTAGAATAAGATAAGATACACGATGCAATTAATGCTGGATTGAAAATGGGTTGGTGAGAGCCTTTAAAGATTTCTTTAAGGAACAAAGAAAATTTGAGCTAGGATGATTGTAGCAGATTCAAAAATAAATGCAGATAGATATAACAAGGGATTTATTGTGGTTCGATCTACCAAGATCTACATACATTACATTAAGCTTATACTTAAGGATTTTCAACCAGATTTCATTCACCCAACTCAATGGTATCAATCTGTACGAAATACAAGAGAAGATTACCATACTTGGTTTTCCAAAACCTCTCAATTAATCAACAAATCAAGGTTTACCCCAAATGAATTTTACACCATAAACTTGATACACAAAGATGATTGAAGATAAATGAAATAAAAGTGGCTCACTTTTTTGAGCATATATACACGAAGAATAAGCTCAAATACTTTTACCTTTTAGACATAGTTTGATTTTACTTTGAAGCACTATGATAAAGGAGATTTTTGTTTTCTATAGAGTAAGAGTATTTCTTAGAAGGATTGGACAAAAATCTACTTTTGAATCGAGTTTTGAAACCTTTTATAGACGGATAAAGTGAAGTTCCAACGGTAAGTTTTCGCTGTCAGAATTACCAGAGTTTTGGACTCAAGTTTTGGATGATGGTGCATCCAGAAAATAAGTCCAAAATGTCAATTTTTTAGGCAGAATTGATTTGATACTGTTCATAGGATTTTGGACGAATCTTTTGGATGCAGGTTCACCCAAATCACTCAATCCAAAATTCTGAGGATCTAAAACTTTGACATCTTTTTATTTTAGTGTTTTAAGATGGAATTAAATTGAATCATAAGGTAAAGAAGACATAGAAATTTACACAGAGAAATACCTTTATAAAGATTCCTAGTCAAGGTTCTTCCATAATGGATTCTTGGTATGCAACCTCTTAAGTTTGATCTTCTTTTTGATTTTTCATTCTCGAACTCTATTGCTTCAAGAGTTTCTTGCTTGGTAATTCAAATTGCACGCATTGAAAGAACTAAGGTCAAACTGTTGAGATTCGTGGACTCCTAAACGCGAAAAACATCCACGAATCCCTTTCGAGGATCCAAGTAAATGATTAAGAAGATCTAAGGTTTACATAATTACCTTTTTGTTTGGCGTAATCGAGATCCATCGATTCTGATTATGCTATTGTACGTGCAACCCGAACGATCACTAGACGCTACAGTGTGCGAACGTCTTCTATAGGATACACACGGCGAACTGACTCGTTACCCTGAGAATGCTAGCACCTAGGGTTTGAGAGGGTTTTTTTTTTTTTTTTTTTTTTTTTGGTGAATGGAGGCACGAATATTTCCAACAGAACAGGGCTCTTGAGAAAACAGCTAGGGTTTTCTTAAAAAATTCCCGAACCTCTTAAAGTCCAATTATGATAATATCTTATCATAATTTAATTTAAATTCAAATTAAATTAAAACTAATATGATAAGATTCTGCCATTATCTCGATAATTTAACTAATTAATTTATCAAGCCAGATTCTTATAATCTGGACATTATCCAGATATATCGAATGTGGACATATTTTCAAATTCATTGTATCTGGTAAATTTTCTAAGTTCGATTAACTTAGACATATTTCCAGATTCATCGAATCTGGTTACCAGAAAAATAACCTAACAAGTTCGCTTATTGTGTGACCCTATAGGTTCATTTAACATTAACAGTGTGCCTAAATCATATTTAAATGGCTCACAAGTTATAAGCGGTTTCTAACAAAATATTATAACCATCCAGGTTAAATGAAGATCAGTGATCTCTTTAAACCAAACCACAATTTTATATTTAGTCCTTTTGTCACACGATTTCAGATTAAGCATAAGGCACGGAGTATGTCATCCTTATTAAGCTTAATCAATTATTTCTGGATTTTATAGTAGACTGTTCAAACAAATGATATCAATATCTTAGATTGATATATTTGAGCACGACGATGTATTTTAATAGTCTAACTTATCAAGAGGCCCATGGATATCTCTCCCATAATTGAGAGGGACAAATTCCTTCACTATCAATCATATTCATCTCCTTGATTTATTCTATATCCAACAGTAGTTTAATTTATTATCTGGTTAAAGACAATGTCAAAATATAGAATTTATTATAAGAATATTTACATTCTTATAAAAAATATTCTTTTACTCTCACAGTGGGTTATGTCCAATACAATATTTTCTAACATTTATTTATGTTTGACTTGATATCACAAATTTTCATGACCAGTAAAATATAGCCATCGAGTCACAAACATACTAATCTTAATTTATTATTGTTACAATAATAATAATCGATCAGGGACAGTTTTAGAATAGTCATTGTATTCATTGCTAGATTTTACTATCAAGTCACGTACTTGATGACTACAAAACAAAATGCACTATTAATGAAAAGGAAAACCTCATATTGTTATATAAAACATAACGACAATAGTATAAGTACAAATTGACTCTAGGGCATATCCCTAACACAAACATGTCCTATTACATGTAGATCACACAAGTTAGTCTTTATGAATGTTTGTCATAAGTTAAAACATAGGAGAACGCCCTTAGAGCTTACAATCTCCTCCTTTTTGAGTGATGACAAACTTGATGGGATTGTGATATATAGAAAATGATATGTACAGTACGGACATGTTAGACCGTGAGAAATAAGAATATTTTTTATTGAAATATAATCTCTCATCATAGGACTCAAAGAATGCTTATGAGATTAAGATAGAAAATTAAAGTATATACTCATAAACATGGTTCAATAAGCATATGGCCCAACTAACCTCCATATCCTCATTCCTTCCATCATATGACTATTCCTTAAGAGAATAGTCGTAGTAAAAATTGTATAAATATATACACAAGGAGGTATAGTAAATAAATCCTAAGATGAGAAGTCCCCCTTAATATGTGCATATTTGAACATATGTAAAGTATGAGATTTAGAAGTGTGATTTTTAGAGAAAACTGGATTCAACTTTTGGACGCCCAAAATGTGTATCCAAAACAAGATGAGAGAGAGTTTGAAGCTTTTAGACTTAAGGTTTTGAATGTCCAAAACATGTGTTCAAAATAAAGTAAAGTTTAAGATAGAAACAATCTCCTTTATAAAACTCAGTTTTGGACTGAATTTTTGGATCAAGAAAGTGTATGTCCAAACCCCCCTGTATAAGTGTAGGAAACAACGAGTTTTTATAAATTTTGATCCACCCTAATTTTCTCAAGAAATTTCAAACTTTCAAGAGAGGTTTTATGAAATGAGAGATATACGAATAGCTATCTTTATCATCTGAGATTTTTAACAAGGAGCATGTCATAACTGTTTCAAAAATCGGTTTGAGCAACAACCATATCATGATAGCTTTTGGAATCAAATAGACCAGCAGTTCCAATTTTAATAAGACCTTTATACATAAAAACATCTTTAATTGGAAGCATGATACCAAACTAGTTTTCATTGAGTTACTTTAAGTCTTTTGGACTTCAGCAAACTATGATCACAATTATTTAGAAATCACAGATCATAAACTAATAAAATTTTCACAGCATGTTGGTTTAATCAATTTTAAATCCCGACATGAATTTCATAGAGAGAATCACAAGATCTTAACAATATCCAGACTCAGCATATAGCAAAACATCAATTTAGAGCACAAAACCGCACAACCATCAGTTTATCCGGTATTAGTTTAATCAGTGCAAAATAAGAATTAGACTACTTAAAGATAGTCAACAATTAATCAGCAATGCAGAGTTAATAATATAGCCACAGAGAGCATAGCACAATAACATAATATGGTGCTTAATTAAATTGACGCCATTTTTCCCCAGTGTAAGTGCACACTTACATATCCATACTTGCCCAATCACATTAATCCTAGCACAACAATCACAATTCAGCCAACACAACAAGCAGCCAGCGCAATAAGCGCAACCCAGCACAACAATCACAATCTAACTACCTACCATCCAACTAGCTATCATGTTTCTCTCCCTTTTGTTATCAATCAAAATGGAGAGTAATCAGTTAATATATGAAGCAGTGATAATTATATATATATGAAGCATTTAAAAGTTGAGTAGAGATTGTAGTTTAATAATAGAAAATAAATTGTTCAAATGTTGGGGCAAAAAATAAAAATTGTTCAAGAAAGCAGAAAGAATTGGTTTTGGTAGAGGTCGGTTGGAGTTTAGTCTACTGATCCGGTCATTCAAGAAATGTGAACTATCTCAATCTTAACCCGATACCTTTTCTGGAGTGTTGTCTAGCAAGCCTACTTGATATCTTCTTGACTGCCACACGTTTTTGTCTTTTCCTAGATGAGACACCAAGTTCAGAGGGTGCAGGGGGTGCTACATCTTCCTGATATAGGGATTTTTCTTTACCTTACGCAGGGACTGTCACTTCCTTAGCAGCTTGCTGTTTTGTTGTTGTTTCTTCGGCCTTAGGGACTGGTTTCTCTGCAGATACCTTTGCCAGAGATGGTGCTGATGGAGCAGACACCAGTTATTCATTCTAGCATTTTCCTTCATGACTGTCATCCTATTTTTAAGAGTTTGAATATCTGAACTAAGGCCATCTAATTTAGCAGCCTGGGAGTTAATGCATCTAAAATGCTTTTAGTTAATCCTTTGTCCTGAGTCCGTTGTTTCCCTTTGGCAGAGGATTCTTCCTCAGGTTCTACCTCACTTTTTTTTTACTCCAATAGAAGGGGCACTCTTGCCTTCAACTTTCACTTTTAACACTTTTTTCCTTTCATCACCAGCTACATCACGAAGTAGCTTCCACTCATCTTTCAATCTCATATATCCCATGTGGTCAAACGACTCAAAGCTGTATACATTTATTTTTGAGGGCACAGAGGGGACTAAATTTAAATCAACATTAAAAAGCCTAAACACCTTCGTTAGCAAATTTCCATAAGGTAGTGCCTTGCTAGAGGTGTTTCTAGTCTGTATCATCAATTTGGCAGCAAAAAACCTAAACTTATCTGCCTTCCTTCAGCCAGCGCTAGCATAATTACCATTCCGAAGCTTGGGACCACTATGGTTGAGACCATGTGGTGCAGAATCCTGCCCTCTCCATTCAGTCACTTTATGTTTTTGTCATTAGAGTTCTTGAAACTCCTTCCGCCAGAGAACATTTCTTCAAACTTCTTTAAATTGAACATATCAGTTCCTTCTGGAAATTTATTCATTAGTATTGAATTCCTCCATCTCTAATCTCACACACTCAGTTTAACAGACGGTGGTCAAACTCGATATTTTTACCCTTGACTTTAGAGGTGTACCACCTGATCATAAACACTCTTACAGTTTCCTCTAGTCGCCATTTTCTTAGGTTAGCATAGAATTTCCAAATGAGCGAGGTAAATAGTTTTTAATCAATGGATAGCAGACTTCTCCAACCAACAGATTCAAACATATTTAACATATTTGAAAAATTCAGAAAAGATGCTGGATCTACTCGATAGCAAACAATCACTGTTCGATTTCTCAAAACCCATTCATTATAATCTGATTCACTTTTCAAATCTAAAAAGTAAGGTACCTGGGTTTTGGAACTTTCTTGTTCTGAAGATGATTTAAAGGAGTCATTTTGAGAAGTTGTGAGTTTTGGAGTGATCTATTTTCCTTTTACCGTTACTGATGATTTCTTATTCATTATCGGAGATATTTTTCAGACCTTCTTTGATTTCGGTTTGGTTGATTTTGATGTTTTTGCCATTGTAGTTAGAGGATGAGGGTTTGGACTTTTGATTTTTTAAAGAGAAACTCAGAGGATTTTAAGGAAGAGAGGATGAAGAATGGTCGGTTTCAGCATTCGGGAGAGAGAAATAAGAGAAAGTCTTTTGTGAGTTTCTAGGAAATTGTGAAAGTAAGTACACTCAAATACATTGAAAAAATCATTTTCATCAGAGATTTCAAAAGGTGTCTTGAGAAAAGTGCTAATATTTTAAAATTCAAAATGAAAATCTAGGTGCAATTATTTTAGAAGGAAATACGAAGCATTATAGGTGATTTTGTTTTAGATTCCGACTTGATCCGAAATGTACATCCAAAATGAAAATTCTTCAAGAAAGAGTTTTGGAATGAAATGCTGCGTCCAAAAGCTATGTCTTCAGTGGTTCTGCAAAATAGGAAAAACAATTCTTGTGTAAATATGTCAGTCACATGATCTTTGTAATTCCTAAACCTCTTCTCAAATTATTGAATCTTTCTTCAACCAGAGGTTTTGTAAAGATATCAACGAGTTGTTCATTAGTTGAAATATATTCAACGCATACATCGCCTTTAAGCACATGATTACGGATAAAATGATATTTAACTTCTATATGTTTGGTCCTAAAATGTTGAATATGATTCTTAGTTAGATTAATAGCACTTGTATTGTTACATAATATAGGTACGCAATTAAAATTAAGGTTAAAATCAAGTAGTGTATTTTTCATCCACAAAATTTGTGCGCAGCAGCTTCTAGCTACAATGCATTTGGCCTTGGTTGTGGATAAGGATACACAAGCTTGCTTCTTGCTGTGCCATGACACTAAAAAGTGTCCAAGAAATTGGCAGTGGCTATTGGTGATTTTTCGTTCAACTTCATAGCCCGCATAATCTGTATCGGTATATTCTATAAGATTAAATGTGTTGGTATGAGGATACTATAAGCCATAAACATATATTCCAACTAAATATCTAAGGATGCGTTTCACGACACATATGTGTGATTCTTTTAGACATGATTGAAACTGGGCACAAAGACAAACTAAAAACAAAATATCTAGCTGGCTAACAGTGAGATTGAGTAAACTTTCAATCATACCTCTATACTTAGATTTGTCTACATTCTTACCCTTTTCATCCTTGTGAAGTTTTAGGAAAGTGCTCATAGGTGTGCAGATTTCTTTGGCTTCGTTCATACCAAACCTTTTGAATAATTTCTTAGCATACTTAGCTTGATTTAGGAAGATTCTATCATTGGTTTGTTTGATTTGTAGCCCAAGAAAGAAGTTTAGTTCTCTCATCATACTTATTTCGAATTCTTACTGCATTGTCTTAGTAAACATCTTGCATAAGGAATAATTAGTAGCACAAAAAATGATATCATCAACATAAATTTGAGGAATAAGAAGATCACCATATTTTTCTGAATTAATAAACAGTGTGGTATTGATCAATCCTCTAGAAAAACCTTTTGAGAGCAAGAGTCCACTAAGCCTTTCATACCAAGCTCGTGTGGCTTGCTTTAAACCATAAAGGGCATTTGAAAGCTTGAAAACGTGATTTGGAAAATACACATGAATAAAGCCCAGAGGTTGTTCTACATATACTTCTTACTCAATAAAACTATTTAGAAATACACTTTTAACATCTATTTGATAAAGCATAAAATTTTTGAAAGATGCAAAGGCAAGAAGCATTCTTATGGATTCTAATCTAGCAACGGGGACAAATGTTTCATCATAATCAATGCACTTTTCTTGATTGAATCCTTAGGTAATTAGTCTAGCTTTATTCCTAATAACGGCTCCATTTTCATCAAATTTGTTTCTAAACACCCACTTGGTACCAATAACCGGATGATCAAGTGGTCTAGGGGCAAGTTTCCAAACTTGATTTCTCTCAAATTGGTTCAACTCTTCTTGCATAGCAATTATCCAAAAATCATCATGCAAAGCTACATCAATACAATTGGGTTCTATACTTGAGAGTAGAGCAAAATTTTCTATGAAATACCGTCTAGTTTTTACTCCGCGCTCGGATCACCTATGATTTACTCTTTTGGATGATTGGTTTTGTATTTCTAATCCTTTGGTAATTCTTAATCCGTGAATTCTTCAATTTCTTACTTTCCTTGTTTAGCTTGTAGTTCTTCAAATTCTTCTTCTTTTACATGAGTGTCCAGCGGTAGTACTTTGTGTTGTTCTTTCCCTCTTTCTTTTGAACTTCCTACATCATTATCATCTTACCATGAAGTAGAAATGTTAAATTCATCAAAGAAAACATGTACGAATTTTTTCACATAGTTGTCTTATTGTCCACTTTATATGCATTTTTTTTGGAAGAATATCCAAGGAATATGGACTCATTTGATTTGCTATCAAAATTTGCTAAGATTGTCTTGGGTATTAAGAACAAAACATTTGCGGCCAAATACTTTGAAATAAGAAATTGATGAAGTTTTGTCAAACATAAGCTCAAAGGGTATTTTTCTTAAAAAGGGTCTCAACATCACTCGGTTTACAATATAGCATGATATATTTACAGCTTCAACCCAAAAATATTTTGGAAGGGAGTTTTCACAAATCACGGATCTAACCATTTCTTACAAAGTTCGATTCATCCTCTCAACAACACTGTTTTGTTGAGGTGTTTTAGCTATTGAAAAGTTATGAAATACTCCATTTTCATCACAAAAGTGTGTAAATTCACTATTACAGAATTCTCTACCATTATCACTTCTTATAGAAATCAGTTTGCATCCAATAGAGTTTTGGACGCGCTTGAATAGTTTTGAAAATTCAGAAAAGGTTTCGTCCTTTTGTCTAAGAAATAAAGTCCAAGTGAATCTTGAGAAGTCATCAACTAACACATAAGCATACCTCTTACCACCAAGGTTAGTGGTTCTTGTTGGTTTAAAAAATTCATATGAATTAATTCAAGAGGTTTCGAGGTGGAAATCATTTTCTTGGGTTTGAAAGAAGTTTTGATTTGTTTTTCAAATTGGCATGTATAACAAATTTTACTTTTATCAAACTTCATTTTAGGCAGTCCCTTAACAAGCTTTTTTAAAGATAATTTATTTAGCAAATAAAAGGATACATGGCCTAATTTTTTATGCCAAAGATAGCTATTATTGTCATGCACGGAAAGACATCTACTATCGTGAGTTATAAGATCATTTAGATAGAATACATAAACATTTTTAACACGGTTGGCAGCAAAGATTGTTTAATTATTTGAGCTATCCATGATAGAGCAAGAATCTTTCTAAAAAATAACTTTGCAACTGTTGTGACATAATTGGTTAATGCTAAGCAAGTTATATTTTGACTCATCAATTAATAACACTTGTTTTATAATGGTTGAAGAATCTTTACTAATATTACCTATGCAAAAAATTTTTCCTTTCCTTTTGTCTTCAAAGGTAACGAATCCTTCATTTGTGGTTTGCACATCTTCTAATAAAGCTGCATTTCCAGTTATATGTCTTAAACGTCCGCCATCCAAAAACTACTTTGTGAAGCTCATTTTCTCAAATGAATGTACCTATACATGAGAAGGAAGAGTGATTTTTGGTATCCACATTTTCTTGAAACCATGGGAGTTAGTAGTGTTTCCTCTAACTTTTCAAAATGTTTTTACATCAGATTCCACTTTCTTCTTAACATGATACCTAGATACTTTGTGTCCAGATTTTTTACAATATGTACATAATTTGTGTGTCATATATGATGAGGCAGCTTTTACAAAGCGAGGTTTATGATTTTTATCCTTGATTTCATGCCTATAACCTTGGCCATTTTGATTGCCAGCTAAGTGTTAAGGACCAAGTAATTTTTTCAAGTTGTTCTTGCCATTTGTAAATTTTTCGATGCATGTAGTAAGATCATTAACTCCATTTTTCATATCAACAGACTTGCTAGCTATACCTTCAAGAGAATGGATTTTATTATATAAGTATTCATTTTCTAGAGCATATGTTGGCAGTTTCGTTTTCAGAATCATCAACCTTAGACTCGGACTCATTTTGGTCCCAAATTCCTATTAATTCTTTGCTTTTTTTTGCTTTCAAATCCTTTTTCTTTTTCTTTAGCATCCTGCTTTTCTTTTCTTTAGCAACTGGGTAATCAACAATGAAATGTTCCGTGCTTTTGCATTCATAACATTGAGACTTAAACGCTGAGGTCTGTCCTTTTCTATTTAAACTTTTTCCCTCTTTTGAAGTTTCCTTTAAACATCCTTCTGAATTTCTTCTCAATCATGGCTAATTCTTCAGTGCCTATTTCAATCTTATCACCACTATCCTATTGACTAGTTTTAGCTTCCTCTTTTTCAGCTTTCAGTCCTATTCCCCTTTGACCTTTACTATGGTCATCGGATTCTTGAAATCTCTGAAGTTTCATTTTATGTGTTAGAAGAGACCCAACCAGCTTTTCAGTTGGAAAGGATTTTAAATTCTTAGATTCTTTCACAACTAGAGCTTTCGGTAGGCAATGCATCTAAATTTTTTTGGTTTTGTTCACTAAGGGAATAGACTTTCCCATAAGCGTTAAGTCCATTTCTAATATTTGTAAATCTAGTATGCATATCAGTTATGTTTGTTTGGTTTCATTGTGAACAATTCATAGTCATGAATTAAAAGCCTCAATTTAGATTCCTTAACTTGGTTTATCTCATCGTGGGTGACTTCAAGTAGTCTCCACATATCATGGGCTAAATCACAACTACTAACTCGATATACTCAGTGGCATTAAGGGCACAACATAAAATGTTCATGGCTTGAAAGTTCAATATCATTTTGGTATTGTCTTCAGTATCAAATTCATCACTTTGTTTAGGCACTTTTCTGCCATTAACAAATTTTGACGGGACAAATGGCCCATTCTCAATCAGATTTCACAATTCAAAGTTGATTGAACAAACATAGATTTTTATCCTGTTTTTCCAGAATGTATAATTGCTTCCATTGAATAATGGAGGTCGATTTGTTGAGGATCCTTCAGCATACGAGAGAGCAGATGAGTTTGCCATGAGGATCTTTTCTATAGGTTGTTAGACCGAAAATAGAGTGGACCAAGCTCTGATACCATATGAAAAACCTTAGAGGGCGGTGAATAATATTTTTGACAAATTAAAAAAAAACTCTTGAATAAAATCTGGTTTGAGAAAGAAATATTCTTCGAATTTTTTACAAACAACACTTGCAACAGCGAGAGCTTTTTAGAATGACTTAAGGAATATCTAAACTCAGAATAAGATAAGATGCACGATGCAATTAATGCTAGATTGAAAATAGGTTGGTGAGAGCCTTTAAAGATTTCTATAGGGAACAAAGAAAATTTGAGCTAGGACAATTGTAGTCAATCCGAAAATAAATGCAGATAGATATGACAAGGGATTTATAGTGGTTCGATCTACCAAAATCTACATCCACTACCTTAAGCTCACACTTAAAGATTTTCAACCAGATTTCATTTACCTAACTCAATAGTATCAATCTGTACCAAATACAAAAGAGGATCACCACACTTAATTTTCCAAAACCTCTCAATCAATCAACAAATCAAGGTTCACCCCAAATGGATTTTACACTACAACCTTAATACACAAAGATGATTGAAGATAAATGAAATAAAAGTGGCTCACTTTTTTGAACAGATATACACGAAGAATAAGCTCAAACACTTTTACTTTTTAGACACAATTTGATTTCACTTTGAAGCACTATGATAAAGGAGATTTTTGTTTTCTATAGAAAGTGTTTCTAGAAGGATAGGACAAAAATCTACTTTCATATCAAGTTTTGAAACCTTTTATAAAGGGATAAAGTGAAGTTCCAAAGGCTAGAAAACGGCTAGTTTTCGCTGTCAGAATTGTTAGATTTTGGACTCAAGTTTTGGACAATAGTGCATCCAAAATGTAAGTCCAAAATGACATTTTTTCAGGCAGAATCGATTTGATACTGTTCACAGTATTTTAAACGAAGCTTTTGGATGCAAGTTCACCTAAATTACTCAATCCAAAATTCTGAGGATCTAAAACTTTGACATCTTTTTGTTTTAGTTCTTCAAGATGGAATTAAACTGAATCATAAGGTAAAGAAGACATAGGAATTTTGGAACACCCCGCTACCTAGGCCCGTCGGGGCCGGGGATGTCGCCCCGTCCAAAGGACAAGGGGTCTTTATAACGAGGTCACACAAATAAAATAGCGGGATAAAAATAATAAAAATAATACTTCAACTTAAGATTTATTACAACCCAAGAATAAATCCATGAATTCCCAAAAGGAAACAAATCCATAAATAAAATTATCCACTCTCGTCTCCCCAAAGCAATGCATAAAATCAACAGACACATTCTCTTCCAAGGCAGATATTACTAGCTACTCGACCCCACAGCAGGATCCACCTGAAATCATGATAAAAAGGTGGTGAGACAGAAATCTCAGTAAGTCCGTGTGTGCTTTGAGTGTTTAGTGAAAACAGTTCGTGGATGCAAAGTGTAAAACCTTTATAAGAGAAATATTGGCAAGCATCAAACATTAGTCAAAAGCAAGAGTGGCGTTTTGGCTTATCTAGCCGTACGTAATTTATAAGATCAACCATTCAAAAGAAAGGATTATGGGTTACCACACGTTGGGCCCCATAACCGGTCAGAATGCCGACACTTTGTGCAGACTGACAAAAGGTAGGTGATCGGCCTACCGGGCAAGATACTCCTCATTCTCTATACCCAAACAACAACCGGGTGTCCATTCCGGCAAAACACAGTCACTTGACTGAAATAAAACAAACTGCTAGCTCGGACCGGCCTGACTAAGTAGTACTGACGTTTCTCTAAATTGAGCTTATCTTCTGGAGGTGGCCTCCTGCCAGAAGACTCACTCTTGTTCTTCAAAACTAGTACTACCAGCCTACCCCCATTGAGTACTCAACGTAACATATCCCACTTGGGAAGAAAATGAACAAAATACAGTTCCACTTGAAAATGGCAATTTATGGGTTTTCCAAAGTCTTTAACAAAATCAGTTTTAGAAAGAGTTTGAGTTTGAGTAAATCTACTCATTGGCTTTTAAATAATTCAAATGTTTGAAATAAGAAAGGATTTAACTCTCAATTGCCTTTACATAAATGAATGTCCATGCACTCTACACTTGGCTTGCCATAATAAACATTTTGCATCAAACAGGTTTTATGAAGGAGCTTACCTGATCCTTGTCCATAACAAAGGTCTCCAACAGCTGACCTAACCCCGCACAGGGTAAATACAAACTACAATCAAACTCAAGCTAAGATTCACTTTCACAAATAAAACTAACTCAACTTACTACAATCATGTCCCTAGTGTCCCAAGCTTTAAGGCTCGATAATAAATAAAAGGGGTTTATAAAATAAATCTAGTTTGATATTAAAATAACTAGAGTTTGGAAAATTAGGTACAATATGTTGAAGGTTTAAATCTTGCTAAAATAATTTAGAGTTTATTTGATGAAAAGTCCTAGGCGGTACTAGGTAAAATAATAATTTATTAATAATTAATTGTTAGAAAATAATTGATAGTTAAAATTAGTTGAAAATAAATTTTAATGAGTCTTGCTTGAAAAATAATAAATAAATTTTAATAGGTTTGATTAAAAGATAATAATTAAATTTTAATAATAAATATTTTACCTATTATGATTATTTTCATAAAAGGCTTTATTTGATATTATAATATCTATATATTTTATTTTTCTAGCAAAACTATTATTTATTTGACTAAAATATCACTATTTTATATAAAAGACCAAATCCACATTTTCCCATGGTTTTCAAAATTTTACTAGAAAAATCATATTTCTAAATATTTTATTAATGAAATAAAGATTAGCTTAGGGACAACTAGATCATGATCATATTTCTATGGCTAACCACAAACATGAACATATACAACCCTTCAATTCATCAAATCATCCAAATCATGCATACAAGCATAGATATCAATTTATCAAAATATGATCTAACCCTTACTAGCATAAATATGATCATGGCTTTAATAGTCCAACATGAATATAAATCCTATTCACCAAAGGTGACATAATCTCTAGCATACTTCATCACAAATACTACCTATGACATGCATCAACCTCAAATCATCATATAATCATCCAAGACAATCCTTCCATGCATAAATCCCATCTCCTTCACAATTATACATATATTCATACTTCAATCTCAACAATATATATATATACTCATCCCCTCGCCGTCCACCTTCTAACAACATCATCGTAGAGACATGAATCTAGGGTTTAAAAGAAAGGTTGAAGGGACTTACTTGGTTGATGAATGCTTTGAAGGAGTTTAGAGTAGATCTCAACTCCTAGATGTCTAACTTTGTCCATGGGAGATGGCGAAAGCATGTTCATGGGAGAAAAAGTCATTCGGCCAAGAGAGAGAGAGAGAGAGAGAGAGAGAGAGAGAGAAAAGAAATCATTAGTATGTTTATTCGCATAGGTTCTCATTAGAGATCAATGTTAGAGAAGCTGAAGTTGCTAGAATAAGTTTACCTTGATGGTGTTCTTGACCTTAATAGAAATTTCTGGTTTTGATCCGAAGTAGCAAGATGTTTGGAGGAGTTTGATGTTAACAACGGTGTTGATGGATTTACAGCAATGTGTAGATCAAATCTGGAAGTTTTCAAGGGGATTTGAGATGGTTTGGAGGGGTATTAGGTGTAGAGAAGAAGTAGGTGTTCTTGGTGTAGTGTGTGTGTTCTTGATGATTGCAGAAAATCGAGAGAGAGAGGGAAGGAATTTGCAGCTGCCGAATTTTCTGTGAGAGATGGGGCTGGACGAATTTCTGTAGGGTTTAGGAAGTTGTTTCTCTGATTTGGAAGGGAAAAGGAAATGTTAGTTGTTACAATCTTTGAAGAATATTTTTAGAAAGTGAATTTGAAAACTAAATATTCCAAGAATATCTTGATTGTTGGACAGCTTTGGAGTCTGCCATGGCTGACTGTTTGAGCAGAATTTCGTGGGATTAATGCTGGCTTATGGAGGCTTATGGTGGCCGAAAGTAAGGTGCACAATGATGAAGAAAAAGTCTGGTCAATTGGGCAAAATATTATGGAAGGTTGCTAAATAAGATGGCTGGAATTTTGGAAAGTAATCAGGCTAAATTGCAGGGATTTGTTGGAGAGATTTTCGGACAGCCATTGATGGAATTTCGTGCAGAAGTTTAAGGGGATCAATGGAGTTCTATTGATGGAGGTTTAAGGAAGGTTTTGACAGATTAGGGTTGGTGTTTCGGCTGGAAGAGGAAGAGGAAACAAGTTGGACAAATTTCTGCCCAGAAATTTCACTGCACAGTGATTTTTCTGGCAGATTTTCGTCTGCTACTTCCAGCCATTTTGCAGCGAGCTGGAGGGGGGGTTTTAGGGGTATTCAAGGCTGGTTTCCAGCCTTCTTCATGGAGGAAAAACATGGCTAAGGTGCTGCACAAAATCTGAAAGAAATCAGCTTGGTTTTGGACCTCCAAAGTAGAGATTTGCCCAGAATTTTTCACTGGTTTTGCACAGCTTTTGTGCAGTCCGAAAATGGCAGAAATAATTTATGTTTTAAGCTGATCTTAAGACCATTTTTCTGGCAGCATTTGGAAGGAAATGTGAGCTAAGGAGTTCGACATTTGAAGGTACAACAAGTTGGAAAATTTCAGCTCATGCCATGAAGGAAGAGGAACTAATTCGAAGTGAAATTTCAGCAAGCTCACTAGAGTTATTTTCCTCATGGAATTCCTCACAACTCTTCCATATTTTCAGACCATAGGAAGTCTTTTACCAAGACATTTTGATCCTAAAAGGTCTCAAAACTTTACTAAATTTTCTGGAAAGAAAAAGGCTAGAACACTTTGATCAAACTAATGAGTTGAGCATTGAGAAAAATTAAAGAACAAGGAAGAATGAATTTCCCTTCAAGAATTTCGAGTAGAGTAAGGAGTGAAATGAGAATTCTCCTAACATGTCTCTCCTAGGACATTATCACCACCTTGTTCTAGGCTCTTAAGGCCGAAACTAATCCTCCCTAAGCAAAAATAAAATTTAATCTAGCTAAAGCTTCTTTGATGGAATTTGAACCTTAGACCTCAATAATCTATTTCAAAGCTCTAACCACTAAACCACAACAGCTCTTGTTGCTATTTCTACTAGAAAAATTATTTTTTATTCAATCCACAGGCTATCTCCCTATTTTCACCCCGGGCAAAAATTACCATTTTGCCCCTCTCACACAATACTCACCAACAAGACTTCAAGACAATAAAACTCGAATCCAGAACACATAAAAATTCATATGAGAATATATTTAACCATGAAATAAAATATGATATGCATCCCAACCCCCTTACTCTAAGGTTGGTTTCGACTGGGGTTTCACAAATTTACAAAGAGAAATACCTTCACAAAGATTCCTAATCTAAGGTTCTTCCATAATGGATTCTTGATATACAATCTCTTAAGCTTGATCTTCTTCTTGATTTTTCATTCTCGGACTCTATTACTTTAAGAGTTGCTTGGTAATTCAAATTGCACTCATTGGAAGAACTAAGGTCAAACATGTCCTATAACATATAGATCACACAAGTTAATCCTCATTAATGTTTGTCATAAGTCAAAACATAAGAGAACGCCCTTAGAGCTAACAGATAGGAAGTATTCTGGTTGAAGTCAAATTCCTACCGATATCTAACTTCCTTAAAGATAGGAAGTGTTCTGATTGGGATCAAATTCCTGGCCGGCTACTTCTGCTGGGGTTCTATTGGAGATTGCTTGGCTTGGCTTGTTACCTGATCCGATATCACTTGTTCGACCTATCTAAATGATACTACTAACTAGCCTATCCAGTCATGTCCTGACTTATTTATCTAGTCGAGAATTTCCTTGCCTGGCTAGATGCATTTTTCGAGTATTAACAATAACTAAAATTATTTTAGTCATTTGAGAAAATACCTTTTTTTTGGGGGAGAGGGGGGTTGGGGAAGGAGAGAGGGGGAGACAAACTTAGGAATGAGCTTCTCAACTGCTTGTTCAATCCTTGAAAACTAAACCAAATGACTCTATTTACCCCCAAAACAACCTTAACTTCGACAAAACAAAAGCCTTCAATTTAGCCCCCAAACTCGTCTCTTATGACAGCCCACAGATCTATGACTTTGGAAGATGGCTAAGTGTGGGTGAGAGTTTTGGTGGACAACTGTAAGCCTTCCAAGTTAAAATTTCAGTTGCCATAATTTTTTTTTCGATGGCCAGTTCATTGATGTCATCGACTACCGAAATTAAGGTTGGCCAATTCTGGAACTTTGCCTCTTATCTCACCTCCTTATCCTTAATGATCTGCTAAGCTCTAGCTGCATGTAAGGCCAATCATGACAAATCGTGCAAAATTAGGGCCTTTCTTAATTGAGGACGTATCTGGTTAACGACAATCTGTGTATATGCTGATTCTGGTAAGAGTGTATGGCACTTTCTTTTTAATTGCCTGAATCTTTCTAGAAAATTAGTAACAATCTAATTGGCTTTTTGTTTAATGGCTAAACTGAGTTGTTTGGTTGAGGCTGATTGAACCTTTCATAAAAAAATCCTTTTTATTTCGGGCTACCTTTGGAAAAAATTCAGCAATAGATTAGAAAACCAAATAAAAGCATGACCAGTCAATGATAATAGAAAAAGATGTAATTTATGACATTCACTCTTGGCTACCTCACTTTATTGGATAGTGAATCTACTGATATGCTCCATGTTGCTATCATTTCTTGAAAAAAATAGTACAGTTTGGAACCTTGTAGCCTTTGGAGAAAGTTGGCATTGAGTTTATCTGCGAAACCTCACCTAAAGCCAACCTTAGAGTAAGGGGGATGGGATATATATCATGTAATCACGCATAAAAATATACTTTTTGAATGATTTTATATGCCTTAAATTGTGATTTACAGGTTAAATGACTTATTTATGCTTGTTGGGTAGAAAGTGTAAAAAGGTAATTTTGCTTGAAGTCAAAATAGGAAGATGGCTTGAGGTTTAGATAAGAAGAATATTTGGGTAAGAAAATAAGAACAGGAATTAATGTGGTTAAGTGGTTAGAGATTTGTGATTTAATCTCTAAGGTCTTGAGTTTAAATCCCATCACTTAAATTTTATTCATGATTATCTTAACTATGTTTGAATTTTTGATTTTCTAACATTCCTTAAAGGTAGGAATGTTGTCTTAAGGGAGACATGAAAGTAATGTCTTGATCATGTTCTAAAAAGAATTCTAGAGGAATTCTTGTTCCCTTTAATTTGGCTAGTTTTGCCATAACATCTTTATAATTTAAACTATCCTTAATCCATTAATCCATTTTTAATTCCAAAAATTCTGTAATAAATCCCTAGCATTAAAATTCAAAAGTCAGCTCTTGGGGGATAGGTAAGGCCGAAAATAAGGATGGGAGTTACGAAGGAATTCCAAGGAAAAGAAATCACCATAGCTATACATTCAAATCTATTTTCATCTTGTTCATATTTTGGTAAAGGGAAAATCTAAAAAATTTTCCAGAATTCTCCAAGATTAATTTTGAAAGTTTCAGCCAACATTCTTACCCCAATTGCTGCCAGAAAAATAGTCATTTCATGTAAGGTTAAAGGCTGGAAATTCAGTGAATTTTTGGACTGCACAACCCTTGAAAAATCAGAATTTTTCTTCAGCAATTTCGCTGCATTGAAGCTGAATTTTAAAGCCACCTTTAGGACATAAGAATAGCTGGAACTTCATCTGTTTTTCTTCAAGAGGAAGGTTGGAAAACCACCATTAAAAGACCTTCAAACACCCTCAAGAACTAGTTACAAATCGGGCTAAAGAAGGCAGAAAATTCTGCACCAAAATAATCTCTATTCCAAGTGTTTTTGAAGCATTAAAAACCAGAAAATTTCCAGCTTGTTTTCTCAAGGTAAGGACCGAAATTCTTCAATCAAACCTCTGCAATTCGAACCTGATTCAGCCATGGACTGAACACCTTGGTCTCTACACCTACCTTGAATGTTTGGACTCCATGATCACACCACAAAAAGCTTCTAAGGTTACTCTATCTAAAACCTATTCAAACTTCAAACTAAATTGCAGATTTTTGCTCAATTAAAACACTCCTTTAGCAAGTGATTAAACCAGAAATTCTCTGCCATTATAGACCATTTTCAGCCAGCTTTATAAACTAAACAACCCTCCATTCTTTGCATTAAGCCTAGCTTGTTCAGTCTTACACCATTAAAGAACAAAAGACCTTCCATAAACAAACTCCATTAACCAATCTTTTACCTCAAACAACTCCTCATTTTCTTCCATTTGAATTTCAAAAAATCTGAAAATCTCTCCCCTCATTCTTGATAACCAAAACTCCTATCTACACTAGGCCAACACAATTCCAGCAATCCTCAAAGCCATTTTCTCTCAAACTCTTTCAAGAACACACACTTCTCATCTTCAAGCCTAAACCTATCCTAAACACCTCCAATCACTCCCAAACACTGTAGATCATCCATATTCAACCTATAGTCTTCATTTTTGGCCTTTATAGCATTAAATCAGGCAAAGAAGAATTTTCAAACAGATCAAAACTAATTTTTTTGTTGAAGGTTCCATGAGCACCAAAAGGTAAAACAAGAAAGACCTCATTTTTCTTTCTCTTCTACTCAACTTCTAATAGTTCTTTCTAATGCCATTCATCTCTCTCTCTCTCTCTCTTGGCCGAAATGGTGATGATCAACCATGGCTATTTCCCGGACCACTAAAGGCTCTCAAACTCGTGTGGATCCTCTCTAACCAAGGAAGCTCTCATCAAAGCAATCATCCATCAAGTATTTTTCCTTGAATCTTCCTTTTTAATTTCTGGATTCATGACTCCTAGATGTTGATAGAATGATTAAATAAAGTAGGGGTTGAGTATATGTATGTGGATGAAGGGGATGGCGTTAAAACATGAGAGTTGGAATGTATGATTAAGCATTAAGCTGTATGGCATTTTCTTTTGAATCAATATATGCTCATCATGAATAAAGGAATTTATGAATGTTTTAATGCATGATAGATATTGTGACACCATTGGTGATTAGGCTTTTATGTTTTTATTTTTCAATAAGGTCATAGATGATGATTATGCCTAGTAGGAAATTGGCCATATGATAGTATGTGTTGATTTAAGTATATGTTTATGGATGGACTAGCATATTATTTATTATTCGGGAATATGTTCATAGATATTTTCTAACAATAGGAAATTATGGGGAAAACTAGTTTCTATTAATTCTAGAATTATTTTGCTAACATTATTGTTATTAATTTAATTAGAATTATTATTTGGTTTAGGCTATAAAATCCGAAAAACATCATGTAGGTGGAAAAGAATATTATTTTAAAATATCATTATTTTAATAGTTAAATAAATAAAATCTTTTATTAAAAAGAAAAAAATAATAAATAATAAAATATTAGAATTAATTAATATCAAATGACCTTGTAGACCATATTAATTAGCCTTACTAAAACTTTTACCTATATTCATAAATATTATTTATAATAAAATTTGTTTATTATTTATTAATTAAAAATTAAGTATAATTCATGTATTATTAATTTTATTGGTTATTTATTATCTATTAATTAATAATTAAAAATTAAAGTGTAATTTATTATAACAATAATGCTATTTAAATACTACCATTTACTAATATTATTTAGGACTTAGGATTATCCAATATATAACACTAGTGTATTTATTAGTAATAATACTCATAATTTATTATTTGGAACTATAACTTATTATTATTTTATAACCCCTATTTATTTTATCAAGCTAGGTTTATTTTATAAAATACTTTATCAACTAGTATTAAAGCCTAAGACATTATTGTCATGGTTAGTTGTGGTTGTGACTAGTTGAACTAGGAATTATTTATGTAAGACAGATATGATCCGAATGTTATCTTATACATTGTATTTACCCTAGGTGGGGTTAGATTGACCTTGGAAGACTTTTGAATCCAAGAAGAGTAGAAGATCAGGTAAGTTCCTGCATGGAATCATTTGAAGACCAAAGTTAATGTGGCAATTAAGAACAATTAAGAACAATTTTTCTTTTTATTTCAGTCAAGCAAACTATTTGAAATTCAATAAGCAATTTTACACACAAACTCTAAACTTTTTTTAAAAACCCAACTTGGCAAGAATTTTAGAAACCTTAATTGCTATTTTCAAGTAAATCATTATATGATCATTTTTCTCCCAAGTGAGACAAACAACGTTGAGTACTCAATAAAGGTAGACTACTAGGATTAGTATATGAAGGGTTAGGGTAAGTCTATTAATAGGTGGCCACCTCTGGGGGGTGAGTCTTTCCCGAATAGGATGCCAGTTCTGTAGGTCATACCGATTCGAGTTAGCAAGTTCAGTCAAGTGGATTGTGTGTTTTCAGAGTGGACAACCGGTAAGTTTGGGTGTAAAGATGGAGGAGTATCTCACTCGGTAGGCCGTACACCTACCTTGTGTCAGTATGCTCAATGTGTGGTATTCTGATCATTATATTGTCTTGGTGCACGAAGTGTGGTGCCATGGCTACCTCTTTTGAGTAGTTGTATTTATTGTGCACATGTATGTTTTGGAAAGCAAAACACCATTCTTTATTTATGACATTTATTTAATGCTTGCTAGCACTTTTTCTTATGAAACTTTTGTTGGGTATCTCACGCATATCATATATGGCGCAACGGAAAAAGAAAATTGAGATACCATCTTAGGACTCGCATATGTGTGGAAAACAAGACATAAAGAGAACAAATGTATCAGATTTACCTTTCTTTGAGCGTCTGAAAAATAAAATTTTTCTTCTTCAAGTCTGAGGCGCGATCTAGCAATCTTCTTGATCAAACACCATGAGAGTAGAATGTCCAACCACTATAATAACAGTATGTGATTATCTCTTGCAGAAATTCACACGGAGGATCGCTCTCAAGCACTAAGATGTTTATGTGCTAGTATAAATCAAAGTGGCGGCTAGGGTTCTTCTTATTTTTTAGAAAAATGAGAGAAAGATAAGAGAATGTCGTGTGTGCCCTAGGGTTTGGAGTTTTTTTTCGTGTGAGTTGCTCACCATGAGGAACTGTACATATATCCCATATAATGCACGAAAAATCTTGATAAAAATCCTCCATCTAAGAATTCTAAAATAGTTAGAATTCCTAATTGTAATTGGAAATATCAAGTTCTCACAATTACAATTTAGATTATAAATTAGAACTAATTATAATTTGGCCACAACAACTTCTCTTTCTCACAATTAACCCCACTATGTTATCAAATAACATCTTGAGTATATAATCCTCTATTGTGTGTAACCTATTAGATTTCCCAGTCAATTGGTAGCGAATATGAATCAATCTAAACGTCTTTGAGATTAATAATCCATAATTAATTAGAATTAATTATATCAATTCTAATCAGAATTGGTTTATTAATTCATCAATTAATAAACCCATATTCCCAAATCATGAGCGGTGTCTAGCAACACATCATGACCACCCAAGAGTCCAAGAAGTCAAGTGGCTTGACATGAACCCTTCAATAACAAATTACAGTGCAATTAATTTCTTTCACCATACAATATCTCATTCGGTTTGGAGTACAAAATTAGTGCCAATTCCCTCCAAAATATATATTAATTCTGGCATGAATATAATAATACTTATACCAGGAATCCACTACTCTAGATGTGCATCAATTGGAACTATTTTCAATGCACAATCGCCTTGGCCAAGTACTTCTTGAGTAGTAATTCCCACAAGTGGTCATGAGATATTGCCCCTACTATTAAGAGTGGTGAATCTTTTATTAACCCTCTCAACTACTTTCATTTACCTTACAATATACCTAATATCCATTCCATAGGCGGCCCTCGATTTGGCTCCAGAGACTAGAATCAAAGCACACTACTCAGCAAACAAAGTATGAAACCTCAGTTGAAACCAACCTTAGAGTAAGGGGGTTAGGATGCAAATCATATTTTATTTTATGCATAAATATATTTTTATATGGTTTTATCTGCTTTGGATTTGTGATTTGTAGCCTAGATGGCTTATTTGTGCTTGTTGAGTAAGAAGGGTAAAATGGTAATTTTTGCTTGAGGTGAAAATAGAGAGATAGCTTGAGGATTAAATAAGAAAAATATTTGGAAGAGAAAATAAGAACAAAAGTTGTTGTGGTTTAATGGTTGGAGCTTTGAAATTAATTCTTGAGGTCTTGAGTTCAAATTCCATCATTGGAGTTTTAGCATGATTAAATTTTATTTTTGTTTGGGAAGGCTATGTTTCAGCCTTTGCATGATTTAGGGAAGGGTAGAAGTGTTGTTCTAGGGGAGACATGATAGGAATGTCCTAATCCTACTCTTGTACCCTACAAAAATTTCCAAGGGAATTCACACCCTTCTTGATCCTTAGTTTCTTACATCTCAATTCATTAAGTTGTTTAATTTATTCAAGCCAACTTTATTCCAGAAAAATTCCAGCAAGGTTCTGTGAGGTTTAGGTTTTGAAAATGGCTATGAATGAGTTATCTTGTGGCCGAAAATGGAAAGGAGTTTTGGAAGGTTCCCAAGAGAATTAATCTACATGGTTGAACCTTCAAAACTCCACCCTATCCATGTTCATTTTCTTCATGTAAGTAATCTGAAAATTTTCCAGCATCTTATTCAGTCCAAGTGTCGAATTTTTCAGCCATCATTTCCCCCCAAATGCTGTCAGAGAAATAGCCCTCTTAACCAGCTTGAAGTCTGAAATTATAAGGCTAAAACCGGACTGCACAAATGCTGTGCAAACCAGAAAATTTTTCTAGACAATTTTGCAGCTTTGGTGAGCCTAAACCAAGCTGATTTTTCCAGTTTTTCACCCAGCATCTTAGCCACGTTTTTCCTCCATAAAGAAGGCTGGAAACCAACCTTGAAAGACCACTGAATACCCTTTCAAATCTTCTGTAAGTTGACTGGAAAATGGCAGCAAAATCTGCCCAAGAAAATTTTAGCAACTTGCGAAATCTGTCTAGAATTTTTCCAGCCTTACTTCTTCTTCAGCATTGTCCGAAACCTCCACCATTTTTTTGTACAAACTTCCTTTGAACAGCCCTGAACTGAGCTTCATCATCTTCCTCAACATTCTGCTCGAAAATCAGTCCATGGCTTTTCCTAAAAACTCTCCATTAATCACTCCAATCAAACCATTGATTGAAGTCCAAAATTTCAGCAATCTATTTTAGCAACCTTCCATTAATTAAACCTCCAACAACCAGAAAATCCCTCCACATTTGAACATCATATTTTCGGCCACCATTAAGCTTCTTCAACCAGCTTTCATTCCAGCAAAATCCCTAGCCAGCCAATCGGCCATTACAGCATCCAAAAGCTCTCCTCCATCAAAGATCTTCTTACCATAATTTGTTTCCAAAATTGATTCCCTAAAATATTCTTTAAGGATTTCAAACAACCAACATTCCTTTTCCTCTCAAATCAGAAAATTCAACTTCCTAAACCCTCCAAATCAGTCAGCCACTCCTTCCTACACAGAATTTCGGCCAGCCCTTTCCCTATTCTCTCCATTCTCTCCAAACCAAGAACACCAAAAACACTTACTAACCTTCTCTCGCCTAAGGCCACCAAAACCACTTCAATCTTCTTCAAAAAAATTCCAAATTGTACCTACTCACTTCCGTGAATCTATCCCTACCACTTTTAACATCAAATTCTGAAATCTAACTCTCTCTTTTGGATCGAAAAACCAGTATTTTTGTGAAGGCTCAAGAACACCTCCAAGGTAAGCATGATCAATCGCCCCACCTTCTCTCATCTTCAACTTCTAATGAATATATGTATATATAAACATACTAATGGACTCTCTTTTCTCTTTTCTCTCTCTCTCTCTGTCTCTCTTTCTCTCTCTTGGCCGAATGGTGAATTCAACCAAAGCCATATTTCTTTCATCTCTCTTGGACGGATCAAGTCCCTAAGAGTTAGGATCCATTCGAAACTACTCTAAGGTACTCATCAATCAAGTAAGCCTTTTCAAACCTCTTTTTAAATTTTTGATTCATGTCTCTAGGATGATATTGGAAGGAGATGGATTATGATTAGGGTTTGAGCATGTGTTGTTGCGATGAATTGAGATTGAAGCATGAATAAATGTGTGTATACGATGGAGATCATGGGATTGATGCATGATGATGATTGGTCTTGGTTAGGTTATATGATGTTTTAGGGTTTTGTTGCATGCTCTCCATGTCGTGAGTAGTATATGTGATCAAGCATGTTAGAGATTATGTCACCTTTGGTGAATAGGGTTTATGTTCATATATGATTGTTAAAGCCATGATTATATTTATGTTAGTAGAGTTTAGATCATGTCTTGGTGAATTTAGATTTATACCTTTATTCATGATTTGGATGATTTGATGAATTGGAGTGGAGTATATGTTCATGATTGTGATTAGCAAGTGGAAATATGATCATGACCTTGTTGTCACTACGCTAATTTTATTTCATCAATAAAATGATTAAAACTATGACTTCTTCTAGTAAATTTCGAAAACCCTTGGAAAATGTGGATTTGGTCTTTTATATAAAATAGTGATATTTTAGTCAAATAAATGATAGCTTTTATTAAAGAAATAAAATATATAGATATTATATAAAATAATAATATCAAATAAAGCCTTTTATATAAGTAATCATAATGAGTGAAATATTAATTTGTAAGTCTTATATTCATAAATACTATTAAAATTTATTTATCAAAACTTATTAAAATTTACTTACAACTAATTTTAGTTACCAATTATTTTCTAACAATTAATTGTCAATAGATTATTATTTTAAATAATTACATCTAGGTCTTAGGACCCTTCATCAAATAAACCCTAATTTATTTTTAGCGAGATTTAAACTTTCAACTTATAGTACCTATTTTCCAAACCCTAGTTATTTTAATATCAAGCTAGATTTATTTTATAAACCCTTTTATTTGTTATCTAGCCTTAAAGCTTGGGACACTAGGGACATGATGGTAGTAAGTTGAGCTAGTTTTATTTGTGAAAGTGAATCTTTGGCTTGAGTTTGATTATGGCTCATGTTTAACCCAGGCGGGGTTAGGTCAGCTGTTGGAGACCTTTACTTTAAGCTAGGATCAGGTAAGCTCCTGCATAAAAACCGTTTGATGCAAAATGATTATTATAGCAAGCCAAATGTAGAGTGCATGGACACTCACTTCTGTAAAGGCAATTGAGGATTGTCTTCTTTCCTATTTTAGTTAAACAAATTATTTGAAAAAACCAATGAACAAATTTACTCAAACCCTAAAACTCTTTCTAAAACTAATTTTGACAAAGACTTTGGGAATCCTTAATTTCCATTTTCAAGTGGAACTATATTTTGTTCATTTTCCCCTAAGTGGGATAAATTACATTGAGTACTCAATAAGGGTGGACTGCTAGGACTAGTCTTTGAAGGGTTAGGGTAAGTCTCTCAGTAGGTGACCATCTCTGAGGGGTGAGTCCTTCCCGAATAAGATGTCAGTCCAGTAGGTCGTGCCGGTTCGAGCTAGCAGTTTTCAGTCAAATGGACTGTGTGGTGCCGAAATGGGCAACTGATTTTGTTTGGGTATAGAGAAGGAGGAGTATCTTACCCGGTAGGCCGATCACCTACCTTTTGTTAGTTTGTACAAAGTGTGGCATTCTGACCGTTGTATGGTTATGGGGCCCAACGTGTGATAACCCATGACCACCTTTTTGAGTGGTTGATTTTATTGTACGTGTATGGTTGGAAAAGCCAAGACACCTCTATGATTTTGACTGTTTTTTATTGCTTGCCAATATTCTCTTATGAAGATTTTATACTTTGCATTCACGGACTGTTTTTCACTGGACACTTATAGCACACATGGACTTATTGAGATTTTTATCTCATCACCATTTTTATCATGATTTTAGGTCGATCCTGCTGTGTGGATGAGTAGCTGGTGTTGTCCGCCTTGGAAGAGATTTTATTATTTATTTTTATGTAATGCTTTGGAGTTGAGAGTGAATAATTTTATTTCTGGATTTATTTTTAAATTCTTGGATTGTATAAGTTTTAAGTTTTAAGTATTGTTTTATTCTATTATTTTGAATGTGTGACCTAGTTATAAAGACCCCTTGTCTTTTGGACGAGACGACATCCCCGGCCCTGTCGGGCCTATGTAGTGGGGTGTTACAAGAAGTATCAGAGACTAGGTTTAGGGAATTATTGGTAGTATATGTTCTATTTATTTAAGATTAAATCTTTATCTAACCTATCTTGTTTATGCTGTAGGATGGTTAGAATGCTTAGAACTGTGAGGAAGGGGTAGCAGTGGCATCCTCCTATTCCCATTTGCCCAGAAGACCTTCCAGTTCCCCTGCCTGCTCCTCAGCCAGTTATCCCTTTGGAGGATATCAGTGATGATGAGGTCCCGATCTATGAGCCACCCCTAATCCCAGTGATAGACATAAACTCTGACAGTGAAGATGAGGTGATAGGTGTGGAGCATGTACCCCACCCTCCTAATCCCGTAGTGGATTTGTCAGCGGATAATGATGACTCGGGGGAGATAGATTATGAGTCTCCTCCTAGGCCTTTTTTCATTCCTCCTCCTAGTCGAGTTGAGTCCGGAGAGAGTTCTAGGCCCCTCGGGAAGGAGCTAATAGAGGGGTTTGCCAGTGGGGTTGGGGTAGATTTTTCTAAAAACTCTGGGGGATGGTTGTATGAGGCTGATGATAAGGAATCTGATGAGGACTAGAGGACTAGGAGTTATTTTGATTCGGATGTTTATTTATTTATTATTTTTCGTGAATTTTTATGTTAAGGATTTTTAATGCTGTTTTCCATCAAAATTTTGAATTTATGAAAATTAATATTTGAAGGAGAATTTATTGGCAATTTTTTAGACAAAACTTGCATATGATTTCCTTTTACTTATATCTGACTATAAATGCATGCTCAACTAAAATGATTTAGCCCTTGAATGCATACACTTAACATTTGGGGTATGGTTTAGAATGGCACCAAAGTGCCGTACAACTTCATCAAGCAGAAGGGTTCCGGAAGCCGATCATGTGGCACTGGAAGTTGAGACAGCTCAGATGCAATCACCCAACCGGGGTGATAGGAGAGGTTTGGATATGGGAGTGGGGTCTGAAGCACCGGTTGATGTGTCGATGGGTTAGGTATTCAGCAAGATAGCAGAGATTCTACAGACCCTGATTGAGCGGAGGAACCCTAAGGGGGAAGATGAGGTGCTAGAACGGTTTTTGAAGTTTCAACCACCCGTCTTCTTGGGTGAAGCTGAGCAAGACCAAAAGGCAGAGCAATAGATCGAGCAGATGGAGGATATATTTGCAATGCTCCAGTACACCGAGGAGCGGATGGTTAAATTCGCGGCATTCTGTTTGAGAGGCCCAGCTCGGGTATGGTGGCAGCGGATTTAAGATGACTGGGAAACGGTCGAGCAGGAATGGACATGGTCCAACTTTGTTGAGGTCTTTAGAGCCAAGTACATCTCTCAGTGGGTAGTGAAAAAGCGGGAGGACAAATTTCAGAATCTGAAGCAGGGAGGCATGTCAATGGCCCAGTATGCAGTACAGTTCACCCAGCTGTCCAAGTACTGCCAGAGATTAGTATTAGTGGATACCGAGCAGAATCGGACGAAGTAGTTCGTCAAAGGACTAAGGCCGGAGTTGAGGAGGGCGTTGGCACCTTCTCCACCGACGACTTATTCGGGGGCAATGGATGCAGCTACCCGAATTGAAAATGAGGACCGCAACAGGATGGCGGCAAGGCCTTTCCAACCGCCAAGGTAGCCGCAAGGACACTTCCAAGGGCAGCAATCTAATAAGTGCCCCGCCCACCAGCAGTGGCAGAACCGGGGAAAGCAAGCCCGGACAGCACCAGTTGGCCTTGCTCAGAACCTTCCATCATGTCGACAGTGTGGAAAGAGATGCCACACCGAGAAGAACTGTTGGTCTAAGGGTGGTGAAAGGAAATGTTATCACTGCGGCGACCCGAACCACCTGCGGAACGCCTGCCCTAAGTTGCATCGAGTCGGGCAAGGAAATTCGACGCAGAATCTGGGGCCCAATAGAGCCAACACCATGGGAGCATCCGAGAGTGGAGCACCGAAGCCGCAAGTGAAAGCTAAAATATTCGCTTTCAACAGAGTGGAGGTTGGGACCGATGCAGCAGTTGTGGAAGGTACGTTTACTATCCAAGGACGTCCCGTTAATGCATTGATAGATCCTGGCTCTACTCATTCCTATTTAAACAAGATTTGTGCATGTTATTTGGGTTGGGATGGAGTAGAGCTACCTTTTACCTTAGTGGTGAGCACACCTTTGGGGAAAATGGTGCAAGCGGATTGGTACGTGAAAAATTGTAAAATTGATGTGGGGAGAGAATGTTTGGAGGGAGATTTGATAGTATTAGATATTGAGGATTATGATTTGATATTGGGAATAGACTGGTTAGCCAAGCATGGGGTAAGAGCAGACTGTATTAGTCCAGTTCGTTAGATCAGGTTGTGATGTATTGGAGTTTGATGGCAAGAAGATAAAGGAATTAAAGTATTTGATAGCACGGGCTAAGGCCGAGAAATTGCTGAAGCAAGGATGTTAAGGGTACCTAGTTTACGTGATAAACAAGCCAAAGGACCAGTGAATTCTGGAGGACACCGAAGTAGTGAAGGATTTTTTCGATGTGTTCTCAGTGGAACTTACCTCTCTACCTCCCAGCCGGGAAGTGGAATTCACCATTGACTTAGTTCTGGGAGCAAAATCAGTATCTTAAACCCCGTACTGGATTGCACTAGCAGAGCTGAAAGAGCTGAAGGAACAGTTAGAAGGGTTAGTGGGACAAGGCTACATCAGACCTAGCACATCGCCCTGGGGAGCACCTGTGCTGTTTGTGAAGAAGAAGGACGGGACTCTAAGGCTATGTATCGACTATTGGGGTTTGAACAACTTAACGATCAAGATCAAGTATTCCCTACCGCTGATTGATGAGCTGTTCGACCAGTTGCAAGGATCCAGTTGCTACTCCAAATTGGACCTAAGGCAAGGGTATTACCAAGTGCGGATAAAATAGGAGGATATCCCCAAGACGGCCTTCAACTCCAGATATGGGTACTATGAGTTCGTAGTAATGCCGTTCGGGGTGACCAATGCTCCAGCAGTATTCATGGATTTGATGCATCGGGTGTTACGACCTTATCTGGACAAGTTCGTGGTGGTCTTTATTGACGACATTCTGATTTACTCCAAGAGTCCGGAGGAGCATGCGGAGCATCTGAAGCTCGTGTTGGAGAAGCTATAGGAGCACAAGCTGTACGCCAAGTTTAGCAAGTGTGAATTCTGACTAGACAGTGTAGCATTCCTTGGCTATGTGGTGACCAATGAGGGAATTAAGGTGGACCCGGCAAAGGTTGAAGTAATGTCAGACTGGAAGCAACTGGAGAACATCACCGAGATTCGAAGTTTCTTGGGATTGGCTGGTTACTGCAGGAGGTTCATCAAAGGGTTTTTGACGCTTGCATCGCCTATGACCCGACAGCTGAGAAAGGATGTTCCATTTGTGTGGAGTGAGAAGTGTGAGAAGAGTTTCCAGGAATTGAAGCGAAGACTGATGACAACACCGGTATTGAGTCTGCTAGAGGAAGATAAGCCTTATGCACTGTATATCGATGCCTCGAAAGAAGGATTGGGAGCATTATTGATGCAAGACTGGAAGGTGATCACTTATGATTCTCGGAAGTTGAGACCCCATGAAGTCAACTATCTTACTCACGATCTGGAGCTGGGACACATCGCCTTAAAGAAATGGTGACACTACCTGTACGAAGTTGAGTATGAAGTGTTCACCGATCACAAGATTCTGAAGTACATCTTCACTTAGAAGGATTTGAATTTGAGGCAACAAAGATGGATTAAATTTTTGGAGGAGTACCGTTTTCCGATCAATTACCATCCCGGGAAGGCCAATGTTGTAGTTGATGCATTGAGCAGAAAAGTCAGTATGGCCAGGCTAAGAGTACAGGAAATTCAAGTGGTTCAGGAAGTGTTGGACAGAAGGGTGGAAGTGCAAGAGAAGAGAATCGTTGTTAGCAACCTGAAGTTGGTACCGGGTTTAAGACGGGAAATCGTGGAAGCTCAACAAAGCAACGACGAATTTCAGCTTTTCAAGGACACGGAGCTCAAGCAACAAGGTAGTGAATTCCGTCAAGATGAAGAGGGAGTTTTGCATTTTAGGAATCAGTTATGTGTACCCGGAGAGCAGCAACTTAACGACAAAATTCTGGAAGAGGCACTTAAGAACAAGTATGCCATTCATCCGGGGGAAGTCAAGATGTACCAGGATCTGAAGAGGGCCTATTGGTGGCCCAGAATGAAAGAAGATGTGGTCAAGTATGTCTCGACCTGTCTCACCTGCTAGAAAGTTAAAGCGGAGCACAAGAAGTCAGCGGGACTATTGCAACTATTGCCAGGACCAGAATGGACGTGGGAGGAGGTGACCATGAATTTTTTTACCGGACTTTCTATGTTAAGGATCCAGAAAGATACCATATGGGTAGTGGTGGATCGACTGACCAAGTCGGCTCATTTTATACCGATAAACGTAAGAGACTCTATGGAGAAGTTGGCTCAGACTTATGTTCGAGAAATAGTCAGACTGCTCAAGTATCGTGTCTGACCGAGACCCGAGGTTTACATCTCGATTTTGGGATAAGTTTCAGGAAGCAATGGGGTCGAGTTTGAAATTCAGTACGACGGCGCATCTTGAGATTGATGGGTAGTCAGAAAGGGTTATTCAGATATTGGAAGATATACTGAGAGCCTGTGTTTTGGATTTTGGGGACAAGTGGATAGAATGTGTACCGTATGCAGAACTGTCGTATAACAATAGCTACCAAGCTTCAATTGGGATGACATCGTATGAGGTTTTGTATAGATGCAAGTGTCGGGTACCACTGTACTAGAGTTGGTCAGAAGATGGTCATGTAAGCAAATCCGGGGAAGTCTGTGTTTAGGAGATGTTGGATAAAGTAAAGTTGATCAGGGAGAGGTTGAAGACAGCTCAGAGCCGACAGAAGAGCTATGTGGACAACCGACGGAGAGAATTGGAATTTCAAGTCAGGCACAGCGTATTTATGAGATTAACGCCGAATAGGGGAATCTTGAAGCATCCGAAGGGTGGAAAGCTGAATCCAAGGTATTTGGGGCCATTTTCGATAAAGGAAAGGATTGGACCGGTAGCATACCGATTAGACTTGCCAGATGGATTGATGGGAATTCACGATGTGTTCTATGTGTCGCAGCTGAAGAAGTACAATGCTGATCCCGGTCATGTTCTGAATAATGAGCCGTTAGTGTTGCAACCCGATCTGAGCTATGTGGAGCAGCTTGTACGAATATTGGACCGCAGTATCAAGAATCTTTGGAACAAGTAGATACCGATGGTCAAGGTTCAGTGGGAGCATCATGGCACACAGGATGCCACATGGGAATTAGAAGAGTGGGTTAAGCGGAAATTCCCCGACCTGAAATAGAGGTATGCTTGAATTTCGGGACGAAATTCTTCTAAGGAGGGGAGGATGTGAAACCCCAGTTGAAACCAAACTTAGAGTAAGGGGGTTGGGATGCATATCATATTTTATTTCATGCATAAATATATTTTTATATGGTTTTATCTGCTTTGGATTTGTGATTTGTAGCCTAGATGGCTTATTTGTGCTTGTTGAGTAAGAAGGGCAAAATGGTAATTTTTGCTTGAGGTGAAAATAGAGAGATAGCTTGAGGATTAAATAGGAAAAATATTTGGGAGAGAAAATAAGAACAAGAGTTGTTACGATTTAGTGGTTGGAGCTTTGGAATTAATTCTTGAGGTTTTAAGTTCAAATTCCATCATTAGAGTTTTAGCATGATTAAATTTTATTTTTGTTTTGGAAAGCTATGTTTTGGCCTTTGCATGATTTAGGAGAGGGTAGAAGTGTTGTCCTAAGGGAGACATGATAGGAATGTCATAATCCTACTCTTGTGCCCTACAAAAATTTCCAAGGGAATTCACACCCTTCTTGATCCTTAGTTTTCTTACATCTCAATTCATTAAGTTGTTCAATTTATTCAAGCCAACTTTATTCTAGAAAAATTCCAACAAGGTTATGTGAGATTTAGGTTTCAAAAATGGCTATGAATAAGTTATCTTGTGGCCAAAAATGGGAAGGAGTTTTGGAAGGTTCTCAAGAAAATTAATCTACATGGTTGAACCTTCAAAACTTCACCCTTGCCATGTTCATTTTCTTCATGTAAGTAATCTAAAATTTTTGCAGCTTCTTGTTCAGTCCAAGTGTCAAATTTTTCATCCATCATTCCCTCCCAAATGCTACCAGAGAAATAGCCCTTTTAACCAGCTCGAAGTCTGAAATTATAAGGCCAAAACTAGACAGCACAAATGTTGTGCAAACCAAGAAATTTTTTTGGACAATTTCACAGCTTTGGTGAGCCTAAACCAAGCTGATTCTTCCAGTTTTTCACCCAGTATCTTAGCCATGTTTTTCCTCCATAAAGAAGGCTGGAAACCAGCCCTGAAAGACCTCTGAATATCCTTTCAAATCTTTTGCAAGCTAACTGGAAAATGGCAGCAAAATCTGCCCAGGAAAATTCCAGCAACTTGCGAAATCTGTCCAGAATTTTTCCAGCTTTGCTTCTTCTTCAGCCTTGTCCGAAACCTCTACTATTTTTCTGTACAAACTTTTCTTGAACAGCCCTGAACTGAGCTTCATCATCTTCCCCAGCATTTTGCTCAGAAATCAGTCCATGGCTGCTCCTAAAAACTCTCCATCAATCATTCCAATCAAACCATTGATTGAAGTCCAAAATTTCAGCAATCTATTTTAGCAACCTTCCATGAACTAAACCTCCAACAACCAAAAAATCCCTCTACCTTTGAACATCATATTTTCGGCCACCATTAAGCTTCTTCAACCAGCTTTCATTCCAGCAAAATCCTTACCCAGCTAACCGGCCATTACAGCTTCCAAAATCTTTTCTCCATCAAAGATCTTCTTACCATATTTTATTTCCAAAATTGATTCCCTAAAATATTCTTTTAGGATTTCAAACAACCAGCATTCCTTTTCCTCTCAAATCAGAAAATTCAACTTCCTAAACCCTCCAAATCAGTCGGCCACTCATTCCTACACAGAATTTCGGCCTGCCCTCTTCCTATTCTCTCCATTCTCTCCAAACCAAGAACACCTACTAACATTCTCTCGCCTAAGGCCACCAAAACCACTTCAATCTTCAAAAAAATTTCAAATTGTACCTACTCACTTCCGTGAATCCATCCCTACCACTTTTAACATCAAACTCCGAAATCCAACTCTCTCTTTTGGATCGAAAAACCAGTATTTTTGTGAAGGCTCAAGAACACCTCTAAGGTAAGCATGATCAATCGCCCCACCTTCTCTCATCTTCAACTTCTAATGAATATATGTATATATAAACATACTAATGGACTCTCTTTTATCTTTTCACTCACTCACTCTCTCTCTCTCTATAACACCCCCGGAAACCTAGGCCTGCCAGGGCCGGGGATGTCGCCCGTTCAAAGGACAAGGGGTCTTTATAACTAGGTCACACAAATAAAATTGCTGAAAGAAAATAATACTTAACTTAAAAATTTATTACCACCCAAAAATGCTTCAAAACTGAATCCACAAATTAATAAAATAAAACTATAAGTAAAATCATCCACTCTCGTCTCCCAAACATTACATAACATAATAGTCAGAAAAATTCTTCCAGAGCAGGCAAAATCTAGCTACTCATCCCCACAGCAGGATCAACCTGAAATCATGATAAAATGTGATGATACAGAAATCTCAGTAAGTCCGTGTGTGCTTTGGGTGTTAGGTGAAATCAGTTCATGGATGCAGAGTGTGAAACTTTTATAAGAGAAAACATTGACAAGCATCAAGCATTAGTCAAAAGTAAGAGTGGAGTTTTGGCTTATCTAGCCATACACAAGTAATGAAATTAACTACTCGAAAAAAAGGGATATGGGTTACCACACGTTGGGCCCCATAACCGGTCAGAATGCCGACACTTTGTGCAGACTGACAAAAGTAGGTGATCGGCCTACTGGGTAAGATACTCCTCCTTCTCTATACCCAAACAACAACCGGGTATCCATTCCGGCAAAACACAGTCACTTGACTGAAACAAACTGCTAGCTCGAACCGGCACGACTCACTGGACTGACATCTTATCCGGGAAGGACTCACCCCCTCAGAGGTGGCCACCTGCTGAGAGACTTACCCTAACCCTTCAAAGACTAGTCCTAGTAGTCTACCCTTATTGAGTACTCAACGAAGTTTCCCACTTGGGATGAAATGAACAAAGCATTGCTCTTCACGAGAATAGTAATTTGAGGGTTTCCAAAGTTTTGGGAACAATCAGTTTTAGAAAGAGTTTTAAGTTTGGAAAATCTGCTTAGTAACTTTTAAATAATTTAAGTGTTGGAAATAAGAACAAATTCAACCCTCAATTGCCTTCAAACAAACGAGTGTCCATACACTCCATATTTAGCTTGCCATAAGGAAAACATTTCAGATCGATAGGTTTTATGCAGGAGCTTACCTGAGTCTTGCTCACAACAACAAGGTCTCGGACAGATGACCTAATCCCACATGGGCAAATACAAATCTTAATCAGATTCAATCCACAATCCACTTCCTTAATTTTAAATCAACTCAATTCACTACCACCATGATCCTACTGTCCCAAGCTTTAAGGTAAAATAATAAATAAGTAGGTTTATAAGCTAAGTTTAATTTGTTATTTAAAATAATTAATGGTTTGGGAAGTGAATCCTAATAGGTTGAAAGTTTAAATCTTGTTAAGGAAAATTTAGAGTTTATTTGATCAAGAGTTATAGGTGGTACTAGGTAAAATAGTGATTTATTAATAACTTAATTGTTAGAGAATAATTGATAGCTAAAATTAATTGAGAATAAACTTAATGAGTTTTGTTTGGAAAATAATAAGTAAATCCTTAAGGGTTTTGTTTTAGTAAATATTTTACTAAGTATAAATCTTTTTTTTCATAAAGGCTTTAATTGATTTCTTTATTTTCAATAATAGTTATTTATTTTATTTCTTAAAAAAATTATTATTTATTTGACTAAAATATCCTTTACATATATAATAATTCCAAATCTACCCTTCCCAGGGTTTTCGAAATTCTCTAGCAAAAATTATTATTAAACATTTTATTCATGAAATAAAATTAGCTTAGGGACCACTAGATCATGATCAAGATTCTATGGCCAACCACAATCAATAACATGCACAATCCTTCAACTCATCAAATCATCCAAATCTTGCATATAGACATAGATCTAAATTTATTAAGACATGACTTAACCTCTACTAGCATAAACATGATCATGGCTTCAATAATCTAATCATGCATATAAATCCTATTCACCAATGGTGACATAGTCTCTAGCATGCTTCATCACAAATACTACCTATGACATGCATCAAGCCTCAACTCATCATTCAATCCATCAAAATAATCCTTCCATGCATAAATCCCATCTCCTTCACAATCATACATATACTCATGCTTCAATCAACAACATCACATACTCAATCCCATCGCCAATCATCTTCTCACAACATCATCCTAGAGACATAATTCTAAAATTTTAAAAAGAGGATTGAAGGTACTTACTTGATTGATGAATGACTTGAAGGAGTTTAGAGAAGATCTCAACTCCTAGATGGCTAATCTTGTTCAAGAAAGGTGGCGAAAGCATGGTCATGGAAGAAGAGTCCATTCGGCCAAGAGAGAGAATTTCGGTCCATGAGAGAGAGAAAGAGAGAGAGAGAGAGAGAGAGAGAGAGAGAGAGAGAGAGAGAGAGAGAAGAAGAAGAAGAAGAAGAAGAAGAAGAAGAAGAAGAAGAAGAAGAAGAAGAAGAAGAAGAAGAAGTCATTAGTGTGATTATTCATATAGGTTTTCATTAGAGATCAAGTTTGAAGAGGATGATGTTGATAGAGTGAATTTACCTTGAAGATGTTCTTATCCAGAAATTTCTGCTTTGATCCGAAGTAGCAAGATGTTTGGAGGAGTTTGATATTAATATTGGTGTTGATGGATTCACAGCAATGAGTAGACTCAATCTGGAGATTTTCGTGAGGGTTTGAGATGGTTTGGAGGGGTATTAGGTGTAGAGAAGAAGTAGGTGTTCTTGGTGTAGTGTGTGTGTGTTCTTGAGGTTGCTGAAAATCGCGAGAGAGAGAGAAAGGATTTGTAGCTGTCGAATTTTCTGTGAGAGAGGGGCTGGCCGATTTTCAGTAGGGTTTAAGGAGTTGTTTCTGTGATTTGGAAGGGAAAAGGAAAGGTTAATTGTTACAATCTTGGTAGAATATTTTTAGGAAGTGAATTTGGAAAGTAAATATCCTAAGAATATCTTGATTGCTTGGACAACTTTGAAGTCTGCCATGACTGATTGTCTGAGCAGAATTTCATGGGATTAATGCTGACTTATGGAGGCTTATGGTGGCCGAAAGTAAGGTGTATAATGATGAAGAAGAAGTCTGATCCATTGAGCAAAATATTATGGAAGATTGCTATATAAGATGGCTGAAATTTTAGAAACCAATCAAGCTAAATTGCAGGGATTTGTTTGAGAGATTTTTGGACAGCCATTGATGGAATTTCGTACAGAAGCTCTAGGGAAAAAATTGAGCTCTATTAATGGAGGTTTAAGGGAGGTTTTGACAGATTACGGCTGGTGTTTCGGTTGGAACAAAAATAGGAAACAAGCTGGAAAAATTTCCTGCACAAAATTTCGCTGCACAGGGAATTTGCTGGGTAGAATTTCGACTGCCACTTCTAGCCATTTTGCAGCGAGTTTTGAAGGGAATTTCAGAGGTATTCAAGGCTGGTTTCCAGCCTTCTTTATGGAGGAAAAACATGGCTAAGGTGTTGCACAAAATTTGGGAGAAAACAGCTTGGTTTTGAGCTCTCAAAACTGATTTTCGTACAGGAATTTTTCCTGTTTTGCTCCAGCTTGAACAGTCCGAAATTGGACAAGAACTTTTAGGTTTCAAACTGATCCTAAAGACAATTTTTCTGGAAACATTTGGGAGGGAATGTTAGCTAAAAATTTCGACCTTTTGAAGGTACAACAAGCTGGAAAATTCCAGCTCATTCTATGAAGAAAGATGAATTAAGCTAGAGGAAAATTTCAGCAAGCTTACTAGAGGGATTTTTCCTCTTGAAATTTCCCACAACGCTACCATATTTTTCAGACCATAAGGAGTCTTTTATCAAGACATTTTGATCCTGAAAGACCTCAGTACTTTACTAAATTTTCTGGAAAGGAAAAGGCTAGAACATCTTGATCAAACTAATGAGTTGAGAATTGAGGAAAATTAAAGATTAAGGAAGAATGATTTTCCCTATAAGAATTTCGAGAAGAGTAAAAGGAGTGGAATGAGGTTACTTCTATCATGGCTCTCCTAGAACATCATCACCACATTAATCTAGGCCCTTAAGGCCGAAACCATCATTTCCCAAGCAAAATAAAATTTACTCAAGCTAAAGCTTCTATGATGGACTTTGAACCCAAGACTTCAAGAATTAATTCCAAGACTCTAACCACTAAACCACAACAACTCTTGTTGCTATTTCTACTAGAAAAATTATTTCCTATTCAATCCACAAGCTATCTCCTTATTTTCACCTCGGGCAAAAATTACCATTTTGCCCCTCTCATACATCATTCACCAACAAGACTTCAAGATAATAAAATCAAATTCAAAGCACATAGAAATCATATGAAAATATATTTAATTATGAAATAAAGTATGATATGCATCCCAACCCCCTTATTCTAAGGTTGGTTTTGTCCGGGGTTTCACACACTCTCTCTCTCTCTCGGTCGAATACTCTCTCTCTCTCTCTTGGCCGAATGGTGACTTCAACCATGGCCATGTTTCCTTCATCTCTCTTAGACGGATCAAGTCCCTAAGAGTTAGGATCCATTCGAAACTACTCCAAGGTACTCATCAATCAAGTAAGCCTCTTCAATTCTCTTTTTAAATTCTAGATTCATATCTCTAGGATGATATTGGAAGGAGATGGATTATGATTAGGGTTTGAGCATGTGTTGTTGTGATGAATTGAGATTGAAGCATGAATAAATGTGTGTATACGATGGAGATGGGATTGATGCATGATGATGATTGGTCTTGGTTAGATTATATGATGTTTTAGGGTTTTGTTGCATGTTCTCCATGTCGTGAGTAGTATATGTGATCAAGCATGTTAGAGATTATGTCACCTTTGGTGAATAGGGTTTATGTTCATATATGATTGTTAAAGCCATGATTATGTTTATGTTAGTAGAGTTTAGATCATGTCTTGGTAAATTTAGATTTATGGCTTTATTCATGATTTGGATGATTTGATGAATTGGAGTGGAGTATATGTTCATGATTGTGGTTAGCAAGTGAAAATATGATCATAACCTTGTTGTCCCTAAGCTAATTTTATTTCATCAATAAAATGATTAATACTATGACTTCTTCTAGTAAATTTCGAAAACCTTAGGAAAATGTTGATTTGGTCTTTTATATAAAATAGTGATATTTTAGTCAAATAAATGATAGCTTTTATTAAAGAAATAAAATATATAGATATTATATAAAATAATAATATCAAATAAAGCCTTTTATATAAGTAATCATAATGAGTGAAATATTAATTTGTAAGTCTTATATTCATAAATACTATTAAAATTTATTTATCAAAACCTATTAAAATTTACTTACAACTAATTTTAGTTACCTTAGGAAAATGTTGATTTGGTCTTTTATATAAAATAGTGATATTTTAGTCAAATAAATGATAACTTTTATTAAAGAAATAAAATATATAGATATTATATAAAATAATAATATCAAATAAAGCCTTTTATATAAGTAATCATAATGAGTGAAATATTAATTTGTAAGTCTTATATTCATAAATACTATTAAAATTTATTTATCAAAACCTATTAAAATTTACTTACAACTAATTTTAGTTACCAATTATTTTCTAACAATTTATTGTCAATAGATTATTATTTTAAATAATTACATCTAGGTCTTAGGACCCTTCATCAAATAAACCCTAATTTATTTTTAGCGAGATTTAAACTTTCAACTTATAGTACCTATTTTCCAAACCCTAGTTATTTTAATATCAAGCTAGATTTATTTTATAAACCCTTTTATTTGTTATCTAGCCTTAAAGCTTGGGACACTAGGGACATGATGGTAGTAAGTTGAGCTAGTTTTATTTGTGAAAGTGAATCTTTGGCTTGAGTTTGATTATGGCTCATGTTTAACCCAGGCGGGGTTAGGTCAGCTGTTGGAGACCTTTACTTTAAGCTAGGATCAGGTAAGCTCCTACATAAAAACCGTTTGATGCAAAATGATTATTATAGCAAGCCAAATGTAGAGTGCATGGACACTCACTTCTGTAAAGACAATTGAGGATTGTCTTCTTTCCCATTTCAGTTAAACAAATTATTTGAAAAATCAATGAACAAATTTACTCAAACCCTAAAACTCTTTCTAAAACTGATTTTGACAAAGACTTTGGGAATCCTTAATTGCCATTTTCAAGTGGAACTATATTTTGTTCATTTCCCCCCAAGTGGGATAAATTACATTGAGTACTCAATAAGGGTGGACTGCTAGGACTAGTCTTTGAAGGGTTAGGGTAAGTCTCTCAGTAGGTGGCCATCTCTGAGGGGTGAGTCCTTCCCGGATAAGATGTCAGTCCAGTAGGTCGTGCCGGTCCGAGCTAGCAGTTTTCAGTTAAGTAGACCGTGTGTTGCCGGAATGGACAACTGGTTTTGTTTGGGTATAGAGAATGAGGAGTATCTTACCCGGTAGGCCGATCACCTACCTTTTGTCAGCCTGCACAAAGTGTGGCATTTTGACCGTTGTATGGTTATGGGACCCAACATGTGGTAACCCATTACCACCTTTTTGAGTAGTTGATTTTATTGTACATGTATGGTTAGAAAAGCCAAAACACCACTCTTGATTTTGACTGTTGTTTATTGCTTGCCAGTATTTCTCTTATGAAGATTTTATACTTTGCATCCACGAACTGTTTTCACTGGACACTCAAAGCACACACGGACTTACTGAGATTTTTATCTCATCACCCTTTTTACCATGATTTCAGGTTAATCCTACTGTGAAGATCAGTAGCTAGTGTTGTCCGCCTTGGAAGAGATTTTATTATTTATTTTTATATAATGCTTTGGGAGCTGAGAGTGAATAAATTTATTTCTGGATTTGTTTTTGAATTCTTGGATTGTATAAGTTTTAAGTTTTAAGTATTGTTTTATTCCATTATTTTGAATGTGTGACCTAATTATAAAGACCTTTTGTCATTTGGACGGGGCAACATCCCCGGCCTTGTCGGGCCTAGGTAGTGGGGTGTTACACAAAGTACCTTGGAGATCTTAAGTCTAAGGATACTTACATGTTTGCTATATTGAGATTATATCACTAGCACTAAATAGTTATCAATGTGATTATCTCATTGCTAGGTCACCCAATGTACTTGTTCCATTAACAAGCATCCATATGTTAATTTTGAGTATCTTAATGCTCACGGATATGAGAACCACCGCCTGATCAAATCAGGAAGTCTAACACATGCTAGTCTTAACGCATTAATGATGTCCTGTCTCATTAATACTACGACTAGGGACTATTTAAGTACTAATACTATACAATGTAGTAGGAATCTCATATCATGATCTCTATCATGATTTTTGTAACACAGTATTGTACTAGGGACTTTATTTTATAGTTATATTACACAAAGGTAAACAAAAGAAACTATAAGATAAATAATGCATTTTAATAAAATAAAATGTGTTATATACAACGTACAAGTGATTACTTCTAGAGTATAATACTAACAACTTTTACAACTTGCATACATGAACGATTTTACCTGAAACACTCAAAGCACACACGAGCTTATTGAGATTTTTATCTCATCATCTTTTATACTATGTTTTCAGGTCGATCCTGCTGTAGAATATTGCCTATGTCTTGAAGACTCTTTGTTATTTCTCCTATGTATTGTTTTTGAGAGGCAATAGCAGACATTTATTTTTGAATTTGTTCTTGTATTGTTGGGTTGTAATAAGTTAAAATTTGAAGTATTTCTTTTATTTTATCTTGTGTGTCTTAGTTATAAAGACCCCTTGTCTTGTAAATGAAGCGACATCCCCAGCTCTAAAGGGGCATAGGTAATGGGGTGTTACACTATCTACTCAGGATAAGGCTTTCAGTAGGTAGCTTTCTCCGTACCAGTAATTGTCAAGCCGAATTGTTTCCTTAAAATATCGGCTATCGCACTCGAATCCACTTATTGTTGAACACTAAGATTTGTTGGATTGTATGCCCTCTTAGACTAGGTTTCTGATGTAAAATTGAATATTTTAATAAAAGAATTTATTTTCAGAAATTGTTTGTGAATTTACTATTTGTTTGTGCACGATTTTCGTTTGGAACAGGCCCATTGTGTTTAAATAAGTGATCCATGTGAATGGTGGTCTTTCACAGTAAGGTATAGATCACGGGTTATTTAACACATAAACATTTGTTCTTAACCTATTGATGAGACTGGGAACCTCATCATGTTTAGGTTATTATGTTATGAATTCCAAATAGGGAATGGCTTACCTTTAGCCAGTGGGTAGTCCACTCACTTCATGACATAAGCGTATTTCGAATACGTAGAACATGTCCTGTAGTAGTGGTTTCTCAAAGTACTATATGGTAGAAACCTAGACTACTACCGCTACAGCGTGGACTAGTACTCTATGACTTGAGTGTGAGTTGTTGGTCTGGCGAAGCTGGAAGCATATACTTTGATTTGCTGTAGTTGAGGTTCTATCGTAGGGCCAATATACTTGCATGTTGGGTATGTGTGACTAGTTAGTTAAGACAGACTTATACAAGATAGTTTCTGCACTATATCGCCTCTTGTGGTTGTCCGAATGGTCTAAATTATCTAGGACCCTGGGAAACATGACTTGGATGTTTGCTTTAGGGTAGCTCCCTTGGAAAGCGGAAACACTCCAGGAAGTCGTGGATCATTGGACTAGAAGCCTAAGGATGGTAGATGTCATTTAGAGGGGTGTTAGTACACTTCTTCCTCTCTAAATGTACGGCGATGTGTAGAGGGGTATTTTAGTCATTTCACCTGTAGGTCGGAGACTTTGCGAACGCAGCATTGTCCTTGGGGTCAATATTTCCTTATGGTGATATTAGGAAATATTTAAAATGCAAAATACAGCTATTTTTATGGCAAGGGTATTTTGGTCATTTTAGTAGCTAAGGCGGTGTGTCTTTTGGTCCCCAGTATAGACCGTGAGTCCTAATTAAATATGGGCTAAAGAATTGATTTTAAATTAAATGGAATTTATTTTATTTAAGTAGCTTGATTTAATTATTGGGTTAGAATAAAATAAAGGTCCATGGAGAGAGAGAATTAATTAAATTAGTTTGGTGGGTTAATTAATTATTCAGGGCTTTGGCCCAGTTTGAATAATTAAAGATTAACCTGGGACTAAACTAATATAGGCTTAATTAATTGGACTAGTTTATTTGGGCTGGAAAAATTAATTATTTATTAATTGGGCCAATTATTTGGTTTTAGTTAGAATAATTAATTAAGCCCAAAAGGTTAAACTAAGAGTCCAATGGCCCAATCCAGTTTAACCTAGGGTTTTATTTAGGTTAAACAGGAGAAAAAAAAGGATGGTGTTTTTTCGAGTGCTTCCTCTTTGTGGAAAAATACCAGACGTTTTTTCTTCTCCCTCTCCAGAAAATATTCTTTAGCCCCTAAGTTGTTCACCAAACGAGATTAGGCAGGCCATATACTGGAAGATCGAAAGCTAGGCGTTCATCTACATGCAAAGACGAAGTAGAAGGCTTGCAGGGATTGCACCAGAGGCTTCTACGAGCGTGCCTACCCCAGTTCCGTATATTCCAGTTCAGCCGAGTGTGAGATCAACAAGAAGAGGTAAATGAAAATATTTTTTTCCCCCATTTTTCTTCTTCACGCAGGTGTGCTGCGTTTTTGTTGTTCACGTGGCTGGTTTTTTGGCTATGTTTGGCTTGCAAATTTATCTTCAAGATTCTGTGGCTGGACTAAACTCCTTGGTTGGTAGGTTTGCAAAGTTGAAGCGACTTGTGGGAATTGACCCGTCAGCATTCTTTGTTGAGTTGTTACTGGAACTACGACTGGTTATGCATAACTTCTTACTACATGATTCCTTATTTGTTGCACTATGGTATATGCTACGTGGCTGCCTGGGGCAGTACTATAGGACGACTCGGCTGCCTCAGTCAATATGAAGGATGATCCCGCTGCTATATTGTCCCCTAAACCAATCACCAGATATAGACCCGCAGGATATATTAGTTGATGCCCACAACATACATTAGTTGTTGTTCCCCAACATATATTGGTTGTTGTCCTCTGCAGTAAACTAGTTGTTGGACCTCTATTCTATAACTTATAAGTGATTGGACATTTGCATAGGGACAAGCAATAGGTGATGGCAATGCACCAATAACTAGGTTTAAGTTCCTTACCTGAGGTATCTGTTCGATTGTTATAGATTGATCTGAGTAGGATTTTGTCACCCTACCATGTTGTAATTGTGCTGGAGGCACCGACTGTCTAAGAACTTAACTCACCCTTTGTCCTTGTAGAGGTGCTAAGGGGACTAGATTGGATGTTAGCCAGTGTCCTTCTATTATTGTAAACAGTTCATTTTGCAACATAGGTTTAAAGACGATCTTCATCTGTTGCAATAGACTTTGAAGTAACTTGTTTGTACTTTCATCAAATTACCGTTAAATGGCCGAAAGAGATGTAGATGCCTCAGCCCCTGTTGACGTTTGATGTGCACTTTCCGGCCGATTGAGATTTTCATATGAATGTCCTTCCATCTGGTTGCTAATGTGACCAGATCGTAATTGCATTCAATAGGACCTACACTTGGTGGTCCCACTGGGCATGCAAAAAAAGAAGTGTTGACTCTAAATTTCACTATTTGGACGTCAAGTCAGTGACTGGCCTAACTGGCTTAAATATGGCTAGACTGCCTGATGGTAGCACTTGGTTGGTCGAGTATTTCACACTCCTTATTATTTCTATTACGCAATTATGTCTGAGAAATTACATAGGAAGTTGAGGATCAAATGAGAAGGTTCTTTGGAGAAATTCAAAAAGCCTCTAAGCAAGCTTAAGTTGTGAAATGAATGCAATAAACTGGTGGAATAGGAAGGAATGAACTAGGGATCAAGAGTAATACCTTGAGAGCACAAATACTCAGTAATTTGAAAGAAAGACTTGGATGGATTTGATTGAAAGCTGTAAAAATACATAAATTTAAAGGAAAACTGTAAAGAAAAGCAATAAAACAAGCTTTCAAAATGAAATTAAGGAATGAAATATGCTCTTGAGATGATTTCTTGATGTCCTTTTCTTTTGTTCATCTTTTGGCTTTTATAAGTAGAATTCCTTGGTTCCAAAGCTTCCAGGTCATGCTTCCATGATCTAAATGGAGAAAATGACAATTGTGACTGTTCTCCTTTACTCCATGATGGTTAATGGTAGAGTGGGGAATTGCTTGAAGAGAAATCCGTGCATTATTCCTTCTATAGGTGACTTCCTTGAAAATAAGAAGTGCTTTAAAGTCAAAACTCCTGATCATGGCTAACTTCCTTAAAGATAGGAAGTGTTTTGACTGGGATCAAACTTTTGGCCGGCTGCTTCTCCAACTTGCCCAGGTTCTATTGGAGACTGCCTTGCCTGATCTGATAGCACTTGTTCGGCCCATCTAAATGATGCTATTAACTAGCCTGTTTAGTCATGTCCTGACTTGTCTCTCCAGTTAAGAATTGCCTTGTCTGGCTGGTTGCATTTTTTAGGTGTTAAGAATAACCAAAATTATTTCAATTATTTGAGAAAATACCTTTTATTTTTTTTTGGGGACGAACTTAGGAATAAGCTTCTCAACCGCTTGTTCAGTCCTTGGAGGCCAAACTGAACAACTCAATTTACCCCTAAAACACCTAAACTTCGACACAACAAAAACCCTCAATTTAGCCACCCAACCCGTCTCTAATGACAACCCACAGATCTGCGACTTTGGAAGATGGCTAAGCGTGGGTGAGAGTTTTGGTGGAAAGGAAATTGCCGGAGACAAAGCAAAATGCCAGTTAGAGGCAAAGATAAAGGATTTTTACAGTGGCAGGGGAAAGGAAGCAACGTAGGGAAGACGTATTTCAAAAATGCATTTAGGCCATTTGAGGAGCTCCTCCACAGGTAGGACCAAATGATGCGTTTGGGCTCCAAATGGGGAAATGCTGATTAAAAAAAAAAAAAAATTGCTTATTCTACGAACTTCATTGCATGAGAGATGCAAAGCCTACATTAAGGAGGGGTACCAGTTTGGTGTTGATAAGAAACCACAGACCAATCTACTGAATCAGAGGGGGAAGGACACTACTAGTTAGATTTCACAGGTTTACTTTTTTGATAAGGAGATTTCATAGCTTTTTAGAAACCATTCCGCAATCCCATATCTGACTGTTGAGTAAATTTAGAAATAATCAGGCAGAGATTTTCTCAATTTGTTCCAAGTGAAGATAAGCCTTACAACGGACTTTTCCGCTTGTTTTGCAGAGATCAAGCACTTTGCTTAAGAAAACCTTTTCTCTCTTCCTTTTTTTCCCCCTCATAAGGGAACTTTCATATGCATCCAGAATCTCCAATGTGAAGCCCACAACTGAAGATGACTTCAAATATCAAAAGAGCCCCCCCCAAAAAAAGGGGGGTACAAGGCTATACTACCAAGACACGAAAGCAAAAGGTGAGATGGATCGGCAAGTATGCTAATTGTCAGGTCTATTTTTAGGGTTTGGTAATGCCTACTTTAGGTTGTTTGTTCAATGCAAAGTTCTTGCAACAGAAGTTTTTTTTTTTTTTAAAAAAAAAAACATTATATCTGCACTGTCCATCAAATCTATACAATAATTTAACACAATAGCCAAACTAACAGCTTGTGGAACAAAAGCATCATGCTAGCCAACATGAGTTGGTTTGATGTAAGTGTTTGTCAAAAGAGGAATTCAAGCAATGAGGGTTCTTTTGTAGAATTATGGGGACCACAGATGGAGAAATTGGTTTTCAAATAGATTCGACAGCATGCTGCTAGACAGAGGGAGGGAAGAAGAAGCAGGATAGAGATAGAGCATGTAATTTGCTGCTAAGGTTTCAGAAGAAAGAGAGAGAATAATTAGATCCACATTTGATATGAATTTTGACAACTGCAATATAAAATATAATGGTAGCATTTTCTCTGGAGAATTGGTTATCCAATCGCATTAAATTTTTCTATATTACCAGTGTCGTCCCCTTAGTTATTCAGGCATACTAAAACTCTTTGAGGCAAGAACAGTTCGCAGACCCTAAAGATTACTAAGAACCACTTGTTAAAGGTATGAAATTTTTTCTGCCTTTGGATTTGAAGGCTCAAATAGTTGGAAAATTGCTTAATCAAATGATACACACCCCATTTCTTTCTCTTGCTCCAAGTATTTCATTTCTGATCCTATACATTCTGCCATCCTATATATCTCCTCAGTCTTCGGGTGAGACTTGTCTTCAGATGAGAATGCATGCAGACACAAAGAATCATCAGTTTTACCCACATCCACCCAACTAAATCCTATTTCTTTCTTGATTCCGCTATCTCTCATTCCTTTCCTTATCCTTGCCACCTTTTCCCACAGCCCCTTCTCTGCAAACAAGTTTGACATCAGCACATAGGAACCTGATTCCTCGGGTTTCATTTCAATTAAAGCTTCAGCCACCCTTATAGCCATATCTACATTGCCATAAATCCTACAAGCTCCAAGCAAACTTTGCAGCACTGATAATCCTGGCCCTCCTGGAATTTGACCCACAAAATCTTCAGCCTCCTTCAGTCTCCCTGCTCTTCCCAACATATCCACCACACATGAATAATGCTCTTGAGATGGTTCAATTGAATGGTCTTTGACCATTGAATGGAAAATCTGAATTCCCATGTCAACCATCCCTTTCCGACCACACGCTATCAATAGAGAAAGGAAAGTGATTGAGTCAGGCTTCACACCATTCTTCTTCATTTCCTCAAATAAGCTCATTACAGACTCATAGTCCCCGTGCCTAGAGTATGCTGATATTATAGCTGTCCAAGCAACTTGACTTCTTTCATCTGCCTCGTGAAAAACTTCCTTTGCTTCATAAATGCTTCCACGCTTGGCATACATATCAAGAAGAGCCCCTAAAACAATTGGATTGTAGTTCAATCCAAGCTTCAATAAGTAACTGTGGCACAATTGGCCATGATATAAGGGAATTGACTCAGATGAGCCTATTGCATTTAAGACACTGCCAAAACTGTATTCATTTGGATGTGACTCCAGTAAACCTGACAAGAATGTCTCTAAAGCGTCTTGATACATCCCGTTTTGGGCATACCCAGATATCAAAGCGTTCCATGATACAGTTTCCCAGTATTCAAGCTCCTCAAAAATCTTCATCGAGTCTTTCATGGACTTGAACTTTGCATACATGGTAATGAAACTATTGGCAACATTTAACTTAGACAAAAAGTTTGCCTTTGTACAGAATCCATGAATCATTAGGCCTTCTTGAACCATATTGTTTGTTGTTACGGCATGAATCAAACCAACAAATGTAACTTCATTGGGATAAATTGCATCCCTTCTCATTTCATTAAAAAAGCACATAGCATCCTCTTCAATCATAGAAAGCATTGTTGTCCAAGAAATGACATTACGACCAGTCATGCTCTCAAATACCAATTTTGCTTCTTTGACGATATTACACTTTGAATACATTGATATTAGAACATTGCAAACTGAAACATGTGTTCCATATCCAGTTTTAATAGCCAAACTGTGGATCTGCATTCCAAACTTCAAATTTCTTTCCTGGCCACAGGCTGAAATCACACTGGTAAATGATACGTGATCAAGTTTCATTCCTTCTCTAACGATCTGAATAAATCCCAAAATGGCATCCCACCCATAGCTACCCTCTTGGGCATACCCTGAGAGAATAGCATTCCAGGATACCAAATCTTTACTGGGAATTTCACAAAAAACTCTCTCAGCTTCAATTATCTTGCCCCACTTCGAATACATAGTTACAAGTGCATTTCCAACAAATAATTCACTCTGCAATCCAAACTTCAAAACAAGGGAATGCAATTGTATGCCAAACTGAAACTCCTCGTAATCAGCAGAATGCGCCAAAAGAGTAGTATATCCCACTGGATCAAAAATAATTCCTTCAGAGTGCAATCGACAACCAAAATAAAATGCATCCTCACCATTTTCAAATCCCGAAAGCACCGTATTGTAAGAGACTGTATCGGGGTCCTTCAAGTTTTCAAAAATACACAAAGCCCGATCAAAAAGCCCAGATTTAGAGTACATGTTCATTAGAGAATTTGAGACGGTTACAAAAGAAACTAAGCCCCTGATCATAGCAAAACCATGGATTTGAGAACCAAGTTTTGGGTCACCCCGACAAGCTTTGAGAGCAATTGCAACTGCAACTTCATCGATTTCCGAAAGAACCATTTGTAGCTGATTCTTGAAAATACTAAGAGCTTCAAAATGGTCTTCTCTGTGAACATGATCGAGCATCGAACGGTGGATAAAGTTAAGTTTTGGTTTAGGAGTTTTGTCAAACAAGTGGTGTCCATGATGAAACGAGTGGGAAATTTTTAAAGTTGGCAGCCGTTGAATGGGTCTGGCACGGAGGGCAACGAGGTTTAGTTGGCGGGAAACAATCATAAGAGAATCAGAAAATTGGCAGTTAGGATCTGAAGGGACGTGGGACTACTACCAAAATCCTTCACTTCTACACAAAACTGAGTGTCTTAGCATCAGGCTAAAGAAGTAATGGGCCCAAAAGATAGTCATTTGTCATTAGTCAACTTACCAGATGGTTTGAAATTTTTATATGGTAAATGTAAATTGTCATTTTAAAATATTGTATTTTTTAGAAGTGTGATTTAAGTTTATACATACACCTACTAATTCTAATAATTTTTTGAAATTATTAAACATGTAAATAAAAATGTATTTACCAGAAGTAATAATTAAAAATGTAAATGATAATAATGACCTCAAGTTTTAGAAAAAAAAAACAACAACAAAATGATAAATCAAAATAAATGAATGTAGAAATATTGCGCTGCATTCCTCTGACCAAACTAACCTTACCGACATGAATGCACAAATATTTTCTTTTTTTTTTTTTTAAAAGTCTAGAAATTTGATTTATGATCTCCTCAACTATGATCTTAGCTCATTTACTTAATAGTCAGATTTAATTTCAATACAAATGCCAACTTACCAATATTTAAAGAACTAACATTACTTGAAATTTGATAATTCTAAAGCTTCAAGTTCCTAGAATAATCACAAAATTACATTCTTTTAGCACAATGCTTTATTTTTTTTCTTTATCTGTACATTTAAAGTGAAGCAAAAATAAAAAATTATTATATAACACCCTAATTTTATATGAAATCGAAATGATAGGTGTGAATAGTATATAAGAATGTGTTTAAATATTTGTTATTAATTTAAGACATTCATTTAGAATAACGATCAAGTAGTTAATCGTAAATATTGCCAAACTCATAGTCGTATTTTTATATTTGCAGACACAAAGTGTAATATAATAAATCTATTTCTCATAAAGCACTATTAAACATTTTCACTTCTTACAAATATATTTTACCTCAATTGTTTAGTGCAAAAAAAGAAAAAGTTAAACACGAATTTTGAAATTAGCATGTAATCAAAAGAGAACTTAATTAACATATATTCATCTTTAATTAGAATACATGGAAATTTAGATAAATAAAGAGGTAAAGGACTTCTAGAATTAAATTCTACGTTGTTAAAATTATAAAATTAATGGCTTTATTTTTGAAAAATCAAAAGGTATACAGTGTTAATATTAATTAAGGGTGCAAATTTATCCCTTTTTTACATACTCTAACTAACTCATTTATAAACTCCGAGCATTATACACCTCATAAAATCTTGTTGTGGGTGAACTGCAGATTAGACCTTAACGAAGAATGCTGCACGCACTTGCCAAATATGGGATGGATTCTCTTTTTCCCATCTTTCGGTGTCTCCAAAGTCAAATATCTGTACTCAGGCCCGAATACACCTTCCCCCTTTGCAATCATTTTTTCTTTTTCTTTTATATGTTTTTTATTTGATGAGATTGAGAATGTTACAGAAAGTTTAAACTTAATCGTAATATTTTTAACTTAAATTGTATTTAAATAAAGATAGTATTGAGATAAGTTTGTTAAAATTTAATAAAATATTTTTAAATGATGGATAAATGTGAGGTTCAATTATTAATAAAATAAAAAATATAACATATTATGAGTATATGATAATTTTTAAAAAATAAAAAATATTTAAATTAATATTATTTTAAATTAAAATTTTATTTAAATAAAAAAATTACTTTCTAAATACAATCTTAGATAAGATTACAAATGATCCGTCACTGATTGACCTGTGACAAGAGATGTGATGGGGGAAGGGAGATAAGATTTCCTTGCTTTTATTTATGATAGGTCGTATAGGAGATGATCAATTTGGCTTCTTGTTTGGTTTTAGGTTCTCATTGCAAAAGTCTTGGTTAAGTTGTACTATTCAATTTTGCTTTGTGAATGAAAGAAAAACCTTGGGTATGGGATCGTATAATTTGGCACGATAAAATTGCATAATCAATTGATGACTGCGATTCCTTTTTGTCAAAATTCCATGGCCAAGAATTTCTCAAACTTTGTGAGCGTCTTTTGACCCATCTTGGATAATTGTTTACTTTCCCCATTTTTTTTTTCTAATTTTTCTACATATTTTTATGACTTCATGAATGAATTACAGGGCAATCTAATTTGTAAAATTGTACAATCCTAAATTCAAAAACCTCACTGGTTATGAAAAGTATAAATTTCATAATTTAAAATATTCTATTTGAAATTTATTAAACACAAAAATAGTTATGCATTCTAATATTAATATATTTATGCCTATAACACTATATGTAATACTGTATATAATATTACACTTAAATCTGAACTTAGAAAGGAATTTAAATTTGAATTCAAGACACATCAAGATGATATTCTCAAAGCTTTCCTTAAAAATATTAAGGCTCTTATAATACAAACAATTCATCCGAACACATACATACCTCTGACCCCAAGAAATCTACTTATCTTCGTAAATTCTACAGTCATCGTTAAACTTTACATTGAAATTTGTTTTTAAAAAAATAAAAATAGTTAACTACACTACCTCACTTTGTAATTAGATATTCCAGAAAAATAAATTAGGAGGTAGAGAGCTCTCTCTCTTCATATCAGAGAAATAGACTGTCTAAATTTAGATAGATTAAGACATAAATTAAAAGACTATTTCTTTTTTTTTTTCTATTTTAACCAAACAAAATTGAAATAAATTATATTTATTTAATAGAAATAAAAGTTCTCCTTCTTTTTTTTCCTTTCGTCTTTCCCTTCTCCTTGCCAACCAAATATAGAGTAAGTATTACTAAAATTTTTTCTTTACAAAATAGACAATATTATAACATATTAAGTCTGATTTTTATTTCTATAATTGTTTATTCAAACAACACAGTATCAATCCTGTAAAAAATACACAAGTGAGAGCTGTATGTATTATTGGTGGTCCAATGTTGTCAAAGCGTCAAACAATAATCCTTGTGTACCCCGCACAAGCATAGTTTTGTAGCAGCCCGCCTAGCCTCCATTGAGAAAAGGAAAAGGAAGGGCAAGGAAGGAGGAAAGGACAGAGAAAAAGATAAGCATCATGCTGTATCATTTGTCTGTTTCCTTACCACAAACCTCAGGAATCAAAACGCACTTGTTCTTCAAATTCTTTTTTTCAAGTTTTTACGATTCCAGCTCAAATTAATTGACAAGACAAAACTGCTCTTGTTGGCATTATTACTTAAAATGCAAAATGCAACTGCAGATGATCGGGATCACTTTACACGTTGAATTAACCAACAATTAGCAGCTTAAGTAGAACATTCAAAGGAAGCATATCCTTCTTTTGCAGTTTCGTTGTTTTTAATCTTTTCTTAAAAGGATCTTTATATTATTGCAAATGGTGAATATGATAGGAATAATATGTATCAAGAAAGCATCCAAAATTGATATCCTTTAACTTGATTAGAGTATTTTCCGTCTGCTTGGCTTTTGTGGTAATATATATGGATATGGATTTACTCCGCCAACTACAATAAAAAAGAATGAGATGTGGAGAAAAGACCACGGCCATTCCTTAGTTCTTATTATATTCACCAGATGATTGATTATGTTGTTGACATTTATTCATTTTTGCATCTCCATCCCTCCTCTGTCCTCCCACCAGCCCCCGCAAAAAGAAGATCCCAACAACCCCCCAAACAAAACCCCATCAACAACCAAGAAATATCTGGAAGAAAGAGAGAGATAAAGGAGAATTTGCCTAACAAATCACTAAGCTAGACATCTAGACATTCATACAATATAAAAAACTTTCATACCCAAAGAAAATCTTCTCGAACTTGAACATCCGAATATTCTTTATGGCTCATATCCAACTAGGCTTTTCTTATTTGCTCGGGTGTTGGACCTCCTACCTCAAGTTCCTCAACTTATACATCTAACCTACTACTACCAATTATCTAAACCCGTCCCCAGCAAATCTGAACATTATTGATGCATAATCTACAAAAGCATTCATATTGTCTCCCATTCCAATTTGAACGGCAGGATGAATTAGTTGAAGAGTTGGAGGGAAGGAGAGGTAATGTAGCCAATTATGGAGCATGTTACATGTGGAAGGTTTGTGAATATGGAAGACAGGCTGAAATGGCAAATTATATATAGATACAATCAGCAACATGATTGTGTGATTGAGGGCACCTTTTTGCAAAATAAATTGAAAACAAGTCCCCATGAGTTGGAACTTCTGCACAAGAAGAAGATAAAAGCCCTCTCTGTTGGATATAATTTGATGAGAGTCAAACTGAAAAGAATGTAACGAAGTGCTCCTTTTTCTATTTTAGTGGACGAAAGGGTGAGGATTCAGATATGGGTTATTGCAATTCTCAATGCTACTGGAGCAGGACTTTCATGTTCTGTTGCTTGAGTGGCTGCTTCACTTTATAGGGGTAAATTTTCTCATGGATTCATTGCATACCTGCTGCACATGACATGTTTAAGGACACAGATTTTTTGCACTCGAGACAAGCACGTGATTTGTTTACAAGTTTAGTACGAACATTAGTAAAAGATTTCAAAATTTATAACTTATTAAGACTATTTTTTTGTTAAAAGAATTAACATCTGAACATATAGCAATGGGGTAGTTTGATTTATAAAACTCGATGACCAAATGCGTGAAATTGTTTCTTTATCCAAATTGAAGTTCTGTCAATATTGCTGGGAGCTGTAGCAGTAGTTTGTCATGCCCACTAATGAAAGGTTGTTTCTGCAGGTCCCAAAATAGATAGGCATTCTTGAAAGAAGGAAACAAAGACAAAGACCACAATCCTCATCCGGTTAAGGGGCCCAAGCTTCTCACAACCGGATTGGACCGGCCGGTCCGACCGGTTGGACCGTGAACCGGTCGCTGAACTGGTCCAGTTCGATGGTACAAGTCGGAAATTTCAAATATCGCATTAGATTGTGCAAGCCGGATTGGACCGGCCGGTTGGACTGGTTGAACCGTGAACCGGTCAGTCCGAATTAAACCGCGCGGTCTGTTAAAAAAAGAGAGGGGGGGGGGGGTTCAGATTTTGCAATTAAATCAAATTTGGTGCAAGATTAGGCAATTCAATAAATTTTGAGGCTTTTGAGTTTAAAAAAAAATGGAATTGTCCCCAAATCGACCAATTTCAGTTTCTTCTTGTTCTCTTATCTTCTTCTTCTTTCAATTTCCATTTTTGGCCGACACTAAATCTGTTTCTTCTTGTTCTGTTGACACAGCTCCGTCCGCTGTTTCTTCTTGTTCTTCTTTCGGTTTCCATTCACTGAAATTGGCCATAAAGAGGCGGTTCTGAGAAGTCTTTCGGTCATATTTGCAAGAAGACTTTTGGTTTCCATTTTTGCTCCACACTGAAATTGGCCGACACTGAATCTGTTTCTTCTTGTTCTCTTGACATAGCTCCGTCCGACGTCCCAAATTGAGAGACAAGAGGTATGTTTTGCATTCTTTTTGTGAGTTTATCTGTGAAGTGTGAACTGTGATTCTGTGACTTCCCAAATCGCAAAGGGTTCTGAATTCTCTTGCTGCGCAGTCTTCTTGAGTTATGAATGGAAATTTCTGCTTGACTTCTGTTGCTGTGTGCATTATTCTAACTTCTAAGAATATTTGATCTAACTATTCTAGCTTCTGTTGCTGCATGCACTGTTTCTCTTTTATTCTGTTTCTTCTATTTCTTTCATGTTTGGTATCTGGAGACTAGAGTCTTGGTGAGTAAAGATGAGAGCAATGAAGTTTCTTGCACTGTCCAAATGACAATTAGTCAAAAGAGGAGAGGAAGCTTCTTTGGTTCTGTTTGCTGTGACTGTATGGCACTCAATTCGTTTTGATCAACTCAAATTGTATGGCACTTAAATTGTATAAGAAATCACTGTGTATTGCTGCCTGTTTGCTGTGACTGTAAGGCATTCAATTATGTGTTTGTGTGGTGCTACTATGACTGGCATTTCTTGTTTGGACGAGAAGGAGTGTTATTTGGCAACTCTTGATTGGCATTTCTTGTTTGCTGAGTGGATTGTTGAGTTTGTTTGATGATTTGGATCCTTTCTATACCACTTTGGATGTTGGTACAATGGATTTTCTCTGAGGAGTCTTCTGCAGATTTTGCAGAGGAAATTGAATTGCAAGGGTCTAAAGTAAAATGGAGGAGTCAAGATGGCTATTTAATATCATTCTAATTCCACATGAACTGTTATTCAAAACAATGAATAGGGCATTTCTTGTTTGCTATGACTGTTTTCATTGAATAGCTGAAGTTTTTGAAATATGCATAGCAGTGATATTCAAAATCAAGTGCATCAAATATATAATGTAGGTGAACAAAACAGTGAATAGGGCATTTCTTGTTTGTTGTGACTGTTTTCATTGAATAGCTGAAGTTTTTGAAATATGCATAACAGTGATATTCAAAACCAAGTGCATCAAATAGCTGAGTTTGTTTCTTTTGCAGGATTGAATTAATGAAATGGATTCTTCAAAAAGTAGTTCAACTCCTTAATCAGCTGCTCCACCAAATAACAGTTCATGTGGGAGGAGTAAGTCTGACATTACTTGGAATCATATAACTCAAAAGGTCATTGAGGGAAAGAATGTTTTGACTTGTTTGTATTGTGGTTTTATTGGGAAAGGTGGTGGAATATATAGAATGAAACAACATTTAGCTGGGAAAAAAGGACAAGTTAGGCCTTGCCCACATGTTCCACATGATGTGAAATTTCAAATGGAAAATTCTCTTGATAACATTGTTAGAAAAAAAAAAGAGAGACTCAAGAAAACTTTGATTCTGAAAATCCTTATGGACCTAGCGTAGCAAACTTTGAAGGTGATGAAGATATTCAAGAAATACCTCATCCGAATGATACTAGACCTCGTGACCACTTGAACCTTAAAGCATCTCAAAAAGGAAAATGAAGGAATTTAGGACAGATAAATGATTATTTTGCACCAAGAATAACTGTTGGCTCTCAACCAACTTTAAAAAGTGTGCTTGCAAATAAAGAGGCGGTACATAGATCACATATGGAAGTTGCAAAATTTTTTTATGATGCTTGTTTGCCCATTAATGCTGTGAATTCTATCTACTTCCAACGGATGTTTGATGCTGCATGTGCTATAGGGCCAGGGTTTAAAGTTCCCTCTTATCATCAATTGCAAGTTTCTTTGTTGAATGATACAAAAAAAGAAATGTGATACAAAAAAAGAAATGCAATTATTTGTTGATTCTATGAAAAAGGAGTGGGAAAAACTTGGTTGCACTATAATGGGTGATGGTTGGACTGATAATAGACAAAGGACATTGATTAACTTTCTGGTTTACTCTCCTCATGGAACTGTTTTCTTAAAATCTGTTGATGCATCTGATGTTGTGAAAAATGCACAAACTTGTTTGAGTTATTTAAAGAAGTTATTGAATGAGTTGGTCCAGATAATGTTGTTCATATGGTGACTGACAATGGGACAAATTATGTGGCTGCTAGAAAATTAGTTAATAATGCTTATCCATCAATTAGTTGGTCTCCATGTATAGCTCATTGCTTGAATCTAGTGTTGCAGGATGTTAGTAAAGTGAGTCATGTACAAATTCTTGCTGAGAAGGGTTCTACAATTACGAAATTTGTGTATAATCATGGCTTTTAGTTGAGTTGGTTGAGAAAAAGAAAAGATTGGACTGAAATCATTCGTCCAGGTGCTACTAGGTTTGCTACCACTTTTATTGCTCTCAATAATGTCTATCAGCATATGCATGACTTGAGGGCTTTGGTGACTTGTAAGGAGTTTTGTGATTCTAAGCTTTATAGAGAAAATAAGACAAAGGAAGTGGTTGCAATCATTTTGGATAACAAGTTTTGGAATGAATGCCATGTTATTGTTAAAGTAGTAGAGCCTTTGATGCGTTTGCTGCGTATTGTGGATGGTGATAAAAAGCCATCTTTAGGTTATGTATTTGATGGCATGCATAGGGCACGTAAGGCAATCAAAATGCTATTCAATCAAAGGAAAAGGTATTACAAGGTGTATACTGATATCATTAAAAGAAGATGGGATATGCATTTGAAGAAAAGTATGCATGCTGTTGCATATTGGTTGAACCCTGCCTTTCAATATGACCGAGAAAGCTTTTGTGATAAACCTTATGTCATGGATGGTCTTATTGAGGTTGTTACTAGAAAGATCAAGGAGAGTTGGAGTAAAATAATACAAGAGAGTATTCCATTCAGAGATCAATTAAATAGTTTTGGTTCTGATGCTGCAAAAGAAACATACAAAACTTTTCCACCTGGTAATATTATTTCTTTCACTTTTATTTTTTATGTTAGTTATTAAATTGTTATTATATCATGTTGTTTCATTATTGTTAATTTAATTATTTATTTTATTTCTTTTTAATAGATGAGTGGTGGAAAATGTTTGGTTATGGAGTACCAAATTTAAGGAAGTTGGCAATTCGTATTTTAGGACAAACAAGTAGTTCATCTGGATGTGAAAGAAATTGGAGTGTATTTGAAAGGATACACACTAAAAAGAGAAATAGATTGGAACATCAAAGACTTAGTGACCTTGTTTTTGTGCATTACAATTTGAAGTTGAAAAATAGGTAAATTTCTTTTTTGAAAATATTGAGTTATTCTTTCGAATGATTGTTTGATACAAGTATAACATATAACTTATGATATGATAATAGGTTGTTGTCTAAGGAAAAGAGTTTTGATCCAATTGATTATGAAAGTATAGATACTACTGACATTGGATTCTTGAGGATGTGGATGATGAGCCTTCAAGTAACATTGTTGAAGAAGTAGAGCAAATATTGTATGAACAGCTTGAGGAACCAAGGTTACAAAGGCAACGTCGTCATGAAAGAGAAGGTTAGTCTTTCTTCTTTTTTTTTTTTCCTAATATTGATCAAAATTACTTATAATATACTAGTATTATATTTTTTACTCTTATATATCTACTTAAATTGTTTGTAGATGACAATGATGGTGATGATTTTGTGGTGGAAGATATTGGTGATGACATTGATCTTTCAAGAATGGATCAATTTGCATTTGAGTCACAACTATTTGATATTGATGTTGGAGTTGCAAGAACAAGTGGGGCATCCAACAACAAGGATTTTGATCATGAATGTTGGCCCAGAGGAATTTGAAGATTTGTACCTTTTAAATAATAACTTAATATGGATTTGAAATTGTGTTTGTAATCAATTAAGAATGGCTACTACTTTTAATTTTATTATATGTTAGATTGTTAGTTATAAATTAAGAATGACTATTTTTAATCATGTATTTGAATTTTTATGTCTTTATGCACTTAAATTACACTATATTATTGATTAATTTTATTTTTAAAATAAATATATTTTTAATTTTTAAATTATAATATTACCGGTTTAATTACGGTTCAATTACGGTTTAATTACGATTGGACCATTAAACCATGAACCAGTAAATTTTTCGGTTCGATGATCGGTCCGGTTTTGAAAACATTGAAGGGGCCTGCCTTGATAGACTGGAAGTCCAGCACTGTTCGGTTTCCATTGGCAAAATGCAAAAGTGTGCATTATCTTGATTGAAAAGAACCAGACCCGTGGATGTCAAATCAATGATAAATTGACAGTTCATTTGAAAGCTTTATCATTATGAATTTACCACGATTAAGTACTAAATCGATAGGGATAGAACATTGTCCGCAGAGAATTTGTTTCCTTTTATAGGATCTCCATTCGCACACTGAACTTTAGGGTGAATTTGGTTTGCGAGGGGAAGGGGAAGAAAAAAGGAGAGGGAGAGTGGAACATTTTACTTCCATCAGAGGAAGTAAATATAATTACTTTTATTCTATTTAGTTGGCGTGGAAGGAAAATAAATATGATTTATCTCTCATTATTTGGTTGTAAGGTATATAAGGAGGAAATAATTATTAAATTACTATTATACCCCTAAAGTTAATTTATAAAAAATTATAACATAGGGTAGAATTGTAATAAAATAAATATCTCAGGACAAGAGGGTCTTTTAACTCTCATTTACTTCCCAAACCCTCCAAAATGGAGAGGAAGAAAAATCTGAAATAGAAAGGATCAAATTCCCTTCCACATATACTTCCTCCCCTCCAATCACTCCAACCAAACTAAATAAATCACACATTTACTTTCTATTTTACTTCTCCTCCTCTTTTCCTTCTCACTTTTACTCCAACCAAACTCACCATTAGATATCGACAACAGTTATCTTCAGTTATCATTTCCCGTGCTGTATCTTTATGTGATGGTAGTTTCAGGGTCGTAGGACTTGAAAACAACTTTTGGCTTAAAAAGTTGATAAAACTTGTTTTAAAACAATTGGGTTGGAACGGGTACCCTCCTTTAGATCTCCCTGGTCCAGCCCATACTGTGATCTCCTCTTTAATTTGTTAGGGATGTGATCAACAGCATTTCTAGTTCTTTGGAGGGGGTGCCAAGTCATGTTCCTGGTAGAACCAGACATCAAAAGTTAGCTGTCAAGATGAGAGAACCCACTTTCATGAAAACCCTTCATCAGAATCCCACAATCCCCAAAAACTTACGAAGAGGACCATGACTGCCTGCAAGCTAGCTTTCGGTTAAGATTGCTCACTCCACTTTATTTTAGTCAAACAAACTGGTAATGGTTGAATGAAATGAAATAATTTTCAGTTATGCGCACGATCTGTTGAAAAATGGCAACTTTGGGAGTTAATAATTTTTAACTCATGATTAGTTAGCCTAAAATAATTAATGGGAATTGTTCTTGACATGTTAGAGATTGTTTTGATTGTGGTAGAAGCCATTTTCATGGTGGGAATCCATAATTAAATGTTGTTAAAGTTGAGTGTTTAACCATTTGGGAACTCATGTTAGACATGAGTCCCATATGGGAAAAATAGAGGAGTGTGGAAGCCTTTATATACTAAAAGGCTTTTCTATAGACTTAATAGAAAAGCCCAAGGTATGGAGGATGCCACATGCGCTCGCCGCCCGCCCGGCCCGGGCTTGGGCTTGGGCCATGTTTTTACGATCCTCTATTTTTATTTGGCCCAATTAATTCTAACTTGAAAAGGAATAGGAAACATAAAATCTGGTAAGGGAATTAGGGCTTCCTAATCCGAATTGGGTTTTAATTTTCCTAAGGCGAGATTAAAAGGGGGAACAGAGCCGCCATTAGGGTTAATCCTTTTTCGTGCTTTTGTTTCCTACGAGAAAATTCGCCGCTTCAGTTCTCTCTCCACGATCCATAATTTTGCCTTATCGGGACCGGCGAACTAAGGGGATTTTCGAGGTGATCACAGTTGGTGTGCATCAACAGTGATCTGAGACCGTCTTATCCTGTAAGAAGAGTCGCTGTACCCATCGCACCGGAATGGGGCGAATAGCTTCTTGAAGGCAAACCAGTATTAGACTGGTGATTCGGTCAGCAGTACAGTACGTTGCGGCGCAGCTTGTCCAGAGGAGTGCCGCGAGCAAGTCTCTCAGGTATACTACTGATTTGGTTATTAAGTGTGAATTCTGTCTAGTTATATTACGTTTGGACTGTGTGGCCTTACCGGCATTGTTGATATTTGATAATTGCAATTGTTAGAGCCCTGGTCGGGTATAGGTGGTGCTTGTTCAATTCAGTTGAGTTGTCTGTCTGTACTCGTAGGTACCCTGTTTTCTAACACGATCATCATGTGAAGCACAAAAAGTTTCATGAGGGTCTCAGCACACTTGAAAAATCATGACTAGCCTTGGATGCCAGAGCTAGGGTCGCTCGAACCTTCTAGAGATTTCTCCACAGGTGTGGTAAAATTGATCATACTCTGGATTGCCCTGAAAAAACCACAAGTTAATGAAGAAGTATCTATCATGAGCATAGAGAAAAGGGAGATTAACTATACAATCTTTGGGAAGTTCCTCTGATTTTCTGTATTAGGAATTGACTATTTGTTAGCAGTTCAGAGTCGGCAAGAATATTTAAAAGCTGTTGATGCAATAATGTACATTGATCAATATCTAATTTCCTTTAAGCCAGCAATAGCCAGCAATAGCTATTCTCTGCAACTCCCAGATGGAAAGAAGCAGGAGCAATGCTGCTGGCACAAACTAGTTGGGATTCTTCCATTAAGAAGGCAGACCGGCGCTGTCATATTATACAAAGTACCCAGCCTCTGTGGAGTCTCGAGTACTGAAAATCTGGCCGTTTTCATTTTGCATCGACAATTGGTAGTCACTAAGTTTGCAATCTTTAATTCCAAGAAAAGGTTTGTTACATCGAATCAATGACAATGCGTGTCTTGAACATGATTAATAGATATACCATTGAGAACCAAGAATGGAATTCTTGAAGGAGGTAAGACTATTTAGCTCGAGCCCTGATGCACCAATGATGAACTATAGACAATTAAAATTTACCATCACTGGAGACATATTCTTGAAAGCAAAGTACAGAGCAAGGCTTTCTTTAACTAGGTGGAGTAGCGGTTCAGGGCTTTGAAATGCTCCATTCAGACAAAGAGACCAGAATTTGATCCTCATCACGCTATCTTGATGTACAAAAAAATAACAGTTTTTCAAGTGGGATCTGCTAACGTTGACTTAATCCTCCATGGTATAATCTTGGTGATTCTGACACTTATTTGGTGATATGCACATGTATTATTGCCACAGGTCGGCAGGAACTGATCAATAATGAGGGTGCATTTGTGAGGGAGGGAAGAGACGTAGAAACATGATGTTCATGCGAAATTCTAGATACCGGCACAGATTGTTCTGAGAAGATGGACAGACTTCATTATTCTTTTCTTTCGTTACATATTCCTGTTAGTTAATAGGATCGACATGCTTATGTGTTAACCAGATTAAATCTCGAGAATATGAGAAATGAATCATACCTTTGTAGATATCGTCTCCACCAATACGATTCTTGAAGTCTTCGGCCTTCTGGTAATGCTCCAGACCCCCAAGTCTTCTTCAATGTAATTTCCTTGGACCAAAAAATTGCTAATCGTATTTTGTTTCTCTCTTTGTTGAGGGTGGACTCACACAAAAAATGAGAGAAAAAACTCCAGAGAACCACCAGGATGATTCTCACGTCTCCCTGAAATAGAGTTATCTCCCAATATATATATTGGACTCTATCTCATAATACAAATCCTAATAGAATAAGAAAAGTATAGTTGAATACAACTATTTCCACTTATCCTATTCTATCTAAAATACGATTTTTAGTTTTATGCAATTTTCATTAATAAATTATAAATAAATTATAATTTATTATTGTCCCATAATTAGGAGCCACTGAAGGGACCTGACCGGATACAATTAGATTAAGCTCCAATAAATTATTTTGTCAATAAAAATAATTTATTAATTACGTTCCACTCCACTAAAAGAACGTGACTGCACTCTTAGTCTAATCGCAATTACTGGAGTCAATAATTATATCCATTAATTGATCGATCCAACAAATTACCCCCGTCGATCAATATAATACTTTGAATGAGGCAAGTATGACCACAAGTGCTCCTCATTCAAAACCTCAATTCTCATCTTCAATTTGACAAGCACCATGTGACCACGTCACACTTACAAAATGAATTCAATAGCCACTATTGAATTACCGAGCTCGCATTTAACTCGTCCCTTAGAAGAACTCATGAGGAAATGATCTTGCCTATTAAAGGTGACGGATTCCATATTGCACAACAATTATTTCATATTTATTTCACTTTAATTCCCAAGATGTCGAGATATTGATTATTAAGTTAATCTCACTCTTTGGCAACTCAAGGAACTTCAAGTTAGTAAATATAAATAATTGTTTGCTCAGGATTAAGGTATTATGTACGACAATCTTTTAATATTTTATTTGTATGGTCTATTCCACAAATAAATATTGATGGTCCGTCCAATATATCAAAATATATCCTTAATTTTATTATCAAAGTCAAAGACAGACTTCAATAAAATTAAGACGATCTTCCAAAATAAATTGCCCAAATTTATCTTAGATCGCGGATAATTTATTTCGAACTAAATTATAAATCAAGTCTTTCTGTGTTTAACAAATAAACACTTGATTTATAATATCTAAATAATTCGTGGACAAACAGGCTCATACATAATTTATACATACAAATATATACAAACATACTTTATTTAATTTCAAAAAATACAACCATTGTATTTACTCGATGGGCATATCTAACAAAAATTCTCCCACTTGTCCTAGAGTAAATAGGACATGTCAAAAATACCCATACTTTCTATATGACTTCCAAAAACATTTACAGGTAAACTTTTAGTAAAAGGATCAGCAAGATTTTCAGCAGAAGAAATCTTGCACACTTCTACATCTCCACGTTGAACAATCTCCCTAAGTAGGTGATATTTACGTTCAATGTGTTTACCACGCTGATGGCTGCGTGGTTCTTTTGCATTTGCCACTGCACCACTGTTGTCACAGTACAAACTAATGGCTTGAGATGCGGAAGGAACCACTTCAAGTTCTATCAAGAACTTCTTCAACCATACTGCCTCTTTAGCTGCTTCACAAGCCGCCACATATTCAGCCTTCCATTGTAGAGTCGCAATACAAGATTGTCTCGATACTTCTCCACACAATCGCACCACCACCTAAGGTGAAAACAGAGCCCGAGGTGGACTTGCGAAGATCTCTATCGCCTTGAAAATCGAATCGCTGTAACCTATAGGTACCAATTTCGAGTTGAGTAAACTAGCATATATCCTCGAGTTCTACGAAGATACTTGAATATATGCTTGATCGCTGTCCAAGTGTTCCGGTCCCGGGTTTGATTGATATCTACCGACCATCCCAACAACGATGACAAATGTCCGGACGAGTACAAAGCATAGCATACATGAGACTTCCTACAACTGATGCATAAGGAACTCGTTTCATGTACTCAACCTCATTAGGAGTTTTAGGACTATGCTTCTGAGATAACTGAATTCCATGTCTAAAAGGCAATTGACCTTTCTTGGAATTTTGCATAGAAAATCTCGTCAGTATTTTGTCAATATATGAAGCTTGAGATAAAGCTATCTCGTCTGCTCTTTCTATCCCGAAGGATCCGAATGCCCGTAACATATCTTGCTTCTCCCAAGTCCTTCATATCAAATTGTTTACCTAACCAACTTTTCACCAATGTTAATGTTCTAACATCATTTCCAATGAGAAGGATGTCATCAACATACAAGATGAGAAAAATCACCTTACCATCTATAATTCTCTTATAGACACAAGGTTCATCGAGATGCCGATCAAAACCATAAGTTTTAATGGCTTGATCAAATCTAATATTCCAAGATCTAGACGCTTGTTTAAGCCCATATAAGGACCTATTCAACTTACAAACTTTTTGTTCTTGACCTTCCCGGATAAAACCATCTCGGTTGTACCATGTAGATACATTCGTCAAGATTTCCATTAAGGAAAGTCTGTCTTGACGTCCATTTGCCATACTTCATAGTCGAAGTGAGCCGCAATGGATAAGAGGATTCTTATAGACTTTAGCATGGCCACAAAGTAGAAAGTTTCCTCATAGTCAATACCTTCTCGTTGGGTATAACCCTTAGCAACCAATCTTGCTTTGAAAGTTTCCACTTTCCCGTCTACTCCTCTCTTTCTTTTGTAGACCCATTTACACCCAATAGGTTTTACCCCATTAGGCAGGTCCACAAGATCCCAGACGGAGTTAGTGTACATGGATTTCATTTCCGAATCCATTGCACTCTTCCAATGGTCTCTGCGTCTCACGTCCTCTACAGCTTCTTTATACGTAGTGGGGTCCTCTTCTTCCTCAAAAGAGATTGCTTGAAAAGTTTCTCCATAGAGTAAGTATCTAGAGGGACGTCGAATGACTCTCCCACTACGTCTAAGCTGTGGAGGTTCCTTGACGATTGGACTTTCCTCCTCCTCGTTGACTCGGAACTAGATCTCGCCGATTCCTCAACGACCGGATTTTGAACAAAGGCGGAGATTCTTCCACTCTATGTCCCGAAGAGTCAGTGGGTATAGAAGGTGTAACATCTATTTCTCTCCCACTGGAATCTGGCATGTTAAGCGGCATAGATACGAATCCTCCACGTGAATCTTGAGTATGGGTCTCAGTAACCATTTGCTTGGGATTATGTCCCTTGGTTTCTTCCAAAATAACCCTACTCTTAGATCCTCGTTCTTCTATGTACTTGTCCTCTAAGAAAATTGCATTTGTGCTTACAAATATTTTCTTATCTTGAGGACTATAGAAGTAGTATCCCCTTGTTCCTTTTGGATATCCAACAAACAGACATAAATTTGATCGTGATTCCATTTTATCCATCTTTCCCTTTAGCACATATGCAGGACAACCCCAAATCCGGATGTGCGTCAAATTAGGCTTCCGCCCATTCCACAATTCCAATGGAGTCTTAGGGACAGACTTTGATGGAACCATATTCAATATGTATGTCGCAGCTTTGTATAGCATACCCCCAAAATGATGTACCGAGTGTAGAGAAGCCTAGCATTGTTCTCGACCATGTCTAACAAGGTCCTCGTTTCTCCTTTCTCGCCACTCCATTTTGTTGAGGAGTGCCAGTGCACTTAGTTGAGATAAAATCCCATTTTCTCGATAAGTAAGATCTAAAGTCATGGGATAGATATTCTCCACCTCGATCCGATCGAAGTGTCTTAATGTTCTTTCCTAATCGCTTCTCGCCTCAGCTCTTAAATTCTTTGAATTTTTCTAAGGCATCGACTTATGAGTCATTAGGTAAACATATCCATATCTTGAGTAATCATCCGTAAAAGTAATGAAATACTCATACCCACCTCTAGCTTGGACACTAATTGGTCCACATACATCGTAGTGCACTAATTCTAAGACTTCCTTTACTCTATTTCCTTTGGAAGGAAATGATCTTTTGGTCATTTTACCTTCTAAACAAGATTCGCAAACTTGAAGAGGTTCTACCTTTAAGTCACTTAAAGGACCTTCTTTTACAAGTCTTTGAATCCTATTTAGATTGATGTGACCAAGTCTAAGATGCCATAGGAGAGTCTCATTAGTAGGAGATAACTTAATGCGTTTATTAGTTTCAAGATGATATAATGAACTCGTTGGTAGGTTTCAAAACATACAGATCATTATTTAAATTTCCACGACATATCAAAGAGTTATTCAAAAATATCTCTACCGAAAATTTATAAAATTTAACAGAATATTTTTGTTTGAATAACAAAGAAACCGAAATCAAATTTCGATAAATGTCGGGAACATAAAAACAATCTTTCAAAACCAAATGTTTATTATCAAAATAAAGATAAACATCTCCAACAGACTCTTGCAGCATATCACCGATCCCGTGCCAACCCTTAGAGTATGCTCTCCTTCATTGAGATGTCTCGGTTACTTGGAACCCTCGCAATGAATTGCAAACATGGTTAGTGGCTCCAGAATCTACTATCCAAGTATTTGTAGAATCAACCACTAAACAAGTTTCAATGTAGGATAACTCACCAGCACCTTGCTTGCGTTTAGCTAAGTAATCTGGCACCGTGACTTCCAATGTCCCTTTTGCTTACAAAGTGGAAACATTTGCCTTTAGGCTTTTCATCCACTCTTGCTTTCTTAACCTCGCCGCTTAGGCCCTTTATTATTATTCTGCTTCCTCTTATTTCCTCCTTTGCCCTTAGGCTTGGAAGAGGAAGATCCAAAGATGAGATAAAACAAGAGCGTTGCCACTTCCCACTTTTAGGGTAGCCTCGGCGCTCTCAAGCTCCTTCATTAACTCAGTAAGAGACATCTCCATCTTGTTCATGTTATAATTAACTTTGAACCGTGAAAACATCTCTCGGAAGAGTTTCTAGAGCCATGTCAACCCGAGTCTCAGTGCTTAATTTCAGCCCCTAAGACCTCTCGCCACGTTAAACCGAGCGATCAATTCTAACATATGATCTCTCACGGGCGTTCCAGTGTTTCATGCGCATATTCATTATGCGCCTCATTGCCGCTTGACTGGCTCGACGTCCTTTGTGCTCAAACATTTGCTCGGAGGCTTCTCATGATGTCCGTAGCGGTTGTCATGTTCTCATGTTTCTGCTGCAACACATTTGAGATAGATCCCAAAATGTAGCAAATGAGCCATCTCATCGTAACTCAACCACTTATCATAAGCCTCCTTTTGTTCGCGCGTGGACTGTTCAGAGAGGCTTAGCAGGACACGGCTCAGCTTAGCACATATTTGAGCTTCTCAAGCAGTGAGTACAATTATGAGGTTCCTTTTCCAATCAATAAAGTTTTCTCCAACCAGCTTGGTTCTTTGTTAAAATTTGGGATAAAGTGTTGGAAGTCATTTTTCCGAAATTAAATAAAATAAAACATATGAGCCATTTATCATATCATGATGCATGATCAATATAAAATGGTAAGATGCATGATCAATATGATAATATTTTAAGTAGTAATAGAAACTACTATCAAAATATGACAACCTAAAACTCTACAAGTAACATGTACCTCTATAGGAGATAACAATGTAACTTATAGTTAGGTCAAGATCCACAACCTAAAACTCCAAAGTAATATGCACCTCTATAGGAGATAACAATATAACTTATAGTTAAGCCTGGATTATCCCACTAAAATTAATATATCTTGCATCAAAACGCAATATTAATTTTAGTGTTATTAAAATTTTGGCCATCATAGATATTATTTGAATATTCTATAGGAAGTCCTTATAATGTCTTTGATTTAAGTGTAACCCCTATATTCAAAATTTATTTTATTTTATAAAGTTTCCAATCCAATCACATCACCTATAGGGTAATTATGAATGAATTAAACTTAAAAAATAATTAAAATTTTGATGCCCAATCTAGTAACCAATAAAACGTAGCCTTCCTATAGGGAGACCATTTAAAATGGCACGAAGCAAACGTTAATTTTACTAATGGGCTAATAGGGGAGGCCAAATGTTAATTAAAATTAACCAACTCACACTTAATTTTTTTTAATTAATAAATTAATAAAAATATTAATTTATTTATGCATAACTAAATAGTACCTAGAGCGGTGTTAATGCAAACTATATGGCATGTTAACATGAATGATATATAATTCAACTAAATTAAATAGTAAAAACTATAAAATAAAAATAAAAATAATTTTATGGCCAACCTAGACTCAATAATAAAATTGCAAAATTACAATTGAAAAATTAATTGGCTAACAAAATAGCCAAGTCTTCAATCTTCTGCCATATAATTCTGTTGCAGCAATCTTAAGTCACATGTTCTGCAGTGTTGTAGTGGCTAGAATGTTATACTTCTAAGTTAAAGGCCTTGGGATCAAATACCACCTCAACCATTTTCTCCCCTTGTTTTTTTTTTTTTTTAAAGGAAGCATGCTGGATCTGCTGACCCAAATGGGTCAGCCCAGCTACTGGCCTAGCATGTGCCAGGCCAGGCGCTGCTGGCCCAGCATGCGCCAGGCCAGTGCCCAGATTACTTAGCTAAACGCAAGCAAGGTACTTTGAATGAGGCAGTATGACCACAGTGCCCCTCATTCAAAACCTCAATTCTCATCTTCAATTTGACAGTACCATGTGACCACGTCACACTTACAAAATGAATTCAATAGCCACTATTGAATTACTGAGCTCAGATTTAACTGTCCCTTAGAAGAACTCATGAGGAAATGATCTTGCCTATTAAAGGTGACGGATTCCATATTGCACAACAATTATTTCATATTTATTTCACTTTAATTCCCAAGATGTCGAGATATTGATTATTAAGTTAATCTCACTCTTTGGCAACTCAAGGAACTTCAAGTTAGTAAATATAAATAATTGTTTGCTCAGGATTAAGGTATTATGTACGACAATCTTTTAATATTTTATTTGTATGGTCTATTTCACAAATAAATATTGATGGTCCGTCCAATATATCAAAATATATCCTTAATTTTATTATCAAAGTCAAAAACAGACTTCAATAAAATTAAGACGATCTTCCAAAATAAATTGCCCAAATTTATCTTAGATCGCGGATAATTTATTTCGAACTAAATTATAAATCAAGTCTTTCTGTGTTTAACAAATAAACACTTGATTTATAATATCTAAATAATTCGTGGACAAACAGGCTCATACATAATTTATACATACAAATATATACAAACATACTTTATTTAATTTCAAAAAATACAACCATTGTAATTATAATTTATTATTGTCCCATAATTAGGAGCCACTGAAGGGACCTGACCGGATACAATTAGACTAAGCTCCAATAAATTATTTTGTCAATAAAAATAATTTATTAATTACGTTCCACTCCACTAAAAGAATGTGACTGCACTCTTAGTCTAATCGCAATTACTGGAGTCAATAATTATATCCATTAATTGATCGATCCAACAATTCCGCCCATACAGAGACAATGGATGAAATCAAAAGCTGAGACTTTTTGCTCGTGGGGTAGCAAAAGCACTATGAACTGAAGAGGCTCTCCGTTTTTGTGCTGTGGTTCACAATTTCCATTGACCAGCGATCAATATAATGAGGCTGAAGGTATATTGGAAATGCATGTTGCAGATTCCATTTCTTCCCATCTTACCTTCCACTTTGACGATCAACATCAACTTTAAATTTCCTCATTTTCTTTGAAATATCTGAGGAGAAACCAAAACCATAAATCAATCCTAGAACCTTCTGTTACAAATGCGATAGGCCTAATCCCTACCAAGCAGTGCTTTGCCTCAACAAGTGTTGGAGGGCCACTTTTAACTCCATTCTTTTCCCTATAAATGGACTACTTCTAAGACCTCCAAGTGTAGTTGCAAGAAAGAAAAACAGAAGCTTCAAAAGTTCCCTGCTTTCCTTCAGCTTTTCAAGCCGCTTTCCTATTGAGACTTGGGAGTAACAATGGTTAGAAGCAGATGTGCACATCATGCACGATCTATTGGACAAATTTTTTCCCTTATAGGAAGGTCAAACTATACGCTTCATTGCCAATAACTTGCAAACTTTTCTTTCCAATCTTGCAGGAGGAGAAGATGAGTTGGACCATTACGGAATCTGTTGACTACAAAGGCTTCCCTGCTGATAAATCAAAAACTGGTGGTTGGGTGCCTGCTGCCATGATCTTAGGTTTGATCTATATTTCTTCCAACAGTTTTTACATGTCATGACATGGGGACTGAATCGTACTAACTAATTCTGTTTTCTTCTTTCAAATCGATTTTTACCAGGCTATGTTTAGTACGTATATATGTTTCGAAATCTCTGCATGCAAGTTGCTTCCGACTTTGTTAAGCTTCCCTATACTGAGAATGGGAGAAAAAAATTTCCATTTCTTTGTCTTGAACTCGGCATTCCTTGAAAATGCCCGTTCGATTCAACGATTAACATTATAGAAACTAATGGCAGTCATGCACAATGATTAGCAGGATGACTACAGATTATCAATAAATACAAATTCTATGGTTCATTCATCTCCAAAAACCAAAATGAATTTAAGCTGCTTACTTATTCCTATTGGATTTGCTGTTTCTGTAAAATTCCCAAAATTTTGGAGCTATCAGAATTTAAGTGGGACCTCAAACAACTACTCTTTCCTCCCCCTTGTGAATTATTAAGCATTTCACTTTTCTAATGTGAAGTTCACATGTCATTTCTGATTTCATCCACAGGTTAATTGAATTCCTTAGCTAACGGTTTCTTTCTGTCTTTGAAAATGTTAAGGGATTGAAATCTGTGAGAGGCTATCGACAATGGGAATAGCAGTGAACCTAGTTACATACTTGGCCGGCACAATGCATCTGTCCGGTGCAACTTCAGCCAACATCGTGACAGATTTTATGGGAACTTCCTTTCTACTGTGCTTGCTTGGAGGATTTCTAGCTGATTCTTTCTTGGGGAGATACAAGACAATAGCAATTTTTACAATTATACAGATTCTGGTGAGTCATAATATAAAATTTGCTATGATAACCACACTTTTTGTGAGAATTTCTTTCATTCTGTCATTGACGAATGGCCATCATGATTTTTAACTCATCTGACTTGGGTTGAAAATCATGATAGAACCATTCTATCAATAGGATTGAAGAAATCCCTTAGTGGGGTGTATGAGAACGCCGATATCTTTTCTCTTGCTATATTCAGCTCATTTCTGACAAAAAATTTGGTTCAGGGAACTGGCATGCTAACATTAACTACCAAACTGCCTCAGCTACGACCTCCCCCTTGTAATTCTCATGTCAACTGCAAACAAGCCAACGGATTCCAGATGGGGATTTTGTATCTTGCCTTATATCTGATAGCATTAGGCACCGGTGGTCTTAAATCAAGTATTTCGGGATTTGGAACTGATCAATTTGACGAGAAAGATGAGAAGGAGAAGGCACAAATGACTTATTTCTTCAACAGGTTCTTTTTCTTCATCAGCATTGGAACACTGACAGCAGTAACCGTGCTTGTCTACATACAAGATGAAGTGGGTCGAAGCTGGGCTTATGGAATTTGTTCTGTGTCAATGTTCGTAGCCCTCTTGATCTTCTTCTCAGGAACTAAAAAATACAGGTACAAGAAAAGCCAGGGAAGCCCTGTAGTCCAAATTTTTCAGGTTATTGTGGCTGCAATAAATAAGAGCAGCATGGATCTTCCTTATGACATCACATTGCTGTACGAGAATACACCAGAAGGTTCAAGAATCCATCACACTGAACAATTTAGGTGAGTATTCACAATTCAACGAGCAAGCATCAAAGACTTCAACTATATACGTAACCCAAACGGTAAATTGATCGTTTGCATCCATGCTAATTTTTCTTTTGACTTTGCGGTTGATTCTATTTGGTCAGATTTCTGGACAAGGCAGCTATTGTCGCAGAAGGAGATTTTGATATCACTGCTGGTTCAGCTCCAAATCCCTGGAAGCTTTGCTCTTTGACAAGGGTTGAGGAAGTGAAAATGATGGCCAGACTACTACCAATTTGGGCCACAACAATCATTTTCTGGACCACTTACGCACAGATGATCACCTTTTCAGTTGAACAGGCAACCACCATGAATAGATCAATCGGCAGTTTCCAAATTCCTGCGGGGTCACTCACTGTTTTCTTTGTGGCAGCTATTTTGATAACCTTGGCAGTTTATGACCGTCTCATCATGCCATTTTGGAAAAAATGGAAAGGAAAACCAGGTACAAAAAAACTAAAGAGAAATAGAAATAGGACTTTAAATCCGTACCCAAAAAAAAAAAAAAAAAAATCAAAATGAGATAGTGGGCAAACTGCTTACTCCATATTTTAATGACCACAGGTTTTTCCAACCTCCAAAGAATCGCCATAGGCCTCGTGCTCTCGACAGTAGGAATATTTGTTGCTGCACTAGCTGAAATGAAAAGGTTATCGATTGCAAAGGCCGAGGGGCGCACCAGTTCAACATTGCCCATAAGCGTGTTTTTGCTGATCCCTCAATTCTTTCTAGTTGGCGCTGGGGAAGCCTTCATATACACGGGCCAGCTTGATTTCTTTATAACACAATCACCCAAAGGAATGATAACAATGAGCACAGGTCTCTTCTTGACAACTCTATCGCTTGGTTTCTTCGTCAGCAGCTTCCTTGTTGTGGTTGTGAAGAAGGTGACGGGAAGCAGTGGAGGTCAAGGGTGGCTTGCAGACAATATAAACTACGGAAGACTCGATTGTTTCTATGGACTCCTAGCTGTACTAGGAGTGCTAAACTTCGTCATCTACATCATCTGTGCAGTGTGGTACAAGCCTAAAAAACCAAAATCTCCCATAGAAATGGACACTTACGGGAATGGTCGTGCTGAGGATAAGTGCTAGACTGCTGGAGCTTACCGGGATTTTGCAAGCAAGTCCATGTCGTCTAGTCATGTAGACAAATTAAGACATTGTATATTAAGCAAAAATGCCTGTGTGTGATTGTTTTCTTGTTTTATTTGTCAAGAGAGGTACTAGCTAGCTAGTTTATACCTCTTTCCCTAGAAGAATTTGTGCTGGTGCTGCAAGGATCGGAACCCTGGTCAAACCGTACTCATCTTCACATCTTCTGTATGCGTCAAATTCAGTTTGTTTTCAAGGAAATGGCACTTAAAATCACTGTTTTCGACTTACTTTGAGCGATTCTTAAGTACTCCTTTCGTTTGGTGAAGTTTCTTCTAAAAACTACTTTGATCGTTTCATTTCGAAACTTATTCTTCGTACATGCCAGATTAGCAGGATGCACTTTTCAATAATCAGTCCTGCAGTTGTATAACATCTGACCTGGACTGCTTTAATCGCACGACATGATAACGAGGAAAGATGCAGAAGATCGTAGGGGACTAAAACATACTAGACTTTGGAAACAGTCTTTCCATTCACAAGCAGGAGCTTTAGCTTTTCTCGGCTCGATTGATCCATACATTTGTGTGGTAGGTCTGGAAGGTTGATACATCACCTGCTTCGCAGCATTGAATCAAGCACCAGAGGGATTTGAGGCTGTGCAACACTAAAAGAAAAATGCAGTTTAGCGACGGATTTTTGGCATCACTAATTTGCGATAGAATAGTGACAGTATAATAATCTATTACTAAGTTGCGATTGCATTGCGATGGAAAAAAAAATTTTGAAAATATTTTTTTTGGGATTTTTCAACTATTCGTCATAAATAGTGATGGATTTATTTAACAATAAATTAAAATAAAAAGAAATTAAAATCTGTCATAAATCTGTAGCTAATTAACGACGGATTTATAACGGATTCATCTAATTATAAATTAAAACTAAAGGAAATTAAAATCCATCATAAATTAATCCGTCGCTAATTAGTGACAGATTTATCTAATTATAAAATTAAAATTAAAAAATTAAAATTCATTGCAAATCCCTCACTAATTAGCAACAAATTTGCAATGAATTCATCTAATTATAAATTAAAATTAAAGAAAATTAAAATCATCGCAAATCCATCACTAATTAGAGACAGATTTGTGACAGTCATGAATTAGTGACGAATTTATCTAATTATAAATTAAAACTAAAAGAAATTAAAATTCGTTGCAAATTCGTCACTAATTAGCGATGGATTTATCTAATCATAAATTAAAACTAAAAGAAATTAAAATATGTTGCAAATCGCTTGCTAATCAGTGACGATTTTGCAATGAAATTTCAAAATTAATTTATTTTTACGCAAGCCTTTACTAATTCGTCACTAATTTGTGACTAAAAATTGGTTCGTCCTTGATCCATCACAAATTCCTTACAAATTCATAGCTAATCCCTAAAGAAATATACTATATAATTAATATATAACACAAAAATTATAAGAATATCAATAGTTTAGTGGTGGAGCACGTGCTCTCCCACAACAAGGACACAGGTTGAAGCCCTATATCTGACATAATCTCATAATATTCTTAGAGGGTCAGGTCGGTTTGGGTAGCCCGGGTTAGATTAACAACCACCTTTAATTACAAATTTAATTATAATGCTTAGCGACTGATTAGCAATTGAAGACAAACGGTCGTGATTTAAGTGGTCACTAAATTTTAAACAACTAAAAATCCATTTCTGTTGCTAATTAGCAATCAAATATTTGTCAAAAATCCATCAAAAAATAAAAATAATTATATTTGAAAATTTGTGCGACCATTTCAATCGTTAATTAAAGACCATTGACTATTTTTGTAAATACCCAACCCAATTGATTATGGGTATTGTATTTTAACCGACTCATAAAATGATTTTTTTATTATGACCCAAGAGATAGCCCACAAGGTTTTAGGAGTCATGAGAGATTTAATTAAATTGAGGGATGTGTTTGTTATTTAGTGTTTTAAAAGTTAAACCTACGTCTTAATCTAAACAACGTTCTTTGGTTTTATCATCAGTTGGTCAAAGCGATCATTCAAGAGTTCCAGACTTTAGGGAAGAAAGCTCTGACTTGCTTCAATCGTAAAGGTGAGTTCTATTAGCTTTGACTATTAATTTAGTTAGAGGTTGAGAAGGAAATATTAGGAGGTTCTCTTCCTCTTTGTTTCTGGAATTCTAGATAATAAGGTTAATTGATTTATTGAGTTTTAGTTCATTGGATTGATATTGGTATTGTGTGGTTTGATATTAGGGAGCGATTGTGTTGATTAATTAGCTTAGATTTGAGATATTAGTCTGACTTCTGAAGTAAGTGGTTCAAGCATATTCTATTTTTCGAAATATTCTACAATTTGTATTTTCTGTATAAAATTTGGGAATTGAATTTGGTTATTTTATTATGATTTTGAATCATAGTAGCATGTGGGCTATATGTGATGTGTTTAATGGCTCATAGGATTGAGTAAAGAGAGGAAGAACATGTTCTAAAATTTGTTTGTGTGATTGAAATCCCTCTCAATCAATAAGAAATATAAGTCTGGCCTCCCTAACAGAATAAATAATCAGGACTGATATCAGTGATCCTCTTCTTAATCTGAAATTCATGAGCATACGTGTGATTGTTTATGTGTAGGTTTTGATTTTGTAATGTTGAAAAGAAGAGAAAAAAAGAAAAGTCTTCAATGCGTCGTTCATGTAATGCTCTATTCAAAGAGTGTTTTTGGTTGATTTGCTTGGTGTGGGGACAACTCTTGTTCCCCCCCCCCCCACACACACACACGCACACAAAAATCTTGTGCTGTTCAATGAACGTGCACACAGTAGGTTCTTGGGGAATTTTGGTTTTGAAGTGGCCACAATTGATTTTCAATGATTGGAGGCTTGATGTGGGCCATTTCAATAGGCATTAATCATTTAAAAAAAAATCAAATTGTTTTTTTTATATTATTTTCTTTGTATAATTGTGGGTCCAACTTGTTTTGTTTTAAAGATTAGACTAAACTAATTAGATTTATTTTACAATTAAATCATACTTTTATTTTATTTTATTATTTTTATTGAGGTGATAGTTTTATTTTATTTAATATTAGACTAAGTCCTATATCATTTGTATGCACACACACACACACACACACACACACACACACACACAAGATTGTTCCATCTAATTATGGAGTATTATTCAATGTGTTTTATTGAAAATATATTATATATAATATCCTCTTTCCCAAGAAGATGTTTGGACTATTTATTGGGCTAGTGTAACTCACTCCATTTAACATTTCGTAGATTTTGATCAAGAAAAGAGAATTGTGGAGACGGATGAGATTAGACTATGCTTTTAGATTGATTGACTTTTTAAGAGTTTTTACTTATTATGATTTTTACTTTGGTTTAGACAGTGTTGTTCGCGTAAATTCTTAGTTAAGGTTGAGCAGGACATTGGTTATATTAAAGGTTTTATATTTTGTTCATGGAATTTTATTTCAGGATGTATATATATTTTTTTTCCTTTCCTTTGGAGGTGATTAGTTTAATTAAAGTGATTTCTTCCTGGAGATGCTGCCGTGTAGCGTTTCGGGTACGGACTCGAGTTCCATTTCGGATTTTGGATTCGGAGTGTTACAATTTCATCCTTGAATGTTCGGTCAGTAATCAATCATATGGTATTTGTAATTAGCAACTGAATATTGTAGGTCACTAAACTTAAGCAATTAGAAATCGATTACTGTTGGTAACTAATAATTCTAATTTTTTAAAAAACTTTTTTTGGCAATAAATTTTGGTCTATTATCATGTAACAACCCGCTACCTAAGCCCGCCAGGGCCGGGGATGTCGCCCCGTCTAAAGGACAAGGGATCATTATAACTAAGTCACACAAATAAAATAGTGGAATAAAAATGATATTTGAACTTAAAATTTATTACATCCAAAAAAAAAAAATCTAAGAAATCAATCCAAGAATACCCAAAATAAATTCATAATAAAATTCATCCACTCTCATCCCCCCCAAACATTACACAAAATAAATCATCAGAAAATTCTCTCAAAGCAGGTAATATCTAGCTACTCATCCCCACAGCAGGATCGACCTGAAATCATGGTAAAAATGGTGGTGAGATAGAAATCTCAATAAGTCCGTGTGTCCTTAAATGTCGGGAGAAAACAGTTCGTGAATGCAAAGTATAAAATTCTTTATAAGAGATTACTGGTAAGCAATAAACATTAGTCAAAAGCAAGAGTGGTGTTTTGGCTTTTCCAACCATAAATAATCAATAAAATCAACCACTCAAAAGAAATAGTCATGGGTTACCACACGTTGGGCCCTATAACCGTATGGTCAACATACCACACTTTGTGCATACTGCCGGTCAGAATGCCACACTTTGTGCAGATTGACAAAAGTAGGTGATCGACCTACTGGGCAAGATACTCTTCATTCTCTATACCCAAACAACAACCGGGTGTCTATTCCGGCAAAACACAGTCATTTGACTGAAAAGAACGCTACTAGCTCGCACCGGCACGACCTACTGGACTGACATCTTATCCGGGAAGGACTCACTCCTCAGAGGTGGCCACCTACTGAGAAACTTACCTTAACCCCTCAAAGACTAGCCCTAGTAGTCTACCCTTATTGAGTACTCAACTACGTTTCCCACTTGGGATAAAATAAACAAAACACTGTTTCACATGAAAATGGCAATTTAAGGGTTTCCAAAGTATTTGTCAAAATCAGTTTTAGAAAGAGTTTTTAGTTTGATTAAATCTGCTCATTCATCTTTAAATAATTCAATTGTTTGAAATAAGAAAGAATTCAACCCTCAATTGCCTTTACATAAATGAGTGTCCATACACTCTACATTTGGCTTGCCATAATAAACATTTCACATCAATCAGGTTTTATGCAGGAGCTTACCTGATTCTTGGTCACAATAAAAGGTCTCCAACAGCTGACCTAACTCCTCATGGGCAAATACAAATCAGAATCAATTTTGAGCCACAATCCACTTCCTCAATTTCAAATCAACTCAACTTACTACTACCATGATCCTAGTATCCCAAGCTCTAAGGTCAAACAATAAATAAATAGGTTTATAAGTTGAGCCTAATTTGATATTTTAAAATAATTAATGGTTTGGGAAATAAATTCTAATAAGTTGAAAGTTTAAATCTTGCTAAGAAAAATTTAGAGTTTATTTGATCAAGAGTCCTAGGTAGTATTAAATAAAATAATGATTTATTAATAATTTAGTTGTTAGAAAATATTTGATAGCTAAAATTAGTTGAAAATAGATTTAATGAGTCTTGCTTGAACCATAATAAATAAATTCTTAATGGGTTTTGATTAAAAGATAATAATTAAAATTTTAGTAGTAAGTATTTTACTAATTATAATTATTTCCATAAAAGGCTTTATTTGCTTTCATTATTTTAAGGAATATATATATATATATATATATATATTATTTTTCTAGCAAAAGCTATTATTTATTTGACTAAAATATCCTTATTATATAAAATAATCCAGATCTACCCTTCCTAGGGTTTTTTGAAATTACTAGTAAAATTATATTATTAAATATTTTATTCATGAAATAAAAATTAGCTTAGGGACAACTAGATCATGATCAAATTTCTATGGCTAACCACAATCAAGAACATATACAATCCTCCAATTCATCAAATCATCCAAATCATGCATATAAGCATAGATCTAAATTTATCAAGACATGATCTAACCTCTACTAGCATAAATATGATCATGGCTTCAATAATCCAACGTGAATATAAATGCTATTCACCAAAGGTGACATAATCTCTAGCATACTTCATCACAAATACTACCTATGACATGGAAACATGCATCAAACCCCAAATTCATCATTCAATCAACCAAGATAAACCTTCCATGCATGAATCCCATCTCCTTCACAATCATACATATATTCATGCTTCAATCTCAACAATACATACTCAAATCCTATCACAATCCACATACTATCAACATCATCCTAGAGACATGAATCTAGAATTTAAAATAAAGATTGAAGGGACTTACTTGGTTGAGGAATTCCTTGAAGGAGTTTAGACTGGATCTCAACTCCTAGATGCCTAGTTTCGTCCAAGGAAGATGGAGAAAGCATGGTCATGGGAGAAAAAGCCATCCGGCCAAGAGAAGAGAGTTTCGGCCATGAGAGAGAGAGAGAGAGACTATTAGCATGTTTATTCATATATATTTTCACTAGAGATCAAGATTGGAGAAGATGAAGTTGTTAGAACAAACCTACCTTGAAGGTGTTCTTGAACCTTCACAGAATTTTCTGGTTTTTTATCCAAACTAGCAAGTTAGTTTGTGGAGTTTGATGTTAAGAATGGTGTTGATGGACTGACGGCAGTGAGTAGGTTAAATCTAGAAATTTTAGAGAAGGTTTGAAGTGGTTTGGAGGGGTATTAGGTGAAAGGAAGGAGTAGGTGTTCTTGGTATGTTGTGTGTGTTCTTGAAGGTTGAAGAGATTTGAGAGATTTTGTTTTGCAGCTGCTGAAATTCTGTGAGAACTAGGGCTGCCGAATTTTCTATAGGGTTTAGGAAGATGGCTCTCTGGTTTAGAAGGGAAAAGGAAAGGCTAGTTGTTAAAATCCTTGAAGAATATTTTTAGGAAACAAATTTGGAAACTAAATATTCAAGAATATCTTGATTATTGGAGAGCTTTGGAAGTCTACCGTGGCCGACTGTTTTGAGCAGTATTTCAGTTGATTGAAAGCTGGTTTAAGGAGGTTTATGGTGGCCGAAAACAAGGAGCATAATGGTGAAGAAAAAGTCTAGTTATTTCAGGGATACTTTATGGAAGGTTGCTAAACCAAAGTGGCTGAAATTTTGGTAATCAATCAAGCATGATTGCAGGGATTTGTTGGAGAGATTTTCGGGCAGCCATGTCTGAATTTCGTGCAGAATCTTAAGAGAGATAATGGGGCTCAGTTACTGAAGGTTTAAGGGAAGTTTATGCAGAACAAGGATGGGGTTTCGGCTGGGAGAGAGTTAGGAAACAAAACTGGACAGTTAGACTGCACAGGATTTTCACTAGTCTAGAATTCCTGGACAGTTTTTCGGCTGCCATTTTCCAGCCAGCTTGCAGAGATTTTGAAGGAGAATTTCAGGGGATTTCAAGGCTGGTTTCCAGCCTTCTTCATGGAGGAAAAACATGACTAAGGTGTTGAACAAAATCTGGAAGAAAAAAGCTTCGTTTTGGATCTCCAAAGCTGTGATTTACACAGGAAATTTTCTGGTTTTGCACCACTTTTGTGCAGTCCGAAAATAGCCAGAAAAATCCAGATTCTAGGCTGAACAAAAGGGCCTTTTTCTGGCAGCATTTGGGAAGAAATAATGGTTAAGAATTTTGACACCTTGAAGGCATACAAAGCTGGAAAATTTCAGTTCTATGCATGAAGGGAAATGAACCTAGCTAGAGTGAATTTTTAGCAAGTTCACTAGAGGGATTTATCCTCTTGGAATCTCCCACAACTCTTCCACATTTTTAGACCATAAGATGCTTTTCACTAAGACATTTTGATCCTACAAAATCACAGTACTTTATTGAAATTTCTGGAAAGGAAATGGCTAGAACAACTTGATCAAACTAATGAGTTGAGAAATAAGGAAAATCAATGATCAAGGGGAAATGAATTCTCCTTAGGAAATTCGTGTAGGGAAAAGGAGTAGAATGAGGATACTCCTAACATGTCTCTCTTAGGACAACTTCTCTACCCTACTCCAAGCACATAAAGCTGAAATTATTACTTCCCAAGTAAAAATAAAATTTAACCAAGCTAAAGTTCCTATGATGGAATTTGAACTCAAGACCTCAAGAACTAATTCTAAGGCTCTAACTACTACACCACAACAACTTTTGTTCTTATTTCCCCTCTAAAAAATATATATTTTCTATTCCATCCTCAAGCTATCTCCCTTTTTCCACCTCAAGCAAAATTACCATTTTGCCCTTCTCAAGCAATACCCACAACTAAGCCTTCAAGATAATAAATCTCAAATCCAAAACACAGAAAATCATATAAAAATATATTTAAACATGCAATAAAGTATGATATGCATCCCAACCCCCTTACTCCAAGACTGGTTTTGACTGGGGTTTCACATCCTCCCCTCCTTAAAAGAATTTCGTCCCAAAATTCAAGCATACCTCTATTTCAACTCGGGATACCTCCGTTTAACCCATTCTTCCGACTCCCATGTGGCATCCTGTGAGCCATGATGCTCCCACTGAATCTTAACCATTGGTATCTGTTTGTTCCGGAGAGTCTTGACACTGTGGTCCATTATCCGTACAGGCTTCTCCACATAGCTCAGGTCGGGCTGCAATACTAACAGTTCATCATTCAATAAATGACTGGGATCCGCATTATACTTCTTCAATTGTGACACATGAAACACGTCATGGATACCCGTCAATCCGTCCGGCAGGTCCAATCGGTAAGCTACCAGTCCAATTCTTTCCTTAATCAGAAACGGCCCCAAATATCTCGGATTCAATTTTCCGCCCTTTAAATGCTTCAAAATTCCTCTATTCGGCGTTAACTTCAAAAATACGCTGTCCCCGACTTGAAATTCTAATTCTCTTCGCCGGTTGTCCGCATAGCTCTTCTGCCGACTCTGTGCCGCCTTTAACCTCTCCCTGATCAATTTCACTTTATCCAACATCTCTTGGACACATACTTCTCTGGTTTTGCTCACATGACTATCTTCGAACCAACTCCAATACAAGGGTACCTGACATTTGCGCCCATACAAAGCCTCATACGGTGCCATCCCGATCGAAACTTGATGGCTATTGTTATATAATAATTCTGCATATGGTACACACTCTATCCATTTGTCTCCGAAGTCCAAAACACAGGCTCTCAGCATATCTTCCAATATCTCTATCACCTTCTCTGATTGCCCATCAGTCTGCGGATGCTCCGTCGTACTGAATTTCAGATTCGACCCCATTACTTCCTGAAACTTTCCCCAGAAATGAGATGTAAACCTTGGGTCTCGATCTGACACTATGCTTGAAGGCACTCCATGTAGTCAAACGATCTCTCGAACATAAGTCTGAGCCAGCTTCTCCATCGAGTCCCTCACATTCACCGGTATGAAATGGGCCGACTTGGTTAGTCGATCCACCTCTACCTATATGGCATCCTTTTGAGTCCTTGACATGGGAAGCCCGGTGACGAAATCCATAGTCACCTCTTCCCACTTCCATTCCAGCACTGGCAATGGCTGCAATAATCCCGCTGACTTCTTATGCTCTGCTTTGACTTTTTGGCAGGTGAGACAGGTCGAGACATACTTGACCATATCTCGCTTCAGTCCGGGCCACCAATAGGCTCTCTCTAAGTCCTGATACATCTTGACTTCCCCCGGATGAATGGCGTACTTACTCTTATGCGCTTCTTCCAAAATTCGGTCCTTTAATTGCTGCTCTCTGGGTATACACAACCGATCTCTGAAATGTAGAACTCCCGTCTCGTCTAGACGGAATTCACTACCGGGCCGCTTTAGCTCCTTGTCCTTGAAAAGTTGGAACTCGGCGTTGTTTTGTTGAGCTTTCACGATTTCCTTCTTCAGGTCCGGCACCAACTTCAAATTGCTGATGACAATTTCTTTATCTTGCACTTCCACCATTCTGTCCAACATATCCTGAACCGCTTGCATTTCCTGCACTCTTAACCTAGCCATCCCAACCTTCCTGCTCAGGGCGTCTGCTACAACATTGGCCTTCCCGGGATGGTAGTTGATCGGGCATCGGTATTCTTATAAGAATTCCATCCATCTTCACTGCCTCAAGTTCAGATCCTTCTGGGTGAAGATATACTTCAGACTTTTATGATCGGTGAACACCTCATATTCGGCTCCATACAGGTAGTGTCGCCATTTCTTTAGGGCGAACACTATAGCTGCCAGCTCCAAATCATGAGTGGGGTAGTTGATTTCATGAGGTCTCAGCTTCCGGGAAGCATAAGTAATCATCTTCTGGTCTTGCATCAACACTGCTCCCAGTCCTTCTTTCGAAGCGTCGGTATACAACGCGTATGGTTTGCCTTCCTCTGGTAGACTCAATACTAGTGCTGTCATCAGTCTGCGCTTCAATTCTTGAAAACTCTTCTCGCATTTCTCGTTCCACACATATGGAACATCCTTTCGCAATAATTAGGTCATTGGTGATGCAAGTGTCGAAAATTCCTTGATAAACCTTCGGTAGTAACCGGCTAGTCCCAAGAAACTTCGGATCTCGGTGATACTCTCCGGCTGCTTCCAGTCTGATACCGCTTCAACCTTTTTCAGGTCCACCTTAATTCCCTCATTGGTCACCACATGGACAAGGAATGCCACATGTCCAACCAGAATTCGCACTTGCTAAACTTGGCATACAGCTTGTGCTCCTGAAGCTTCTCTAATACGAGCTTCAGATGTTCCGCATACTCCTCCGGACTCTTGGAGTAGATCAAGATATTGTCGATGAAGACCAATACGAACTTGTCCAGATAGGGTCAGAATACTCGGTGCATTAGGTCAATGAATACTGCTGGGGCGTTTGTCACCCCGAACGGCATCACCACGAACTCGTAGTGTCTATATCTGGTGTTGAAGGCTGTCTTGAGGATATCATCCTCTCTTATTCGCACTTGGTAGTACCCTTGCCTCAAATCCAACTTAGAGTAGCAACTGGACCCTTGCAACTGGTCGAATAGTTCGTCAATCAATGGTAAGAGATATTTGTTCTTGACCGTTAAGTTATTCAAACCCCAGTAGTCATTGCATAGCCTCAGAGTGTCGTCCTTCTTCTTCACAAATAGCACAGGCGCTCCCCAAGGCGACGTGCTAGGTCTGATATAACCTTGAATTACTAACTCCTCCAACTGTTCTTTCAACTTTTTCAACTCTGCCGGTGCCATCCGGTACGGAGTCCGCAATATTGGTTCCACTCCCAGAACTAAGTCGATGGTGAATTCCACCTCTCGGCTAGGAGGCAGAGAATCAAGCTCCGTCGGAAACACATCAGGGAAATCCTTCACTACTTCAGTGTCCTCCAGAGTGCACTGGTCCTTCGGCTTGTTTATCACGTAAGCTAGGTACCCTTGACACCTTTGCTTCAACAATTTCCCGGCTTTAGCCCTCGCAATCAAGTACTTACATTCTTTCACCCTCTTGCCATTAAATTCCAATTCGTCACAACCCGGTCTGACGAACTGGACTGTCTTATTTTTACAGTCCACCCTAGCCCCATGCTTGGCTAACCAGTCCATCCCCAAAATCAAGTCATAATCCTCAATGTCTAACACTATCAAATCTCCCTCCAGGCTTTCTCTCCCCACATTAATTTTACACTTTTTTACATACCGATCCGCTTGCACTATTTTCCTCAGAGGTGTGCTTACCTCTAGAATGAAAGGTAGCTCCACTCCATCCCAACCCAAATGACATGCACACAACTTGTTTATATAGGAGTGAGTAGAGCCAGGATCAATCAAAGCATTAACGGAACGTCCTTGAATAGTGAACGTACCTTCTACCACCGCTGCATCGGCCCCAACTTCCTCTCTGTTGAGAGCGAATACCTTAGACTTCACTTGCAGCTTCGGCGCTCCACTCCCGGATGCTCCCGTGGGGTTGGCTCAGTTGGGTCTCGGGTTCTAAGTCGGGTTTCCTTGCCCGACTCAGTGCAATTTGGGGCAAGTGTTCCTCAGGTGGTTCTGGTCGCCACAGTGATAGCACTTCTTTTCACTACCCATAGACCAACAATTCCTTTCGGTGTGGCCTTTCCTTCCACACTGCCTGCAGGATGGAAGATTCAGGGTAGGTCCACCTGGTGCTGTCCGGGCTTGCTTCCCCTGGTTCTGCCATTGGTGATTGGCTGGGCGCTTGTGGGGTTGCGGCCTCGGGAAGTGTCCCTGCGGCTGCCTTGGCGGTTGTAAGGGTTTTGCCGCCATCCTGCTCTGATCCTCATTCTCCGTTTGAGTAGCTGCATCTACAGCCCCCGAATAGGTGGTCGGTGGAGCAGGTGCTAATACTCTCCTCAACTCCGGTCTCAACCCTTTGACGAACTACCTCATCCTATTCTGCTCGGTGTCCACCAATCGCGCGCAGTATTTGGACAACTGGGTGAACCGGGCCGCGTACTGGGCCACCGACATGCTTCCCTGTCTCAGATTCTGAAATTCGTCTTCTCGCTTCTCCACAATCCACTGTGGGATATACTCTGCCCTGAAGGCCTCAACGAAGTTGGACCACGTCCATTCCTGCTCGTCCACCTCCCAGTCGTCTTGGACCCGCTGCCACCATGCCCGAGCTGGACATCTCAATTGGAAAGCTGCAAAATTAACCATCCGCTCCTCGGTGTACTGGAGCGTTGCGAATATATCCTCCATCTGCTCGACCCACTATTCTGCCTTCTGATCATGTTTTGCTTCGCCCAGGAAGACGGGCGGCTGAAACTTCAAGAACCGTTCTAAGGCCTCGTCCTCACCTCTTGGGTTCTGCCTTTTAGTCATCGACTACAAAATTTCAGCCATTTTACTGAATGCCTGACCCATGGTCACATCAACTGGAATTTCAGACCTCGATCCCATATTTTGATTGTTCCCTTCACCCCAGTTGGGTGCTTGCATCTGGGCTGTTTCCACTTCCGGTGCCACTTGATCGGCCTCCGGAACTCTTCCACCTGTTGAAGCTGCACGGCGTTTGGGTGCCATTCTAAACCACACCCCAAATGATAAGTGTATGCATGTAAGGTTCAAATCATTTTAGTTGCACATGCATTCATAGTCAATTATGTGTAATAGAAATCGAAGATAAATTTTGTCTAAGGAATAAATTCTCTTTCAAAAATGGACTTGTATAAATTCGAAATTTTGATAGAAAGTAGAATTAAAAATCCTTGACATCCAAGTTCTCGAAAAACAGTAAACAAATAAACATCCAAATCAGAATAACTCCTAGTCCTCATCAGAATCCTCATCATCAGCCTCATACAACCATCCCCTAGAGTTCTTAGAAAAATCTACCCTAACCCCGCTAGCAAATCCCTCTACTGGCTCTTTCCCAGGGCACCTAGAACTCTCCCCGGGCTCAACTCGACTGGAAGAAGGGAGGAAAGAAGGCCTAGGTGGAGACTAATAGTCTATCTCTCCTGGGTCATCACTATCTGGTGCTAAGTCCACCTCGGGAATAGGAAGGTGGGGTTCAGGCTCCACTATCATCACCTCATCCTCACTGTCAGAGCTTATGTCTATCATCAGAATTAGGGGTGGCTCAATGATTTGGACCTCATCATCACTGCTATCATCCATAGGGATAACTGGCTGAGGGGCTGGCTGGGGAACTGGAAGGCCCTCCGGGTATATAGGGATAGGCGGGTGCCACTGCAGCCCTTTCCTCGCGGTCCTAAGCATCCAAACTATCCTACAGCATCAATAAGATAGGTTAGATAAATATTTGAACTTAAATAAATAACACACATACAATCATTATTTGCCTGAACCTAGGCTCTGATACCATTTGTAACACCCCGCTACCTAGGTCGGCAAGGGCCGGGGATGTCGCCCCATCCAAATGACAAGGGGTCTTTATAACTAGGTTATACAAATAAAATAGTGGAATAAAAATGATACTTGAACTTAAAATTTATTATATAAAAAAAATATAATAATAAATCCAAGAAATCAATCCAAGAATACCTAAAACAAATTCATAATAAAATTCATCCGCTCTCATTCCCCCCAAACATTACACAAAATAAATCATCAGAAAATTCTCCCAAAGCAGGCAATATCTAGCTACTCATCCCCACAGCAAGATCGACCTGAAATCATGGTAAAAATGGTGGTGAGACAGAAATCTCAGTAAGTCCGTGTGTGCTTAAGTGTCGGGAGAAAACAGTTCGTGAATGCAAAGTATAAAATTCTTTATAAGAGATCACTGGTAAGAAATAAACATTAGTCAAAAGAAAGAGTGGTGTTTTGGCTTTTCCAACCATAAATAATCAATAAAATCAATCACCCAAAAAAAATGGTCATGGGTTACCACACGTTGGGCCCCATAACCTCATGGTCAGCATGCCACACTTTGTGCAGACTGACAAAAGTAGGTGATCAGCCTACTGGGTAAGATACTCCTCATTCTCTATACCCAAACAACAACCGGGTGTCTATTCCGGCAAAACACAGTCACTTGATTGAAAAGAACGCTGCTAGCTCGAACCGGCACGACCTACTGGACTGACGTCTTATCCGGGAAGGACTCACCCCTCAGAAGTGGCCACCTACTGAGAGACTTACCTTAACCCCTTAAAGACTAGCCCTAGTAATCCACCCTTATTGAGTACTCAATGACGTTTCCCACTTAGGATAAAATAAACAAAACCCTGTTCCACATGAAAATGGCAATTTAAGGGTTTCCAAAGTCTTTGTCAAAATCAGTTTTAGAAAGAGTTTTGAGTTTGATTAAATCTGCTCATTGATCTTTAAATAATTCAATTGTTTGAAATAAGAAAGAATTCAACCCTCAATTGCCTTTACATAAACGAGTGTCCATACACTCTACATTTGGCTTGCCATAATAAACATTTCACATCAATCAGGTTTTATGCAAGAGTTTACCTGATTCTTGCTCACAATAAAAGGTCTCCAACAGCTGACCTAACCCCGCATGGGTAAATACAAATCAAAATCAATTTCGAGCCACAATCTACTTCCTCAATTTTAAATCAACTCAACTTACTACTACTATGATCCTAGTGTCTCAAGCTCTAAGGCCAAATAATAAATAAATAGGTTTATAAGTTGAGCCTAATTTGATATATTAAAATAATTAATGGTTTGGGAAATAAATTCTAATAAGTTGAAAGTTTAAACATTGCTAAGAAAAATTTAGAGTTTATTTGATCAAAAGTCCTAGGTAGTATTAAATAAAATAATGATTTATTAATAATTTAGTTGTTAGAAAATAATTGATAGCTAAAATTAGTTGAAAATAGATTTAATGAGTCTTGCTTGAACAATAATAAATAAATTCTTAATGGGTTTTGATTAAAAGATAATAATTAAATTTTTAGTAATAAGTATTTTACTAATTATAATTATTTCTATAAAAGGCTTTATTTGATTTCATTATTTTAAGTAATATATATATATATATATATATATATTATTTTTCTAGCAAAAGCTATTATTTATTTGACTAAAATATCCTTATATAAAATAATCCAGATCTACCCTTCCTAGGGTTTTTTGAAATTACTAGTAAAATTATATTATTAAATATTTTATTCATGAAATAAAAATTAGCTTAGGGACAACTAGATCATGATCAAATTTCTATGGCTAACCACAATCAAGAACATATACAATCCTCCAATTCATCAAATCATCCAAATCATGCATATAAGCATAGATCTAAATTTATCAAGACATGATCTAACCTCTACTAGCATAAATATGATCATGGCTTCAATAATCCAACATGAATATAAATCCTATTCACCAAAGGTGACATAATCTCTAGCATACTTCATCACAAATACTACCTATGACATGGAAACATGCATCAAACCCCAAATCATCATTCAATCAACCAAGATAAACCTTCCATGCATGAATCCCATCTCCTTCACAATCATACATATATTCATGCTTCAATCTCAACAATACATACTCAAATCCTGTCACAATCCACATACTATCAACATCATCCTAGAGACATGAATCTAGAATTTAAAATAAAGATTGAAGGGACTTACTTGGTTGAGGAATACCTTGAAGGAGTTTAGAATGGATCTCAACTCCTAGATGCCTAGTTTCGTCCAAGGAAGATGGAGAAAGTATGGCCATAGGAGAAGAAGCCATCCGGCCAAGAGAAGAGAGTTTCGGCCATGAGAGGAAGAGAGAGAGAGAGACAGAGAGAGACACAGAGAGAGAGAGAGACAGAGAGACTATCAGCATGTTTATTCATATATATTTTCACTAGAGATCAAGATTGGAGAAGATGAAATTGTTAGAACAAACCTACCTTAAAGGTATTCTTGAACCTTCACAGAATTTTCTGGTTTTTTATCCAAACAAGCAAGTTGGTTTGTGGAGTTTGATGTTAAGAATGGTGTTGATGGACTCACGGCAGTGAGTAGGTTAAATTTGGAAATTTTAGAGAAGGTTTGAAGTGGTTTGGAGGGGTATTAGGTGAAAGGAAGGAGTATGTGTTCTTGGTGTGTTGTGTGTGTTCTTGAAGGTTGAAGGGATTTGAGAGATTTTATTTTGCAGCTGCTGAAATTCTGTGAGAACTAGGGCTGCCGAATTTTCTGTAGGGTTTAGGAAGATGGCTCTCTGGTTTGGAAGGGAAAAGGAAATGCTAGTTGTTAAAATCCTTGAAGAATATTTTTAGGAAACAAATTTGGAAACTAAATATTCAAGAATATCTTGATTATTGGAGAGCTTTGGAAGTCTGTCATGGCCGACTGTTTTAAGCAGTATTTTGGTTGATTGAAAGCTGGTTTAAGGAGGCTTATGGTGGCAAAAAACAAGGAGCATAATGGTGAAGAAAAATTATGGTTATTTGAGGGATACTTTATGGAAGGTTGCTAAACCAAGATGGCTGAAATTTTGGCAATCAATCAAGCATGATTGCAGGGATTTGTTTGAGAGATTTTCGGGCAGCCATGTCTGAATTTCTTGCAGAAGCTTAAGAGAGATAATGGGGCTCAGTTACTAAAGGTTTAAGGGAAGTTTATGCAGAACAAGGATGGGGTTTCGGCTGGAAGAGAATTAGGAAACAAAATTGGACAGTTAGACTGCACAGGATTTTCACTAGTCTAGAATTCCTGGACAGTTTTTCGGCTGCCATTTTCCAGCCAGCTTGTAGAGATTTTGAAGGAAAATTTCAGGGGCTTTCAAGGCTGGTTTCCAGCCTTTTTCATGGAGGAAAAACATGACTAAGGTGTTGAACAAAATCTGGAAAAAAACAGCTTCGTTTTGGATCTCCAAAGCTGCGATTTACATAGAAAATTTTCTGGTTTTGCACCACTTTTGTGCAGTCCGAAAATAGCCAGAAAAATCCAGATTCTAGGCTGAACAAAAGGGCCTTTTCTGGCAGCATTTGGGAGGAAATAATGGTTAAGAATTTCGACACCTTGAAGGCACACAAAGCTGGAAAATTTCAGTTCTATGCATGAAGGGAAATGAACCTAGCTAGAGTGAATTTTTAGCAAGTTCACTAGAGGGATTTATCCTCTTGGAATCTCCCACAACTCTTCCACATTTTCAAACCATAAGATGTCTTTCACTAAGACATTTTGATTTTACAAAACCACAGTACTTTACTAAAATTTCTGGAAAGGAAATGGCTAGAACAACTTGGTCAAACTAATGAGTTGAGAAATAAAAAAAATCAAAGATCAAGGGGAAATGAATTCCCCTTAGGAAATTCGTGTAGGGCAAATGAGTAGAATGAAAATACTCCTAACATGTCTCTCTTAGGACAACTTCTCTACCCTACTCCAAGCACATAAAGCCGAAATTATTACTTCCGAAGCAAAAATAAAATTTAACCAAGCTAAAGCTCCTATGGTGGAATTTGAACCCAAGATCTCAAGAACTATTTTTAAGGCTCTAACTACTACACCACAACAACTCTTGTTATTATTTCCCCTCTAAAAAAAAAATATTTTCTATTCAATCCTCAAGCTATCTCCCTTTTTCCACTTCAAGCAAAATTATCATTTTGCCATTCTCATGCAATACCCACAACCAAGCCTTCAAGACAATAAATCTCAAATCCAAAACATAGAAAATCATATAAAAATATATTTAAACATGCAATAAAGTATGATATGCATCCCAACCCCCCGTACTCCAAGACTGGTTTTGACTTGGGTTTCACATATCATATATATATTTTTTATACATTCACAACTAAAATATCTTAAACAGATGAGAAGAATGTTGTATTCAACAAATTATAAAATACATCAACAAATTCAAAGATTTATGATTAAACAAAATTAAATAAATAACATATGTGGTATAATTTTTGGAGATCATAACATAATTTGAATGTATCAAAAAAAAAAAAATCTAGTAGTATGACTAAGAAGGGCCATGTGCATACGAGAATAACTAGGAGTGTCGTCGTCGTCATCATTATAAAAGGTAGAGGTGGTGGAGGTAACCTCAAACACTAATAAAGATCTCGCATTTGCTCTTGTAGTTAGACAATACATTGTTCTTTCTATTGCATTTTATTTTCAAATTGTTTCTACCTTTTGTATCTTTTTGTCCACCTATATTTGGGTTAGTCCACTCAAAGAAACTATGATAATATTCACTTCTAATATACTTTAGTCTAAGACAAGAAGACTTAGCATCCAACCTATAAACTTGGCCTTTTTTGAAGCCTCCAATAGTATGCACATGTAAAGGCTCTCATCTTATTCTACCCCCTTAATGTAGCTTTGATGTGAAGTTTGTGATATTAATTCATTAAATCACTCTTGAAATTATATATATAAGCAACTGTATATAAAAAATTGATATAAATAAATTGTATTAATATTTAAAATGTACAAAAGTGTGCTGAGCTTTAGAGTTACGAATTGGCCTTACTTAAATCCAGATTGTTGGTGTTCGTGACATTACCTCTAAACTTTTGAATGAGTAAATGCATCCCCTAACTCCTAGCACTATATGTAATTGAATAGAATAATATACATTATTTAGAGAAAAATAATATCTCTAGTAAGGCATATGTATGAATTAATAAGTTATTTACCATCTTAGCCTCGTATTTCGAAAATGAGATTGATTCTCCAATATAGTGTAATTGGTCTAAACTATCACAAGAACTATCCCGATTTTTTCTAATTTGTCTAGACTGCTCCATAAAACTTTTCATTCTACAATGTTGAATAAGTTGGTTATAGAATGCCTCGGACATCTAGACTAACTTGTCTCATTCTTCCTGATATTGAACAAAGTGTTTGTGAGCTGGTTGGCACACTTAGACTCCTATGTCCTCCAAATGATGCCATCATACTATGAATCCCACGGGGAGTGTTTTTGTTATTTTTAACATAAAAAATCAAGTTTATAGTTTAAAATGCAACATATGATAAATTTAATAGTTAAAGTAAATATATTTGATACTTTATATTCAATAATTTATGCTAAACTTCACAAACTATATATTACACCTCAGGTGGGGATGTCTTAAATAAAGTGGTATGGATCACAAAATCACTCCCTAAAAATACTAGCGATGAATGTGCATAGGCTAACTAGTGCGAGAAGTTATAATATAGAAGTGGAGATTATCATAAAATGCAATACATAAATATTAAAATATAATTTTAAATTATCTTATTTGAAGAGCATTTACATGTTATTATATGAAGCAATGTATAGTCCACTGTCTAATGCATCATCACGGATAGTAGAGTAGACGATGACGATACATAAGCTGGGGCTACAAATACTGGGGGTGGCACTATGGATGATTGTGGTGCTTTAGATGTATGTGGCTAATGATCTCTAGATGCTCCTCTGTCACCCCCTCTATGCATGGAACCTGATTGCTCCATTATCCTTTTTTCGCCCCATATCTAATATATCCTATGTTAATATAACTAGAATATAATCAACAATAATAGTCAACACATAATAAAAATCAACTCACATAAGAATGGGTTGAAATTTTATAACAAAACATATACATACCATAAGAGAAAATTTGTGTTAGAAGTAGAAAAGTTACAACTTAATGATCTATTTTGTCTCCGTTTTCGTATTCGACAACATCCTCATCATGATAATCTTTTGTATCCTAATGAACTCATAATCTTCTTCTTGTTCACTTGAACTCTGTTTTTTATCTTGTAAAATGGGTTCATGTAAGTCTACAATCTCATTTATACCAAATTCATTTACCAATGGACCTATATATTCAAACACCTCAATTATAGCGATTGCATCTACTTCATCCACATCCTATTAATAAGCGTTGTCAACTATTGGAGCATTCACAACATGAATTACATTAGATTTATACATTGCTCACTAATCTGTTTGGTTTTTGCATCCCGGGTATGGGATGTAGTACACTTGATTAGCCTGAGAGGCCAAAATAAAAAGATCAAAATTTGGATACCTCCTATTGTGATTGATTTCAATACGCTTGTATTAAAAATTCATCTTAACCCCTTGAGTAGGTGGTGGACCAAAACATCATAGAAGAATACACCATTTTTTTTTATTAGAGGTTTGGGAAATTATGCTTCGATAATTTCTTTTAACACTTCGTAATATTCACCATCCAAGACACTAGCATCACTTGCTTTTATGATGTGAGAAAACCATTTATGTGGATTTTATTTAGTAAAACGTTTTGGAAGAAAAAAAGAAATATAATTGAATGGTAGAACAATGTTAGAAATTTAGCAGTAAGCAATAATTTTAAAAGCTTTTAATATGTATAATTATTTATTTTTACATATTAAAAAAATACTTCATACTATTTTTACTCATTATTCTATTGTATCATCTAAAATTCCGATTGTAATATATTTAGAAATATATTTTGTGAATTCATTTATTCAGGATTCAAATTTCTTAATATGATTTTTCTTTTACATATACCAATAAAATGATGTCTTAGTGTTAAACTATGTGGGATATGAGGAAGGAGCAAGATACATAGAGAGAAAGTGATAAAAGATTAGTTGACTATACAATGAATAGAGGAGTAATTTGACCACATCATAAAAAATAAAAAGAAAAGAAAAGGGAATTGCGGTAATGTCCCTTAACATAAATTCTATTTTACTTGTGAATGGTATCAACTTGCAAGGCACTAGAATTCTTGCAAGTGATAAGTGCACATCCAACAGAACAAGTTTAGGGACACTTTCATATCTCAAAGAAATAGTACTAGGAAGAACTGACTTCAAATTGAGTAGGGAAGTAATTTCCAATGGTTTCAAAGTAGAAATGTTGTTAATTTCTAGAGATATCATACCATTAAGGCAATACTCTTGGGAGAGCTATTAAAAGATATGTGGAAAATATGTTGGCTCTCCAAGTAAAAAAGATCAACATTCACTAGATGAATAGATGGTTACATGGCCTCTTATTGGCTCTTGTTGTTAAAGTAAAGTAGGAGACTAGAAAAAGAAAATGTCAAAAAGTAATGAGCAGGAAAATGACTTGGAAATTTTGGAATTCTTTGCATGAATGTGAATCTTAGATGATTTCTAACTTGAATCTTAGGTGAAAACAAAACATCTGTGTTAGGTTTGGATTGCTAATCTCCTGTGATATTGTTAAACCTTTCTTGTTGCAGTGCTTTAGTTTACCAAACAAAAAGTAAAAGTTTAACAGTTGTAGCAAATTGTTAATATAGTTCGGTTTCAACAAGCCTATATCTGTGGGTCCTTGACTAGTAAAATGCTCCACTATAATTTTAATCAAAGTACAAAGATTACACTTGTCACAAGCTTCCAGTAATCCCTAGTAGACTTTAACAGAACACCTTTCCAGTGTTTGTTCTGTCATACTTATAGGATACCTTTCCTGCACTCAACTCTATGGATTGTACTCCAGTTAATCTTCATTGTTATAACTCATTGGGTCTCTATTTGACATATCTTCATCTGCCGATGAACATCACAAAATGCTTGATATATTTTTTATTCAAGCTCACTTCTATAAGACAGAGCTTCAGTCTAAGAATATGCACTATTACAACATCACTCAGAATCTCACCAACATAGAAAGGTTGTAATAGCTTTCCTACCAACAGTTCTTTATAAACCTCGGGTTTTCACTCAAATCACTCATAAAGATTTTGTAGAGAAATTCATTTTGGATTTCACAGAATCTCATTCTATATATTTCTCTCTCTATATCTGTACGTTGCCTCTGCTTTACCTTTCTATATATACTCATGATTTGATTAGATCAGAAGCCTTCAAAAGCTAACATATTTCCTCATTACCTTGAAACTCTATTCCTTCACGGTTGGTACATAACAAGAATCAAATAACAAAGGACATGGCTTCAGATATATATAAGAAGATGCCAGAATTCTTGTTCTACCAGTCTTCCAAGAAATTCTCGAATTTCAACCGCATCGAACTCATGCCAAATAAAGTCTTCTACTCCATTTCTATAACTTACTCAGTCTGTTAAGAATATCTGTCATAGTATACCTTAACATTATCCCCCTTTGGCATTGTTTGATGCAAAACCATAAGATTACCATTAGGATATCATAACATTCTAATGAAGGAAACTGAATACGTAGCAATCCTAATTACTATTACAAGACCTGAACAAAATATTTATCACATCATACCAGTAGTTACTTCAAAAGGAAAAGAAATAAAAGGGAGTAAAAATTGTTTAACAGTAAAAAAATATAGTGTGCACATGTCAACATGCCAAGTATCCCAAGAAACAAGCAATACACAAGTGCAAATTGGTAACAACAAACTTAAGCAAACTCCAAACACAACAATCTAGTAAATCTAGCCATCTAAACACATTCCCATTTTTTGCAACGAATAATAACCGTTTAGGAGTTAAGCGTCAGAGAGGGCTTTAATATTATTCTAGAATTGTTGTTGTGTAGCTTCAATCTCATCAAGTTTGTGAAGAATTGCATTCATAGAGCTACCAAGTAGAGCAACTTGGTTGGATAGACTAGTCACCAGTTGTGGTAGAGACAATAACACTGGAGTAGTAGAATCTGGTGTTAGGATTCGCGGACTCTTAAACGCAAAAAACATCCACGAATCCCTTCTGAGGACCTAAGTAAATGATTAAGAAGATCTAAGGTTTACAGAATTACCTCTGTTTGGCGTAATCAAGATCATTCGATTCTGATTGTGCTGTCGTACGTGCAACCTGAATGATCACCAGACGCTGCAGTTTGCGAACGTCCTCTATCAGATACACAAGGTGAACTAACTCATTATTCCGAGAGTGCTAGTGCCTAGGATTTGAGAGGCTTGTTTTCTGGTGAGTGGATGTACGAATATTTTTAACAGAATAGCTCTCTTGAGAATATGGCTAGGGTTTTTTTAAAAACCCTTTCAAACCTCTTAGAGTCCAACTCTGATAATGTCTTATCATATTTTAATTTAAATTCAAATTAAATTAAAATTGATATGATAAAATTTTGTCATTATCTCGGTAATTTAACTAATTAATTTACCAAGTCAGATTCTTATAATCTGGACATCATTCAGAGACATCAAATATAGACATATTTCCAGATTCATTGTATCTGGCAATATTCTAGGTTTGATTAACTTAGACATATTTCCAATTTCATCTAATCTTGTTACTAAAAAAATAACTTAGCAAGTTCACTTATTGTGTGACCCTATAGGTTCATTTAACACTGGTAGTGTGCCCAAATCACATTTAAATGACCCACAAGTTATAAGCGATTTTTAGCAAAATATTATAACTATCCAGGTTAAATAAAGATTAGTGATCTTTTTGAACTAAATCATAATTTTATATTTAGTTATTTTGTCACACGATATCTAGATTAAGCATAAAGCACGGAGCATGTCATCCTTATTAAGTTTAATTAATTATTTCTTGATCTCATAATAGACTATTCAAACAAATGATATCAATATCTTAGATTGATATATTTGAGCACAGCCATGCATTTTAACAGTCTAACTTATCAAGAGACTCATGGATATCTCTCCCATAATTGAGAGGGACAAATTCCTTCACTATCAATCATATTTCTCTCATTGGTTTATTCTATATCCAATAGTAGTCTAATTTATCATCTGGTTAAAGATAATTTTAGACAATGTCAAAATATAGAATTTATCAAGTAGGAAACTATGATGAATTCAGGTCGAAAGACTTTTAATATCATTATGGTTAGAAAGTACTTATAATATGTTCCATGAAGTACTCTCACATTGGGTCATGTTCAATACAATGTTCTGTAACATTTATTTATGTTTTGACTTAATATCACAAATATCTATTACCAGTAAAATATAGCCATCAAGTCACAAACATACTAATCTTAATTTATTATTATTCTAATAATAATAATAATAATAATAATAATAATAATAATAATAATAATAATAATAATAATAATAATAATAATCGATCAGGGATAGTTTTAGAATGGTTATTGTATTCATTGTAGGGTTTTACTATCAAGTCACGTACTTGATGACTACAAAACAAAAATACTATTCATGGAAATGAAAACCTCATATTATTATATAAAATATAACGACAATAGTATAAATATAAATTGACTCTAGGGCATATCCCTAACATCTGGAATCTCAAATAAGATATTTCCAGCCTTGAGTGACTTTCTTGTTGGTTGTGGTGGCATAAATGTAAAAGTTGCAGTCATAGTCCTTTTCAGTGGTAGTTGTAGCAATTTGATATTCTTTATCAGATTGTCAGACTTTGAAGTTACAGAATTAGGGCAGATGGTTAAATACTTTGCCAATAGGGAAGGATATGCAAGAAGAGCTATGTTGTGTGCAATGATTTGAGCTAATTTCACCATTTGATAGAAGATCAAATCGCTAAGATTGAATTGCATACCCTGTCCAACCTTGTATAATGGCACGACCCCCCCATCCTTTAGCACAATAGAAACAATATGAGTAGGTAACCAGTTATAATATGTAATTTGATACAGAGTGAAATACAATCCTGTTAAAGTTGAGGATTTCAAGTATCCTACTACTGGCCATGCTTTGACAACATCACTAGTTATGGTTTGACAAACTACATTGATGTCAACTTTATCACCCAGTCCTGAAATGTCCTTATCGTAGCGAATGCCAAATAGAGCAGATATGTTTTTAGGAGTGAAGGCAATCAAGAACCACGAAGGAAGATAGAATGATAGAATGCCTTAGAAGATTCTATTATGGTAACCTTCAGATTAGCATAGAACTCCTTTACCAAAGTATCACTGTACCCTTCAACAAAATTCACAAACTCTAATAACCCAACTTTCTAAAGTATTCCCTCCAATTCCAGAGTATTGAATTTTGAGAAATCAATCTATCTTTCTTCTAAGAATCCTTTGTCTTTTATAATTTTAAACTGGTCTTTACTCGCCTTGTCACAAAACAGGTGAACTTTAGAATTTGTTGCTAACCTTTTTGATGTTTTCATGGGAGTCTTCAACTTGCCTGATGCTTTTACTTTTCTTTTATTTGTTCTAGTTTATTCCTCAAGTATTTCTACTTCAACATCCTCAACTTTTCTAGTATGTTCTCCTTCAGTATTACTACTCTTTGAATTATTATTTTCTGATGCTAGTGAAGGCCTTGAAAGAGGAAAACACAGAGGACACAGTGGAAGCGAAAACTGAAAAATAGGAAAAATTGAAGAATAGGGGAACCCCTGAACAGAGTCGGCGCCGGTTGCGCTCTGTCCAGATTTTGAGGGGAAAATTTTCTATCCTTTTCTTCTTATTCTCAAAGTTGGCTAGACTGGAATGTGTGGAACTGGGGTAGGTGTGCTGGTGGAAACCTCTGGTGTGATTCCTGCAAGTCTCCTACTCCGTCTTTGCATGTAGGTGAACGCCAAACTCTCGATCTTCTAGTATATGGCCTGTCTAATCCCGTTTGGTGAACAACTTAGAGTAAGAGAGGCATCTCTTTTTTCATAGAGAAGAAGCAGTGAAAACAACATTGTTTTCTTAACTCCTAGAAGAGTAAAAAACCACGTCCTCTTTATCCTCCTGTTTAACCTAAATAAAACCCTAAGTTAAACTGGACTGGCCTATTGGACTCTTAGTTTAACCTTTTGGACTAAATTAATTATTCTAATTAGAACCAAATAAATGGTCTAACAAATAATTAAATTTTCAGCCCAAATAAACTAGTCCAATTAACAAGCCTGTATTAGTTTAGTCCGAGGTTAATCTTTAATTATTCAAACTGGGCCAAAGCCCTGAATAATTAATTAACCCAATAAACTAATTTAATTAATTCTCTCTCTCCATGGACCATTACTTTATTCTAGTCCAACAATTAAATCAGTCTACTTAAATAAAATAAATTTCATTTAATTTAATTTAAGACCAATTCCTTAGCTTGTATTTAATTAAGACTCACGGTCTATACTGTGGATCAAAAGACACATCGCCTTGGTTACTAAAATGACCAAAATACCATTGTTATATAAATAGTTGTATTTTACATTTTAAATATTTCCTAATATCACCATAAAAAAATATTGATTCCAAGGACAATGTTGCGTTAGCAAAGTCTTCGACCTATACGTGTAATCACTAAAATATCCATCTATACATCGCTGTACATTTATAGAGGAAGAAGTATACTAACACCTCTCTAAATGACATCTAACATCCTTAGGCTTCTAGTCCAATGATCCACGACTTCCTAGATTATTTTCGCTTTTTAAGGGAGCTGCCCTAAAGCAAACATCCAAGTCATGTTTCTCAGGGCCCCTGGATATTTAGATCATTTAGACAACCACAAGGGGCGATATAGTATAGAAACTATCTTGTACCACTCTTTCTTAACTAACTAGTCATACATACCCAACATGCAAGTATATTGGTTCTACGATAGAACCTCAACTATAACATATTAAAGTACATGCTTCCAGCTTCGTCAGACCACCAACTCATACTCAAATCGTAAAGTACTAGTTCACGCTGTAGCAATAGTAGTCTAGGTTTCTACTATATAGTACTTTTAGAAACCACTATTACATGTCCTGTTCTACGTATTCAAAATACGCTTATGTTATGAAGTGAGTGGACAACTCATTGGCTAAAGGTAAGCCATTCCCCATTTAGAATTCACAATATAATAACCTAGACATGATGAGATTCCCATTCTCATCAATCGGTTAAGAACGAATGTTTATGTGTTAAGTAACCTGTGATCTATACCTTAATGTGAAAGACCTCCATTCATATGGACTACTTACTTAAACACAATGGGTCTTTTCCAAACATAATTGTGCACAAATAAAAATGTAAATTCATAAATAATTTCTGAAAATAAATTCTTTTATTAAAACATTCGATATTTACATCAGAAATCTAGTCTAAGAGGGTATATTTTCCAACAGCCAGTGCCTAAAAAATCTACAATGGTTTAGCATCCTTAATAACCAGTCCCTCATGAACAAATTTCTGTTGATCACTCATATTATCTTCTTGAGTCTCTACAGAAACTACAACACCCATCCCCTCATCATTTGCCTTTTTTAATTGAGTATTAATCATATAAACCTGATTCCTATTTTTTATTACCCTTCGAACCACATCTAGACCTAGGCTAGAATGTAAAGCATATAGAAAATAGGTATTTATTAGTACAATAGGGATGGTCGGTAGATCTAGCAAATCAGATAAGGCATTTGTTCTCAAAGCCCTAATAGAGACACTAGCCCTAGCACCAAGTTTTTGTTCAATCCTAATTTTTTTTAGATTTCACAGAATCTTGTTCTATATATTTCTCTCTCTATATTTGTATGTTGCCTCTACTTTACCTTTCTATAATACTCGTGATTTGATTAGATCAGAAGTCTCCAAAAGCTAGCACATTTCCTTATTGCCTTGAAACTTTTTTCCTTCACGGTTGGTATACAACAAGAATAAGATAACTAAGGACATGGCTTCAGATATGTATACAAAGATGCCTGAATTCTTGTTCTACCAGTCTTCCAAGCAATTCTTGAAACTCAATTGCATCAAACTCATGCCAAATAAAGTCTTCTACTTTGTATTTACAACTTAGTCAATCTGTCATAGCATACCTCAACATTCTCCCCCTTTGGCATTGTTTGATGCAAAACCACAAGATTACCGTCAGGATATCATAACATTCCAAAAAAAGAAACTAAATATACAGTAGTTCTAATTACTATTACAAGACCCGAACAAAATATTTGTCACCTCATACCAGTAGATACTCCAGAAGGAAAAGAAATAAAAGGGAGTAAAAATTGTTCAGTAATTAAAAAACATAGTATGCACATGTTAACATGCCAAGTATCCCCAGTAACATGTAACACGCAAGTGAAAATCGACAATAGCAAACTCAAGCAAACACCAAATACAATAATCTAGCAAATCTAGCTATCCAAACACACTTCTCCTTTTTGCAACAAATAATGACTGCCTAGGAGTTAAGTGCTAGAGAAGGCTTTAATATTATTATGGAGTTGTTGCTGTGCAGCCTGAATCTCATCAAGTTTGTAAAGAATTGCATTCATAGAGCTACCAAGCAGAGCAACTTGGTTGGATAGACCAGTCAACGGTTATGGAAGATACAATGGCACTGAAAAGTAGAATCTAGATCTCAAATGAGATATTTCTAGCCCTGGGGGACTTGCTTGTTGGTTGTGGTGGCATAGATGTAGGAGTTGTAGTTAAAGTCTTCTTCAATGGTGGTAATAGCAATTTGATATTCTTTATCATTTTGTCAGACTTTGAAGCTACATAACTGGGGCAGGTGGTTAAATATTCTGTTAACAGGGAAGGATATGCAAGAAGAGCAGTGTTGTGTTTAGTGATTTGGGCTAATTTCACCACTTGATAGAAGATCAGATTACCAAGATTGAACTGCATACCTTGTCCAACCTTGTACATCAGCATGATCTTGTCCTTTAGCATAATAGAAACATTGTGAGTAGGTAGCCAGTTATAATAGGTAATTTTATACAGAGTGAGATATAGTCTTGTTAAAATTGAGGATTTCAAGTATCCTACTATCGGCCACACTTTGAAAACACCATCAGTTATAGTTTGACAAACTATACTGATGTCAACTTCATCACCTAATCCTGAAATGTCCTTATTATAGGGAATGCCAAACAGAGCCGATATTTCTTCAGGATTGAAGACAATTAAAGAACCACGAAGGAAGACAGAATGATAGAATGCCTTAGAAGGTTTTGTTATGATGACCTTCAGATTTGTATAGAACTCCCTTACCAAGGTATCATTGTACCCGTCAACGAAATTCACAGACTCCAACAACCCAACTTTTTGAAGTATTCCCTCAAAATCCAGACTTTTGAATTTTGAAAAATCAATCTTTTTTCTTCTAATAACCTTTTATTTTCTATAATCTTAAACTGGCCTTTACTCTCCTTGTCACAAAATAGGTGAACTTCAGAGTTTATTGCGAACTTTTTTGACGTTTTCACAAGAGTCTTTAACTTGCTCAATACTTTTTCCTTTCTCTTTTTGTTTTAGTTTCTTCCTTAAGTGTTTCTACTTTAACATCCTTAACTTTTCCAATATGTTCTCTTTTAGCATTACTACTTTCTAAGTTCTTATTTTTTGATAGCAATGCTTTAGAAATCTACAATGGTTCACTACTCTCAATAACCAGTCTCTCATGAGCAAATTTCTGCTGATTACTCATATTATCTCCTTGAGTCTCAATAGAAACTACAACTCCCATCCTCTCATCATTCGCTTTTTTTTAACTAAGTATTAATGATATGCACCAGATTCCAATTTTTCATTACCTTTCGAACCATATCTGAATCTATGCTAGATTGTAAAATATATAGAAAATGGGAATTTACGGATGCAATAGGGATGGTTGGCAGATACAGCAAATCAGGTAAGACATTTGTTCTCGAAGCCCTAATAGAGACACTAGCCCTAGCACCAAGTTTTTGTTCAACACTAATTTCTCTAGATATTTGGGCCAAGGATGGGTCCACTATTAAGCTTAATAAGTCATTGTCATTATCATTCTTTCTACTTTTAATAGCTTTCTTCTAGAATATAACAGAAATAACAAATTTATAAGCATTATGTATTTCTTCATTCCCGTTGAACACACAGTATAATATAAAATTTTCAAGACTAGTAATCATAATCCCTCTGCACATATTTAAGAGCACAACATTAGAAGGAGATTAGAAATTTTACTAATAATCCCCTACTATGTAGCACTGACCATACTTCTAGTTGTGGCTTGTTCTGAGGTGGCATCATACTCCTCAGTGACTTTTGCCTGACACTGCCAACATTGTGGTTTTTCTACCATTGATAAGGTTTTCAACTTCTTGAAGTGGTATTTTTCTGAAGTATTAAGATAAAAAGTGAAGATTCTTAGATAGAACTTGATTTCCAATAGCACAAAGATATAGCTGAGTTGTGACTGATGTGGAGAGGCTTTGACTCCTTTTGAAATTACACGACTTTTGAGTTCCTGTCAACCTCCTTAGAGATTGCTTGTTGCATTAAACATATCACAAAAGACGACACTGTTTGATTGGCTCACTACTACTTTTACACAGAGTTTATGTTTTGTCACAATTTCTATCTACTAGCAACATATCTCTGCAAATATCCAATTTTTATTTAAAAAAAAAAGAAAATGACGGAAAAGAAAATATATACATAGTTTGACACGGTTTTATAAGTTTCAAAGTGGACAAATCCGTAATGCTTTCCTCAGTTCCTCAAACTGTGTAGCATCTAGTGGTTTGGTAAAAATACCAGCTAATTGTTTATGTGTAGGCACATGATCTATTTTTACCAACCATTGTTCAATAAGATCACTGATCAAACAATGTCGAATATCAATATGTTTCGTTTGACTATGTTGAATTGGATTTTTAGAAATGTCAATTGCACTGGTATTGTCACAATACAATATTAGTTCTTGCTGATTAATTTTATAGTTTTCAACCACTTTATTCATAGCAACTGAGTACAACAACTACCTACAGCAATATACTTGGTTTTTGTTGTAGCTAGCGATATACAAATTTGCTTCTTATTGTACCATGATACAAGATTATTTTCTAAATAGAAGCATCTACCAGATGTACTTTTTCAGTCATCACAGTTTTCCACCCAAAAGCTTAAATCCTTGGTGAAGTAAATTCCATAATAAGAAGTACCACACACATATTTCAAAATTTTTCTAAGTGCTTTTAAGTGTGATTCTCTAGGACTCGCTTAATACCTTGCACATATCCCAACACTGTAACTGATGTCAAGACGACTTGCTTTAAGACATAACTGTTGGATTGTATGCCCTCTTAGACTAGGTTTCTGTTGTAAAATCGAATATTTTAATAAAAGAATTTATTTTCAGAAATTGTTTGTGAATTTACTTTTTGTTTGTGCACAATTTTCATTTGGAACAGACCCATTGTGTTTAAATAAGTGATCCATGTGAATGGTGGTCTTTCACAGTAATGTATGGATCATGGGTTATTTAACACATAAACATTTGTTCTTAACCTATTGATGAGACTGGGAATCTCATCATGTTTAGGTTATTATGTTATGAATTTCAAATGGGGAATGGCTTACCTTTAGCCAGTGAGTAGTCCACTCATTTCATGACATAAACGTATTTCGAATACGTAGAATAGGACCTGTAGTAGTGGTTTCTAAAAGTACTATATGATAGAAACCTAGACTACTACCGCTACAGCGTAGACTAGTACTCTACGACTTGAGTATGAGTTGGTGGTTTGACGAAGTTGGAAGCATATGCTTTGATATACTATAATTGTGGTTCTATAGTAGAACCAATATATTTGTGTATTGGTTATATGTAACTAGTTAGTTAAGACAGACTTGTAAAAGATAGTTTCTGCACTATATCACCCATTGTGGTTGTCCGAATGGTCTAAAATGTCCAGGGCCCTGGGAAACATGACTCGGATGTTTGCTTTAGGGTAGCTCCCTTGGAAAGCGAAAACACTCCAGGAAGTCGTGGATCATTGGACTAGAAGCCTGAGGATGGTAGATGTCATTTAGAGGGGTGTTAGTACACTTCTTCCTCTCTAAATGTACGTCGATGTGTAGAGGGGTATTTTAGTCATTTCACGTGTAGGTCGGAGACTTTGCTAATGCAGCATTGTCTTTAAGGTCAATATTTTCTTACGGTGATATTATGAAATATTTAAAATGTAAAATACAGCTATTTATATAGTAGGGGTATTTTAGTCATTTTAGCAGCTAAGGCGATGTATCTTTTTGGTCCTCGGAATAGCCCGTAAGTCCTAACTAATTTTGGGTTAAGGAATTGGTCTTAGGTCAAGAGGATTTTATTTTGTTTTGTTTTATTTAGGATGTCTAATTTATTATTAGATTGGAATAAAATAAATAAAAAAAATAAAAATAGGAGTTGAGAGAAATTAATTATCTGGTTTAATTGGTTAATTAATTATTCAAGGCCTATGTCCAGTATGAATAATTAGAAAATTAACCTGGGCTTAAATTAGGGGAAATAATTAATGCTTAATTATTTATTAGGTTATTTATATAAGCCCAAGAAATAAATAATTAAAGATTAATTATTTTGATTCATTTGGGCTCATTAATTATTTATTGGGTTATTTATATAAGCCCAGAAAATAAATAATTAATGTTTATTATTTTGGGCCTTTTGGGTTCAAGAGAAATAATAAATATTATTTCGGCCAAATAGCTTGGACCGTAGGGTTTTTTCCAGATACGGTGAAGAAGAGTTTAGGGTTAAGCTAAACTTATTCTTAGGATAACATCTGGGTGTTTGAAATATGATATCCCGGGGATATGTTTATCAGATAATAAGAGACTTAGTTTTGGCTAACCAATAAACAAGTTTTTGGAAAAAGAAAAAAACCCTTATCTCCCTAGCCTAAGTAAAACTCATGTAGCTCTCTCTCTCAGACGTCTCCTTCATTCTCTGTGTCTTCTTCTTGGAGTTTTGCTAATCAATAGCAAGAGAACCAAGGAGATTTGAGACCGTTCCTCTTCATCGTTGTGTTCACCGACTAGAGGTTGGGCTGTGGTATATTCTGAGAGCTGAAAGGCTTGGTGTTCATGCAAACAAGGCGAAGTAGGAGGCTAGCGGATTTTCAACCAAAAGCTTCTTCAAGTGGGTAAGGCGAAGCGATTCCTGTCGTTCAAGCCACTCTTACTCAACCTAGTAGGCTTAGAGCGCGCAAATGTATGATCTTTACGCTTCCGTGTGGCCTTTAAGGTTTGCGTTTTTTTTTCCTCTGGTTTTTTTTTTCGTTGGTGCATGCTTCCTCTATTTTCTGCCCCTCAATGTGGTATCAGAGCCAATAGTTCTTTGATCAATATAAGGAGCATGGTAGTTAATAAAAATGGAGAAGATGATTATACCTGTGATCCTTCGCTGTTTTGGTATGAGATATGATGACTGTGAGCTTCACCGTTGAAACATAGGACTTTCTGTAATAAATTTTGGCTTTGATATTTGATAGTGTAAATCCAATTTAAATGGGTATAGGCAGTTGTGTTTTTGTTTTGAATGGGTTTTTGTAAGTAAAAATGTCCAAAGAAGCTAAAGAAGTAAGCAAAAATCAAAGAGCGGAGGTCTCTGCAACTTTCGCGCGAAAGAGAAAGAAAAATGAAGAAGAAACACTATTCATAAGCCGTGCAGTCGAGCCGAGCCGCTGCCATTATGTGCCTGGAGCTGTCCGGCTATTTGCTGCGAGCCGAGCCGATTTCTGTTTGTTTTGAGCCGTTTCAAATTGAAGAATTGTAATTGGATTGCGCGGGTCAAGCGGTGGGTTATTGGGCGGAAGTGCGGGTCAACGCGCGGGTCGGCAGCAGAGGGCAAGTGGGTTGCGGGCGCGGGCTGATCCACGGGCCGCAGCAAAGGTGATCCGGTGAGGCGCGGTGCACCGCGGCCTCGGTGGACCGCAGGCCATGCGGGCATGGATCCGGTGCAGCCGGTGCAGTGGACTGCCAGTCAATTTTCTTTAATTTTCTTTATTTTTTTTTCGTTTTGGGTCCCATACCAGACGAAGTTAATATTTTTTCAATATTTTATATTCTTGGAATATATTTGCATGAAAAATATTAGTAAGGGATTTTATGATTAAATAAGATCATTAATTAATTAATTAATTAATGTGTTTAATTCTATTATTTGGGCACTTATGTTTAAAAAATAGAAAAGCATGAAAACGTTTACTGTTTTCGAGCATGCTATTTTTTTGTGTACCTATGTGTTTTTTTTCTCAAAGACCAAAGTCTTTGGGAACATTCTTGACAAAAAAAATATTTTTCTTCAAAAATTAAATGGTTATTTTAATTTGTACAAAAATTAATCCTTGAATATTTTCTTAAAGGATTTAATCCTTGACATAGAAAATATATTGGATTTAGATATTTTTGTAAATTTAAATGGAGAGCCATTTTGTTTTATTTTGTACTAGAAAAATTGTTTTGCCAAATAAACTTGAAACCAAAGTCTCTAGAAAGTTTTAATTGGAAAATTTTTGAAATCATTAAGTTTTAACTAAAATAAAATTAGTCCATGTTGAAATCTCTCAAAGGGTATAAGCCTTGACATAGAGATTTTAATGGATTTGGATATTTTATTTTTGAGTTAAGGAAGAACTTAATGGAAATTTCAAAAGGATAGTTTTCAGAAAAACCTTTATTTTAAAAGACTAAATGGGAGACGGGTTCCAACGGCCCCACGGCTTCCATCACGGTCCTCATTAGAGATCGTGGGTCCCCTCGCGTCACCCTAGGAGTGAACCCGTATAGGATGGGGATACCATAAGGATCTAGATATAATGGAAGGATGTAATTAATAACCCGGGGCACGTGCTATGATCGGCCTGCCCATGTTAGAGGTCATAATGCGATGTATGTCCATGGGAAATGAGAGGAAACGGCCATCCCACGATGAAGTTATCCTCTAGATCATTACCTAGAAGGGAAATTAATTTGTGGTGGTTAATACACTTAGCTTAGGAAACTGTCAATCTTCCCAAGAAGTTATGTCAGTTTTCCTAAGAGCCAAATTATTTTCAGTGCACAAATTTTATTTTGTTTTCACAAACTAAACTCTTTCTTTTATTTTTCGATTTTCAGAAATGGTAGGACGTTCTTTTAGTCCATTGGCCATTATTCTCAAGGAGAATAAGTTAACGGGTCCAAACTATATGGATTGAAAAAGGAACTTGGACATAATACTCACAGTCGAAGAGTATAAGTATGTCCTTTACGAGACCTGCCCTGTTATCGGGGAAGGTTCCACCGCCGAAGAGTGAGAGGCTGAGAAGGCGTGGAAGAAGGCTGACGAAATGGCACGTTGCTATATGTTAGCCTCTATGTCTAATGTGCTCCAGTTAAAACACGAGCACATGGCTTCTGCATATGACATTAGTCAGTCATTGGCTACTATGTTTGCGGACAAGAGCCGGCCCGCAAGGCAGAAGGCTCTTCAAACTATTATAAGCACTAAGATGGTTGAGGAAGCATCAGTCCGAGAGCATATGCTTAAGATGATTGCTGCTTTCGAGGAGGCAAAAATCTTAGGGGCTGTCATTGACCCCGAGAGCCAAGTGGACATGGTTCTCGAATCTCTATCGGGCTCCTTCACTCAGTTCAAGTTGAACTATAACATGAACAAATTGAACATGAGTTTAACTGAACTGATGAAGAAGCTCCAGATGGCGGAGAAGGTCATGAAGCCGTAGTCAAAGGCCATGATTGCTAAGGCTTCTTCCTCAAGAATTGGGCCTAAACCCAGAAAAGTTCAAGAGGAAGAAGGGGAATGCAGCAGCCCAGCCCAAGAACCAGCCCAAGGACAAACCAAAGGGCAAGTGCTTCAAATGTGGGAAGAAGGGACACTGGAAAAAGGAGTGTCCAGATCTTCAAGCCAAGAAAAACCCCACAGGTAATGTTTTCTATCTAGAGTCTATATCAATTGTAGGATCAACTTCCACTTGAATTGTTGATTCAGGAGCCACTGATCATATCTGTAACTCCTTGCAGGGGTTTAGAAAGATTAGAAGACTCAAGAAGGGCGAACATGGGCTATGCGTGGGTAATGGAGCACAAGTCTGGACCCTTGCAGTGGGAGAGTTGGATCTTATTTTTTATTGTAATAAAATAGTGGTTTTAAAAGATATTTTATATGTACCTGGATTTTGTCAGAATTTGATTTCAGTTGCAAAACTTATAAATCAAGGATATTCTGTATCTTTCCATACTGGTATTTCTATCAGTAGAGATGGAAAAATTTTGTGTACTGGGCACATGTATGGAAATCTGTTTTTTTTAAACCCTATTAACAACCAATCAAATAATGCTCAGTCTGAACCTTTAACTAAGAAGAGAAAGACCAATATCAATGATTCATACCTTTGGCATCTAAGGTTGGGTCATATTAACTCAACCAGGATTCAGAGGCTAATCCATGATGGGCCTTTGGGCTCATTGAGATTGGAAAGTTGGCCTCAGTGTGAATCCTGCCTGATGGGAAAGATAACCAAAAGGTCATTTACACCAAAGGCGGATAGAGCTAAGGAGGTGTTGAGTTTTGTTCACACTGATGTGTGTGGTCCATTGTCTACACCAGCTAGAGGAGGTTTTGAGTACTTCATCACTTTCACGGATAATTATACAAGGTATGGTTACATTTACCTGATGAGATGCAAGTCTGACTCTTTTGACAAGTTTAAGGAGTTTAAGGCTGAAGTGGAGCGTCGGACAGGTAAATTAATCAAAACCTTACGATCGGATCGTGGTGGAGAGTACCTCCTAGGTGAATTCAAGGACTACATGGTACATCATGGAATAGTATCCCAGCTCTCTGCGCCGGGAACACCCCAACAGAACGGAGTAGCTGAGAGAAGGAATATGATATTGATGAAAATGGTCCGAAGCATGATGTTTCATGCTACTCTTCCAGTGTCCTTTTGGGGATATGCCCTGGAGACAGCGGCATATATTCTGACCTTGGTGCCTTCCAAGTCAGTACCTAGGACTCCTTATGAGATGTGGACTGGGCGTAAGCCAAGTCTGAATCATCTCAGGATTTGGGGTTGTCCAGTTTATGAACTGATCAAGGGAGACAAGTTAGAACCGAGATCAGAATTATGTTATTTTGTTGGCTATCCAAAAGGGACAAATGGAGGTTACTTTTATCATCATAAGGAGCAGAAAGTACTAGTCAGTACCAATGCTAGATACTTAGAAGATGATCAAAGTACTTCCACTAAAGGTTCAACAAGGTTGGAACTGGAGGAGAAGTTATCTACGGAATCAACTTTTTCTGACCCGATTGTGGAACAAGAAAAGGCATAGCCTTAAGAGCCTGTGCAAGTGTAGCCTCGTTGTAGTGGGAGAGTGTCTAGGGTTCCTTATAGATGGACTGGAGAAGCCTTTGTGCTGGTCTCCGACCATCAGGAACAAAACTCCACTAGATACGAGGAGGCTATTGTTGATGCCGATGCAAATCTGTGGCATGAAGTAATGAAAGTCGAGATTGAGTCTATGTACCTCAATCAGGTTTGGAATCTTGTAACTTCACCTGAAGGGATAAAACACATTGGGTGCAAGTGGGTGTACAAGAGAAATAGGGGAGCGGATAGGAAGGTAGAAACCTTCAAAGCTAGGCTTGTGGCGAAAGGGTATACTCAGAAAGTGGGAATCGACTATGAGGAAACCTTTTCCCCGGTAGCCATGCTTAAATCTATCCGCATCCTCCTTGCCATCGCATGTCACTATGACTACGAGATATGACAAATGAATGTTAAGACGACATTCTTAAATGACCATCTTAGCAAAGACATCTATATGTCCCAACCGGAAGGCTTCATTGCTGAAGGCTAGGAACATATGGTTTGCAAGCTTAAGAAGTCCATTTATGGACTTAAGCAGGCATCGAGAGTATGGAACATTCGTTTTGATGAGACTGTAAAGTCTTATGGTTTTATTCAAAACGAAGATGAACCATGCGTGTACAGGAAACTTGAAGGCATTAATGTGGTTTTTCTTATCCTGTATGTGGATGACATTCTACTCATTGAAAATGATGTAGGGACATTGTCATTTACAAAGGTTTGGCTATCTAGTCAATTCAGTATGAAGGACTTAGGAGAAGCCGGCTACATTCTCGGGATTAGGCTTCTTAGAAATAGGAAGCAGAGAATATTAGGGTTATCCCAAGCAACATACATTGACAAGATGCTGGCCAAGTACAGCATGGACTCATGCAAGGGAGCTCTAATCCCTTGCAGACATGGGTTGTCATTTTCTTCAAAGGACTGTCCTAAGTCTCAAGAAGAAAAGGACAGAATGAGTAGGATTCCCTACGCTTCGGCTGTGGGAAGTCTCATGTACGCCATGCTGTGTACTAGGCCAGATATCTGCTTTGTCGTGGGCTTAGTTAGCAGATATCAGTCAAACCCAGGGGAGGTTCATTGGCAAACTGTAAAGTATATTCTCAAGTACCTCAAGGGAACAAGAGATTATATGCTGGTTTACAGGACTGATAATCTGGTTCCTACAGGATACACAGACTCAGACTTCCAAGCGAATAAGGATGAGAGAAAATCCACTAGTGGATATGTCTTCACCTTATCTGGAGGAGCAATTTCATGGAGCAGTATCAAGCAGTCTTGTATTGCTGACACAACCATGGAAGCTGAGTATGTGGCAGCTTCGGAGGCGTCCAAGAAAGCGGTTTGGCTCCGGAAGTTCCTTTCAGAACTTGGATTCGTACCACATATGGACAGGCCGATTGTGATGACAACACTAGAGCAGTATCGCAATCTAAGGAACCTCGAAACCACAAGAAGGGGAAACACATCGAGAGGAAGTACCACCTGATCCAGAATTTCATCCAAAGACGGGAAGCCGTGGTGGAACATACTGCCTCAGAAAATAATCTAGCAGATCCATTCACCAAGCTTTTGGCTGAGAGAGTCTTCAAGAGACACTTAGACGCCATAGGGGTAGGCACCTATGGACTTACCTAATTTAAGAGTACAAATAGGAGATTGTTGGATTGTATGCCCTTTTAGACTAGGTTTCTGTTGTAAAATCGAATATTTTAATAAAAGAATTTATTTTCAAAAATTGTTTGTGAATTTACTTTTTGTTTGTGCACAATTTTCGTTTAGAACAGACCTATTGTGTTTAAATAAGTGATCCATGCGAATGGTGGTCTTTCACAGTAAGGTATGGATCACGGGTTATTTAACACATAAACATTTATTCTTAACCTATTGATGAGACTGGGAATCTCATCATGTTTAGGTTATTATGTTATGAATTCCAAATGGAGAATAGCTTACCTTTAGACAGTGAATAGTCCACTCACTTCATGACATAAGCGTATTTTGAATACGTAGGACAGGGCCTGCAATAGTGGTTTCTAAAAGTACTATATGATAGAAACTTAGACTACTACCGCTACAACGTGGACTAGTACTCTACGACTTGAGTATGAGTTGGTGGTCTGACGAAGCTGGAAGCATATATTTTGATATACTATAGTTGATGTTCTATAATAGAACTAATATACTTTTGTATTGGGTATATATAACTAGTTAGTTAAGACAAACTTATACAAGATAGTTTCTGCACTATATCGCCCCTTATGGTTGTCCGAATGGTCTAAAATATCCAGGACCCTGGGAAACATGACTCGGATGTTTACTTTAGGGTAGCTCCCTTGAAAAGCGGAAATACTCCAGGAAGTCGTGGATCATTGGACTAGAAGCCTAAGGATGGTAGATGTCATTTAGAGGGGTGTTAGTACACTTCTTCCTCTCTAAATGTACAGCGATGTGTAGAGGAGTATTTTAGTCATTTCACGTGTAGGTCGGAGATTTTGCTAATGCAGCATTGTCCTTGGGGTCAATATTTCCTTATGGTGATATTAGGAAATATTTAAAATTCAAAATACAGCTATTTATATAGTAGGGGTATTTTGGTCATTTTAGTAGCTAAGGCGATGTGTCTTTTTAGTCCTCGGAATAGCCCGTAAGTCCTAACTAATTTTGGGTTGAGGAATTGGTCTCAGTTCAAGATGATTTTATTTTATTTTGTTTTATTCAGGATGTCTAATTTATTATTAGATTGGAACAAAATAAATAAATAAAATAAAAATAGGAGTTGAGAGAAATTAATTATCTGATTTAATTGGTTAATTAATTATTCAGCGCCTAGGTCTAATATGAATAATTAGGAAATTAACCTGGGCTTAAATTAGGAAAAATAATTAATTCTTAATTATTTATTGGGTTATTTATATAAGCCCAAGAAATAAATAGTTAAAAATTAATTATTTTAGTTCATTTGGGCTCATTAATTATTTATTGGGTTATTTTTATAAGCCCAGAAAATAAATAATTAATGTTTATTATTTTGGGCTTTTTGGGTCTAAGAGAAATAATAAATATTATTTCGGTCCAATAGCTTGGACCGTAGAATTTTTTCCAGATACGGTTAAGAAGAATTTAGGGTTAAGCCAAACTTATTCTCAGGATAACATCCGAGTGTTTGAAATATGATATCCCGGGGATATGTTTATCAGATAATAAAAGACTTAGTTTTGGCTGACCAATAAACAAGTTTCTGAAAAAAGAAAAAAACCCTTATCTCCCTAGCCTAAGTAAAACTCACGTAGCTCTCTCTCTCAGTCGTCTCTTTCATTCTCTGTGTCTTCTTCTTGGAGCTTTGCTAATTAATAGCAAAAGAACCAAGGAGATTTGAGACCGTTCCTCTTCACCATAGTATTCACCGACTAGAGGTTGGGTTGTGGTATGTTCTGAGAGCTGAAAGGCTTGGTGTTCATGCAAACAATGCGAAGTAGGAGGCTAGCGGGTTTTCAACCGAAAGCTTCTTCAAGTGGGCAAGGCAAAGCAATTCCTGTTGTTCAAGCCACTCCTACTCAACCTAGTAAGCTTATAGTGCGCAAATGTATGATCTTTATGCTTCCGTGTGGCCTTTAAGGCTTGCGTTTTTTTTCCTCTGGTTTTTTCTTGTTGGTGTATGCTTCCTCTGTTTTCTGCCCCTCAATAACAATCCACCAATCATACTTCTATACATGTGCTGATCAACTTCCTATCCCTTGTCATATTTTGACAACTTTTGACTGACACTAATTGGAGTTCTGACATGCTTTGCACCACTTATATTAAACTTCTTCATAAGATTAATGGCATATTTAGTTTGAGAGATAACACTCCATCTTTTAACTGCTTAATCTGCAAACCAAGAAAGAACCATGCTTATTTCAAACTCTGTATGCATGAGTTCAACAAAGTCTTTTGACATGCATTTTGATGTAGATCCAAAATATGATATTGTCAACATAGACCTGTGCAACAATGAAATCAACTCCAAGTTTTTTTACAAACATAATCTAATCAACTCCCCTTTGCTTGTAGTCTTATCTTAATAAGTAGTTCGTTAATTATTCATGCCATGCACTTAGAGCTTGTTCTTTCTTTAATATATAGATATAGTCCAGAAATTTTGATTAAGTAATCCCTTGCATTGTTCAACATAAACTTCTTCTTGTAGAAATCTGTTTAAAAAATGCACTTTTAACATCCATTTATTAAATTGTAAACTTCTTGGCACATGCTATTGTAAGAAACAATCTAACTTACTCTAATTTAGCAACTGGTGCAAAAGTTTCTTTGAAGGCAATACCTTTAACCTGTGTGTATCCTTTTGCCACTAATCTTGCCTTGTTACATATTATGTTGCCAAGCTTATCAGTCTTGTGCTTATGAATCCATTTTGTTCTAATCACATTTACACCATCTGGCTATGGTACAAGTTCCCAAATATCATTTCGTTCAAACTGTTGAAGTTCATATTCCATTGCAACAATCCACCACTCATCTATCAGAGCCTCTTTGACATTCTTTAGCTTAAGTGTGGAAGTATAGCATGCATATTTGACCATTTCTCTATAGTTAACTTTGGGTCTGTCTCTAACCTTCCTCATCTCATCAAGTCCTCTAATAATCAATTCTGATGGGTGATTCTTTTTTATCCTTGGTGATGGTACTTTTTGCTAAATTTCTAGCCGCTCTTTGTCAGAATCAACTCCGTTTTCTATTTAAACAGTACTTGTTTCCTATGTCGTCCCCTTTATCTATATAGACTCATCATCTTCTTGTGTCATCATCCTTTTTTGCTTTTCCATTAAAATATCTTTGACAACAACATTTATAGACTCCATAACTGTTAAGCTCCTCTTGTTGAATACACAATAAGCCCTGCTATTAGATGAGTACCAAGAAAAATTCCTTCATCACTTTCCTTGTCGAATTTTCTTAGTTGTTCCTTATCATTCAAAATATAGAACTTACTTCCGAATACGTGAAAATAATTCAGTTGAGATTTACGACCATTCCATATTTCATAGGGCGTTTTGGTAATGAATAGTTTGAAATAAGTTTTGTTGATGATATGCGTAGCCGTGTTTACAGCTTTTGCCCACAAACAGTTTGATATCTTCCTTGAGTTTAACATAACTCTTGCTATATCTTGTATTGTTTTGTTTTTTCTTTCTACAACACCATTCTGTTGGGGTGTTTTTGGTGCTAAAAATTCCTGTTGTATTCCATTTTTAGCACAAAATTCTTCAAATATTGTATTGTCAAACTCTATGCCATGATTACTCCTCAAGTGTTTCACTTTGATTTTCTTACTATTTTGTAAATGCAAATACAACTTGTAAAAGGCTTCAAATGCCTTTGATTTTTAACCTAAGAAACATAACCATGTAAATTTTGAATAATCATCAACATACACCAAGACATACATTTTTCCACCAAACCTCTCTGCTTGAGTTGGCCCAAACAAGTTAAGATGAATAAGTTCTGAAACACTTGATGTGACAATCTGCTTAACTTGCCTATGGGTAGATCTTATTTGCTTGCTACCTTGGCAGTCTGTATAGATCATCCTGTCAATCTTACCAAATTTTGGAAGTCCTTGAACGACATCCATTTTGGTTAGCATTTCTATCTGCTTGTGATTAACGTGACCAAGCTTTTTATGTCACGACTTGATCTTATTAAATTTTGTCATCATACATTTAAAATCATTAATTGTGAAAATTTGAGAGCAATTGTCTGATGTTCTAGTCCCCGTAATCACACAATTACCAGATTTATCAACCACAAGATATTTTTCTTTGTCAAAGTTAACTACCATATTTTTATCACTGAATTGACTAATACTTATCAAATTTGCTTTTAACCCATCTACATGCAGAGTCTTGAGTTTAGGCATAGCTTTGATGTTCAACATACCTGTTCCAAGAATCTTGTTCTTTGAACCATCACCAAATATAACAGAACTGCCATTCTTGCATTCATAGTTGTCAATGAGCAACCTTTTTCCAGTCATATGCTTCGAACACCCATTAGCAAGATATCACACATCCTCCATCATTACTTTTAGAGAAATGTGAATAACATTTACTCTAAACTCGATCTTCCTAATCCAAATATACCTCATCGTCACAAATCTTTTATCTTTGTCAAACTCGAGTTTGGTGGACTTTTGACCGTGCCGAAGATCACTAAATCTCTTTAAATAGCTCTTCGACCTGTGACCTACAAGAGAGCAATTGTCACAATATGTAGAATGTTTTAAAGGTCTTTGTTTGAACTTTCTTAATTGTCTTTTTTTTCTACTACTATCATATTTTTTTTATGTATAGCTTTAGATTTGATAGGTGCAACATAAACCAATCTGGTTTTTTGTCCAATGGAGACTTTCCAAAAGCGAGAACATTGTCCAGCTTAGCCTTGCCAGTATTCAGCCTTTTGATAGCTATTTCTGCGTCCATGAGTATTTGACTTGACTTATGAAGTTTTTTATTGCTGATTCTCAGTTCTTCGTCTTTTTGCTCAAATTCCTTCTTATATAACTCGATGGTCTATTATTGTACACTTAGCAACTGTTGAAATCCTTCAAATTGTTTATTTAACACTTTGCTTTTCTTTACACATTCACACCATTTTAAATACAACAATTGAAATTCCTTTAACAGCATCTCCTGTGGTATCTCCTCATTATCATTTTCAGACTCACTAACAACCTCTTCAACAAGAGTTTCCACAGAATTCTTTTTGTCAATAATGGCATTAAATGAAACATTACTTGATCATTTAAAGTCATCATCTTCATTCGTGTTATTATCTATTATATACTCCAATAATTCATCATCACAATCATTCAAGGTAGTATTGTATGATTTATATTTTTACCTTTTTCTTTAGATTATCGCTATCAACTCGGATATAACCAATCCCTCCATATTCATGACACTTCGGTCCTTTAACCAAGTTCTTACCATTTGTGAATTTTTGTTTATATTTTCCCTTTTGATGAACCTCTAATTTTTTTGTTGAATGACTTGTTCATCGGTCTATTAATCTGTTTTCTTCTTTTCAACATCTTGTGAAATCTTTTCATCATCAGTCCTATTTCATCTTCTAAGTCTTTGTTCTCATCTGAATCTTCCATAACTTTATAGAAATTCCTTTTTCCTTGAACTTCGATTGAGAATGTAAACTCATCTCGTAAATCTGCAGAGACCCCATGAGTTCGTCAAGTCGTATTGTGGTAACATCTCAATATTCTTTAAAGGCTATGACTTCTACATTAAACCTTAGTGGTAAAGATCTCAATATTCTTCAGTTCCTCAAACTAAGTTGTCAACATCTGTAGTTTGGACATTTTGATAGTATTTGTCTCTTCGAATACTAGTTGCAAAATATCCCATGCCTTTTTAGCTCCATAATTATTGACAAACTAGGGTAATACCCAGCAAATCTAAGAAAACTTTAGATATCCGTAATATTCTCTAGCTGCTTCTAGTTCTCAGCTACTTCTACTTTGTAAGGTCTAAATTAATGCCATTTTTAGATACTACATGACCAAGGAATGATACCGAGTTTAGCTAAAATTCATATTTGCTAAACTTAACAAATAGTTTATGCTCCCTCAACTTCTCTAAGACCAATCTTAGGTGTTCAACATATTTCTTTGGGCTTTTAGAGTGAATGAGTATACTGTCAATAAATACTATCACGAATTTGTTCTAGATACGACTGAAAAATTCTATACATTAAAGCTATAAACACCACAAGTGCATTTGTCATTCCAAATGGCATCATCACAAATTCATAGTGATCATACCTTGTATTAAGCTTTCTTCGGTGTGTCATTCTCTTTAATTTGCACTTGATAATATCCTTACCGTAAATCCAACTTGGAGTAGCAGCTAAAGTTTTGTAACTGGTCGAATAGTTCATCTATCAAGGGTAATAGATATTTATTCTTAATTGTCAAGTTGTTTAGTCCTCTATAGTCTATGCACAATCTCAGTGTCCTGTCCTTCTTTTTCACAAATAATATAGGAGCCTCCCATGGCAACGTACTTAGTCTAATATAACCTTGATTCATTAGTTTCTCAAATTGTTCCTCCAACTCAGCAAGGGCGACTCGATAGTGTGTCCTTGACACTAGCTTAACTCCCAGGATTATGTCTATTATGAATGCAACTTCCCGGGAAGGCGGTAAAGAAGTGAGTTTAGTGGGGAATATGACTTGAAATTCATTCACTACTACAATATTTTCCAGAGTACATTGGTCTTTAGGTTTATTTATCAAGTACACCAAATAACTCGTACACCCCTTCAACATCTTCCGAGCCTTTGTACCAGCTATTAGGAACTTTAGCTCTTTCACTCACTTCTCATTAAATTCTATCACATCATATCCCGGTCTAACGAACTGGATAATTTTAATCTTATCTTCTATTTTTGCTCCATGCTTAGCCAGCCAATCTATACCTAGTATTAAGTCGTAATCCTCGTTAGGCAAAACTATGAGGTTTGTTTTGAGAATTTCCTTCCCTACTTTTATCTCATGTTCCTGTATCAATTTTCTTTCTTCCACTGTCTTTCCTGAATGGGTACTCACCAATAGGGTATAGGGTAACTCCTTCCCACCCCAACCTAAATGACATGCACAATTTTTATTTACATAAGAATGTATAGATCCAGGGTCAATTAATACATTTACATCACAGTCTTGAATAGAGAGCATACATTCCACTGCTGCCACATCCATATCGACTTTTTCCCAATTTAGGGCAAAAATCTTGGCCTTGTGGCTTCTGCCCACTACACCCTATAGCTATAGTAGTTATCCATCTACTAGCACCAGTAGGTAGTGCTAGGGCTCCTTATCCAATCCTCAGCCATTTTAGGCAGTTGTTTCATAGGTGATTGGGATCTCCAAAATTGTAGCACTTTCGGGCTACTCCTTTCGACCAGTAATCTTTTTTTTATATGACCCCGTTTCTCGTAGTATCGACATGTGGACAAGTTCAAAGTTGCACCTGCTAGTGTGGTCCAAGCCTACTAATCTTTATTTCCCCACTGCTATCTAAATGGTCATTTGTCGAATTGCTGCCTTGCTGGTGGCCTCGTCTATTGGTATATTTTGGGTATCACTCATTGCTTGTCTTCATTCTTCGTTCTGGTGGCGGGATCCATAGTATTTGCATATATTGTTGGTGGAGAAGATGCCAAGGCTCTCTTTAGATCTTATCTTAGCCCCTTGATGAATTGTCTCGTTCGGTTATGCTCAGTATGTACCAGGCAGTTGCAGTATTTCGATAGCTGAGTGAATTAGGCAGCATACTGTGCCACAATCATGCTTCTCCATTTTAATCCATGGAACTCATCATCTCTCTTCTCCATAATTTATTTTGAAATGTACTCTGCTCGAAAAGCCTTGATAAAATTGCTCCAGCTTTACTCCCGATCACTCATTTTCCATTCCTCCTGAATTCGTTGCCATCAAGCCTGAGCTAGGCCCTTCAATCTAAAGGCTACGAACTTTACCATTCCTCGGTATAGTGCAGAGCGGAGAATGCATCTTCCATCTGTTCCGTCCACTACTCGACTTTTTGGTCTTGCTCTGCTTCACCGTAGAAGATCGGCAGTTGGAACTTCAAGAACCTTTCTAGTGCCTCATCTTCACTCCTAGTGTTCTTCTAAGTCTTTTTAGACAGCATGTGAAGGATTTCTATTATCTTAAGGAAAGTCTGCCCTATGGTCACCTCAATGGGTCCCTCAGGTGCTTCCTCAAGCTTCTGCCCATAACCACTTCTATATCAGGGGTGGAATGTGGCATGGGTTTGAATTTTGGAGTTGAAGATGCACTCTCACATGTGGTTCTACTTCAAATGTGGTTCTACTTCAGACAATAGTCTTTCGCCTTGGTGCCATCTTCAACCATACAAAGTTGCTTAAGAAATAAGTATGCCATTGAGATATGAATTCTTCATATTTACTTCTGGGCCCCTCAAACTCTACCTCCTCTGGGTCATCACTATCCGGGGACAAATTCATTTCCTGCATGAGTGGATTAGGCTTCTCCACATCTATCTTTTTCTCATCACTCTCCTGTTTCGGCTCCTCTAGTTCAGACTTAGACTCAAAATCAGAAGGGAGAGGGGGTATAGGTGGTGGTGGTGTTTTGGGTCCACACATGAAAGACTAATCTCTTACTACTTGTGCGAATCTTCTAGCCATCCAAATCATAGGCAACAAATAAGGTTAGTAATAGATTTAAATACTTAAATAAATATTTCTCATCAATCATATACAAATTGCCTAAATCTAGGCTTTGACACTACTTGTAACACCTCACTACACATGTACCCTGATGCGTATAGATTTGGGTATAAAAATCATATAAAAATAAGCACATTTCCAATCAAGTTTAAATTAAAAAGTTAACCCCAAATTATACATATAAGCAAGCGTACTCATCATTAACATAGCATAGGGTTTAAACGAGTGTCGATCTTCAAGGAACAAGTATACATTAATCACTTTCATTTCATTATTTAACTGACTTAATAAAGTTAAAACGAAATAAAAAGGAAAATAAAAGAAAACAAAAGAATATGTACATGTCAAGGATGGAGAATTATGTAACTTAAACCATTATTTTGATAAACATGATCTCAAAGAACCCAACTATTATCATAACTAATTATTCTCTTGGTATCATGAAGGATTAAAGTAGATTCACTTCGATGGTCAATCCATGAAATCATTACATTCTAGATAAATTAGAATCACTTGGTCTCGTCTCAACTAATTCATCCAAAAGATGCATTAAACACAGTCTTCAATTAAATTTCCTTGGTCTTGGAAAATTTAAAACATTAAATTAATCAATGAACCCTTGGTCTCGGAAGACATCAATTAACCCTCAATTACCAGTTCTAAGCAATCAACCCCCTTGGTCCAGTAAGTTAATAGCCAATAGAATATGAAATTAATAAATTAAAACTACCATCAACTCCCTTGGTCCAGTAAGTTAATGGAGAGAACCAACCAACTAATCTCGTAATAAGCACAAGTAATTGAATACCAAGAATAACAATCAATTAATCAAAAGATCAAACAACTCTAAAAATCATGACTATCTAAAACAATGCCAAATTACAATAAAACAATTAATACATCATTGTTAAGAAAAAAAAAAACAAAGTAAAAGAAATCACTCATAGACAAGCCTCATTCTTCTTCATTTGAAGACCTTCTTGCACAACTCTCATTGAATTGAAGAATTCCTCCTTTGATTTAAGTGGTTTTCTATGATGATCAATGAATTCTCTCATTTTCCCTTGTGTTTTCCTTCTATTTATAGGCTTGGGAAGTGCCTAAACTCGTAGGTACAATGTTCTTGGTCGAGTAGAAGTTGGAAGATACTAAAACTTCCCAGATTACCAAAAATCGCATAGAAAAATCAAAGCACCACCTTAACTTCACGGCACAGCTGGCGCCGCCTAGGCTCTCGGAGCCGGCGCCGGTTGTGTTCTGGTTCTCTACTTGTTTGTCAATTTTTCTCCGAATTTCACATAATGAAGACCAGAATGCAGCCGACGCTGTTTTGACTCTTGGAACTGGTGCCAGTTCCACTCTATTTTGCTCTGTTTCAATAATTTTTTCGTCGCTTTGAAGTTCGTGCAAACAGTGTATGGCTGGCGCCGGTTCCAGTGCCCTAGCCGGCGCCGCCTAGAATCTGTTTCGTGACATTTTTGCTTCATTTTATCCAAAAAATATGAAATAATGAACAAAATACCTTTCCAAGGGTAAAATCTCAAATATGAAGGAATATGACTAGTTATTGAACAAAATATATCGCAAAAGAGCCTCAAATAACTAGAAAAAATATGACTAATTTAGCCCCTATAAATTCCCCCACACTTAGCTCTTTGCTTGTCCTCAAGCAAAGTATCAAGAACAAGTAGAAAAACACAAGGTTTCATCAAATCACTCAATCAATTTCAAAACAATATCTCTAATGCTTTCTTCATTCAAGAACATAAAATACATGCTACTACATCTTTCACAACAAACGCAAGACTTGTGTAAGTGAATAATGACTTAGTAGAACCATCCCAATGCTTTACAATATTCTCAAACCATTGTAAAGAATTTAGCTAAAAAAGAATATGCATTCCATAGGCTTACCTTTCATACACTCTCTCCACTAATCCGAGATATATCATTATTCTACTTAGATTAAGTAGGATTTTCAAGCTTGTAATGTAAGGCTAAAGGCTTGTAATGTAACTTATCAAACGAAGGATATAGGAGAATCAAATATCAAAGAAGCTGAGAGTTCGCAAGAAAAGGATAAACAAATGAATCAATAATTTCCAACCCTTCTTGCTCTCCTATTCTAGAAATCAATCAAACCATAACCTTATTCAGCAATTACAACTCCACTCAAGCAAATCCTGCATTTTTTCTCTTTTTCTTTTCTTTTTTCCTCATCAACTCTTCTCTATTTCTTTTACAAGATCACTCAAATTTCCAGCAATGGTGTCAAGTACTTTATATGAACTGAACTTTTACAACTCAATCACCATCCCTTTTGTGATCTTTCTTTTCTTGTTCTTTCAAAAACTTTTCCCTTCTATTTCTTTTCTTTTCTTTTCACTCTTACTACTGCTTTTCTTTTCTTTCTTTCCATCTTTTCTAGTAGCTATTTGTTTTCTTTTCTTATTTTCAATCTCACTTTTCTCTTTCTTCTCTTTCTTCTCTCTTTTTAGCTCAACTCAATATTAATACATGACTAAAAGTAACAAGTCATGATCTTTCTCCACGTACTCCCCCCTCACATTCTCCTTCATGTACTTTCATCATCAAGAGCATAAAGATTTGAAAAATTATTCAAACTCTCAAAACAAGCAATGGACAAAGTATTGTGATGGGTTTTAAAGAAGGAAATCAACAATTTAGGCTCAAAATAGGCACTAGGGATAATATGAAAATAAGTAAGTTTGAAAAGCTCAAACTATCCAAAGAAGGCCTATTACTATCATCCCTAAGTTAAATCATGATTATCTTTCTTATTTCGCCTCAAGAGGTATTCAAGTAAGTTCTAAAATGATCTATGAATTTTAGTAGAAAAATAAGTTTAAGAACAATACAAAGCATTTGATCAAGAACTCTTTCATCCAAGTGCGTGCAAAAAGTCATGCATAAGCCATAAATGATATAGAACATATGTTCTATAATCCATCATAAAGATATGCATTAAAAATATAGCTTGAAATCTCCAAGAAAGTCAGAAGAATTTTAAATTTTTGCTCAAAATTTACTCCCAAGAAGGCTAAAGTATATGCATAGAAGAATTGTCAATCAAATCACTCCCCCACACTTAAATTGGACATTGTCTTCAATGACCAAATAAAAAGAACAAGAATTAAACACTACTACGGGACCAAAAGTAACGGGGAAAAGGGGAGAAAGAAAATACTTCTATACTTTATGCTCAAAATAAAATTCTTTCTCAATTTTAAAATATTCCAAAATAGCTCAACACTAAGAAAACACCAAGATAATTGATAAAAATTTGGACAAGGTATATCACCAAACCACTCCCCCACACTTAAGTTGGACAATGTCCTCATTGGCAAAAAATAAACACAAGAAAGCATCTTCAAAGGGATTAAAAATAATAATAGGTGAGAAAGTTTAAGTAATACTTCCCAAGTACGATAAAGCTCCAATAGATATCCAAACTTGAGGTGAAGAGAAGGGCTTGTTCAAGAGGACTTTATTCTTGTAAAACAAAACACAAATAAAAGCACAAGGAAACTAATAAAAAAAAATTAAAAACCTACCTAAATAAAAGAAACAAACTAAATAAAAAGACTCAAAAAAATAAAAAAATATAAAACAAAAACTTTTCACACTCATCATGCTTCCTCATCAAATCTTATGAAAAGAAATTAAAGCTCAAAATAGAAGATATGCATGATGAATATAGAATAGAGAGAGGTTTTTGAGAAATAAAAGGTTTATGAAAAAAAAATTTCTCACTAAAGCAAAACACTTAAACCTCTTTCTCTAATATTTCTTTAGACATACAAATATTTTTTTGCCAACATAGAAATGCGCATGATTTCTAAAGAATGCATCAAACTTGAAATTACCTTTTGACCCTTCAAAAGATTTGGCACAATTGAAATGCCCATTTAAACTTAGCAATTGAGTCTTTAAAGATGGGATCAAGAAAATCCTTACTTTTCAAGGCATGGTTTACAAAAATTAAGTTACCTCACCGAAATTGGGGTAAAGGGTAGAATTCGTTAATATCCTCACAAGGTTTCTTATGATGTAGCGTTGAAAGATCCAACTCCTTGAGGCATGATAAATTTAACACAACATCATTTAGACCCTTGTTCTCCAAGAATTGAAAGGAACTTCCTTTTCCACTTTGGACAATTGGTCCTCATATCCTCTCTCCTTTCCTTAGAGATTCTCTTGTTCAAGCATATGGGCATTTATGGCATCCTCAACCAACTTGGCTAGTTGTGTTCTTTGATAGCTCAATCGTTGAGATGCTTCTTCATGCTATTGAAGAGATGAATTTGTATTGGCAACAAAAGAATTTACCAATGTTATTAATGACGTCTCACTAAGAACATCAATGCGAGCTTGTAATCTTGCCAATCTAGCATCATTGTAACTCTAATTTTGTACCCAAAAATAGTTGTCTATGATGATATCAACATCGCACAAAAATCAAAGAAGAGAAAAATAAATAAAAATAATAGAAAAACAAAGAAAAGAAAAAAAACAAAAAGGTAAAAGCAAAGAATCGAAAAAATAAAGAAAAAAAAAACATATACATTAGATATATTCACAAGCTACCTAAACAAAAAAGTCAGTGGTATTTAGAATACAATATGAAGTATGTTAGTTAATTAAGTCAAAGTTAGTAAATTAGATTGTAAGAGACAAAAGATGCAAAAGATGGCACATTTTTGTAAAAAGAACAATTGTACAAATTTACATATTTGCATATTTACATATTTACATGGTTAAGTCAATAAAATTCAAGTTTTCATAATATTATTCCCCGGCAATGGCACCAAAAACTTGATGCGTATGGATTTGGGTATAAAAATCATATAAAAATAAGTATATTCTCAATCAAGTTTAAATTAAAACGTTAACCCCAAATTACACATATGAGCAAGCGTACTCATCAATAACATAGCATAGGGTTCAAACGAGTGTCGATCCTCAAGGAATAAGTATATATTAATCACTTTCCTTTCATTATTTAACCAACTCAATAAAATTAAAATGAAATAAAAAGGAAAATAAAAGAAAACAAAAGAATATATACATGTCAAGGATAGAGAATTATGTAAATTAAACCATTATTTTGACAAACATGATCTTAAAGAACCCAACCATTATCACTAATTATTCTCTTGGCATCATGAAGAATTAAAGTAGATTCACTTCGATGGTCAATCTATGAAATCACTACCTTCTAGATAAATTAGAATCACTTGGTATCATCTCAACTAATTCATCCAAAAAATGCATTAAACACAATCCTCAATTAAATTCCTTTGGTCTCGAAAAATTTAAAATATGAAATTAATCAATGAACCCTTGGTCTTGGAAGACATCAATTAACCTTCAATTACCAGTTCTAAGCAATCAACCCCCTTGGTCCAATAAGTTAATAGCCAATAGAATATGAAATTAATAAATTGAAACTACCATCAATGTGAAACCCCACCTAAAACCAACCCTAGAGTAAGGGGGTCGGGAATGCATATCATATTATTTTGCATGAATATATATATTTTTGAATGATTTTATGTGCTTTAGAATCGTGGATTATAGGTTTAAATGCTTAAGTTATGCTTATTGAGTAAGAGGGGTAAAATGGTAATTTTGCCTGAGGTCAGAATAGGGAGATAACTTGAGGAGTAGATAAGAAAAATATGTGGGTAAAGAAATAAGAACAAGAGTTAGTGTGGTTTAGTGGTTAGAGCTTGGTGAATTAATTTCTAAGGTCATGAGTTCAAATCCCATTATTTTAAGTTTTATCATGATTATTTTCATTAAGTTTGAATTTTTGTTTTCTTGCATTCCATAAAAATAGGAATGTTGTCTTAGGGGAAACATGAAGAGAATGTCCTAATCTTATCCTCATGTCCTAAAAAGAATTCTAGATGAATTCTTGTCCTATTTATTACCTCTAGCTTGTCCTAACATCTTTATAATTCAAAACTATTAAATCATTTCTTTTAAATTACAAAAAAATTCTGGGATAACTCCTCCACCATGAAATTCAAAAATCAGCTATGGTGGTTGGGTAGTTGGCCGAAAATAGGAGGGTAAAGAGGAAGGGTTCCAAGAGAAAATCAATCACCATGAAAGGACCTTCAAATCTACCTTCATGTTGTTCATACTTTAGTGGAAAGAAATCTGGAAATTTTCCAGAATTGTTGCAGACCCTTTCTTCGAAAATTCAGGCCATAATCCCATTCATTTGCTGCCAAGAAAATGGTCATTTTATGTGGCTTGGAAGCTGGAAAAACTGTGCAAATTTCGGACTGCACAAAACAGCACCAAACCAGAAAAAAAACTGGGCATTTCGCAGCTTACAATCAAGGAAATGAAGCTGTTTTTAGTTCACCTTCAAGCCAGCAAATCTCTTCTGTATTTGTCCAGAAATAAGGCTGAAAAACCAACCTTGGAAGACCCTCAAACACCCCAGAAGAACCTCTGAAAATCGAGCTAAGGGTGTGCAAAATTCTGCACCAAAAATTCTGCAATCTTCGAAAATTCTGCACAACTTGAAACCAGAATTTTCCAGCCTTGCTTCCTTCTAGCCTAAGGCCGAAAACTATCTTCAACCTCTGTAAAATTGAACTTGCTCAACTGTAGATTGAACACCATAAACCCTACTCTTACCTTAAGCATAAGGACTCCATAGCTGCACCACAAAACACTCATAAGATCACTCCATTCAAACTCTTTTGAACTTTAAATAATTTCAGCATTTTACTCCCTTAAAATCACTCTTGCATTAGGCTAATTAACCAGAATTTTCTCTGCCTTTATGGACTCAATTTCGGCCAGCCTTGAGCAACATTAACCTTCAATCATTTCAGGAAAAACTCCATGTTCAGCCGGCACCATTGAAAGGCATAGAAACCTCTCTTGATCAAAACACCATAGCTAACCTCTTACCTTAAACCTCTCCACTATTTCCTCCATTTAAATTTCAAAAAAATCTGATCATCCCCTCTCTTTCTAGCTGAAAACCAAAACCCTCACTCATTCCATACCATTCGGCCAGCCTTCTACCAAAATTCGTGCAGCATTCTTCCAAATTCTCTCCATTTTCACCTAGCACACCAAGAATACCAAGAACACACACTAACCTTCTTCAAGCCTAACCCTACTCTAAACACCTCCAATCACTCTCAAACACTCCAAATCACTTCCATTTAATCCCTAAACCTCATTTCTGGTATTTATAACACAAAACCTCACAACCAAAATTTTTCAAGCAGATCGAAATTAACCTTTTTCTTGAAGGTCTCAAGAACATCAACAAGGTAAGTCAACAACATCCTTCTTGTTCATCTTCTTCCATTTGATTATATCATTCTAATGATCTCTCTCTCTCTCTCTCTCTCTCTCTCTCTCTCTCTCTCTCTCTCTCTCTCTCTCTTCTTCTAACCGAAATGGTTGATCAATCATCAACCATGATCGTTTGTTTCGTTGGACCATTCAAGACACTTCATCGAGCGTGGACCTTCATTTGTCTTCTTCAAAGTACTCGACAATCAAGTATTCATTCTTAAATCTCTCTTATTAAATTCTAAAATCATGTCTCTTAGGTGTTGATAGGGAGATGGAATATGATTGGGAGATTGAGTATATGCATAAAGGGATTGGGGTTAGGACATGGTAATTGTTGTATATGACTAGGATATATGTATTTTTCCTTTTGAATCAATGTATGTTCTTCATGCTTAGTGAATTTTATGGATGTTTGAAACATGATTAGATATTGTGACACCAAAGGTGATTAGGCTTTTATGTTCTTATTTTTCCATGGAAACCATGATTGATGATTATGCTTAGTAGGATTTTGGCCATGTGATGGTATGCGATAGTTCAAGTGTATGTTCATAAATGGAATGGTTTATTATTTGATGATGGAGAATGTAATCATAAATCTTTTTTAGCACTAGGAAAATCATGATAAGAGATTATTTTCTTATTAATTCTAGGTTATGTTCATTAACAAAATTTATTACAAAAAAATTAGAACTACTACTATATTTTCTCTCAAAATTCGAAACACTAGGGGATTTGGATTGGAATATTTAATTAGGCTATTAATATTTTTATTAAAAAAAATTAATAAAATTCATTTATTCTTAATTTTATTTATTATTAATTAATTATTATCTATTAAAAATTATTTAAATTAAAAATTATTTAATTTATTAGTTATTTATAACAAAGCTATTTTTAAATTATCATTTATTAAAATTATTTAGGACTTAATATTATTTAAAATTCAAACCTTAGTTTATTTATTATTAATAACACTCAAAAATTACTATTTGAGTCTATAATTTATTAACAATTATTTTAGAACCCCTAGTTATTTTAACTTATCAAACTAGACTTATTTTATAATTTTTTTTTTTAGCATATAGCCTTAAAACTTAGGACATTGAGGTCATGGTTAGTCATGGTTGTAACTAGTTGAGCTAAGAATTATTTGTGTAAGGCGGGTATAGCTTGAATGTGACCTTATGTTTGGTGTTTACCCCAGGCGGGGTTAGGTCAGCCTTGGAAGACTTTTGGGTTTGAGCAAGCAAAGAAGCAGGTAAGCTCCTGCATGGAGTTTTGTGAAGACCAAAAGTTATTGTGGCAAGCAAATGCAATGTATATGGACATTTATTTGTAAATGCAATTAAGGACTGTTTTTCCTTTTTATTTCAGTCAAGCAAATCATTTGAAAATTGAACAAGCAGTTTTACACAAATCTAAACTTTTTCTAAAACCCAACTTGACTAGACTTTTGGAAACCCTTAATTGCTATTTTCAAATAAAGCAAAGTTTGATCAATTTTCTCCCAAGGGGAACAATCAACGTTGAGTACTCAATAAGGGTAGACCACCAGGACTAGTCTTTGAAGGGTTAGGATAAGTCTCTCAGTAGGTGGCCACCTCTGAGGAGTGAGTCCTTCCCGGATAGGATGCCAGTCCGGTAGGTCATACCGGTCCGAGCTAGCAAGTTTCAGTCATGTGGACTGTGTGTTCCAGAGTGGACAACCGGTAAGTTTGGGTGTAGAGATGGAGGAGTATCTCACCCGGTAGGCTGTACACCTACCTTTTGTCAGCTTGCACAAAGTGTGGCATTCTGACAGTTATTTAGTCATGGGGCCCAACGTGCGGTAACCCATGGCTACCCATTTGAGTAGTTGTATTTATTGTGCACATGTATGGCTTGAAAAGCGAAACACCACTCTTTATTTTCAGCATTTATTTATTTCTTGCCAGCACTTTTCCTTATGAAACTTTTACAACCTGCATACATGAGTTATTTTACCTGAACCACTCAAAGCACACACGGGCTTACTGAGATTTTTATCTCACCACCTTTTATGCTATATTTTCAGGAATATCCTGCTGTGGAGATCATAAGCTAGAATGTTGCCTGTGCTTGAAGACTTATGCTATTTACTTTAAGTGTTGTTTGAGAGATTGTTGCAAACAATTTATGTTGGATTTGTGCCAGCATTTATCTTTTGGGTTGTAATAAATTTAATTTTAAAGTCTTTTATTTTATTTTATTTTCATGTAACCTAGTTATAAAGACCCCTTGTCCTTTGGACGGGGCGACATCCCCGGCCCTGTTGGGCCTAGGTAGTGGGGTGTTACAATCAACCCCCTTAGTCTAGTAAGTTAATGGAGAGAACCAACCAACTAATCTCGTAATATGCACAAGTAATTGAATACCAAAAATAACAATCAATTAATCACAAGATCAAACAACTCTAAAAATCATGACTATCTAAAATAATGTCAAATTATAATAAAATAATTAATACATCATTGTCAAGAAAAAGAAAACAAAGTAAAAAAAAAACACTCATAGATAAGCCTCCTTCTTCTTCCTTTGAAGACCTTCTTGCACAATCCTCCTTGACTTGAAGAATTCCTCCTTTGATTTGAGTGATTTTCTATTATGATCAATGAATTCTCTCATTTTCCCTTGTGTTTTCCCTCTATTTATAGGCTTAGAAAGTGCATAAACTAGTAAGTACAACGTTCTTGGCCGAGTAAAAGTTGGAAGATACTAAAATTCCCTAGATTACCAAAAATCGCATAGAAAAATCAAAGCACCGCCTTAACTTCAAGGCACAGCCGGTGCCGCCTAGGCTCTCGGAGCCAGTGCCGGTTCCACTATGTTTTGCTCTGTTTTAGCAATTTTTCTTCCTATTTGAAGTTCGTGCAAACAGTGCATGGCCGACGCCAGTTCTAGTGCCCTAGCCGGCACCGCCTCAAATCTATTTTGCAACGTTTTTGCTTCGTTTTACCCCAAAAATCTGAAATAATGAACAAAATACCTTTCTAAGGGTAAAATCTCAAATATGAAAGAATATGACTAGTTATTGAACAAAATGTATCGCAAAAAAGTCTCAAATAATTAGAAAAAATATGACTAATTTAACCTCTATCATACCCAAAAGGGCGGGGATGTTGCCCCATCTAAAGAATCAGGGGTCTTTATAACTAGGCAATTAAATTAAAATTTCTAAAGCAAAAATAACTTAAATCTTATTATATGGGAAAAAATGTTCACAAATCGTTTAACTTAAACAAAACATATAAGCCCTCAAACAAGTGATAAATAAATATAAAGTGAAGCAACCTCTTAGTCAAGCCCAACCTTGTTAATACTAGCAAGTTCTGAAATCATGACATCAAAAGACGTGTGAGAAATACATCTTAGTAAGTCCTGTATGTGCTCTTGCATAACTAAAAGAGATTTCATGTATACACTTTGAAATCATTTAACAAAATTGATTACAAGTTAAGCATTTTCCAAAATAACAATGAGTAGTGTTTATCATGTTTACATTAGAAACTACCGTCACATAAACTTATAAAAGAAACCACTCAAAATATATGCGTCATGAAACCCTACATCATGGCCTTTGTCATAAAACTCTACATCATGACAAATCATTGTGAAACCCTATACATCATAGTGTAGTGGGTGATCGACCCACTGGGTAAGACACTCCTCCATCTCTTACCCTAACTTACCGGTTATCCACTCTAGGATAGCAAGGACTAGCTGACCTACTAAGAACGTCACATTCTCCCGATAGAGCTCATCTTTCAAAGGTGGCCTCCTGCTAAGAGACTTTCCCAATCCACCAAAGGTTAGCCCTAGAGGCCTACCTTTATTGAGTACTCAACGAATCAATAACATTGGTAAATCAAATCTCAATATAAGCACAAATAAACCTTTTGGACATGAAAAACATGGTTATCTCATATCTTGCTGTAAAATCGTTTTAATAGAAAAGGTAATTTTGATAAAAGACTTGTTTGATTAAAAACTTTTTATAAAAGTATTTATGCTTGCATCCTAGGTAACTTCATCAAGAGAATGTTCAACCATTGTATGTGACTTGGAATTCAAAGCTTTATTACACAAAGTTTTGATGCAATGACTTACTTGTCAAGTTATTTAAACCCTTAAGCTAATAAGTTGCTCCTTGTGCTTAGATCCCACTCCTATCTAAACAAGAAATTATAAATCCTCAATCAAACATTGTTTTTGTAACACCCCTACTGAAGGTAACAGCGGAAGTATACCAATATTGGGTGTTGCCCCATCCAGATACCCAGACAAGGGGTCTTTATAACGAATAATCAACAGAGTATATAAGGTCCAAAGAGGAGACATCCGGGCCTATTCTGCTGTCACTGTGGTATCATCCTCTATCCGTAGGTTCTTCCAATTCCGGATCCTACAAAAAAAAAAAAGTAAGATAAAAGACACGTGTGAGTGAAAATCACCCAGTGAGTCCCGTGTGTGTGCTAGTGTTTCCCTTAAAAGAGAGTCAATTTTTAAAATCTTTGCTGAAGTAAATTATATAACAGGGAAAATAGCAATAATTGATAAATTCAGGTCATTTTATCATATACATTCGAAAAATAGTAATTTTCAAACACACGGCTCTCAATTCAATAAATGCGGGTTCTTTCCCATCTAGAAGTGCGACCTGCCTGCAAAGTTCAAAGAACTTCGCCTTCGACTATACAGTCTCTTGTGCCAGGGACTGCGCCTTATAGCACGTCACCCGTGTCATGTCGGAAAGGCGAGCAGTATACCAATGTACCTCACCGTGCACTTAGGGATCTTTTACTTGCCACCATAAGCCAGGGGTCCCAATCCTGACGTCAATCATCGACGTGGCAAGGGGTTGAACACACCGAGTGTCTCGGCTCGGCCTCATGTGAACAACACACCAATCATAATCAATAGGCAATTGCCGGGCTCACAACAGCTAGCCAGGGACGACTCGTCACAATGTCCTGTCGCCCTGTTTGGAGTAGTACAATCCCCAGAACTGATCAGGTTACTTGGGGTCATCTATCTCTAACATGGGCTAGTATAAAGATTAAAGTCCCTGCTGAGTACTCAACGCAACAATACCAACCCCATCTGATTGATCAGGCCAGAGGGCCATCTGATCCCGCAGGATTTCCAAATCAAAATATTTCTTATTTTCTGGGGCCGTACTTGATCACAAAAGTCATTTTTCCAAGGGTATTCGGATCATTTCACCCATGCCAGATTCCAAAAGATTTTTTGAGGGTATCCGGGTAATTTTACCCTTACCCGATTTGAAAAATATTCACAAAAGCTCCAATAAGGATATTTCGGTCATTTACCGAATACCCGAGTTCCAAGAGTTTTCATAAAATATTCCAATAAGGATACTTGGATTATTCTCCAAATACCCGATTCCAAAATTTACCATTTTTCAGAAATCGCAAATATTTAATCCAAAAAGGACTAAATTCACAAATTCATGTTTTAAACATCCAGGAAGGTTTCCAAGCTGAATATGAAATTTATTCGAGTCTGAAATAGCATAAAAGCAAATGTTGCTCATGTAAACATTAAACATATTCGAGAATTTCCAAAATTGCATAAAACATAGCATTTCATAGAAAATCAAAGCACACTAGCTTTTAAAAAGGTTTAGAAATCAATGGGACTCACCTCGTGTCCTAAGCCTCTCATTCCGTTCACGACCGTCTAACCTCCATTCCTACCATTTTTGACATTTCGTTAGCTGTTTGTCGCTAAACCTACACCAAACATTGTTTTCAGGTCAATTGGTGTTTGGCCAAAAAATAGCCGTCGGGTAGCCGACGTCCGGCCGACGTGCCCAACGGTTAGCCGACGTTCAACCGTCGTTTAGCCGTTGGGGCCGACGGTTAGCCGATGCTTAAGAAAAATGTTCAACTTTCATTCGCATCGTTTTTCCATCGTTTGATCAATTCTTTCATTTTAATTTTTCCACATCCTTCCTCACTTCATAAAAAAGGGATTCACTTCATGTTTCCCTAATTGTTTTGTCCAAAATCACATAATTAATCACTCTTAAGTCCATTCATTTTCGGACTACTTTTCTGGAATTTCACTGATTTGACGCACCATTTTGTTTTGCACATAACTTTTAATTTACAGCTCCGATTTGGCTCCATGATATACCAAAATGACCGTGAGACTCTTAAATTTAATTCAGTATAGGCCATTTTTAGGTTTCTCGTTCCAGCATCACGGTACTGGGCAAAAACAGCCTCAGTAGTTTTTGCCTTAGTTTCACTATTCATGTTTTTCTTATTATTCCGCAATTTCCCAGTTTGACACCATAACTTGTTTTGCCCATAACTTTTAATTCACAAATCCAAATGATGTCAAACCAATTTTAAAATATCCTTAAGATATTCCTTTACAAGTTCCAATTCATGGAATTCCAATTCTGTTGTCCATTTTTTTCAGTTTTGCACACAAAGTTCTAGTAGTAAAAATTCCGTCACTGATTTGGCACCTTTTACGATTTTCACCATAACTTTTGATCCGTAAATCCGATTAATGTCAAACTTATTCTAAAATGTATATATGATCCTTAGCTACAAAGATATATGCCTGTTTCATTCAAATCCAGAAACATTACATATTTACTTAACATAAAACCTCCCAGAATTTTTTTGCACACAAGGACAGCTTTCATACAACTTCACCTAACTATCACACATAAACTTCTCACAATATATATACCAAAATGATCTCCATGATTTATATAATAACTTTTCTTCAAGTAAGGTAGATCTTTACCTTTTCTTTGCTGTGTTTGGAGACTGGACAGTCCAAACATCTTCTTGCTTTTCTCTCTCTCTTTCTCTCCTCTCTATTTCCGGTTTCTCCCTCTCTTTCTTCTCTATTTCCTTTTCTTTTCTCTTCTCCCTTTTCTCTCTTGTTTGCTCCGAAATTCTGGCTATCTAAAACCATTTTAGTTGGCCTTCATGGCCTATTTATAGATGTTAGAAGGCTTGTATAGGAAGCTTGGCTTATGTAATGCCTTACATCACATGCTTTTGTTATGGCTTATGTAGGACTCTTGAGTAGGAAGCTTTGAAATGTAATTGGTACACATGGAATGATTAACCACAATTTCTAGAAAGCTTTAGGTGATGACTCATCACTTGTAGAAACTTATGGAAAACTTTAGAGTGCTCTAGAACCTTAAAGAAATTTATAGAAAAAGGTAGAAACTCTTAGAACATTATAGATATTTTCTAATCTTGTATGGCCATGCATAATCAACCTTGATTAACTTACTCAAATCAAGATTAGCTTAATTAAGCTTCGTCAAATGAAGTCAAAAGGTGGTCCAACTTGGTCAAAATTTTCATGCTTGTAGGCCATCCTTATGTATTTCTTGTGAACCATTCTTATTTATTTCTTGTCGGTTATTCTTCTTTATTTCATTTTTTTTTATCACAACCAATCAAATAGAAACACTTGGCCTCATTAACCAATTACTAAACGACACCTATTTTCATCCACCAATTATAAGAAGCCACACGTCCCATTTCTAACCTTTTCATTTTCTTCAGAAATGACCAAAATCGGGTCCGTCATGAAAAAATATTTTATTTCACTATTCAATTCCAAAAATTCCACTGAATCCATTGGTAACACTCAAATTTTTCAATTCCCTCTCTACTCGGTCCAATTTGCGGTCAAAGTCACGAACGCAGTCAAAATGACGAAAATGCCCCCGATACCCCGGGTAGCATAATTCGCACCAAAACGTGCACCTCATTGCACCGATCAATTTCTTTTTCTAGAGTACCCTAAAATTCTTATTCTGTTAATCTTAATAGCCTTCCAAAAATTTAGGGTTCGGGTAAAACAAATCCCATAATTACATTCAGGTCCCGACAAAATTTTATTTCTCCAAAGTGTTCGTCTCAATATACCGATCAACTTTTGTTCTGGCCGTTGATATAAATTCTCATCCTATTACAGGTAGTAACCAACCGAAAGTAAAAAAGTGGGGTGTTACAGTTTTCCTAGACATAATAAAGCATCCAAAATCCAACTTCCCCCTTTGCATTTAGTCATAAAGAATTTCCTATACGGAGGCATTGTCTTCACTCCCAAGATTCTTTCTTTTGACAAAATTTTGCATATGTGGGACTCCAAGAAGGCACATGAACAAGAAATAGATGTTCAAATAATAGACGGTTAATACGTGTTATATAATATGCTAACTAAAATAACATATACTAAATAATTAATATGTAGTATAATGATAGTTTGAACATCTTGCATCAATAAACCAATAAATAAATAAATAGATAAATATAATTAATAATAAATAAAATACCATTTATTAATAAATAATAAATAAATAGCAAATAAAAATTAGCAATTAATAACTAAATAATAAATACTAATTAAATAATTAATAATTAATATCAAGTAATATTAAAGTAAAAATAATAACTAAAAATTATAATAATGATAAACGATACCAAATTATAACTAATAATTTTAATAACAAAAAGAATACTAACACATAAACAGTAATATTCATAAGATTTATGATAACAAATCACATATACACTAAACTATATCATAAGGAATATATTAATGATTGAAATATAATAGTTAGGGATTGGCGACAATCGAAGCAACGTATATATAAATAATATATTGTGAATATGTTAATCACATTATGTTAATTAGACATTATTGTAATAAATTAATCAATAATAATAAAACTAATAAATATAGGAATAAATAAATCATAATAATATTAGCTACAATACAATAGGGTCATATTATAGTATAAATTTAACAACATATATCATAATAATAAACCATGAAATCTCCTACAACTATACAAGCCTTCCAAAACCACAATCGCACATTAGGCTGTCTGGAAACTCCTTTTAATGCTTTCATACGTGGATTCAAGCTAAACTAGCATTAGATGTCAAGCAAATGCAGTTTGCATACGAAAATTGATTTGCCTCAACAAACCCCCTTAATAACCCCTATGAAATCTCACCTTCAAAACCATACTTCATCAACTGATGAAACCAAAAGAAATAGAATCAAAGCAAAACTTCCTCTGTGTCTTGGCGGCTTAAAAAAAAAAGCACTTTTGATACTCATAGGGAACTTGATTCACTGCTTTGTTGTTGTTTTTTTTTTTTCCCGATGAAGGAAGAACCGCAAGCCTTCTCTTTAAAACCATAGACTCAAACCTTTAAAAAGTGAGACCATGATCTTCTTTTTTTTTTTTTCAAAAAAAAAAAAAAAAAATTCAGTGTATGCATGTTATTGCTCAGAGAGGAAGCGAAGAGTGCTTCTGTTTTGAAAGAAGATATGACCGAAAGTTTCTTGGGGAATATGGGAATGTGTTCGAGCCTTGGAAAAAAAAAAGAAAAAAGAACGTGTGTTTATGTGTTTCGGCCATTAGAATTGTTAGAACCCTTACAGTCATTAGATATGCATTATGCAGCGAAAATAAAAGGATTCTAGACAAGAAGACCGTATGTATGTGTAATAGACGGATCAAAAGAGAGATGAATATACCTTTTCGAATGTCTCTATCATTCAAACAAAAAAACTTCAGCCAATTACTGAGGCGCGATCCTGTAATAACCCTCGTGATTTCAATTGGCTAACTAGAGAACAACGTCTTCCCCATTGGAGTCCAAGCGTAGAACTCCTTCTAGCAGTTTCCACATGGAGGAAGACTCAAGAAACCAAACATTTTCTATGCTAGCCGAGAACGTGAAGGCAGCTAAGGTTTGTTTTCTAAGAACAGAAGAAAACGAGAGAGGGAGAGAGAGAAAGAGAACAAGGTTATGTGTGTGTTCTGATGTTTTTTTTCTACCAAGAGAACCATTCTCTGCTATATTCAAAATTTAATTGGCATCCATTTCGGAGTAATCCCCAAAAAACACAGAAACATATATTCTGTGAATTCTATAAACGTATTAGAATTCACAAATTATAATTGGTATTCAAAATTCTTAGCAATTACAATTTGGTCCAAAATTATAACTAATTATAATTTAACTACAATAACTTTTTCTTTTCAAAATTTACCCTATAATGTTATCTAATAATATCTTGAGTACTTAATCCTCTATTATGTGTGATCTATTAGGTTTTCTGATCTGATGGTAGCGAATATGAATTAATCTAAACGTCTTTGAGATTAATAATCCTTAATAATTTAGAATGAAACTATTAATTCTAATCAGAATTGGTTTATTAATTCATCAATTAATAAAACCATATTCAGCAGATCATGAGTGGTATCTAGCAACACATTATGGCCACCCAAGAGTTTAGGAAGTCAAGTAGCTTGACATGAACCATTCAACAACAAATTACAGTGCAATAAATTCCTTTCACTATACAACATCTCATTTAGTTTGGAGTATGAAATTAGTGCTAATTTTCTCCAGAATAATATTAATTCTGACACGAATATATTAGTACTTGTACCAGGGATCTACTATTCTACATATGTATCAATTAGAACTATTTCCAATACACAATCACATTGGCCAAGAATTTCACGAGTAGTAATTCCAATAAGTGGCCGTGAGATATTCACCCCTACTATTAGGAGTGGTGAATCCTTTATTGACCCTCTCAACTACTTTCGTTTATCTCATATTGTACCCAATATCCATCCCATAGGCGGCCCTCGATTTGGCTCCAGAGATTGGAATCAAAGTACAATGCTCAGCAAACAAAGTACCTTGGAGATGTCAAGTCTAAGAATACTTGCACATTTGCTATAGCGAGATTCTATCACTGGTATTAAATAGTTATCCATATGATTATCTCATAGTTAGGTCATCCAATATACTTGTTCTGTTAACAAGCTTTTACATGATAAATTTAAGTATCATAATATTCATGGATGTGAGAACCACCTCCTGATTAGATCAGGAAGTCTAACACATGCTAGTCTTAATGCATTAATAATGTCATATCTCATTAATACTACAACTAGGGATTATTTAAGTACTAATACAATACAGTGTAATAAGAATCTCACAGCATGATCTCTATCATAATTTTCTTAACACAGTGTTGTACTAGGGACTTTATCTAACAGTTATTTTACATGAAAGTAAAGAAGACAAATTGAAAGATAAATAATGCCATGTATTATAAAACAAATATGTCATACACAAAGTACAAGTGATTGTCCCTAAGGCACAACACTAACAAATTCCCACTTGCACTAGAGCCAATAATTTATATATCTAATATCGAATGACTCTACATGCCTGATATGTATGGATTTGGATATAAAAATCATATAAAAACTAAGTACATTCTCAATCAAATTTACATTAAAACGTTAAACCCCAAATTACACATATGAGCAAGTGTACTCATAATCAACATAGCATAGGGTTCAAACTGTTGGGTATCTCAAGCTCATATCGTATACAGTGCAGCAGAAAATAAAATGAGATACCCTCCCAGGACCCGTCTATGTGTGAAAAACAAGACAAAAAGAGAGTAAAGGTAACAGTTTTTACCTTGGGTGATCGTTTGAAGAACAAAAAATTTCTTCTTCAAGTTGAGGCGCGATCCAGCAATCCTCGTGATCAACCTCCACATGAGTTGAACGTCTAACCACTATAATCACAGTGTGTGATTATTTCTAACAGTAATCAGCTAGGGTTTTTCGTGTGTTACATATACTATATATTACACGAAATTTTTCTCCCAAAATTGAGAATTCTAATCCTATTAAAATTCCCTAATTGTAATCGGAAACATCAAGTTCTCACAATTACAACTTAGACAAAAAATTATAACTAATTATAATTTATCCACAACAACTTCTCTTTCTCTCAATCAACCCCACTATGTTATCAAATAACATCTTGAGTATATAATCCTCTATTGTGTGTAACCTATTAGGTTTCTCAGCCAATTGGTAGCGAACATGAATTAATCCAAACGTCTTTGAGATTAATAATCCATAATTAATTAGAATTAATCATAATAATTCTAATCAGGATTGGTTTATTAATTCATCAATTAATAAACCCATATTCACATATCATGAGCGGTATCTAGCAACATATCATGACCACCCAAGAGTCCAGGAAATCAAGTGGCTTGACATAAACCCTTCACTAACAAACTTCAGTGCAATTAACTCATTTCACCATACAATATCTCATTCGGTTTGGAGTACAGAATTAGTGCCAACTCCCTCCAGAAATAATTCTGACCCGAATACAATAGCACTTGTACCAGGAACCCACTACTCTAGATTTGTATCAATTGGAACTATTTCCAATACACAATCGCCTTGGCCAAGGACTTTCGAGTAGTAATTCCTACAAGTGACCGTGATATATTCGCCCCTACTATTAGGAGTGGTGAATCCTTTATTAACCCTCTCAGCTACTTTTGTTTACCTCACAATGTACCCAATATTCATCGCATAGGTGGCCCTCGATCGAGCTTCGGAGATTGAAATCAAAGTACAAAGCTCAGCAAACAAAGTACCTTGGAAATCTCAAGTCTAAGGATACTTGCACGTTTGCTATATTGAGATTATATCACTGGCACTAAATAGTTATCCATGTGATTATCTCAAAGTTAGGTCACCCAATGAACTTGTTCCATTAACAAGCATCCATGTGTTAACTTTGAGTATCTCAATACTCACGGTTATGAGAACTACCGCCTAATCAAATCAGGAAGTCTAACACATGCTAGTCTTGATGCATTAATGATGTCCTGTCTCATTAATACTATGACTAGGGACTATTTAAGTCCTAACACCATACAGTGTAGTAAGAATCTCATATCATGATCTCTATCATGATTTTTTTAACACAGTGTTGTACTAGGGACTTTATCGAACAGTTATGTTACTTAAAGTAAACAAAAGAAACTATAAGATAAATAATGCCTTTTATTAAAATAATATGTGTCATATATAATGTACAAGTAATTGCCTCTAGGGCACAACACTAACAAACTCCTACTTGCACTAGAGCCAATCATTCATGTATCAATACCGAATGACTCAACATGACAATGATGTTTCTTTTGGGATAGTGCTTTCGCAAACGGGTCAGCTATGTTCTCATCCGTACGAACTCTCTATCTTTATTTCTTTAGCTGCTTCAGAACCGGCTATGTACTCAATTTCTATTGTAGAGTTAGCAATAGTCTCTTGTTTGGAAGTTTTCCAACTTATTGCCTCTCCGCACAATGTAACCATGTAGCCAGATAGTGATTTGAAATCATCATTGTCAGATTGAAAACTGGCATCAGTATACCCGTTTTTTTTTAAATCACCTTCTCCATATACTAAAAACATATCCTTAGTCATTCGTAAGTACTTAAGAATGTTCTTTATAACCGCCCAATGACCCTCACCAAGGTTACGTTGGTATCTGTTCGTCAAATTGAGAGAACAAGATACATTGGGATTAGTACATATCATAGCGTACATGATAGATCCAACTGCCGAGGCATATGGAATCTTACTCATGCGATCCCTTTCAACTTGTGTTTTGGGAGATATCAACTTTGAAATGCTTACACCATATGACATGGATAAGAATCCCATTTGGATTAATCCATGCTAAATCCCTTGAGCACTTTATCTATGTATGTAGATTGTGAAAGACCAAGAAACCTTTTGGATCTATCTCTATAGATCCTTATTCCAAGAATATAGGTTGCTTCTCCAAGGTCTTTCATGGAGAATTATTTGGACAACCAAATTTTAAACGTTTGCAAGACAGGTATATCGTTTCCTATTAGCAATATGTCATCTATATAAAGCAGTAAGAAAACGATTGCACTCCCACTAACCTTCTTGTATACACAAGGCTCATCCATGTTTTGAATGAAATCAAACTCTTTGATTGTTTCATCAAAACAGAGGTTCCAACTCCTAGAAGCCTGTTTAAGTCCATAAATGGATCTTTGCAGCTTGCATGCCTTTGTGCTATCATTGGATGTGAAACCCTCAAGTTGTGTCATATATACTTCCTCAGTCAGATTTTCATTTAGGAAAGCTGTTTTCACATCCATTTGTCAAATCTCATAATCATGATGAGTAGCAATAGCTAGGAGTATCCTGATGGATTTCAACATGGCTACTAGTGAGAATGTTTCATCATAGTCAATACCATGTTGTTGACAATAACCCTTCGCCAGTAGTCGTGCTTTATAGGCAACTATGTTACCATCCATATTCGTTTTCTTCTTGAAAACCCACTTGCACTCAATAGGTTTAATTCCTTTGGGTGGATCAACCAAAGTCTATACTTGGTTGTCGTACATGAAATCCACCTCTGACTTCATGGCCTCAAGCCATTTGCCAGATTCTGAACTGTTCAGAACATCCTTCTAGGTAGTAGGCTCATCTTCATCTATAAGCAATATGTTAATGTGGTCACTAATGAGAAATCCATATCTCTCAGGTGCCACACGTATCCTACTAGATCTACGAGGTTCTTATGTATTAGAAAGTTCATCTATTCTCTCAATAGATGTGGGGTTAGACGGTTGATCCTCATTTGTTTGATCTTCATGAACTTCACTAAGTTCAATCTTACTCTTATTGTCCCCTTTGAGCATGTGCTCCTTCTCTAAGAAGACGGCATGCTTCGAAACAAACAATTTATTTTCGGAGGGTAAATAGAAGTAATATCCGAAAGATTCTTTCAGATATCCCACAAATAAACATTTGTCAGACTTACTATCAAGTTTGTCTGACTGTGGCTTTTTAACAAAGGCAAGACAACCCCATATTTGCAAGTGAGATAACTTTGGTCTCTTACCAAAGAACATCTCAAATAGGTTAGTATCAACCGATTTTGTTGGAATCCTATTTAGTATATAAACAGAAGTTTCTAGTGCATATCCCCAAAACGATTTTGGTAGGTCTGCAGAAGCTATCATGGTCCGTACCATATCCAGAAGGGTTCGATTCCTTCTCTCAGATACACTGTTATGCTGAGGTGTATGTGGTGGAGTCCATTGAGATAATATCTCATTATCTCTAAGATAACTCAGAAACTCTTGGCTCAAGTATTCTCCTTCTCAATCAGATCTTAGAGTCTTTATACTTTTGCCAAGTTGTTTCTCTATTTTATTCTTGAAGTCTTTGAACCTTTCAAAGGCCTTAGATTTGTATTTCATTAAATACAAATACCCGTATCGTGAGAAGTCATCGATAAAGGTTATAAAATAATTATAACCCCCTTTTGCTTGTATTGACATTGGGCCACATACATCAGAATGTATGAGTTCTAATAACTTCGTTCTCCTTTTCCTGGAAAAGAAGTTTTTAGTCATTTTACCTAGTAAATAAGGCTCGCATATACCATATGATTCATAATTAAATGACCTTAAGTCACTAAGCTTGTGTAACTTAGAAACACGATTTTCGTTTACATGGCCCAAACGATAATGCCATAAGTAAGAGGTGTTAGAGTTATCCATTTTAGATTTCTTATTGTTTATATTGAGAATTAAATTATCTAAGTCTGGAACATATAAACCATTAACCAAAGTTGCTGAACCATAGTGAATATCATTCAAAGAAAAAGAATAACATTTATTCTTAAATATTAAATGAAGTCCACATAAGTCTAAACATGCAACTGAGATAATGTTTTTCATTAAAACTGGTATATAATAACAATTTTACAGTTCTAGAATTAATTCTGAAGGCAGGTTCAGCTCGTATGTCCCCACAACAAATGCAGCAACCTTTGCCCCATTTACAGTACGTAGGTCCACGTCGCCTTTCTCTAGCCTTCTATTGCTCTTTAGTCTCTGCAAGTTATTGCACAAATGAGATTCACACCCGATATCTAATACCCATATATCATTTCTAAAAGCAGTATTTATCTCAATCATAAACATACCCGGAGTAGAAGTAGAAGTGCTTGTAAGCTTCTCCTTCTACTTCTTGTCCTTAATGGTCTTCAACTAGGCTTTGCAATTGCATCTCCAGTGGCCCATCTTTCACAATGATGGCATGGGCCCTCGGTAGCTGCGTCCTTCTTGTTTACACCACCTTTGGGCTTCATGTGAGCCTTCTTCTTCTTCTTTTGAACTTTTTTCTTAGAAGAAGAAAATTCTGCCATTAAAACTGCATTGGAATCCTTCTTCACGGAGGACTCCACAGTTTTGAGAAATTGATCAACTCAGAAATAGTGGACTCAATATTATTCATTTGATAGTTAATCACAAATTGTGAGAAACTGTTAGGCAAAGACTATAGAATTAAGTCAACACTTAAGTCATGATTCATTGTAAACCTGAGAGATTTAAGCTTCTCTATTAAGCCCAGCATCTTCAGCCCATGATTGGCTACAGAAGAACCCTATGTCATTTTGAAACGAAATGGTTGCTTCAAAATCAAATATCTCTTAGTTTTGGCTTGGGCATTAAACAGCTCTCGAAGATGTAAAATGATTGATTGAGCATCCATATACTCGTGCTGTTTTTGCAACTTAGGAGTCATGAATGCCAACATAATACATGATGATGTATCACTACCCTCCTTATACCTCTTGTGGACAGTAGCATAAGCATCATGGGCTGGTGGTGGTGGAATAGAAGCATCTAGCACGTAGAGCAACTTTTCCGACTTGAGGACGATTCTCAAATTTCTATACCAGTCGAGATAGTTTAATTCGGTTAACTTGTTGGTTTCCAAGATGCTACGTAAGTTTAGGTTTGTTGACATGATGCAAGTGACCTAGATATAAAGATAGAGAGCATTAGCTACTTGTATATGTACATGATATGCAAATAATTAGGACTTTAATTAAGTGCATTTTTACTTTACTATTTTACTCAAACCAATAGCCCCCACTACTGATTCGAGAAAGCCCGTTGGAAGCTTTCCTGGTGGACCGGTATCCAAATTCCTCATAAATAACCTTGGGTTTGCCCAACAAGCCACCCTTGAGTTCATTTGTAGGTATCCAATACCAATTACATCTTATGTAACTACCGAATCATTAGGTGATTAACAGCTTTTAATCTTAAAACCTTTTGGGCTACCTCAACTTTTCCTCTAAATTTCTTTATGCTTGAGTTTGCTTAATCGGCATAAAGAATTTAGTTAAACTTAACCTATTAATCAGGAATTAAATTCCTCCATAGCTTGAACATGCCCAATGTCAAGTAGGCTTGGGTTTGCCCAACAACCTGATCTCGAAAAAGGACTCTTGTTCTTACTATATTAATGGAAAGAATTAGGTTTAATATTAATTGAGGGATTTGTTCCTTTTAGTGATTTCGTTGAATGACATGCATAAAAATAAAAAAATCACATAATTAATAATCATGGTAATAAAGCGATTACATGGTATGGTTATGAACTTTTCCTAAATTAATTTCTTTGAGCCATAAAAGAAATTAATATAGTTAACCCTATGTGTTCATGCATGATTTAAGTAGAAGGTCTTACCTTCTCACCTTGTTTTGGTCGCCATCTCCAGAATAGAATAATTCTATTTCTATCTAACCTATGTAAACTAATTACATAATTTCCTAAAGAGAGAAAACCTCGAGTTACATTCGAGGGGAGTTAGATGTGAAGAGAATTATACACGAATTCTAGAGAAGGTAGGACACGCAGGCCCTATTTCATAAAAACTAAAACTGTAAAATGCATGAACATATATAATTGGTTTTAGTCCATAACCATCCACCGTGCCATTGACTATGCTTAAACAAAATAAACATATACTTTTATCATTCCAAAATCACTATTTTAGAAAGACGAAACAAATTCTAAAATCACCATTTTAGAAAGATACACTAATTTTAGATTTTTAAAATCATTATTTTGAAAAACAAAATTGTTTGTCTCAAAACTAATTTTGGGAAAATGCTTTTAGGTCCCGTTTCTCATCAAATGAGATTTTCCCTTTAATAATTCTGTTCCAGATTTTTTTTTAAAAAAAATACTTGGAAGTCGCAAACAGAGCAGAACCGGCGCCGGTTTAGAAGCCGGAGCCTGCGCCGGCTCTGTTATGCTTTTAAAAAAAATTTTCCTTTCCAAAACCGATTTCTAAACATCGCGAACAGAATGGAATCGGTGCCGGCTTGGAGGCTGTAGCTGATGCTGCATGTGTTCTGAAACAATGGCGGCAATTTTTCAAAAAATTCCAGAAACAATTTTTTGTGCTTTCTTCTTCTGCAAATTTTCAGTGAGAACAATTCTCAGCAGTATTTTCTGTTTTGAAGCTCTAAGCAACAACTAATTTGTTAGTTTAAATAAAATAAAAACGAAAAATTAAGATGAAACAGAGGGCAACATCCATGTTGCAAGAAAACGTTTTTCCTGCAGAAATTTTTAGTACCAAAGAAAGCATCTTTTCGAAATACGCTGTGACTTTTACACAATCATATTGTGCTACAGACCGAATCCATAATGATCAAAACAATTTCGACTCGAGTGAAAACGATTTTCATAGTAAACAAAGACAAACATGAAAATAGTTTTTCATGCCAAAACAATGTACGTGAACCACACATAGCATGGCTCTGATACTACTGTTGGGTATCTCAGGGTTGTATTGTATACGGCGTAGCGAAAAATAAAACGAGAAACCCTCTCAGGACCCGTCTATGTGTGAAAAACAAGACATAAAAAGAGTAAAGGTAATAGCTTTTACCTTTGGGTGATCGTCCGAAGAACAAAAAATTTCTTCTTCAAGTTGAAGCGCGATCTAACAATCCTCATGATCAACCTCCACGTGAGTTGAACTTCTAACCACTATAATCACAGTGTGTGATTATCTCTAATAGTAATCAGCTAAGGCTTTTCGCGTGTTACATATACTATATATTACAACAAATTTCCCTCCCAAAATTGAGAATTCTAATCCTATTAGAATTCCCTAATTATAATTGAAAATATCAAGTTCTCATAATTACAACTTAGACCACAAATTATAACTAATTACAATTTGTCGCAACAATTTTTCTTTCTCTCAATCAACCCCACTATGTTATCAAATAACATCTTGAGTATATAATCCTCTATTGTGTGTGACCTATTAGGTTTCCCAATCAATTGGTAGCGAACATGAATTAATCCAAATGTCTTTGAGATTAATAATCCACAATTAATTAGAATTAATCCTATTAATTCTAATCAGGATTGGTTTATTAATTCATCAATTAATAAACCCATATTCACAGATCATGAGCGGTATCTAGCAACACATCATGACCATTTAAGAGTCCAGGAAATCAAGTAGCTTGACATAAACCCTTCGATAACAAACTTCAGTGCAATTAACTCCTTTCACCATACAATATCTCATTCGGTTTGGAGTACGCAATTAGTGCCAACTCCATCCAGAAATAATTTTGGCCCAAATACAATAGTACTTGTACCAGGAACCCACTACTCTAAATGTGTATCAATTGGAACTATTTCCAATACATAATCGCCTTGGCCAAAGACTTTCGAGTAGTAATTCCTACAAGTGACTATGAGATATTCGCCCCTACTATTAGGAGTGGTGAATCCTTTATTGACCCTCTCAACTACTTTTATTTACCTCACAATGTACCCAATATCCATCCTATAGGCGGCCCTCGATCGAGCTCCGGAGATTGGAATCAAAGTACAAAGCTCAGCAAACAAAGTATCTTGGAGATCTCAAGTCTAAGGATACTTGCACGTTTGCTATATTGAGATTATATTACTGGCACTAAATAGTTATTCATATGATTATCTCAAAGCTAGGTCGTCCAATGAACTTGTTCCATTAACAAGCATCCATGTGTTAACTTTGACTATCTCAATACTCACGGTTATGAGAACCACTGCCTGATCAAATCAGGAAGTCTAACATATGCTAGTCTTGCGCATTAATGATGTCCTGTCTCATTAATACTATGACTAGGGACTATTTAAGTACTAACACTATACAGTGTAGTAGGAATCTCATATCATGATCTCTATCATGATTTTCTTAACACAGTATTGTACTAGGGACTTTATCGAACAGTTATATTACTTAAAGTAAACAAAAGAAACTGTAAGATAAATAATGCATTTCATTAAAATAAAATATATCATATACAATGTACAAGTGATTTCCTCTAGGGCACAACACTAACACAAACGAGTGTCAATCCTCAAGGAACAAGTATGCATTAATTCTTTTTCTTTCATTGTTTAACTGACTCCATAAAGTGAAAAAGAAATAAAAAGTAAAATAAAATAAAATAAAATATATACATGTCAAGGATGGAGAATTATGTAACTTAAGCCATTGTTTAGACAAATATGATCTTAAAGAACCCAACAATTATCATAGCTAATCATTCCCTTAGCATCATAAAGGATTAAGATAGACTCCCTTTTTTTTCAATCCATGAAATCACTATCTTCTAGACAAATTAGCATCATATACTCTGTCTCAACTAATTCACCTAAAAGATACATTAAACACAATCCTTGATTAAATCTCCATATTCTGGCAAACTTAAAACATGAAATTAACAATGAATCCATATTCTGAGAGACGTCAATTAACCTTTAATTACTTTGTTCTTCGCAATTAACCCCTTTTTCAAGAAAGTTATAAGACAACAAATATGAAACTAATGAATTAAAACTACCATCAACCTCTTTTTCAAGCAAGTCAATGGAAAGAAATAACCAAATAATCTCGTAATAGGCACAAGTAATTAAATACCAAGAAAAACAATCAATTAATCAAAAGATCAAATAACTCTAAATACCATGAATATCTAAAACAATGTCGAATTACAATAAAATAATTAACATATCATTGTTCAAGAAAAAGAAAACAAAGTAAAAGAAAGCACTCATAGACAAGCCTCATTCTTCTTTTTTTGAAGACCTTCTTGCGCAATTCTCCTTAATTTGAAGAATTCTTCCTTTGATTGAATGATTTTCTGTGATAATCAATAGATTCTCTCATTTTTCCTTGTGTTTTTCATCTATTTATAGGCTTGGGAAATGCCTAAACTCGTTAGTGTAATGTTTTTGGTCGAGTAGAAGTTGGAAGATACTAAAACTCCACACATTACCAAAAACCACGTAGAAAAATCACAATCCCGCCTTTTCCTTAGAGCACATTCGACGCTGCCTTGGCTTCCGGAGCTGGTGCCGGTTATGTTCTAGTTCTCTACTCGTTTGCCGATTTTTTCTTGATTTCAACACCATATAGTCCAGAATGCAGCCGGCGCTGCCTTGGCTACTGGAGCTGGTGCCGGTTCCATTCTGTTTCAGTCTATTTTGACAATTTTTTGTCGCCTCAAAGTGTGTGTCAACAATGCATGGCCGGTGCCGGTTCCTATGCCCTATCCGGCGCCACCTCTCTTCTATTTTGCGATGTTTTTGCTTCGTTTTACCCCAAAAATCTGTAATAATAAACAAAATACCTTTCCAAGGGTAAAATCTCAAATATGAAGGAATATGACTAGTTATTGAACAAAATATATCACAAAAGAGCCTCAAATAATTAGGAAAAATATGACTAATTTAGCCCCTATCATATTTCCCCACACTTAGCTCTTTGCTTGTCCTCAAGCAAAGTATCAAAGATAAGTAGGAAAACATAAGGTTTAATCAACCACTCAATTAATTTGAAAACAATATCCTTAACGCTTTCTTTATTCAAGAACATAAAACACATGCTACTACACCATTCACAACAAATGCAAGACTTGTGTAAGTGAATAATGACTTAGTAGAACCATCACAATACTTAACAATATTTTCAAATCATTGGAAAGAATTTAGTTCAAAAAGAACATGCATTCCATAAGCTTACTTTTCATACACTCTCTCCACTAATCCGAAAGATATCATGATTCTACTTAGGTCAAGTAGGACTTTCAAACTTGTAATGTAAGGCTAAAGGCTTGTAATATAGTTTAGCAAACGAATGATATAGGAAAATAAAATAGCAAAGAAGTTGAGAGTTTGTAAGAAAAGGATAAACAAATGAATCAATAATTTTCAACTCTTCTTGCTCTCCTATTCCATAAATCAATCAAACCATAACCTTATTTAGAAATTACAGCTCAACTCAAGCAAATCCTGCATTTTTTTCTCTTTTTCCATTCTTCTTCTCACCTTTCCACTCCCTTCATCAATTCTTCTTTATTTTTCACAATATCACTCAAATGTTCAACAATGGTGTCAAGTATTTTATATGAACTTAACTTTTATCGCTCAATCACCATTCCTCTTGTGATCTTTCTTTTCTCTTTTTCTTTCAATTTTCTTTTCTTTCACTCCTCTTTTGGTTTTTTCTGCTGCTGTTCTTTTCTTTCGCATTTTCTCTCTTTTCATTTTTTCTAGCAGCTTTTTGTTTTCTTTTCTTGTTTTCAACACCATTTTTCTTTTTTTCTTTTCTTTTTCTTGCTCAACACAACTATCAATTCATGACTGAAAGTAACGAGTCATGATCATTCTCCAAGTATTCTTCCTCAACATTCTCCTACATATACTTTTATCCATCAAGAGCATAAACATTTGGCAAAATTATTCAAACTCTCAGAAACAAGTAATGGACAAAGTATGATAACGGGTTTTAAAGAAAGAAATCAACAATTTAGCTTAAAATAAGCACTATGGATAATATAAAAATAGGTAGGTTTGAAAATGCTCAAAATATTTCTTTTTCTTTTCTTGATTTCAACACCATGTAGTCCAGAATACAGCTGGTACCGTCTTGGCTATTGGAGCCAGTGCCGGTTCCACTTTGTTCCGGTCTGTTTCAATAATTTTTTGTCGCCTCAAAATGTGTGTCAACAGTGCATGGGTGGCGCTAGTTCCTATGCCCTGTCCAGCGCCACCTCTCTTCTATTTTATGACGTTTTTGCTTTGTTTTACCTTAAAAATCTGTAATAATAAACAAAATACCTTTCCAAGGGTAAAATCTCAAATATGAAAGAATATGACTAGTTATTGAACAAAATATATAACAAAAGAGCCTCAAATAACTATAAAAAATATGACTAATTTAGCCCCTATCAATGCCTGCCATGTTTCTTCTGGAATAGTGCTTTTGTAAGCGGGTCAGCTATGTTCTCATCCGTAAAAACTCTCTATCTTTATATCATTCCTATCTATAATCTCCCAGATCAGGTGATAGTGTCATAATACGTGTTTGGATCGTTGGTGAGACCATGGCTCATTAACTTGTGCAACGGCTCTGTTATTGTCACAATACAAAGATATTAGACCATTAACACTAGGGGCCATACCCAATTTCGTCACAAACTTCTTGATCCAAACGGCTTCTTTAATTGCTTCAGAAGTGGCTATGTACTCAGCTTTAGCCATAGAGTCAGCAATAGTTTCTTGTTTGAAACTTTTCCAACTTATTGTCCGTTCGCACAACGTAAACATGTAGCTAGATTGTGATTTGAAATCATCTTTGTCAAATTGAAAATTGGTATCAGTATATCTGTTTATTTTCAAATCACCTTCTTCACATACCAAGAACATATCTTTAGTCCTAGTACTTAAGGATATTCTTTACGGCCACCCAATGAACCTCACCAGGGTTAGATTAGTATCTGCTCATCAAATTGAGAGTACAAGATACATCGAACCTTGTACATATCATAGCGTACATGACAGATCCTACTGTCAAAGTATATGGAATCTTACTCATGTGATCCCTTTCAACTTGTATCTTAGGAGACATCGACTTTGAAAGGCTTACTCTATGCGTCATGGGTAAGAATCCCTTTTTGGATTGATCCATGTTAAATCTTTTTAGCACTTTGTCTATGTATGTAAACTGTGAAAGACCTAGCAACCTTTTTGACCTATCTCTATAGATCCTTATTCCAAGAATACAAGTTGCTTCTTCAAGGTCTTTTATGGAAAGTTTCTTGGACAACCAAACTTTAACTGATTGAAGAACAGGTACATCATTTCCTGTTAGTAATATGTTATCTACATAAAGCAATAAGAAAATAATAGTGCTCCTACTAACTTTCTTGTACACACAAGGCTCGTCCATGCTTTGAATGAAACCAAACTCTTTGATTATTTCATCAAAATGGATGTTCCAACTTCTAGACGCTTGCTTAAGTCTATAAATGGACCTTTGTAGCTTGTACAGTTTTGTACTATTATTAGAAGTGAAACCCTTAAGTTATGTCATATGTACTTCACTCAGCCAGATTTTCATTTAGAAAAGCTGTTTTCACATCAATTTGCCAGAACTCATAATTATGATGAGCGGTAATGGTTAGGAGTATCCTGATGGATTTTAGCATTGCTACTGGCGAGAAGATTTCGTCATAGTCAATATCATATTGTTGACGGTAACCCTTAGTTACTAGTCATACTTTATAGATAACTATGTTACCATCCATGTTGGTTTTTTTCTTAAAAACCCATTTGCACTCAATATGTTTGATTCTTTTGGGTGGATCAACCAAAGTCCATATTTGGTTGTCATACAAGAAATTCATCTCTGACTTCATGGCTTCAAACCATTTGTTGGATTCTGAATTGTTCAGAACTTCCTTGTAAGTAGTAGGCTTATTTTTATTTATGAACAATAATAAATCATTGTGGTCACTTATGAGAAATCCATATCTCTTAAGTGCTACACGTATCCTGCTCGATCTATGAGGATCTTGTGTTGTAGAAGCTCATATATTCTCTCAATAGATGTAGGATCAAACGATTGATCCTTGTTTGTTTGTTCTTTTTGAACTTCACTAAGTTCAATTTTACTCTCATGTCCCCTTTGAGCATGTGCTCATTCTCTAAGAAGATGGTATGCTTCGAAACAAACACTTTGTTTTCGGAGGGGAGGTAGAAGTAATATCTGAAAAATTCTTTTGAATATCCCATAAACAATAGTGGAGGCCGTGTGATAAAAGCTTCTTCTTCTATGCAAAATGACATCTAATGCCTATATTTCCCCACATATTTAGGGTAGGGTTAGACGGGGTATTACAATCGTCGTCTTCCAATAAGAATAATTCGTGCTTTTCAATAGTTGAGGTCGTGTGATAGAAGTTTCTTCTTCTACTGGTCCAGATATTTTCTCCAAACTAACTTCCAATATCTCACCACTAGATTAATTACTATTTCAATATGGTGACCAGGCTTTAATACCACTTGTTAGGTTTTGATTGTCAATCTCCTATGATGTTGTTAAACTTTTCCTATTGTAGTGCGTTAGTTTACCAAACAAAAAGTAAAAGTTTAATAGACACAACAAATTATTAACACAGTTAAGTTTCAACAAGTCTACATCTACGGGTCCTCAACCAGTAAATAGGTCCACTATAACTTTAATCAAAGTACAAGGATTATACTTATCACAATTTTCCAGTAATCCCTAGTAGACTTTAACAGAATACCTACCCAGTGTTCGTTCGATCAAACTTATAAGATAACTTTGTTGCACTCAACTTCACGGATTGAACACTAGTTAATCTTCGTTGCTACAACTCAACGGGTCTCTATTTGACACATCTTTATCTATTGATAAACAACACAAAATGCTTGATATGTTTTTTATTCAAGCCCACTTCTATAAGATAGAGCTTCAGTCTTAGAATATGCTTAAATCACTATTGCAACATCACTCAGAATCTCACCAACACAAAAAGATTGCAATAACTTTCCTACCTATAGTTCTTCATGAACCTTAGGTTTTCACTCAAATCACTCATTAAGATTTTGCAGAGAAATTCATTTTGGATTTAACATAATCTCATTCTATGTATTTCTCTCTCTATATCTATATGTTGCCTTTATTTTACCCTTCTATATATACTTGTGATTTGATTAGATCAGAAGTCTCCAAAATCTAACATATTTCCTCATTGCCTTGAAACTCTTTTCCTTCATGGTTGGTACACAATAAGAATAAGATAATTGAGGACATGGCTTCAAATATATATACGAAGATGCCAGAATTCTTGTTCTACCAGTCTTCAAAGCAATTCTCGAATTTCAACCGCATTAAACTCATGCTAAATAAAGTCTTCTACTAAGTTTCTACAACTTACTAAGTTTGTCAAGAATATCTGTCATAGCATACCCCAAAAATCTGAACAAAAAAAGTGAACATTAAAGCATGATGAACATAGATGGACATATGCACAAGAGAGGAAATCAAAGTATTGATTCTTGCTGAAATGCTACGATGACATCTGAAATAGTATGGCTGGTGTATTTTACACTATATTTTGTACACCAAAATAAGGGCTAGATGCACAATGATCTTACAAGTAAAGTTGTTGAATAGGCCCTCAAAAGCAAAATAAACATCAAGAATTGCATCTGTAATATCATAATAATAAATTGGGGAGAGAGAAACCCCACCAAAAAATCAAGTTTAATGTGACCAACAAATCCGAAAATTTCCAATTGTAAATAGTTGCACACTTCTGGGATTTTATAAAGATCTATTTGGCTAGTTCTCGAGAAGCTAGTTTTAATGAGGCCATTTTTTATGTTTCTCACCGCAATTGACTTGGACTTCTGTAATATTATACATTATCTTTGGCTTTGGCATTTTTGGGTGTTTTAGCCCTGGGTACTTGATTCCAGTGGAGGTTGCTACATGTCAGGGATAGAACTACGAATTTAGAGTTGGGGGAGGGGGAAATAGGCATACTATATAAGAAAATACGTCATAATTTTTCAAAAGGTTTTAGGGGAGGCAAAAGATAAATTTTTAAGGATATCTTCTAAAAAAAATTAATTTTATTAAAGAAAATATCAAAAATTTAAATTTTATTATTTCCGTCTATGTTACATGGTTTCTAGCATTCACAAACATTTGACGGTCAGACTCACAGAACAACCACTTTTTTTTTTTCTTTTATGGTATTGAGTTCACAGTAGTCAGCAAATTCCTTTTCACATTTTAATGTTTTCATGGATGTATTGAGGTATGAATTTTGCATGAGTTTTCTGTAGTTTCTGCATAATTATCTTAAGACCGTCAAGATTTGCATGGAGTCCAAAGCTTTTGTTGTGTTTATATTAAAGTGGGTGCCATATTCATGAATCATGTTGTTTTTTAAATTCAGTCATTTTATCTGATCATGATTAGTTTGTTTCATGAATGGGATTTACCCATTAATGATTGAAAATCAAATGCATTGAATACTCTTTTTATTTTTTTAATTCTCATGTCGAATATTAACTTTTGTAAATTATATTTTCGACTACTTTTAAACCAAATAATGAGTTTTCTTTGTGTTCCTTTCACATAACACTCTTGCATGAGCTTTACCAAACCCCACCACTAAATTTCACTTTTTTACAAGATTTCTATATTTTACTTTCGCTACCAAAAAGGATGTAAACTGATCTAATTAACTCTATACCATTAGTTAGGAAAAAACTAGAAACGCGAATGTAGATTAAGTACATAAAATAAAGAAATGGTTGACCAAAAGAATTATTATTAAAAAAGTAACACTACCAGAATAGAGGGTTGGCCAGAAACACAGAATTCACTAACTAAAATCCAAGACTAAAAGCAATTCAATGATGTATACATTGTATTTAGCAGGCAAACTAGCAAAATAAAAGGGATAATTTCCTCCCAGAGTAGCTGGGATCGTTTTCTTTTTCAAGGTCTTTATGAACACCTCAAACATAGTAAATGTAACACCCCATAACACAAGTGCCCAAAGAGGGTGGGGCTGTCACCTCGTCTAAAGGTCCAACGGTCTTTATAATTAGGAAAAGAAATATAAAAGACGAAATAACTCAAATCTTATTACATAGGAAAAAGAAATCCACAAATCTCTCAAATTACATAAAACAAATCAGTCTTCAAACAGGAACAAAATTAAAGAATTCAATTTGGTTATCCTCTAATAGGGCGCAACCTTGCTAAAGTAGGTAGATATTGAAATATGACATCAAAAAAGTATAAGAAATACATCTTAGTAAGCTCTGTGTGTGCTCATGATTAAATCAAAATAAATTTAATGAATGCACTTTGAAATCGTTCAACAAAAGTGAATTGCAAGTTATACATTTTCCATATCAGAGTGAGGGGTAATGTCACAATAGATCAAAATCACAGAAATATTTATTATACGAAAACCATTCCAAAATAAGTGGCTATAAAACCTTATATCATAGCCTTGCCATGAAACCCTGCATCATGACAAATATTGTGAAATCCTGCATCACAGCGTAGTGGGTGTACGACCTATTAGGTAAGATACTTCTCTATCTCTTACCTTAATTTACCAAATGTCCATCCTGGAATATCAAACCACTTGAACTAAGGCATTAGCTCGGACTGGCCTGACCTATTAGGATTGTCACCTTTTCCAAATAGAGTTTGCTTCTCAGAAGAAGCCTTCTACTGAGAAACTTACCCTACTCTTCAAAGGTTAGTCCTATAAGCCTACCCTTATTGAGTACTCAAAGTTTCAGTGCATCAGAATCCAATCTCAATGAAAATTATTTCCAACACACTTGATCATGCAAGCACAAATTCCAAATGGTTAGCTATAAAACTGTTTTACAATCAAAAGTAACTTTCTAGTAAAATCTTCGCTTGATGAAAAACTTTAATGAAAAACAGTTGAGCTTGCATTCCAAATAATCACATCACTGAGATAATAACATTTCCAAATGACTTGCAGTTCAGAGCTTTTATATCAAAAAAATAATGCAAGGACTTACTTGATTCCTTCGTTTCATAGATAAAATATTCTCTCGATGCCTAGGTCAATGAGACCTAGTTCCGTCTGAAGAAAAATGCAAAATATCATGTTACCAACTTGTTATAATCCTTATACTGTCGTAGTATCTTACAATAACCCACCTAGCATCATCAAGTCATTAAACAACTCAAACCAACCACTCAAACTTAACATGCTTGACATAACAAAACTTTCATCAACAATTCACTGCATACTAAAACAATCACCCAAATAACAGTTCAAACAACAAGAGAATGAATAAGTGACTGAGTTTTTAAATAGGTGTATACATAATTAGTTGGCTAATAAAATAAGGTTTGCCCCCAAGGGTACATAAATAAATAATTAAGAAAATAAGTAATTCCATGAATAAATAAATTATGAACAACTTCCTAGTTTTCATCCAAAGGACTATATAGGAGATATATATAAACAAATAAAAGGATTAGTAGATAGAAATTTATTAGTCATTAAATAATAACATTAACGTTATTTGTTAGACTGTAACAGTAATAATGATAAAATTAATAGTAATGGTAATACTAACGACAATGATTATAATATTAATTGCAATAGTAGTAGTAATAATAATAATGAAAGTAATTATATTAATACTGGCAATAATAATAGTAACGTTAGTATTAACAGCAATAATATCAACAATAACAACAACAATAATAATAATATCGGCTTCAGTATTAACACAAACACCATTAGTAACAACAAAAAGATTTGGTATTAACATCAATAATTATCAATGGTATAAAATCAGTTGTGAAAATACTAGTAATAGTAGCAATCTCCATTATTAACAAAGAAAGCTCAAGACAATAACAATTGTGATAATCATAGGATCAATAACAAAACAATAGTAGTGTTGGTAACAAAATTGATATCAGATTCATATCCTAGACTCACGAGTCATAAAAAGGGTGCCAAACAACCCAAACTCCCAGCCTAGAACCTTTGTGAATCTCCCATCTCAAAGCTTACACCAACTGATTCATGAATATACACAACACCATAACTACATTGCCAACCAAAATAAAAGAGAATAGGATCAAGGTTTACTTGTGAAAAGAGGTTCGCTAGTCTTGAGGGTTGGAAATCACAAGCCAACAGTGAGATAAATGGACTGACTTCGTGAACCCCGATTGGCTCGGTCATAAAAGAGAGGTGCAGTAGTCCACTTTTTTGATGTTTTGATTCAACAGGGGCTAGGACCGAATTGAGGATTCTCTAGAAGGATGATTTCCTAGAGGTGCATATGTGCGAGGTGTGAGTAGAGAGGAATAGGCCAAAGAGCCTCCTGGGAGCATTTTGGTTCCTCTATTAATTTTTTATTTTTTGAGGTTGTTGGTTTCCTTCCCAAAGTTTGTTGATAATCAAAGAGTGGTATTCCGGAGTAATCTTAGGAGATTAGAAAATAGATAGAGTTCTATTGTTCGAAAACTCCTGCCTTCCGTAGGTTTTCTGGGCAGAAAACTACTGAAAACGAAGGTGAGCAGTGAAGACTGGGAAAAAAATGAGCAAGGAGCCATCCTGGCTTTGCCCTTCGGCTTTGGCAAAGCGGTGCCCGGCTGCCCCTTGGTCAAGCCATCAACTAGGCATAAGCCAAGCCAAGCCAAGCTTTTTTTTTTTTTTTTTTAAGAAATTAGGAAACCATTTTATAGGCAAAGTAAATCCTAGAATAAAATATCTAATAAACTCGAAAAGGTTTACGAGATATTATTTAAACATTATTATTACTATTATAAATATATTTTCCTTTCAACGGATAAACAAAACAATACGACATTATTGGAAAACTGATGATTAAATTTCAAACAACAAGTGTATTGTTTAAATAAATCTTTTGGGCAGAAAATTAAGGAAATAATTTTTGCACAATATTTAAAAAGAATACCATTAAGTAAAAATTAATTTTTCGTTACTAAGGAAATAATTAGGGAAGATTTATCGCCTCAAACAGGAGCAGCACTAGGCTGCCCCTAGGCCAATGGAATCAAAAGGAAAAGAATAAGAAGTAATTCTAGAGGAGTTGGGTTTCAAACTCGGGCCACCGAGAATTACACAATGTATCTTATCTACCAAACCACAATAACTCTTATGTTTTTATAACCTAACTAAATTACCTTCTCTCACCCTCCCAGGCTTCATACTTGTTTAAACACCCTAAACTCATTGACAACTCAATCCATTTAAAGGGAAAAGGGTGTCACTAGCTTACCCAACAAACCCAAACAAAAATAAGCATAAGAACAAATATGCACACACATGTCCATTAGATAATTTAGATAACTATACAATAAATTCAAATGCTCATGCAGGATGCCGTGCTAAGCCCTCACTTCTCATAGACTAGGGTTAGGGTTGGATGGGGTTTTACATTCTCCCCTCTTAAAAGAATTTCGTCTCGAAATTCAGGATGTCGTACCTTTTAAGTAACTCCTGGTACTTCCGTCTCATCCACTCCTCAGTCTCCCAAGGAGCATCATGTGTGTCGTGATGTTCCCACATAACATTTACCATAGGAATCTGCTTATTTTGAAGCATCTTAATACTCCTATCCAAAATTTTTACTAGCTTCTCGACATAGCTCAGGTTAGGTTGTAGAATCGACGGCTCCTCATTAAGTACATGCTCTCGGTCAGGATGGTACTTCTTCAATTGAGATACATGAAACACATTATGTATACCAGTAAAGCCCTCTGGAAAATCCAAACGATAAGCTATTGGTCCAATTTTCTTAAGAATTGGAAACAGTCCCAAATACCCTAGACTCAATTTTCACTTTTCGGATGCTTCAAGATTCCTGTACTAGGAGATAACTTCAAGAATGTTCGATCTTCTACATGGAATTCCAATTGCCTTCTTCTATTGTTTGCGTAACTCTTCTGTCAGCTCTGAGCTGCTTTTAATCTTTCTTTTATTACCCTAACCTTATCTATCATTTCTTAGATATTTACCTCACCAGACTTGCTAATCTAACCATCCTCCAACCAATCGTAAAATTGCAATACTTGGCACTACCTCCCATACAGAGCCTCGTACGGAGCTATACCTATTCATGTCTGATACCTATTGTTATATGTTAGCTTCGCATAGGGTAGGCTATCAATCCACTTGTCTTCAAAATTTAGGATACGCACCATCAGTTTGTCCTCCAAAATTTGAATAACCCTCTCAGATTGTCCATTAGTTTGTGAGTGCACTGAGGTGATAAACTTTAATGTTGAACCCATGAACTTCTGAAACTTTCTCCAGAATCTCGAGGTAAACCTAAGGTCTTGATCGGACACGATATTGATGGTACTATGATGCGTAGATTTTTTGTGTATAAAAATCATTAAATTTAAATACATCCCTTAGTCAAGTTTTAATTAAAACATTAATCCTAAATATACATAGGAGTAAGTATACTTATCACAAGCATAGTATAAAGAATTAACGAGTATCGATCCTCAAAAGAATAAGTACACACTAATCACTTTTCATTCATTATTTAACCAACCCAATAAAGTGATAAAATAATTTTAAAAAATAAGTAAAATATACATATATAACTCAAAGATGCAATTTCATGTAACTAGATAACTATCTTGAAAACATAATATTGAATCACTTAGCATTCATCACAATTAATTGTCATCTTAGCACTACGAAGGAATTTAAGTAAAATTCAATTGTTTCCCAAGTCATCAGTTCACTTATGTTCCACTTCTTTCCCAATCTATGGAATCACTATCCCTTGATTAAATTAGCAGATTTTTCAATGGCACAAAAATAGCCAAAAGATGCATTAAATTCTTTCTTCAATAATTACTCATATACTCTATGTGGCAATAAATATGAAATTAGTTAATAATCCTATACTCTAAGTGAAATCAACTAATCTTTGATTACTTTAGTTCTTTAATCTTAACTTCATTTCCCAAATCCATTAAGATCTAATAAATATGAAATCAATGCAATGAACTCCTAACTTCGTTTCCCAAGTCAATTAGAAGAAAACGCATCAATAACTAATGATAACAAGTAATCAAATACCAATGATAATAGTAGATTGATAAAAAAAATCCTAGTTAATTGAAAATCATAATCTCCAAAATAATATCTAATTACAATCAAAACATTCAGCACATCATTGTTCTAGAAAAGTAAATAAAGGATAAAAGATAAAATTTATAGACAAGCCCTTCTTCTTCTCTTGAAAACCTCATTAGAACAATACCTATTGAATGATAAATCTCATCTTTTCTCGAGTGATTGACAACTTTGATCCTCAGATTCACACATTTGTCTTATGTTTTTCTTGTTTAAATAGGTTTTTAAGAGTTCAAAATTCATTCCTTAAGAGTTCTGGACTGAGTAGAGATTGGAAAATATCAAAACTCTTGGAAAATTACCAAATTCGCGAATAATTAGAAAAGCTTGCTGACACTGGATAGTGCAGAGCTAGCGCCGGCTTAGTTTGCCGGCCATGCAGCTGGTCAGCTTGGTCATGCTCTGTTTTTTCTCCAAAAAATCCCCTGTTCTTCCAGATCGGGGCTAACACCGGCTCTGTAGGTTATGGTCGGCTCCACCCGTGCTCTGACGGCAACATTTTTTGCGTTTTTTGTTGTTTTCTGCAATAAAAGTCCAAAACACATTTCTAAGGGTAAAATATCAAATATGAAGGAGTATGTATAACTAGTTATTACAACAAATGTATCACTAAATATCTTCAAACAACTAGGAAAATATAAATGAATTTTGCCCCTATCACATTTCCCTATACTTGAACCTTTACTAGTCCTTAAGCAAAGCCCTTTAAAACAAAGAAAAACAAGATAATTTTTTAAAAAGTTTACTTCGAACAAAGCCACAATTACCTTTCAAACTTTGGCTATGTTTTTGCTATTCTTTCAACCATTTGAAAACATTCACAAAATAAAGTACTGAACAAGACATATGAAGGCCCTTGACATCGAATTAAATAAGTTTATATGTTAGTCTAAGAATATTATTTCACCCTTCAAGCAAAAATATAAATAACATGAATCATACAAGTCAAGCTATCTACCAACTCAAGCATTATACACCCAAAAATTACACAACTTAAGTCATGATTCAAGGAAAACACTCCAATTTTTTTTTCTCTCAATTTTTTTCAATGACTTAAGGAATTGATAGCCTCAAGTGAATGGATTTCTTTTCACACACTGTATTGGCCCCCTTATAGTCATTACTTATCATTTGTTCAACAATCTTTCTTTCTTTCTTTTTCTTTTAGGAATTAATAGCCTCAAGAAAGTGAATTTCTCTTCACTATCCGTATTAGCCCCCATAAACATGCAAAGGTATTTTCTCACCTCCAAAGATGAAATAAGTTTTCTTAACTCATTTTTCCCAATCTTCAACTCACAATCAATGTTTTATTTTTCTTTTTCACAATCTTACCACTCAAAGATTTTATCTCCTCACATTTCTTATCACAACTCAAAGTCAAGTAAAGTTTAAACTTATAATACAAGAGTTAGCCAACAATTTTTTCACATTCATTATATATTCCATATTCAAACTAGATGAGTCAAATAATACTCAAACACTAATAGATAAACAAAATTAATCCAAATTCTCAAGTCTTAATATATCCCATCCAATAAACCATTATGTTGTCAATAAAAATCCACCATGTGAATGACAAAACTCATATCCAAGTTTGAAAAATAAAATGATAACCTTATCATAGGCCAAATAATTTCATATCAATTTTCAAAAATGTAAAAAATTTCCCCATAGTCAAGAAAATCTATTGAATCTCAAAAAGATGAACTTGAGAAAATATTAAATCCCTCCCCCACACTTAAATTAGACACTGTCCTCAATGACCTAAAGGAGCACAATAAAGCATAAGCAAGTGACCAAAAATGTAAAGAAGGAAAACAAAATAATACTCCTCAAGACAGATTAGCTCTACAAAAAGAGAATTTCATCCTTCAAGAAGTTGAAAGAATTATTATCAGTGAGAGAATGGTGAATAAACCTACAAAAAGAAAGACAAACACACTAAGCAAAAGTATAAAAAAGAAATTAAAAGAAAATTAACAAAATAAAACAAAATAAAAGAATACTAAATGAAAAAGAAAATGAGAAAAATAAACAAAGCACTCAAAAACCCCTTGAAGTATAGCCTCCAAACGGGCTTTGAGGTCTTCTATGTCGGTCTCAAAACTGGCACTAGTGATCATAATTATCTCAATTGAGCTTGAGAGAGCACAAAATTACATCGTGGTGTTGCTTGTTGGTCATAGACGGTTTTGCCCAACAACAACAACAAACACAACACTGAATAATAAAATTTGCAATGAAGCTCGAGAATACCACTTCAACAGTTTTTCCAAATAACTCACTCTAAATAAAAAAAAACTTGTTCCTATAATAATTTCTTTTACCAATCCATTGTAATAGCACTTTTCAAATCCACAATTTCATCCACTCCAACAACACCATTAAACACAAAGATAATATTACAGAGTATAAGTACATATACTATTATTGTTAGTGTTACTAATATGAAATATTTAACAACTAATAATAAAAACAAAACAACAACAATTATTATTATAGTACACTAATTTCACAACAAATTTTTTTTCAAAATAAATAAATAGATATAATACAACAAGAAATTAAATTATTTGCATGGCACCTAAAAAATAATATGTACATATTTACAAGAATTTGGGAAGAATACGGAAAAAAAAAGAAAAAGAAACAAGTAAAAAAAAAGAAAAAGAAAGGAAAAATGGGGTGGGGAATGGCTTCGGTCAAAATAAAAAAATATTTTTTTTCTTTTAATAAAAAATAAAATAAATACATAAATAAAAATTAATCCTAAGTTAATGCACGGACACAATACATGTAAAATAAGAATGCATAAATTAAACATTAAACTTAAATGATAAGTTATAAAAAAAATAAAAAAATAACAAAAAAAATAAATTCAGTTCTTCTAAAATATTATGTCAACAAAAGTCCAAACCTAAAAATAAAAAGAGTTAGTGTCACGCCCTGCGCTTGCAAGGCATGGCATGGCATGGCACGGCCGTACCACCAGAGTCATACCTTAGTAATACGAAGCCTTACATCAAAATTTAAACAACTAAATATATTAACTAAATAATTTTATAATTAAATATCCCCAAAGAAATTATATCAAACCCACATATAATCTGAATAACTTATTACATGAAAAATAAAAATCTAATCTTACACTTGTCCTATATAGTGCTTAACTAACATGAAAAGAATTTCAACAAAAGAATAACAAAAGCAGTAAAAAAAATTGAATTTTGACTTCGTTCTATATCCCGAGTATATTCCTAGTAGAAAGGACCTTCGTACCACTGATCATCAATAAAATTTGAAAGGAGGAAATATTGATAGGTGAGCCAACCACATGCTCTGTAAGTAGTAATGAATCACTTCTCCCGAATAAAGTTTATTACATACCTTTACATGTATACATACATGTACACTATATTAACAATCACATTTACAAAATAATAATAATAATAACAACACCAAAAACTATTATCAAATATTTAGTTTTAAATTATTATTATAACACACTAAGAAGAATATAAGCTTTTGTTTATATATAAAAAAAATAAATTCCATAAATCTCAAATTATTTTCTTGGGATATAAATGTTTAATATACTAACTACTTTCTTTTGCTCAAAAACTCAAACGAATTAATTTAACAGAGAGAACACATTTTGCTTTCTTTAAAAATCACCTTCCAAGGCAGCATTTCATGTCTCGGGTTCATCACGTCACGAAGTTTCAAAAAAGAACAAAGAGTTTCAGAGGTATCATTGTTAAATCATTGCCTTCATTTATCTTTTTTTCAAAACAAAACCCATTGGTGGGTCACGAAGGAAACTTTGTGGCCATAAAGATAATAAGCAGCCATTTTGAAACCATTTTGTTTTTTCCATTTTCTTTTAACAAAAAGGAGCCACTCGTGGCCATTCAATCCAAGGCAAAACTATTTTGTTTTTTTTTAAAACAAGCATACCTAGGATTTAAGAGATGAACAGATAGCATAAATACAAGTGACAAACACAAAATATATAGAATTATTTGTTCGCGTAAATTCACACAAACATTACCTTCTTCTAACTGAATTTAATTTATTCAATTAGGAAAATCCAAAAAGGATTAACCTGGCCTTAGCGATCCAAAAAGATTAAAAATTTGCCTTGCATTAATTCTAAAAAGACGAATTCATCTTAACATTGTTCCAAAAAGGTTTAGCCCACCTTAGAGGCATCATATTCAAATAAATATAAAATAGATCTATCATGTATCAAATTCATCTAATATATTCATACAGAACCATGTATCTATAATATACATAATACAAACACTGAAATACACACCATACATTAACAAATCATTAAAACTTATACTTTGGAAAAATACCACACTTTATTCGGGAATTTTTAACAAAAAATAACGTTTTATTCTATTATTCATACAAGAAAATAGAAGAGATTCATTCATACTTACTTCTTAATATTGACGTTTGAAAAATGTAATAGCCTATGGTGTTCTTACCTTCAAATCCTAGTTGAACCCTCTATTTCTTTCTGAGTCTGTTGACGGCTATTGGAAAACAATGATGTTTTTCGCATGTTTTCCTATTTAATAAATTGTAGGATTTTCCTAACTCTTAAATAATTTCAATCAAATCCCTACTTACTTAAAATGTTAATAACATAGAATTCTAATTCTTATTTTGTTAGGATTCAACCTTAACAAAATTTAAAATATCACCATAAATAAAAGACTTCCTAAAAGTACGGGTTTTACAGTTAGTATTGACTCAAAATTTATGACGTAAAAATCATCGAATAGTCTAATATAATTAATATACATATTTCACATTGATATTGGGTTAGTATAATTAAATAGGACAATATACAATATATGCAACATACAATTGAGACAAGTTAGTAATTATTAACATTTATCTACCTATTTATATATTTACATGACTAAATCAATGAAATTTTTGCTACCTTACCTGGCAATTAGTCTTCTTTTAGGGCAGCTCGGGACTCGAGGGTGGGGGTCAGGGCTCTTTCTCGTCAAAACGACTTTCTTGATGAAGAATTTTATATATATATATATATATATATATATATATATATATATATATAATCCATCCAGCAATAGGTATACTGCGCACCAACCTACTCTCAATGAAAAAAAATCACATTTTGGTTGCAACCGATCTCTCACTGGAAGACGAGACTTGCTAGCCACAACTTCCTTCATACCAAAAGTCCTAAACCTCCGACATAGAGACTTCCACAGAGGTGCCTACCATCCACCTCTTCCTAGAACGGAAAGCAGATAGCTAACTATCGCCGCCTATTCCTCTGAGTGCTTGCCTTCGGTAAAAGAAGAAGAGAAGAGAGTCCATGAATACTAATTGAGAATGGGAACATCTACCAAGATAGCAATCTAGAATACAGGAGGTAAAGGGATGTTGGAAAGTCATCAGGCTAAAAGCCTATTCTTGCAACAGACGTGGCTCTAGGAAAGAAACCATTTATAAAGTCTTTCTATAATCCCACACCCGTATTAAGATATATTTTATATTGAATAGTTATCTTCTTATCGCCTTGTGGTGCATGACACTTTTTGAATTTCTATCGAGTGAAAGAACCCGGTTGTGAAGCAACTAAGTCCGTAGAGTAAGACCGTCCCCCTGATCATTCGTTTGTTGTTGGTCTTATTGCTTAGCAATAGTTCCTCTGTTGGTAGATATTTTTTAGTCTAATCGTGCTTTACTTTAGACTAATCACCTGGCCTAGCGATAAGCTTTTCAGCTGGCCTTAGCGTAAGAAATCAGCAAATCCTTTTCACAGTGGAAATGGAACGAAAGAACTCGACAGGCCAACTCCAACACTTCTTACCAACAAACTGCTACTCTTTTACTTATAGTTAACAACCATAGTTGATAGGGGCTAAATTAGTTATGTTTTTCCTAGTTATTTGAGGTTCATTTGTAATACATTTTGTTCAATAACTAGTCACATTCTTTCATATTTGAGATTTTACCCTTGAAAAAGTATTTTGTTCTTTATTTCAGATTTTTAGGGTAAAACGAAGTAAAAACGTCGCAAAACAGAGGAGGGACAGCGCCGACTAGAGCTCTAGAACCAGCGCCGGCCGTGCACTGTTGAAACGGAATTCAAAGCGACAGAAAAATTGTTGAAACAAAGTGGAACAGAACCAAGGCAGCGCCAGCTGTGAAGCTGGAACCGACGCCGGCTGCATTTTGGACACATTGTGCAAAATTCGGAGAAAAATTGGCGAACAAGTAGAGAAGGAAAACACAACCGGCGCCAGCTCCGAGAGCCAAGGCAGCGCCGGCTGTGCCCTGAAGCTAAGGCGGTGCTTAATTTTTTCTACGCGATTTTTGGTAATCTGTGGAGTTTTAGTTTCTTTCAACTTTTACTCGGCCAAGAACTTTGTACCTACGAGTTTAAGAACTTCTTAAGCCTATACATAGATGAAAAACACAAGGAAAAAGGGGAGAATTCATTTATCATAGTAGAAAATCACTCAATTAAAGAAGAAATTCTTCAATTCAAGGAGGGTTGTACAAGAAGGTCTTTAAAGGAAAAAGAAGGAGGCTTGTCTATGAGTGCTTTCTTTTACTTTGTTTTCTTTTTCTTGACGATGATGTATTAATTATTTTATTGTAATTTGAAATTGTTTTAGATATTCATGATTTTTAGAGTTCTTTGATCTTTTGATTAATTGATTGTTATTTTTGGTATTGATTACTTGTGCTTATTACGAGATTGATTAGTTGGGTCTTTTCATTAACTTGCTTGGATAAAGGGGTTGATGGTGGTTTCAATTAGTTTCATACTTGTTAGCTTTTAACTTGCTTGGACAAAGGGATTAAGAGTAGGGACAAAGTAACTCAAGGTTAATTGATGTCTGCCAAGATATGGATTCATTAGTTAGTTTCATGCATAATTTACCAGGAATGGGAATTAAATCAAGGACTAGGTTAATGCATCTCTTGGATAAGATTGGTTGAGACAGGATATGTGATACTAGGTTACCTAGAAGATAAGGATTCATGGATTGGACAAAGAAGTGAATCTATATTATCCTTCATGATGCCGAGAGAATAATTAGTCGTGATAAATATTGGGTACTTTAAGATCATGTTTGTCTAAACAATGGTTTAAATTACATAATTCTACATTCTTGGCATGTATATATTTTTACTTTAGTTTAATTTTCTTTTTATTTATTTTTCACTTTATCAAATCGGTTAAACAATGAAAGAAATGTGATTAATGTCTACTTGTTCTTGGAGGATCGACACTTGTTTGAACCCTATACTCGGTTAATGATGAGTACGCTTGCTCATATGTGTGATTTAGGTTGAACATTTTAATTTAAGCTTGATTAGGAATGTGTTTAGTTTTTGTATGGCTTTTATACCCAAGTCCGGACACATTAAGTTTTTAGTACCGTTGCCGGGGAATAATAGTATGAAAGCTTGGATTTTGTTGATTTAACTATGTAAATATGTAAATATATAAATATATAGATATGTAAGATATGCATAATTGTTCTTTCCACAAAAAGGTGCTATCTTTTGTATTTCATGTATTTTTGTACACCCTTGTAACTTAACCTAACCTACTAACTTTGACTATGTTCTTTTTACTAACTTTGTAACCTTGTAATTTTATTTTTATCAGTAATTCCGTATCTAACTCGCTTCTATGTGTAGGAGAAATGGAAAATTGGAATCCGAGGAAGTCTAATGAGGGGCAGTACTTCCATTGCACTCCTAAGATGACACTCGCAGCAGCAGGATTAGCAGAGCTTGCAACCTTAATTGGAAAATTTGTTGTTCATGTCATGAGGCATTTCCAAGAAATCGATTCCATATTTGAGAAATTCGAAACAATGATCCGCAACATAGAATGACAATTTTGGTTCTTGACAGACATGGTGATAAAATCCCATGACATAACCCCAATAGCTCGTGAGGAAACAGCTGCTGTCACATTGCGAAATGGAAAAGAATTACCAGGCAATCCAGATGACAACCGGCGCCGGCTAGAAGAAGAGAACCGGTGCCGGCTGTCCGAAATACCCGAGACCGCACAACACAAAATCGAACCGGCGCCGGCTACTCTTTGTCCACCTCCCGAAAAACCTACATTTCAGCCTAACATACCGTATCCTACTCGTCTACATAAGGCCCGAAAAAAATGATCAATTCAACAAATTCCTTGAGGTGTTCAAATAATTTCACATAAACATTCCCCTCAGTGAAGCCTTAATCTACATGCCCAAATATGCCAAAATCCTCAAAAGCATGTTTGTCAACAAAAAGCGATTGGAAGAGTTGTCTACAATAGTCCTCAACGAAGAATGCTCAGCTATCCTACAAGACAACTCGAAATTGCCATATAAAGAAAATGATCCAGAGAGTTTCTCTATCCTATGTTTAATTGGCACTCTTCATGTCTGTAATGCATTAGCTGACCTAGGTGCTAGCATTAATTTATTGCCATATAAAACATTCAAAAGGCTAGGCCTAAAAGAACCACACCCACTAGGATGAGTATTCAACTCGCGGATAAATCTATCAAATATCCTAGGGGCATAATAGATGATGTGTTGGTAAAAGTTGATAAATTCATATTTCCCGTGAATTTTGTTATTCTTGGCATGGATGAAGATTCCAAAGCCCTTTAATCTTAGGTAGACCCTTCCTAGCTACAACAAAAGCATTAATTGACGTTCATAGGGGGAGGTTGACACTTAGGGTTGGGGATGAGGAAGTAGTCATTCAGATCTACAAGAGTATGCAACACCTTGTGTCTTCTGATGATTCTTATTTAAGAGTTGATATTCTTGACGAACCAATTTTTTAGTTGATGTAGGAATCTATTGAGGAGGAATTGATGGAAACATCAATGGCGTATTTGGAGGAATTTCACAATGAGGATGTGATGCAGAATTTGGAAATAAAGAAAAGCAGTTTAAGGAGAATGAAATCATCTATAGAAGATCCTCCCAAATTGGACTTAAAAGACCTACCCGAACATTTGGAATATGTGTTTTTGGCTAAAAAACGTAAGTTACCTATCATCATTGCCAAAGATCTCGATCCAGAACAAAAGACCAAGATAGTAAGTATGTTGGGAAAATATAAGGGGGTGATAGCTTAGAAGATCACTGATATTAAAGGCATTAGTCCATCCTTTTGCACGCACAAGATCTTAATGGAAGAAGGTGCAAAACCCATAGTACAACCCCAACGTAGGTTGAACCCACATATGAGTGAAGTGGTAAAAAGTGAGGTGGTTAAGCTCTTAGATTCAGGCATCATTTACCCTATTTCTGATAGTGTTTGAGTGAGTCCTATTCAAGTGGTGCCAAAGAAGAGAGGAATGACGGTGAACCCCAATGATAAAAATGAGTTAGTCCCTATGAGATTGGTCACGGGTTGGAGGTTTTGCATAGATTATAGGATGTTAAACAAAGCCACTAGAAAAGATCACTTCCCTCTCTCTTTCATTGACTAAATGTTGGAAAGGTTAGCCGGGCATGAGTATTATTGTTTCTTAGATGGATTTTCTGGCTACCTACAAATTCCCATAGCTCTGGAGGACCAAGAAAAAATCACTTTCACGTGTTCATATGGTATTTTTGCATATCGTCAGATGCCATTTGGTCTTTGTAATGGTCTTGGAACATTCCAAAGGTGCATGACAGCTATATTTGAAGGACTCGTGGGAGACATCATAGAGGTATTTATGGATAATTTTTTAGTTTTTGGTGATTCGTTTGATTTGTGTTTATCTAATCTCGAAAAGGTGCTAGTAAGATGTGAAGAGACCAACTTTATGCTTAATTGGAAAAAATGCCACTTTATGGTGAAGAAGGTATTGTGTTGGGGTATAAAATTTCAAAAAAAGGTATAGAAGTCGATAGGGCTAAAATTGAAGCAATTGAGAAGCTGCCTCCTCCTACTTCGGTAAAAGCTATAAGCAGCTTTCTTGGTCATACATGTTTCTACAGGAGGTTCATCTTAAACTTCTCAAAACTTTCAAAACCTCTTAATTTTTTACTTGAAAAGGATGCTGTGTTTAATTTCGATGAAAAATGTCTCAACGCTTTTACCATACTTAAAGAGAAGTTGATTAATTCACCCATTCTAATTACCTGATTGGTCTTTCCCTTTAAACTAATGTGTGATGCAAGTGATTTTGCAGTTGGTGCAGTATTGGGACAAAGACGGAATAAGCACTTCCAACCTATATACTATGCAAGCAAGACTTTAACGGATGCCCAGGAAAACTACACAACAACAGAAATAGAACTGCTTGCCATAGTGTTTGCCTTTGATAAATTCCATTCCTACCTTATTCTGTCCAAAGTCATTGTCTATACGGACCATTTAGCCCTGAAGTACTTACTAACCAAACATGATTCCAAATCAAGGTTGATAAGATAGATTCTATTATTGCATGAATTTGATTTGGAAATTAGGGACAAGAAGGGTACAGAAAACTTGGTTGCGGATCACTTGTCTAGGTTGGATAATCCAAATTTGGACTCCTTGATAAAAGAAAACATCAATAATGCCTTTCCAGATGAGCAACTCTTGCTCATAGAATGTGAGATTCCAAACACTCCTTGGTTCGCTGACTTTGCTAATTACTTGGTTGCAAGAATTACTCCAAAAGACCTCACGATACAACAAAAGAAGAAATTCCTCTCCGAAGTACGGCATTACTTTTGGGACGATCCATATTTGTTTAAGTATTGTGTGGACCAAATCATTCGCATATGCGTGGACTCTAGGGAAGGAGAGGATATTCTTAGACATTGTTATGAAGGACTTGCTGGAGGCCACTATCAAGCCAATAACACTGCACGAAAGGTGCTCGATTCTGGATTCTATTGGTCCACATTGTTCAAAGATGCCCACAGGTTTGTCCAAAGTTACGATAGGTGTCAACGTACAGGTAACCTTTCTAAATCTAACGAGATGCCATTACAAAATTTTCAAGCTTGTAAAGTATTTGACTATTGGAGAATAGACTTTATGGAACCTTTCCCTAGTTCTTTGGGGAATAAATATATTTTAGTGGCAGTGGATTATGTTTCTAAATAGGTAGAAGCCCAATTTTTACCCACTAATGATGCCAGGGTTGTGGTAAAATTTCTGAAAAAACTTTTCACCCGTTTTAGTGGGCCTAAAGTACTTATTGGTGATAGGGGGACTCATTTTTATAATTCACAAATGGGAAAAATTCTCAAATACCTAGGTGTGAACCATAGGTTGGCTATCTCCTATCATCTCCAAACAAGTGGATAGGTTGAAGTGGTTAATAGAGAACTAAAACGAATCTTGAAAAAAGTTGTTAACCACACGCAGAAGGATTGGAGCCTAAAATTATACAACACTCTTTGGGCGTACAGGAAAGCCTTTAAGACACCTAGACAACACCTAGGTGTGAACCATAGGTTGGCTACCTCCTATCATCTCCAAACAAGTGGATAGATTGAAGTGGTTAATAGAGAACTAAAATGAATCTTGGAAAAAGAGGATTGGAGCCTAAAATTAGACAACACTCTTTGGGTGTACAGGACAGCCTTTAAGACACCAATTGGCACGACTCTGTTTCAGTTACTTTATGGCAAAGCATGTCACTTACCAATGCCTTGTTCTTCAAGCATTCAGATCTTGTACGACACAATGCTAAACGAATGGAAGTTTATTTTTCTTATCTCTTTTCCTTTATATTTTTGGTCCCATGGTATTGTTTGTTCTTGTTATATTTATTTGACCATTGAGGACAATGTTCAGTTTAAGTGTGGGGGAGTGATTTGATTGACAAGTCTTCTATACATATACTTTAACCTTCTTGGGAGCAAGTTTTTGTGCGAAATTTTTTAATTTTTTTTTCTGGAGATTTCAAGATATGTTTTTAGTGCATGTCTTTATGATGGATTATAGAGCATATGTTCTGTGAAACCCCAGTCAAAATCAACCTTAGAGTGAGGGGGTTGGGATGCATCTCATACTCTATTGCATGTTTAAATATATTTTTACATGATTTTATGTGCATTGAATTTGTAATTTATAGTCGAGAGGGCTTGATTATGACTATTGAGCGAGAATGGAAAAATGATAATTTTTGCTTGAGGTGGAAAAAGGGAGATAGCTTGAGGATTGAATAGGAAAATATTTTTAGAGTGAATATAAGAACAAGAGTTATTGTGGTTTAGTGGTTAGAGCCTTAGAATTAATTCTTGAGGTCTTGGGTTCAAATTCCATTATAGGAGCTTTAACTTGGTTAAATTTTATTTTTGCTTGGGAAGTAATATTTTCGGCCTTTTGAGCTTGGAGTAGGGTAGAAATTTTATCCTAAGAAAGACATGATAGAAGTATCCTCATCCTACTCTTTTACCTACACAAAATTCCTAAGGGGAATTCATTCCCTCTTAATCTTTAATTTTTCCTATCCCTCAACTCATTAGTTTGATCAAATTGTTCTAGCCATTTTCTTTCCAGAAATTCCAGTGAAGTGCTGTGGCTTTGTAGAATCAAAATGTCTTAGTGAAAGACATCTTATGGTCTGAAAATGTGGAGGAGATGTGAAAGATTCCAAGAGGATAAATCCCTCTAGTGAACTTTCTAAAAATTCATTCTAGCTATATTCATCTTCCTTCTTGGAATGAACTGAAATTTTTCAGCTTCTTGTGCCTTCAAGGTGTCGAAATTCTTAGCTACTATTCCCTCCCAAATGCTTCCAAATAAATGGCCTTTTGGATCAACTTGCAACTTGAATTTCTCTGGCCATTTTCAGACTGCACAAAGGTGGAGCAAAACCAAGAAAATTCCTGGGCAAATTCGCAGCTTTGGAGGTTCAAAACCAAGCTGTTTTCTTTCAGTTTTTGCTCAACTCCTTAGCCATGTTTTTCCTCCATGAAGAAGACTGGAAACCAGCCTTGAAAAGCCCTGAAATTCCCCTTCAAACTCCGTGCAAACCGGCTGGAAAAGGGCAGCCAAAAACTGCCTAGAAAATTCCAGCAAGCAGCGAAATTCTGTCCAGGAATTTTCCAACTTTGTTTCCTAATTCTACCCTAGCCGAAACTCCATCATTCTTCTGTAAAAACCACCCTTAAACCTTTAGTAATTGAGCTTCATTATCCCCCTCAAGCTTCTGCACAAAAATCCAGTCATGGCTGCCTAAAAGATTTCCAAAAAAATTCTGCAATCATGCATTGATTAGTATACCAAAATTCCAGCCACCATGATTTAACAACTTTCCATAAAATATACCTCAAACAACCAGACCTTCCCTTCACCATTACACTCATTATTTTCGGCCACCTTAAGCCTCCCTCAACCAGCATTCATCTAGCTGAAACATTGCCTAGTAATTCAGCCATGGCAGACTTCCAAAAGCTCTCTCATAATCAAATGTATTCTTGAATATTTAGTTTCCAAATTTTCTTCCTAAAAATATTCTTCAAGGATTCCAACAACTAGCCTTTCCTTTTCCCTTCCAAACCAGAGAATTATCTCCCAAAACCCTACAGAAATTTGGCCAACCCTAATGCCTACAGAATTTCGGCAGCTGCAAAACAAAAGCTCCCAATTCCCTTCAACCATGAAGAACACACAACACACCAAGAACACCTACTCCTTCGTTTCACCTAATACCCCTCCAAATCACTTCAAACTTCTTCCAAAATTTCCAGATTGAGTCTACTCACTGCCGTGAGTCTATCAACACCATTTTTAACATCAAACTCCAAGATCCAACTTACTAGTTTGGATAAAAAACCAGAAATTTTGTGAAGGACTCAAGAACACCTTCAAGGTAGATTTGTTCTAACAACTTCATCATCTCTAATCGCGATCTCTAATGAATATATATATATATATATATATATATATATATATATATATATGAATAAACATGCTAATGCTCTCTCTCTCTCTCTCTCTCTCTCTCTCTCTCTCATGGCCGAATCTCTCTCCTCTTGGCCAAATGGCTTCTTCTCCAATGTCCATGCTTCTTTCAACTTTTTTGGATGGATTTAGACATCTAGGAATTGAGATTCATTCAAAACTCCTTCAAGTTAATCATCAATCAAGTAAGTCCCTTCAACCCTTCTTTTAAACTCTAGATTCATGTCTCTAGGGTGATGTTGATAGAAGATGGATTGGATTTGAGTATGTATTGTTGAGATTGAAGCATGAATATATGTATGAATATGAAGGAAATGGGATCTATGCATGGATGAATTATCTTAGTTGATTGTATGATGATTTAAGTTTTAATGCATGTCTCCATGTCATAGGTAGTATTGGCGATGAGGTATGCTAGAGATTATGTCACCTTTGGTGAATAGGATTTATATTCATGTTGGATTATTGAAGCCATGATCATATTTATGCTAGTAGGGGTTTAGGTCATGTCTTGATAAATTGAGATCTATGCTTGTATGCATGATTTGGATGATTTGATGAAGTGAAGGATTGTATATGTTCATGATTGTGGTTAGCCATAGAAATATGATCATGATCTAGTTGTCCCTAAGCTAATTTTTATTTCATGAATAAAATATTTAATAATATAATTTTGCTAGTAATTTCGAAAAAAACTCTAAGAAGGGTAGATTTGGATTATTATATATATAAAGGATATTTTAGTCAAATAAATAATAGTTTTTGCTAGAAAAGCAAAGTATACAGATATTATATAAAATAATGAAATCAACTAAAGCTTTTTATGGAAATAATCATAATTAGTAAAATATTTATTACTAAAAAATTAATTATTATCTTTTAATCAAACCCATTAAAAATTTATTTATTATTTTTCGAGCAAGACTCATTAAATTTATTTTCAACTAATTTTAATTATCAATTATTTTTTAACAACTAAATTATTAATAAATCATTATTTTACCTAATACCACCTAGGACTCTTCATCAAATAAACTCTAAATTTTTCTTAGCAAGATTTAAACCATCAACTTATTAGTACTTGTTTCTCAAAACATTAATTGTTTTAAATATCAAATTAGGCTTAACTTATAAACCTATTTATTTATAGTTTGGCCTTAAAGTTTGGGACACTAGAATCATGGTGGTAATGAGTTGAGTTGTTTGAAATTGAGAAAATGGATTTTGGCTGGAGTTTGATTGTGGTTTGTATTTGCCCATGCGAGGTTAGGTCAGCTGTTGGAAACCTTTTATTGTGAGCAAGGATCAGGTAAGCTCCTGCATAAAACCTAATTGATGAAAAGTGTTTAATTATAGCAAGCCAAATGTAGAGTGCATGGACACTCATCTTTGTAAAGGCAATTGAGGATTGTCTCTTGTCTTATTTCCGTCAAACAAATTATTTGAAAACCAATAAGTAGATTTATTCAAACTCAAAACTTTTTCTGAAACTGATTTTGACAAAGATTTTGGAAACCCTTAATTGCCAGGTTCAAGTGGAACTATGTTTTGATCTTTTTTTTTTTCCCAAGTGGGATATGTTACATTGAGTACTCAATAAGGGTGGACTATTAGGGCTAGTCTTTGAGGGGTTAGGGTAAGTCCCCCAGTAGGTGGCCACCTCTGAAGGGTGAATCCTTCCCAGATCAGACGACAGTCCAGTAGGTCGTGTCGGTCTGAGCTAGCAGTGTTCTTTTTCAGTCAAGTGACTGTGTTTTGCCGAAATGGACACCCGGTTGTTGTTTAGGTATAGAGAATAAGGAGTATCTTGCCCGGCAGGCCGATCATCTACTTTTGTCAGTCTGCACAAAGTGTGGTATTCTGACCGGCAGTATGCACAAAGTGTGGCATGCTGACCATGCGGTTATGGGGCCCAACGTGTGGTACCCATGATCATTTCCTTGAGTGGTTGATTTTCTTTTGATTAAGTATGGTTGGAAAAGGCAAAACACCACTCTTGCTTTTAACTAATGTTTATTGCTTGTCAGTGATCTCTTATAAAGAATTTTATACTTTGCATTTACGAACTGTTTTCACTGAACACCTAAAGCACACGCGGTTTTACTGAGATTTCTGTCTCACCACCATTTTTACCATAATTTCAGGTCGATTCTGCTGTGGGAATGAGTAGCTAGATATTGTCTGCTTGGAAGATTTTCTGATAATTTATCTTGTGTAATGTTTTGGGAAGATGAGAGTGGATAAATTTCATTTTGGATTTATTTTTTTGGTATTCTCGGATTTATTCTTGGAATGATTTTTGGGATTTAATAAATTTTAAGTTCAAGTATCATTTTTATTCCGCTATTTCATTTGTGTGACCTAGTTATAAAGACCCCTTGTCCTTTGGATGGGGCGACATCCCCAACCCTAGCAGGCCTAGGTAGCGGGGTGTTACCTGTTCTATATCATTTATGGCTTATGCATGACTTTTTGCACACACTTGGACGAAGTAGTTTTTGATCAAATGCTTTGCATTATTCTTAAACCTGTTTTTCTATTAAAATTCATGGAGCATTCTAGAACTTACTTGAATACCTCTCGAGACGAAATAAGAAAGACAGTTATGATTTAACTTAGAGATGACGGTAATAGGCCTTCTTTAGATAGTTTGAGCTTTTCAAGCCTACTGATTTTCATAACATCCTTGTGCCTATTTTGAGCCTAAATTGTTGATTTCTTTCTTTAAAACCCATCACAATATTTTGTCCATTACTCGTTTATGAGAGTTTGAATAATTTTTCAAATCTTTATGCTCTTGGTGGATGAAAGTGTATGAAACAAAATGTTGGGGAAAAAGATTATAACTTGTTACTTTTAGTCATGGATCAATAACGAGTTGGGCTGAAAAGAAAAAGAAAGAGAAGAAAGAGAAAAGAGAGTGAAAACAAGAAAAGAAAAGAAGAGTAGCAGTAAAGGAGGGAATGAAGCAAAAAGCTACTAGAAAGAATGAAAGAAGAGTAGCAGTGCAAGAAAGGAAAATTGAAAGAAGAAAAGAAAAGATCACAAAAGGGATGGTGATTGAACTGTACAAATTATTTAACACCCCCTACTACGTACCCTAAAAAGGGCGGGGATGTTGCCCTGTCCCGAGGACAAGGAGTCTTTAAAACGAGGTACATAATATAAAGGCAAACCCAAGAAATCAAACTTAGATAAATAAAGGAAAATTCTTATTACATCAGGCTCAAAACTAGAGCAAAACTAAATAAAAGCTATCATCTGATCCAGAAGCATAAAACAACAATTGTCTCTCCAAACATAATGGAAAATAAAAAAAGCTTCAACTATTTCACATCTCGCCTGCTCAACATAATTAAGCTCCTGAAAACATGATATAAAACAGTGTGAGATTAAAACTCAATAAGTCATGTGTGTGCACATGGTACTTTGAACAGTTCGTGTATGCATAGCTGAAAACAATTGCAGAAATATTTGGCAAGTCATAAATAATTTTCCCTTTGCAAGGAGTGGAGTTTTCTCATTGTCACACTTTGAACAGAATAAATCATCCACTCAAATAAAGCAGTCATGGCGCCACACTTTGAGCCACATGATAAGGAAACAGCCAAGGCACCACACTTTGTGTACCTTGCCAGGATCAGATTACCACACTTTGGGCGTTCTAATCAAAGGTGAGTGTACAGCCCACCGGGTGAGATACTCCTCCATCTCTACACCTAACAAAACCATCCGGGTATCCATGCCGGGAAAATAAATAATACCGTACCAGGTACAAATGCTAGCTCGGACCGGCCTGACCAACCAATACTGTCGCCTTTTCAAGCGGGACTTATCTTCTGGAGATGGCCACCTGCCAAAAGACTCACTCACGCCCTCCAAGACTAGTATTGTTAGCCTACCCTTATTGAGTACTCAACGAACATATCCGTCAATTCCAGATTCACAATAATAAGTCCATACTTTGGCTTTGTAACACGTGGTTTTCTTGAAAATGAGTTTTCTAAAATATTTAAGAGAGAGAACGGTTTTTGATAAAGGCATTAGGTTGACAAAACCATTTAAAGCATAAATATCCACATTTACAACCCAAATAATCATAGATCAACAATAGCTTTTCAAAGCTTTACAACATTCGACTTGCCACCACATACATTTAACAAAAGAGTTTATGTAAGAACTTACTTGATATGCCTCAGATAAACAAGATAAAATCACAGCTCGCTTCCTTCAAATACCCTCCTGATCTAGAATCACATAATATCATTATCAGGGTCTCAATCGACTCAAGCATGCATTAAACTCATTTATTTCTTATAACAAACCATGATCCATTATCTAGCTTCAAATAAATCACTTAATCCTCAAAGTACATACACTATGACCATATATCCATCAAAGACATGAATAATATATCAAAAAGGTCTCGACTTAACCATCAAGATTCCCATCCATCATTATCACAATAAAACATAACATTGCTATCCAACGAATATACTTGACACAATACTCATCTGAAAATATTCATTCATCCCAATAAAACCCATTCATCATGCTAATATACTCCCATAGACATCATCAACCATATTAAATCTTAATTTCAACATCAAGGGTAAGAATCCCCTTATCTCACAACCATCGGATTAACAAGGTCTCGATGCTCCTATGGTGATCGTCTCGAGTTCGCTTGAGAAGGAGAGAAAGCTATCTTCTTCACTTCCTCATGATCAAAAATTGAGAAAGAAAATGAATTCAACCTCTATGTGGCATGATTCAAGAGAAGAGAAGAACCAATGGAGGAAATGAACCAAGAGGTTGAGTGGTTTTTTGCTTACCTTAGGGAGTTCTTGGTTTCTTGGCCTAGGATTGCTCTTGAGTTTTCGAAAATTACAGGGGAGATTTGTTGGAATTTTTCGTGTAGTTAGGTTAGAATAGGCGGCTGTTGTGGTTTAGGGTTAGAAGAGTTTGATTTAGGGTTAGAAGGTGATGCTAAGAAGGACTCCTAATGGTTCTAGGTTTCGTTGGCAGCAATGGCAAAAAACTGCAGCTTGCTGCACTTTTATTGCTGCCGAAATTGAGAGGAGTTGAGGGCAGAAAAATAGTTTGAAGTTGCTATCCTAAGCTGGCCGAAAACTACACTAGGGAAGGGTTGTGTGTGTTCAGGTTTTTGGCCAAAACAAGGAAGAGTTTGTGTGGATTTTGACCACCAAAATTCTGTGCGAAATCTATGAGCAAAAGAGAGGATTTCCTGGACTGTTTTGGCTGCTATTCTATTCGCAATTCAGAGAGGGAATAACGAGTGCTTTAGGCGTTGTACTTGGCCAATTCAATAAGGAGTTTTAGTAGGGTTTGAAGTGTAGAATTTCGTGCATTGCACTGAGCTAAGCTGGCCGAAATTCCTATGCACAAGCTAGCCGAAATTCTGGGAATTTTAGTGGATAAAAATCTGATTTTGTGTAGCTAAAGTAATCTGGTTTGGTGAGAGGTGTTCTAGGTGATTTGAGCTAGGTTTAAAAGGGTTTGATTACCCTTAGAATTGCAGAATTTTCGTGCAGCTTGTGCATGCACAAGGTTGACCGAAAATTGCAAGATAAGAGGAACAAAAATCTGGTTTGTTTAGGATGAGGATAAAGCCTGATTTGCAAGAGGATTTAGGATAAGATTTCATAGTATTGGAAGAGTTTGTGTTGAGCTAGAACTTCTTCAAAGGTGGCGGCACTAAGCTGGAAAATATTCTAGATTTTCAGCTAAGGTTCCATGATCAAAATCACCAAGATATTTAACTAGAAAAATAACAATTTAATTCCAGCTATCAATTATAAAATCTGATGACTTAAAACCAAGCTGAAATTTAATTATGCTAGCTAAGGTTTTTCGAAAATTAAAGAAGCTAAAAGCTGAAAATAAAATCAATCTTTATCCTTATCAAAAGTCCTTGAATTTATGAGATAAATATGGAGACTTATCTCCTAAGAAGATGGCACTGGGATTTAAAAAGGAAAGCTGGGATTTTCGGCCAAGCATGAAGAAATCTAGGAAAAAGAATTCAAAAAGAAAAGCTGAGATTCGCAAGAGGTAAGATTCGAACTTGGGTCACCAAAGGATAATCACCAAACCTAACCGCTATTCCAAATCAACTCTGATGATAATATTTCTCTAAGAAATTCTTTTCACCCTAATCCTCATCTCTCCATTTCCTCTACTAAATTCCACCTAAAACAATTTCCAATTAATGCAACAACACAATTATTTCTTATCAAATAAATTAAATGCAAGAGCAACCTTAAAAATCACATGCACCTATGCAAGAATAATTTTAAGATAATACATGAAATGCGAAATGCTATGCAATGCATGACTTTTTCTCCATAAGTTAAAGGTGGTTTTGGGCGGGGTATTACAAATTAAGTTCATCTTAAATCTTGACACCATTGTTGGAAATGTGAGTGATCGTGTGAAAAAAAAAAGAGTTGATGAAAAGAAGAGTTGAAAGAAAAAGAGAAAAAATGCAGGATTTACTTGAGTGGAGTTGTAATTGCTATATAAGGTTATGGTTTGTTGGATTTTTGGAATAGGAGAGCAAGAAGAGTTGAAAATTATTGATTCATTTTGTTTTCCCTTTTCTTGCGAGCTCTCAGTTTCTTTGACATTTGATTCTCCTATATCCTTCATTTGATAAGCTACATTACAAGCCTTTAGCTTTACATTACAAGCTTAAAAGTTCTACTTGAACTAAGTAGAATCATGATATGTCTCGGATTAGTGGAGAGAGTGTATGAAAAGTAAGCATATGGAATGCATATTCTTTTTAAACTAAATTCTTTCTAATGGTTTGAGAATATTGTAGAGGATTGTGATAGTTCTACTAAATCATTTATCACTTACACAAGTCTTGCATTAGTTGTGAAAGATTTAGTATCATGTGTTTTATGTTCTTGAATAAAAAAAGCATTGAAGATATGGTTTTGAAATTGATTGAGAACAAGCAAAGAGTTAAGTGTGGGGGAATATGATAGGGGCTAAATTAGTCATGTTTTTCCTAGTTATTTGAGATTCATTTGTAATACATTTTGTTCAATAACTAGTCATATTCTTTCATATTTGAGATTTTACTCTTGGAAAGGTATTTTGTTCTTTATTTCAGATTTTTAGGATAAAACGAAGCAAAAATGTCACAAAACAGATGAGAGGCACCACCGACTAGGGCTCTAGAACCAGCACCGGTCGTGCACTGTTGAAACGGAATTCAAAATGATGGAAAAATTGTTGAAATAGAGCGGAATAGAATAAAGGCGGCGCCGGCTGAGAAGTTGGAACCGGCACCGACTGCATTCTGGACACATTGTGCAAAATTTGGAGAAAAATAGACGAACAAGTAGAGAAGCAGAACTGGCGCCGGCTCCGATAGCCAAGGCGGCACCGGCTATGCCCTAAAGCTAAGGCGGTGCTTAATTTTTTCTACGCGATTTTTGGTAATCTATAGAGTTTTAGTATCTTCCAATTTCTACTCGGCCAAGAAATTTGTACCTACGAGTTTAAGCACTTCTTAAGCCTATACATAGATGAAAAATACAAGGGAAAAAGGGAGAATTCATTGATCATAGTAGAAAATCACTCAATTAAAGGAGGAATTCTTAATTCAAGAAGGGTTGTACAAGAAGGTCTTCAAAGGAATAAAAAGGAGGCTTGTCTATGAGTGCTTTTTTTTTACTTTGTTTTCTTTTTTTTTTTACAATGATGTATTAATTGTTTTATTGTAATTTGACATTGTTTTAGATATTCATGATTTTTAGAGTTTTTTGATCTTTTGATTAATTGATTGTTATTCTTGGTATTGATTACTTGTGCTTATTACAAGATTGATTTGTTGGGTCTTTCCATTAACTTGCTTGGACAAAGGGGTTAAGAATAGAGACAAAGTAACTCAAGGTTAATTGATGTCTGCCAAGATATGGATTCATTTGTTAATTTCATGCATAATTTACCAGGAATGGGAATTAAATCAAGAACTACGGTTAATGCATCTCTTGGGTAAGACTGGTTGAGACAGGATATGTGATACTAAGTTACCTAGAAGATAGGGATTCATGGATTGGACAAAGAAGTAAATCTATATTTTCCTTCATGATGCCGAGAGAATAATTAGTCATGATAAAGATTGGGTACTTTAAGATCATGATTGTCTAAACAATGGTTTAAGTTACATAATTCTATATCATTGACATGTATATATTTTTACATTATTTTAATTTTCTTTTTATTTGTTTTTCACTTTATCTAGTTGGTTAAGAAATAAAAGAAATGTGATTAATGTCTACTTGTTCCTGGAGGATTGACACTCGTTTGAACCCTATGCCCAGTTAGTGATAAGTACGCTTGCTCATATGTGTTATTTGGGTTGAATGTTTTAATTTAAGATTGATTGGGAATGTGCTTAGTTTTTGTATGATTTTTATACCTAAGTCTGGACACATCAATAGCGAAAGTATGAAACCTTTTTCTTCAAACCCTGAAATTTTTTAGAGTAAATACCCGCTTCGGTCATAGAATACCGGGTTATTTAATAAAACAATAAGACTTTGCTCTCCAAAGAGCAACTCTTCTCAAAATCTCACTTAAAAGGTGCTGAGTTGGAATCCCATTCTAACTAAGAATTCTTGTGGTTTCGGAGGATCCAGCTACAGGAGAACCAGGAACAGAGAGCTTTCCCCCTTTTTTCGCCCGACTCTTTGGTCGGTTTTAAGAACACTGGTTTTAAGAATGAGTGATTGCCCTTCTCCAACCCTTACTACACAACCTGAGAGTAGACAGCTAATGCGTTTCACTTATTGAACAGGGTTATATGGTCGGTCCGTGACCCCTACATGCCGAAGGCATACTTGGGGTGATCTCGTAGTTCTTTCAGGATGGAGATGATCGGGTCGGTCCATGGATTTTCCTTCCTTTTCTTTTGTTGCATTTCGCTCAAAAGGTTGAAGGGAGATAGTGCATCAAGCTGTTCGCAAGGGCCAACTTTATCCTCTACCCCAAGGATCTCAGATGAGGGAACCCTGGGAGAGCCGCCGACTCCAACTATCATCCATGTATGATCCATACTAGATCAGACCAACTACCCATCCTACCTCAAGGTCTAAAGTGGGAAACAAAGCACGCAGTGGAAGTAAAAAAATTGGAACAAGTGAAGAATAGAAGAATCCCAAATGGAGCCGGTGCTGGTTCTGGCAGCCTCAGCCAGCACCAGTCCCGCTCTGGACGGATTTCGAGATTAAAAACCTAACATTTTCTCTTATTCTCAAAGATGGCTAGACCGGAAAGTGTGGGACTGCGGTAGGTGCACTAGTGAAAACCTCTGGTGCGATTCCTATAAGCCTCCTACTCTGTCTTTGCATGTATATGAACGCCAACCTCTCAATCTTCCAGTATATGACCCACCTAATCTCGTTTGGTGAACAACTCACAGGGCTAAGGAATATTTTTGAGAGAGAGAAAGGGGATGTACGTTTTTCTTGCTCAGAGAAGAAGTAATGAAAAACAACGTTCTTTCTAGATACAGAGAAGAGGCAGTCCAAAACCAACGTACTTCTCTATTCTCCTGTTTAACCTAAATAAAACCCTAGGTTAAATTGGATTGGCCCATTAGACTCTTATTTTAGCCTTTTAGACTTAAATTAATTATTCTAATTAGAACCAAATAAATGGCCCAATGAATAATTAATTTTTCAGCCCAAATAAACTAGTCCAATTAAAAAGCCTATATTAGTTTAGTCCTAGGTCAATCTTTAATTATTCAAATTGGGCCAAAGCCCTGAACAATCAATTAATTCACCAAACTAATTTAATTAATTCTTTCTCTCCATGGACCTTTATTTTATTCTAACCCAATAATTAAATCAGAATATTTAAGTAAAATAAATTCTATTTAATTTAATTTAAGACAAATTCCTTAGCCTGTATTTAATTAAGACTCAAGGCCTATACTGGGGACCAAAAGACACACCGCCTTGGCTACTAAATGACCAAAATACCCTTACCATATAAATAGCTGTATTTCTCATTTTAAATATTTACTAATATAACCATAAGAAAATATTGACCCCAAGGACAATGCTGCGTTAGCACAGTCTCCGACCTACAGGTGTAATGACTAAAATATCCCTTTATACATCGTCGTACATTTAGAAAAGAATAAATGTACTAACACCTCTCTAAATGATATCTACCATCCTTAGGCTTCTAATCCAATTATCCACGACTTCCTGGATTATTTTCGTTTTCCAAGGGAGCTACCATAAAGCAAACATCCAAGTCATGTTTCCCAGGGCCTTAGATATTTAGATCATTCAGACAACCACAAGGGGCGATATAGTATAGAAACTATCTTATATAAGTCTATCTTAACTAACTAGTCACACATACCCAACATGCGAGTATATTGGTCCTACGATAAAACCTCAACTATACCATATCAAAATATATGCTTCCAGCTTCGTCAGACCACCAACTTATACTCAAGTCGTAGAGTACTAGTCTACGTTATAGCAATAGTAGTCGAGGTTTCTACTATATAGTACTTTAAGAAACCACTACTACAGGTCATGTTCAACGTATTCAAAATACGTTTATGTTATGAAGTGAGTGGACTACTCACTGGCTAAAGGTAAGCCATTTTCCATTTGGAATTCACAACATAATAACCTAGACATGATGAGATTCCCATTCTCATCAATCGATTACGAACAAACGTTTATGTGTTAAGTAACCCGTGATCCATACCTTACTGTGAAAGACCACCATTCACATGGATTACATATTTAAACATAATGGGTCTTTTCCAAACGAAATTGTGCACAAATAAAAATATAAATTCACAAATAATTTCTGAAAATAAATTCTTTTATTAAAACATTCGATATTTACATCAGAAACTTAATCTAAGAGGGCATATTTCTCAACAATCCCCCACTTGCACTCTAAAACTAAGTCCGTAGGTGCCACCCCTATGGTGTCTAATTGTCTCTTGAAGACTCTCTCAGCCAAAGGTTTGGTGAATGAATCTGCTAGATTGTTCTCTGAGACAATCTGTTCCACCACGATTTCCCGTCTCTAGATGAAATCCCAGATCAGGTGGTACTTCCTCTCAATGTGCTTCCCCTTCTTGTGGTTCCTGGGTTCTTTAGATTGCGATACTGCTCCAGTATTGTTATAATATATCATAATCGATCTGTCCATGTATGGCACGACTCCAAGTTCTGAAAGGAACTTCCGGAGCCAGACTACTTCCTTGGATGCCTCTGAAGCTGCCACATATTCAGCTTCTATTGTTGAGTCAGCAATGCAAGATTGCTTGATACTCCTCCATGAAACGGCTCCTCCAGACAAGGTGAAGATATATCCACTAGGGGATTTTCTCTCATCTTTATTTGCTTGGAAGTCTGAGTCTGTGTATCCTGTAGGAACTAAGTCATTAGCCTTGTAAACCAGCATATAATCTCTCGTTCCCTTGAGGTATTTGAGAATATGCTTTACAGCTTACCAATGAACATCTCCAAGGTTTGACTGATATCTACTAACCAAGCTTACGGCGAAGCAGATATCTGGCCTAGTATACAGCATGGCATACATGAGACTTCCCATAGCCAAAGCGTAGAGAATCCTACTCATTCTGTCTATTTCTTCTTGAGATTTAGGACAGTCCCTTGAAGAAAAAGACAACCCATGTCTACAAGGAATTAGTGCTCCCTTGCATGAGTCCATGCTGTATTTGGCCAGTATCTTGTCAATGTATGCCGCTTGGGATAATCCTAACATTCTCTATTTTCTATTTCTAAGAAGCCTAATCCAGAGAGATTAGCTGGCTTCTCCCAAGTCCTTCCTACTGAATTGACTAGACAGCCAAACCTTTGTAGATGACAATGACCCTAGATCATTTCTAATGAGTAGAATATCATCCACATACAAGATAAGAAAAATCACATTAATGCCTTCAAGTTTCCTGTACACGCATAGTTCATCCTCGTTTTGAGTAAAACCATAAAATTTTACAATTTCGTCAAAACAAATGTTCCATACTCTCGATACTTGCTTCAGTCCATAAATGGACTTCTTAAACTTGCAAACCATATGTTCTTGGCCGTCAGCAATAAAGCCTTCCGGTTGAGACATATAGATGTCTTCGCTAAGATGGCCATTTAAAAATACCATCTTGACATCCATTTGCCATATCTCGTAGTTATAATGATATGCGATAGTAAGGAGGATACGGATAGACTTAAGCATGGCTACCGGGAAAAAGGTCTCCTCATAATCGATTCCCTCTTTCTAAGTATACCCTTTCGTCACAAACCTAGCCTTGAAGGTTTCCACCTTCCTATCCACTCTCCTCTTCCTCTTGTATACCTACTTACACCTAATGGGTTTTATCCCTTCAGGTAAAGCTACAAGATCCCAAACCTGATTGAAGTACATAGACTCAATCTTGACTTTCATTGCTTCATGCCATAGATTTGCATTGGCATCAGCAATAGCTTCCTCATATCTAGTGGGGTCTTGTTCCTGATGGTCGAAGAATAGCTCGAAAGCTTCTCCAATCCACCTCTTTGGAACCCTAGCCACTCTTCCACTATGACGATGCTCCATTTGTACAGGTTATTGAGGTTGTGCCTCTTCTTGTTCCACAATCTGGTCAGAATAAGTTAATTCCGAAGATAACTTCTCCTTAAGTTCCAACCTAGTTGAACCTTTCGTGGAAGTACTTTGATCATCCTCTAAGTATCTAGCATTAGTACTTACTAATACTTTCTACTCCTTAGGATGATAAAAGTAATCACCTTTTGTCCCTTTTGGATACCCAACAAAATAGCATAATTCTGATCTTGGTTCTAACTTGTCTCCTTTGACCAGTACATAAGTTGGACAACTCTATATCTTGAGATGATTTAGACTTAGCTTACACCCAGTTCACATCTCATAGGGAGTCCTAGGTATTGACTTGGAAGGTACTAAGTTCAGAATGTATGCCGCTATTTTCAGGGCATATCCCCAAAAAGACATTGAAAGAGTAGAATGAGACATCATGCTTCAGACTATTTCCATCAATGTCATATTCCTTCTCTTAGCTACTCCGTTCTGCTGGGGTGTCCCCAGTGCAGAGAGTCGGGATACTATCCTATTATGTACCATGTAGTCCTTAAATTCACCAAGGAGGTACTCTCCACCACGATTCGATTGTAAGATCTTGATCAATTTACTTGTCCGACGCTTCACTTCAGCCTTAAACTCTTTGAACTTGTCAAAAAAGTCAGACTTATGTCTCATCAGATAAATAAATTTAAACCTTGTACAATTATCTGTTAAATTGATGAAGTACTCAAAACCCCCTCTAGCTGGTGTAGACAAGGGACCACACACATCCGTATGAACAAGACTCAATACCTCCTTGGCTCTATCCACCTTAGGGGTAAATGACCTTTTGGTCATCTTTCCCATTAGGCAGGATTCACACTGAGACCAATTTTTCAATCACAATGAGCCCAAAGGCCCATCATGGATTAACCTCTGAATCTTGGTTGAGTTGATATGACCCAACCTTAGATGCCAAAGATACGAGTAATCGACATTGGTCTTTCTCTTCCTTGTTAAAGGTTCAGATTGAGCATTATTTAATTGATTGTTATTAGGGTTCAAGAAGAATAGATTCCTATACATGTGCCCAGTACATAAAATTTCTCCATCTTTACTAATAGTAAAGATACATAATATCTTTGATTTATTAGTTTTGCAACTAAAATCAAATTTTGTCGAAATCCAGGTACATATAAAATATCTTTAAAACTACAATTCTATTATAATAGAAAATAAGATCTAGCTCTCCCACAGCAAAGGCCCAGACTTGTGCTCCATTTTCCACACATAGCCCATGTTCGTCCTTCTTGAGTCTTCTAATCTTTCTAAACCCCAGACTTGTGCTCCATTTCCCAGTGCCCATGTTCGCCCTCCGAGGTAAAAAAACCTAACATTTTCTTCTTTTTCTCAAAGATGGCTGGACTGGAATGTGTGGGACTGGGGTAGGTACACAGGTGGAAACCTCTGGTGTGATTCCTGTAAGGCTCTTACTCCGTCTTTGCATGTATATGAATGCCAATCTCTTGATCTTCCAATATATGGCCCGCCTAATCCTATTTGGTGAACAACTCACAGGACTAAGGAATATTTTCGAGAGAGAGAAAGGGACTGTACGTTTTTCTTGCTTAGAGAAGAAGTAGTGAAATACAATGTTCTTTCTATACATAGAGAAGAGGCAGTCCAAAACCAACGTACTTCTCTATTCTCCTGTTTAACCTAAATAAAACCCTAGGTTAAGTTGGATTGGCCCATTGGACTCTTAGTTTAGCCTTTTGGACTTAAATTAATTATTCTAATTAGAATCAAATAAATGACCCAATAAATAATTAATTTTTTAGCTCAGATAAACTAGTCCAATTAACAAGCTTGCATTAGTTTAATCCCAGGTCAATCCTTAATTTTTCAAACTGAGCCAAAGCCCTGAACATTTAATTAACTCACTAAACTAATTTAATTAATTCTCTCTCTCCATGGACCTTTATTTTATTCTAACCCAATAATTAAATCAGACTATTTAAATAAAATAAATTCTATTTAATTTAATTTAAGACAAATTCCTTAGCCTGCATTTAATTAATACTCACGGTTTATACTAGGGACCAAAAGACATTTCTCTTGGCTACAAAAATGACCAAAATACCCTTGTCATATAAATAGTTGTATTTTACATTTTAAGTATTTCCTATATAACCATAAGGAAATATTGACCCCAAGGACAATGCTGCGTTAGCAAGGTCTCCGACCTACAAGTGTAATGACTAAAATACCTCTCTATACATCGACGTACATTTAGAGAGGAAGAAATGTACTAACACCTCTCTAAATGATATCTACCATCCTTAGGTCTCTAGTATAATGATCCACGATTTCCTGGATTGTTTCTGCTTTTCAAGGGAGCTACTCTAAAGCAAACATCTAAGTCATGTTTCCCAAGGCCCTGGATATTAGATCATTCAGATAACCACAAGGGACGATATAGTATAGAAACTATCTTGTACAAGTTTGTCTTAACTAACTAGTTACACATACCCAACATACAAGTATATTGACCCTATGATAAAACCTCAACTATAGCATATCAAAGTATATGCTTCCAGCTTCGTCAGACCACTAACTCATACTCAAGTCGTAGAGTACTAGTCTACGCTGTAGCGGTAGTAGTCTAGGTTTCTACTATATAGTACTTTTAGAAACCACTACTACAAGTCATGTTCTACGTATTCGAAATACGTTTATGTCATGAAGTGAGTGGACTACTCACTGGCTAAAGGTAAGTCATTCTCAATTTAGAATTCACAACATAATAACCTAAACATGATGAGATTTCCATTCTCATCAATCGGTTAAGAACAAAAGTTTATATGCTAAGTAACCCGTGATTCATACCTTACTATGAAATATCTCCATTCACATGGACCACTTACTTAAACACAATGGGTCTTTTTCAAATGTAATTGTGTAAAAATAAAATTTTAAATTCGCAAACAATTTCTGAAAATAAATTCTTTTATTAAAATATTCGATATTTACATTAGAAACCTAGTCTAAGAGGGCATATTTCCCAGCAATCCAAGCTTTCATGATATTGTTCCTTGGTAACGGTGCTAAAAACTTAATGCGTAAATTTTGAGTGTATAAAAATAATTAAATTTAAATTCATCACTTAGCTAAGTTTGAATTAAAGTATTAATCCTACAATATACACATGAGCAAGCATAGTATAAGGAATTAACGAGTATTGATCCTCAAAGGAACAAGTACACATCAATCACTTTCATTCATTGTTTAATCAACCAAATAAAGTGATAAAATAATAAAAAAATAAGTAATATATATATATTTATTTATTTATTTATTTATATGTATAACTCAAGGATGCAATTTCATGTAACTAGACAACTATCTTGAAAATATAATATTTAATTACTTAGGATTCATTACAATCAATTGTTGTCTTGGCACCATGAATGAACTTAAGTAAAATTCAATCACTTCCCAAGTCATGAATTCATTTATGTAGATTCCATTTCTTTTCCAATCCATGGAATCACTATCCGTTGATTAAATTAGCAGATTTTCCAATCGCACTAAGATAGCCAAAAGATGCATTAAATTCTTCTTTCAATAATTACCCATATACTCTATGTGGTAATAAATATAAAATTAGTTAATAACCCTATACTCTAGCTAAAATCAACTAATCTTTGATTACTTTAGCTCTTTAATTTTAACTTCGTTTTTCAAGTCCATTAAAATCCAACAAATAGGAAATCAATGCAATGAACTCCTAACATCACTTCCTAAGTCAATTAGGAAAAAACGCATCAATGACCAATGATAACAAGTAATCAAATACCAAGGATAGCAATAGATTGATAAAAAATCCTAGTTAATTTAAAATCATAATCTCTAAAATAATATCCAATTACAATCAAAATATTAAGCACATCATTATTCTAGCAAAGCAAACAATGGATAAAGGATAGAACTCATAGATAAGCCCTCATTCTTCTATTGAAAACCTTATTTGAACAATGCCCTTGAATGATGAATATCTTCCTTTTTTAAGTGATTGGCAATTTTGATCCTTGGATTCACACATTTGTCTTATGTTTTTTTTGGTTAAATTGGCTTCCAAAAGGCTAAATTCATTTTCTAATAGTTTTGGATTGAGTAGAGATTGAAAAATACCAAAACTCTTGGAAAATTACCAAATTCATGCATAATAGGAAAAGCTCACCGACACTGGGTAGAGTAGAGCCAGCACCGGATCCGTTTACCACGATCGGCGCCAGTCAGCTGGATCATGCTCTATTTTCTCTTCAAAAAATCCCATGTTCTTCCAGAATGGGGCCAACGCTAGCTCTGTGGGTCATGGCCAGCTCTAGCCGTACTTTGATGGCGATGGTTTTGACGTGTTTTCGTCGTTTTCTATAATAAAAGTCCAAAACACCTTTCCAATGGTAAAATATCAAATATGAAAACATATGCCTAGTTGTTACAATAAATATATCATAAAATATCCTCAAATAACTAGAAAAATATAGATAAATTTTGCCCATATCATACTACATGTAGTCTCACAATTTCACGCATGTAGATTTGAGTCAACTTTTCCATTAAGTCTCTCACGTTCACCGATACAAAGTGCGTAGACTTAGTTAATCGGTCTACAACTACCCAAATTGTGTCTTTCTGCGTCTTAGCCATTGGCAAACCTGTAACAAAGTCCACTGTTACCTCTTCCCACTTCCATTCTGGAATGGGTAACGGTTGAAGTAGCCCCGCAGATTTCTTATGCTCTGCTTTGACCTTTTGGCAAGTCAAGCAAGTTGACACATATTTGATCGCATCCTTTTTCATCCCAGTCCACCAATATAACTTTTTCAAATCTTGGTACGTCTTCACCTTGCTCAGATGAATCATATATTTACTACGATGTGCCTTTTTCTAGAATTCTCTTTTTCGACTTCTGATCATATGGTGCATATAATCGATTGCGGAAGTAAAGCACTCCCTCATCATCAATATGAAAGCCCATACCTCCTCGTTTAACCTTCTTATCCTTAAAGGTCTGAAATTCTCCATTGTCTTTTTGAGCTTTAATGATCTCTTGCTTCAACTCTAGTACCATCGTCAAATTGCTTATAAAGATCCTCTCCCCTAGAATTTTCGTCTCCCGTTCCAATAACTTATGTACTACTTCAATTTCTCATGTTCTCATGCTAGCTACCTTTACCTTCCTGCTCAGCACGTCCGTCACTACATTTGCCTTTCTCAAATGGTAATTAATAGGGCACCTATACTCCTCTAGAAACTCCATCCACCTATGCTGCCGGAGATATTAATGTTGTGCCCTAAAGGCAATCACTTATACATTGTATATGACACATTTTATTTTAATAAAATACATTATTTATCTTATAGTTTCTTTTGTTTACTTTTAAGTAATATAACTGTTCGATAAAGTCCCTAGTACAACACTGTGTTAAGGAAATCATGATAAAGATCATGATATGAGATTTCTACTATACTGTATAGTGTTAGTACTTAAATAATCCCTAGTCATAGTATTAATGAGACAGGACATCATTAAAGACTAGCATGTGTTAGGATTCCTAATTTGATCAAGCGATGGTTCTCATATCCGTGAGTATTGAGATACTCAAAGTTAACACATGGATGGTTGTTAATGGAACAAGTTCATTGGATGACCTAACTTTGAGATAATCACATAGATAACTATTTAGTGCCAGTGATATAATCTCAATATAGCAAACATGCAAGTATCCTTACACTTGAGATCTCCAAGGTACTTTGTTTGCTGAGCTTTGTACTTTGATTCCAATCTCCGGAGCTCAATTGAGGGCCGCCTATGGGATGGATATTGGGTACATTGTAAGGTAAACGAAAGTAGTTGAGAAAGTCAATAAAGGATTCACCACTCCTAATAGTAGGGGCGAATATCTCACGGCCACTTGTAGGAATTACTATTTGGAAAGTCCTTGGCCAAGGTGATTGTGTATTGGAAATAATTCTAATTGATACACATCTAGAGTAGTGGGTTCTTGGTACAAGTACTATTATATTCGGGCCAGAATTAATTCTGGAGGGAGTTGGCACTAGTTCCGTACTCTAAACCGAATGAGATATTGTATGGTGAAAGGAGTTAATTGCACTGAAGTTTGTTATTGAAGGATTCATGTCAAGCCACTTGACTTCCTGGACTTTTAGGTGGTTATGATGTGTTGCTAGATACCTCTCATGATCTGGGAATATGAATTTATTAATTGATGAATTAAAAAATCAATTCTGATTAGAATTAATATGATTAATTCTAATTAATTATGGATTACTAATCTAAAAAACGTTTGGATTAATTCATGTTCTCTACCAATTGACTGGGAAACCTAATAGGTCGCACACAATAGAGGATTATATACTCAAGATGTTATTTGATAACATAGTGGGGTTGATTGAGAGAAAGAGAAGTTGTTGAGGACAAATTATAATTAGTTATAATTTGTGGTCCAAGTTGTAATTATGAGAATTTGATATTTTTAATTACAATTAGGGAATTCTAATAGGATTAGGATTCTCAGTTTTGGGAGGGGAATTTTGTGTAATATATGGTAGATGTAACACACGAAAACCCTAGCTGAAGAACACACGAAACAACAGCTTCTTCTTCCCTCTCATTTTCTTGTTTTTCTTAAAAACAAAATCAGCCCTCGCCGCCATTTTTTCCTGCTAGCACAGGAAATTTTGGTGTCTGAGTATTCCTCAGTGTAGATTACTATTAAAGATAATCACACACTGTGATTATAGTGGTTAGACGTCCAACTCTCGTGGAGTTTGCATAAGAGGATTGCTGAATCGTGCCTCGACTTGAAGAAGATCAATTTTGTTTTTCGGACGATCACCCAAAGGTAAAAAGCTGTTATCTTTATTATCTTTATACCTTGTTTTCCACACATAGACGGGTCCTGGGAGGGTATCTCATTTTATTTTCTGCTACGCCATATACGATACGAGCGTGAGATACCCAACAGGAGATTCAAATCCTTCTGCGTAAATATGTACTCGAGACTTTTGTGATCGGTGAACACTTCATACTCTACCTCATAGAGATAATGTCTCCATTTCTTCAGGGCAAACACAATACCTGCAAGCTCCTAATCGTGAGTCAGATAGTTAACCTCATGTGGTTTTAGCTTTCTTGAAGCATAAGCTATGACATTCCTCTTTTGCATCAGAATTACTCCTAAACCCTCATTCGATGCATCGATATAAAGCGTATAAGGTTTATTTCCATTAAGTAGGCTCAACACAAGGACCGTCATAAGTCTCCTCTTAAATTCTTGGAAACTCCTCACGCATTTATCACTCCAAACAAATGGTACATCCTTCCTCAGAAGTCAAGTTATGGGAGAGGCCAAAGTAGAGAAATTCTTGATGAACCAGTGGTAATACCTAGCTAACCCAAGAAAACTATGAATCTCAGTGATATTTTCCAGTTGCTTCTAGTTCGCTACAGCTTCTACCTTTGCAGGATCCACCTTGATACCATCCTTAGATACTACATGTCCAAGAAATGATACTACGTCTATCCAAAACTTTCATTTGCTAAACTTAGCATATAGCTTATGTTCCCTTAGCTTCTCCAAAACCAACTTCAAGTACTCAGCATGCTCCTCCAGGCTTTTAGAATAGATGAGGATATCGTCAATGAATACCACTACAAACTCATCTAGATACGATTGGAAAATCCTGTACATTATATCTATAAACATAGCAGGTGCATTGGTTACCCCAAATGGCATCACTACAAACTCATAGTGGCCATATTGAGTATTGAAGGCTATCTTTGGAATATTTTCCTCCTTTATCTGAACTTGATAATAATCCTGCCGAAAATCTAACTTGGAGTAGCAACTGGATCTTTGCAATTGGTTGAATAATTCATCTATCAAAGATAATGGATACTTGTTCTTGATCATTAGATTATTCAGGCCTCTATAATCGATGCAGATCTCAAAGTTTCATCCTTCTTTTTCACGAACAATACCGGTGCTCCCTAGGTGACATACTCGGTCTAATGTATCCCTGATTCACTAGTCCCTCTAATTGCTCTTTCAACTCCTTCAGCTCAGCAAGAGCCATCTGATCTGGTGTTCTTGATACTGGTTTAGCTTAAGGTATTAAATCCATGGTAAACGCAACTTCCTGAGAAGGTGGAAAGGAAGTGAGTTCAACAAGAAAAACATGTTGGAACTCATTTACTACAACCGTACTCTCAAAAGTGCATTGATCATTAGGCTTATTTATTAGGTAAGCTCAATACCATGCACATCCTTTCTCTAACATCTTCCAAGCTTTTGTCCCCACTATAAAAAATTTCAACTCCTTCACCCATTTCCCATTAAATTCTATTATGTCATATCCAGGTCTAACGAACTGAACAGTTTTAATCTCACAGTATACCTTTGCTCTATGCTTAGCCGGCCAATCCATACCCACAATTAGATCGTAACTCTCAATAGGTAAAACTATGAAATCTACCTTAAGAATTTTCTTCCCTACTTTTACCTCACATTCCTGTACCAGTTTTCTCGCTTCCACTGTCTTTCCTAATGGGTACTCACCAATAGGGTATAGGGCAATTCTTTCCTACCCAATCCCAAATGCTGTGCACAACTTTCATCTACATATGATTGTGTAGATCCAGGATCAATTAACACATTTACATCATAGTCTTGAATAGAAAATGAAAAACCTTAGGGGCGAATAAGGTTTTTGGCAAATTTAAAATATTCTTTGAAAAATCTGTTTTGAGAAACTCCTTAGAATTTTAGATCGAAGAGACTTGCTACAATGAGAGGCTTTTGAAATGACTTAAAGATTAACCACACTTTGAATAAAACAGGCTAGACAATGTAATTAATACTAGAGTGATAATGAGTTGGTGAGAACCATAAAGATTTCTTTTGAGAGATTAAAAGGAATTTTGTGCAAGAAAGATTGCAGCTGATCAAAATTAAATATAGAGAAAGATAACACAGGATTTATAGTGATTCGATCTATCAATATCTACATCCACTACTTTAAGCTCACACTTAAGGATTTTTAACTAAATTTCATTCACCTAACTCAATGGTACCAATCTACACCAAATACATGAGAGGATCACCACACTTGGTTTTACCAAAATCTCTCAATCAATCAACAAATCAAGGTTCATCCTAAATGAGTTTTACACCACAACCTTGATACACAAAGATGATTGTAGTAATGAAGCAAAAATGGCTCACTCTTTTGAGCAGATATGCAAAGCAAATGAGCTCAAACAACATTTAACCTTTTTACACCACTTTGAGGCACTAAGAAAAGAAGATTTTTGTATTCTATAAAAAAAGAGTGTTTCTTAGAAGGATAGGACAAAAATCTACTTTCAAATCGAGTTTTGAAACCATGAGAACTTTGAAGGCCGAAGAGGGGAAAGGTTCTATGTGAACGGCACTTGCACATGAGTTAGTCGATCCTAAGGGTCGGGGGAAGCCCGATAGATAGCGCGTTCCGCGCGTACTCCGAAAGGGAATCAGGTTAAAATTCCTGAATCGGGATATGGCGGCTGACGGTAACGGTATCTGATCGTCTTCAAGCCCCCAACGTTCGTTCTTGATTAATGAAAACATCATTGGCAAATGCTTTCGCAGTTGTTCATCTTTCATAAATCCTTTTATAATAGCAAAAAGTGGTGTTCCAACGGCTAGTTTTTTGCTGGTAGATTTGCTAGAGTTTTGGACTCAAGGATTGGACGATGGTGCATCCAAAAGGTAAGTCCAAAATGGCGCTTTTTTAGGCAAAATCAATTTGATACTATTCACAGGATTTTGGACGAAGCTTTTAGATGCAGAGTCATCCAAACTACTCAATCTAAAATTCTGAAAACTTAAAAACTTTGAAATCTTTATGTTTGAGTGATTCAAGGTAGAAATAAACTGAATCATGAGGTAAGGAAGACATAGGAATTTACATAGATAATTCCATAACAAGATTCCTAGTCTAAGATTCTTCCACAACGAATTCTTGGTATGAAATCTTTTAAGCTTGGTCTTCTACTTGATCACCCATTCTCGGATTATATTGCTCAAGAGTTGCTTAGCAATCTTATTTGCATGCCTTGGAAGAATTGAGGTCAGACATGTCCTATAACATATAAATCACATGAGTTAGTCCTCATTAATATTTGTCATAAGTAAAAACATAGAAGAATGCCCTCAGGGTTAACAATCTCTCCCCTTTTTGAGTGATGACAAACTTAATGGGATTATGATATAAAGAATAATAATATGTACAGTACAGACATGTTAGACCGAGAGAAATTAGAATATTTTTCATGGAATGTAATTTCTCATTATAGGACTCAAAGTGTGCTTATGAGATTAAGATAAAAAAATTAAAGCATATACTTACAAACTTGGCTCGATGAACCCATGGCCCAACCTATCTCATTTTCCTCCTTCCGACTATTCCTTAAAAGAATATCCGCAATAAAAAAATGTATGAATATATACATAAGGAGGTATAAAAAATAAATCATAAGATGAAATGCTCACCCTTAAATATGTGCATATATGAACATATGTAAGATATGAGATTAAGAAGTCCGATTTGAGAGAAAACTGGATGCAAACTTTGGACTTTAAAAAAGTGCATCCAAAACTAGATGGAGTGAAACCACATAACTTTTTGGACGTTAGGTTTTGGATGTCTAAAACATGTGTCCAGAGTAGGGTAAACTTAGACAAAAACTGTCTCTCTTTTTAAAAACTCTTTTTTGGACTGGACTTTTGGATCAAGAAAATATGTGTCCAAAACTCCTCCTATATAAGTGCAAGAAACAACGAGTTTTTAGGAATTTTGATTTAGCCTAGTTTTCTCAAGAAATTTTAGACTTCAAGGAAAGTTTTGAGCAATGAAAGATATATGAATAACTATCCTTATCATTTGAGATTTTTAATACAAAGCATATCATAATATCTTTCAAAACAGATTGATCAACAGCCCCAATCTCAAATGATACCTTTATAAACAGTGCATATAACAAAATGCCATTAACAAAAAAAGGATATCAAACTAGTTTTCAATGAGTCACTTAAATATTCTTAGATGGTAGCAAACTATGATCATAATCAATTAGAGATCATAAATCATGTTTATCATAAACTAATATATAAACAGTACATGATCATAAATCATGATTTATATAGGGAAAAAAAATTAGCACATCATGCTGGTTTGATCAAACCCAAATCCCAACATGAATTCCATAGAGAGTTTTATAGGATCTTACGAAATATTCAAAGTCTGCATACATGAACATTGCAATCCAAAAACATAATAACTATTTCCAATCTATAGCACAATACCGCACAAACATCTAATTTGCAGTTAATCTAACATTAGTCCAATCAGTGCACAATCACAAAAATAATCAATAATAGCAGCAGTCAACAGTTCACAATCAATAATAGCAGCAGTTAACAGTAATACATAATTAACAGCATAGCACAACATAGTACAATTCAATGCACAATCACAATCGCCATTTTTCTCCCAGTGCACACACTTTGCACAATCACAATCCTAGCTACTATTTTTCTCCCAGTGCACACACTTAATACACAATCACAATCCCGGCTACCATTTTTCTCTCCCTTTTGTTATCAATTAAAACGTAGAATAAGGAGAGCAATGAATAAATTATTAAGTAGAGAAGATTATATATATTAAGCAATTATAAGCTAAGCAGAGACAGTAGCCAAAAAAAAAAAAAAAAAAGAAGGTAAAATTTTCAAATACTGGGGTAGAAATAAAAATTGTTCAATGAAAAGCAGTAAGGAGTTTCTGGTAGAGGGAGGTTTGAAATCAATCCACTGAATTAATCACTCATGAAATGCAAACAGTCTCAATTTTGGACCCAACACCCTTTCTGGAATAATGTCCAGTAAGCCTATTGGATTTTCGCTTGACTACAACATACTTTTGTCTCTTTCTAGATGAGATAGGGATTTCAGTAGGGGCAGGAGGTGCTAATTCTTCCTAATGTAGGGATGTCTCCCTTCCTTGCTTAGGGACTGTTATTTCCTCATCCTGCTACTCTTTCACAGCTGCTTCTTTGGCCTCAGGGATAGGTTGTTTTTTGCTTACCTTTTCTAGGGATGGTGTTAATGGAGCAGACATTTGTTCATCCTTTTTAACCTTTTCTTCCACTGCAATTAGCTTATTCCCAAGAGTTTGAATCTTTGAACTAAGACTATCCAATTTAACAGCCAGTGAATTTATTGCGTCCAGAATGCTTTCACTTAAGTCTTTATCTTAAGTCCCCTGTTTGCCTTTGCTAGAAGACTCAACTTGAGTTTCTATTTCAGCTTTCCTTTTAATCCCTACAGATTGAGCTGTTCCTTTTCTTTTCTCCTTAATTTTTAGCACCTTTGCTTTCTCTTCGTTCGAGAGATCTCTTGACAAAACCCATTCTTTCGAATGACTCCATGTTATACAAAGTTATTTTCATCTGCCTAAGTCCAAACTTGTCTAAATCTACATTAAAGTATTTGAATATTTTGGTCAACAAATTGCCATATGGAAGTGCCTTAAGTGAAGTTTTTCTTGACTGCATCATCAATTTGACTGCTAGAAATCCAAAACTGATCTGTCATCCCTCAGAAAGAACCAACATTAGTATTATTAGCATGATACTTACTGGGGTTTTATGCCCAAAGCTCGAGGCAACTATGGTTGACATATAGTGTAAGACTCTTCCAGGGCCATTTAGCCATTTCGTGTTTCTATCACCCGAGTTTTTGAAACTTTTTTCACTGGAAAATCTTTCCTTAAATCTGCCCAAATAAAAAATATCTGTCCCATCAAGGAATTTATTCATCTCAAAGAACTGGATACCCTTATCTTTCATACTAAAAATTAAGTTCAGCAGTCTATGATCAAATTCAACATTCATACATTCTACTTTGGTGCTATACTATTGCACCTTAAACCCTCCTCTAATCTCCTCAAGTCACCCATTTTCAAATTAGCATAGAACTCCCAAACCAACGGGATGTACAACTTCTCATCAATTGTCAGTAACGCTCCCCAACATAGATTCTCAAACATATTCAGAATATTAGAGAAATTTACGAAATCTCCATCATTAACCTGATATCCCAAAATCACAGTTCTATTCCTAGATAGCCAATCATTGAAATCAGTTTCACATTTTTTATCAAGGAAGTAGGGTACCTGTGTCTCAGAACTTTCTGGAGCAGTATGCTATGTAGATAAGTTTGATTGTGAGGCTTCCTCAGCGATTTTCTTTTCTTTGTGCTAGGTGGCCACAGATGTAGAAGCTTTTGTCTTATTTGCTGCTTTTCCCATCTTGGTTCTTTTTGTGGTTCCTTTGTCAGATTTTGCTATTTTCGTCATATCAAAAATGAGAAGAAAATGAAGGGTTTTTCTGTTCTATTTCAGAAAAGATGAAGTTGAGAGTGACAGAGAACAAGTAGGTTTTTTACTTTCAAGAGAGATAGTGAAAGCCTTTTCTTTTGAGATTTCCTAGGTTCTAGATAGGATAGGTACGGTCAGGAGCTTTACATCAGAGTCTTTTAAGAGGTGTTGAAAAAAGCACGAACTTTTTGAAAAAATTGAAAAGTCATTTCTGAGCTCACGTTTTCTTTTACTGATAATAGAAATTGTTTGGCTTTTCATAAATTAAGAGCTGCAGATCTTTTGGACTTATACTGAGTCCAAAATCATTTATTCAAAAAGTGGAATGAAAACAATTTAACTGAGGCAATTTTAGAGTTGTATTTTACAAATAGTGCATCCAAAAGCTTTGTCTAAAAGTTGTGTCTTCAGTGGTTCTACAAACATAGAAGCAAATCTTTGGCAAAAAGAATGTCAATTACATGATTTTTGTAATTTCTAAACCTCTTTTCAGATTATTAAACCTTTTCTTCAACTAGAGGTTTTGTGAAAATGTCAACAAGTTGTTTATCAGTTGAAATATATTCAACACATACATCTTCTTTGAGCACATGATCCCTGATAAAATGATGTTTATCTTCAATATGCTTGGTTCTAGAATGTTGAATAAGATTCTTAGTTAGATTGATTGCACTTGTACTATCACATAATATAGGCATGCAATCAAAATTGAGACCAAAATCAAGCAATGTATTTTTCATCCATAGAATTTGTGCGCAGCAACTTCTAGCTGCAATGTATTCAGCCTTAATTGTGGACATGGATACACATGCCTATTTTTTGCTATGCCATGACACTAAAGAGTGTCCTAGAAATTGGCAGTGCCCGCTAATGCTTTTTCGTTCTACTTTACAGCCTGCATAATTCACATCGGTATAGCCTATAAGATCAAATATGTTAGTACGAGGATACCATAAATCATAATTGTAACTAATAATAATCAATTTGACTCTTAGAAAAATTGACATAGCTTCTTGGGAAAATTAACAATTTCCTAAGCTAAGTGTGTTAACCACCACAAATTAATTTTCCTTCTAGGTAATGATCTAGAAGATAACTCCATTGAGGGGATGGTCGTTTTCTCTCATTTCCTATGGACATACCTCACACTATGACCTCCAACGAGGGGCTGGCTGATCACAGTACGTGCTCCGAGTTATTAATTGCATCTCTCCATTAGGTCTAGATCCTTGTGGTATCCCCATCCTTGAAAAAGAAACATTCTTTCAAAGGATTTATATCTTGAAAAAGATACATTCTTTCAAAGGATTTACATAAAAAAAAAAAAAAACACACACACACACACACACACAATTTTCTTTTAAATTGTTGTTTTCATAAAAAGTTGAAAATTTTCCTAAGAAAAGATGACTTCTTGATGTGTATGTGCTAAGGGTTGTGTTGCCTCATCTAGAGTACCCTAGAGATGTATTTTTCTTGAAGTAATAAAATCAATAAGTTGATTTCTTAAAGCCTAGAACAAATTACATACTTGATGGAATTTTTGTAAATTTGTTATAGTTGTTTGTTTTAATTCAAAATAAAATAGCAAAGTAATTTATTATTATAGGGCCTTTTGATATTATTTACTATACATGTTCAGAATGCTTTTTATGCTAGAAATCATGCAAGAAAATCTTGGAATAAATCCCAATAATTTTCAAAAAAAAACTAAAGGGGCACAGTACCCTGTTTTTGACAATCAGCTTGTTTGTAACTAAAATTCTGGGGTAATAAAGTCTGAATTTGAAAAAGGTCAAAATGGAGAAAATGTAGCTTTAGGGTGTAGAAGTTACTTTCAAAATTTAAGAATTCTATGACTTAGGATTAAAAGTTATGAATTTTTCTTTCAAACTAGTCTGTTTTGGGTAGAATACTCTAGTAGCGAAAAATAATTTTCTAAGTACAAATAAGGTCTGATTTTCATCCACTTATATTCTGTTCTATATGTATTTGGGTATGTCTCTATAAAATTTGAGGTTAATTCAAAGTGTTTTTATATGTATTATGTTATTAGGAAAAAGTATTACTCAAGCTACAAATTGCGTCTAATTTAGAAAATTTTTAAGGAAACTTCCTATTATCAATTTATATGTGTTCCTTATGTGTAAAATATTGCATGTGTTGGCATTAGGATGTAATAACGGATTTAATTTCAGCAATACTAATATTACCATTATTATTATTATTATTATTATTATTATTATTATTATTATTATTATTATTATTATTATTATTATTATTATTATTATTATTGGTGATGATATTGTTGGTAACGTTTTAATAATAATAATAGTATTCATAATAATAATAATAATAATAATAATAATAATAATAATAATAATAACAACAACAACAACACATAATAATAATAATAATAATAATAATAATAATAATAATATTATTATTATTATTATTATTATTATTATTATTATTATTATTATTATTATTATTATTATTATTATTATTATTATTATTATTATTATTATTACTACTACTACTACTCATCAAATTACCTATCCATTAATTGATATATTTCCTTAATTATTTATTTTTGTATAGTTACAAACAAACAGTATTTTAATTAGCTAATAAAGTAATTAATTTTTTTTATTTACTTAGTTCTTTAGCTACTTAATATTTTTACACATTAACTAGCTTATTTATTGGATTATTTATTTACTTTCACGAGCAACCTTTATTATAATTAATTAATTATTTATTTACATAACTATATAATTACTTAGTCGTTTGTCTGCTAACCTATATGTGAGCTTATTATTTATTTAGTAATTGTCTTAGTATACATTAAATTATTAGTACACAATATTTCATGTCTATCCGCTATGTTTGAAATGGAGTTAATAGTTAGTCTGTATTGTGTGATGACTCGATGTTAAAAGTTGATCTATTTTTGGATACTATGGCAATATAAGGGTTATAGGGAAGCTTGTGACATGGTCTTTATATTTTCTCTAGACGGGACTAGGATCCATTGATCAAGTCATCAGAAGAATCTACAATTTGTGAGACAAATGAATCTGGTAAGTTCTTGTATTAAAACTGTTTGCAAAACATGGCTATTGAAAGTTGTCAAATATTTTATGGTATCAATGGAAACATGGTATAACATGATAAAAGTTTAGCATGGCTAGTTTTCTTACTTTATTTCAACTTACACAGTATTTCTTAAATAAAAAGGATTTCAAAACATTTCACTTGACTTTCGCACCAAAGGATTTACTAAAGGAATACCAAGTATGACTAATACTTTTTTGTTGGTTGATACTTGATACTAATGTGTTTCCTTGTGATAAATCGTTGAGTACTCAATAAGAGTAGGCCACTAATATATACTAGCCTAAGAGAGGGTGAGTTAGTAGGCAACCACCTCCAGGAGATAAACTCGTTTCTGATTAGGCAACAATGTTGGTGAGTCAAGCCAGTCCGAGCTAACAAACTAGTTTCAAGTGGGACTACATTTATATTCTGGCATGGACAATCGAAATTAGTAGTGGTATGGAAGACGGAGGAGTATCCCTACCCGATGGGCCGATCACCCACCGTACTGTGATGTAGAAGTACTACTGTACAGTTAGCAGGGGTCATGATGCAGGGTTTCATGACTCGGAACTATCAGGCATGGCTTCATAGTCCACGTTAGCTTTGGGTGGTTGATTTCCTTGAAATAAAATTATTGATGATATTGAAAAATAAAAACGGCACTCTTATATTTGAAACTGTTGTTTATGATTGCAATTGCATTTTTTTTTTTTTGTATTTTAAAATTGCATGTCACAAAAACGTTTCTAATGTACACACACACAGAGAGGATTCACTGGAAAATTTATTTCTCACATTCTTTGTGTATGCTTTTAGGTCAAGAGTATTATTGACAAGGTTGGCTAGAGTTCGAGATCTTATACTTGACATTTTGATCATTTTGTTTCGAGATAATATTTTATTATCTTTTGTTTTAAGACACTGTATAAGTTTTATTTGGATTGTAAACCGTTTAAGTTTTAATTGAAGTATTTCTTTGGTTAACTCCTTTATTGCCTTGTTATAATGACCCCTTGTAATTTGGACGGAGTGACATCCCCGCCCTTTTTTGATACGTAGGTAGCAGGGTATTATAAGTGGTATCAAACCCTAGGTTTAGGCGGTTACTTTAATTTACTAGATTAAGACTTTTAAGTTGTATTATTTTTGTTAAGTTATGTGTATTTTCTGTGAATAAGATTGTTAGAATGTATAAAAATGCCTACATTGTCATGGCCCTGATGAAGCCATGTACTTATCACAACTCGGGTATTTGTTGATATATATGAATTGTGTAGTAGTAATAACTTAGAAATTAGAACTCGAAAGTTAAACATATAGCCCAGGATAATGATCTTGGAGAGCTAAATTTCAAGAAGTGTAAGACTATAGCTAAGAGCATAGTTAGAGGTATTTTTTTAATTAATGGAATAGATTCTAGCTTATGAAATTTAGAATTGTTAGTTAAGTTTAGGTTGAGTTGAGTCTAGGATTGAGTATTACCTTTAAAATCAAGGATTTAGAATTTAAGAATGATTATGGTTATTTATGTTTGAGCTTTTTTTATGGTGATTTGAACTTAAAAATCTTGCTATGTGTTGATAAATTGATATGGAAGTAAATGCCATCCCTATATATTGTAATGATTGTAACCTTGATAAGGTTATAAGAGAAAGACTATGTTGATAGGAACAGTTAGATATTTTAGTGAATGTGATAAGTATACTTATGTGAGATTCTTTGGGTATAAGAGGACTACATGTGATGAAGAGATATATGATCTTAATACTTATGCTAGTGTTCCAATTTTGATTATCTTAATTCCGATTTGACGGATAAGATCATATTGTGATGATGGGAGCTTAGAAATGGTGATTATTACTAGGATTTAGGATTTTTGACATCTGTGCTTTGGAGATTTTTTATTTTCTGTTATGTCTGCTAATTATATATGAATAGTGAGACATTGTCTAGAATGCCCTATGATTATGTGTGGCGTATATTATACGAAATATCTATGCAATATCTTTATATATCATTTATGTGACTGAGCATGCTATATGAATTTACTTGTTTTTGGTACATGGCATATTTGTACTTTAATTTTAGGCTAGAATAATTGGGTTGGCGAGGGGTATTTGGATATTACATGTAAGTAGAATTTAGCGAAGCGATAATTGTGGAAAGTAGATACTGCTTCCAATTGTACTATTATAGTGGACGCAACCACACCAATGAAGGAGGCAGACCTAGATAGGAAGACATTAGGAACGATTTTAAAGATGCGAAACTTCGATGCCAAAAGGTCGGTAGAGAAACAATGGAAGAATGGGGAAAAACACGTAAGGATTACTTCGACAAAAGCTACTCCAAATTCGGCAATTTGCCATCACTATAAGAGGAAGAAACACATGAAAATAGATTATTAGTTTAAGGAGTAAAACTAGGGATACTTCAAACATGGAGATTCTACACATCTAAAGGAGAGTTGCTCGAGACTACTTCGGCTTAAATAAGGAAACCTCACTCTACCATCACGTTCGACTAATTGAAAAAATGCAACTAGAGTTGTGAAGGTTTAAAATGGCAAAAATCATCAAAACAAAAGCATGCTAGGAAAACAAAAAATTTACCTCTGTGATTGAATGACTCTCTTCGCACTGGTGTAGATGTCTGTATAAGGATACTTTAGGCTATTGGATCACATCCTTGTAAACGTCTACTGCGTCTCATTCACGTGAAGTTTTTGATCTTCCGAAATGGTGCCTATAGCACAGCTGGTGAAAGCTTAAAAATTGGGTTTTGATAAGCCTTGAAGGCTTCTATGAATGGGTTTGTTCTCTATGAATGAAAATGAACAATGAAGAGCACTTTCTTTCCTTTGCTTCTGTGATTGAAAAATCAAAAGCCCAGACCCTTCAATGATTCAATTCCTTTCATATTAACACACCAAGAAAGTAGCCATCAATGTGAAAATAGAAAGCTCTATACTTTCTGTTATTCTTCATGTAAAACAACATGAGATCTATCCCGTGTTATTTTTTTATTTTAATTAATTAATTAATTTAATATTTTATTATTTTTTTAAATTTTATTTTACTCTTGGTCTTATTCATTGGGTCGGATAAAATTATTTATTCTTGGGCTTGAACAACCATAAATAATAAATCTCAATTATTTATTTTTTGGACTTTATTAAAAAGCCCAATAAATAATTAACAAGTCTAAATAGACCAATATAAAATTTCATACCTTTTATCTAGTTTATATCCAGATTAATTTTATAAATATTCAATCTGGGCCTGGGACCCTAAATAATTAATTAACCAATTAAACTAAATAAAATAAATACTCTCTCTCGGGCCTTTTATTTTATTTTAGTCTAATAATAAATTAAACTAATAAAATAAAAACCATAATTATCAAGACCAATTCCTTAACCTAAATCTTTTATGACTTAAGGACTATTCCAAAGACCAAAAGACATATCGTCTTGGCTACTAAAATGGCCAAAATACCCCTACTATATAAATAGCTATATTTTGCATTTTAAATATTTTCTAATATCACCATAAGAAAATATTGACCCCAAGGACAATGCTGCGTTAGCAAAGACTTCGACCTATAGGTGTAATGACTAAAATACCATCTATGCATTGCCGTGTAATTAGAGAGGGATAGTGTACTAATACCTCTCTAATAGATATCTATCATCCTTAGACTTCTAGTCCAATGATTCACGACTCTTGGAATATTTTCACTTTTCAAGGGAGTTACCCTAAAGTAAACATCCAAGTCATGTTCTCCAAGGCCCTAGATAATTAGATTATTTGAGCAGTCACAAAGGGTAATATAGCGTAGAAGCTATCTTATACAAGTCTGTCTTAACTAACTAGTCACATATACCTAACATACAAGTATATTGACTCTACGAAAGAACCTCAACTACAGTATATCAAACTATATGCTTCAGCTTCGTCAGACTACGAACTCATACTCAAGTTATAGAGTATTAGTCCACACTGTAATAGTAATAGTTTGGGTTTCTTTTAAATAGTACTTTTAAAATCACTATTACAAGTCCTATTCTACGTATTTGAAATACGTCCATGCCATGAAATGAGTGGACTACTTATTGGCTAAAGGTAAGCTATTCCCTATTTGGAATTCATAACACAATAATCTATACATGATGAGATTCCCATTCTCATTAATCGGTTAAGAATAAACATTTATGTATTAAGTAACCCGAGATCCATACCTTACTGTGAAAGACCACCATTCATATAGATCACTTACTTAAACACAATGGATCGTTTCCAAACGAAAATCGTGCACAAATAAAATATAAATTCACAAACAAATGTTGAGAATAAATTCTTTTATTAATAAATTTGAGAATTACATCAGATAAACTAGTCTAGAGGGCATATATTCTAATAATCTCCCACTTGCACTCTAAGACTAAGAAAATCCGTAGGTGCCCACCCCTATGGTGTCTAAGTATTTCTTAAAGACTCTTTCAACCAAAAGCTTGGTGAAGGCATCTCTAGGTTGTTCTCCGAGGCTATCTGTTCCACCACGATTTCCCATTTCTCAATAAAATCCCAGATCCGGTGGTACTTCTTCTAGATGTGCATCTCCTTCTTGTGGTTCTGGGTTCTTTGGATTGCGAGATTGCTTCAGAGTTGTCGCAATACACCACAATCGGTCTGTCCATGTGTGGAACAACTCCAAGTTTTGAAAAGAACTTCCGGAGCCAGATTACTTCCTTGGATGCTTCCGAAGCTGCCATATGCTCAGCTTTCATGATTGAGTCAGCAATACAAGATTGTTTGATACTCCTCCATGAAACAGCTCTTCCAGACAAGGTGAAGACATATCCACTAATGGACCTTATCTGCCTGGAAATCTGAGTCTGTGTATCTAGTAGGAACCAAGTCGTCAGCCCTGTAAACTAGCATATAATCTTTCGTACCATTGAGGTATTTAAGCATATGTTTTACAACTTACCAATGAACCTCCTCAGGATTTGACTGATATTTGCTAACTACGCTTACGACAAAGCAGATATCTAGCCTAATGCACAGCATGGCGTATATGAGATTTTCCACACCCGAAGCGTAGAGAATCCTACCCATCCTGTCTTTTTCCTCTTGAGACTTAGGATAGTCCTTAGAACAAAAAGACAACTCATGTCTGCAAGGGATTAGAGCACTCCCTTGCATACATCCATGCTAAACTTGGTCAGTATCTTATCAATGTATGTCATTTGAGATAATCTTAACATTCTCTACTTTCTATTTCTAAGAAGCTTAATCCCGAGAATATAACTGGCTTTTCCCAAGTCCTTCATACTAAATTAACTAGACAGCCAAACCTTAGTAGATGACAATGTCTCTACATCATTCACAATGAGTAGAATGTCATCTACATATAGGACAAGAAAAACCATATTTATGCCTTTCAATTTTCTGTACACGCGTGGTTCATCCTCGTTTTGAATGAATCCGTAAGACTTTACAGTCTCGTCAAAATGAATGATCTATATTCTAGATGCCTATTTAAGTCCATAAATGAAATTTTTAAGCTTGCAGACCATATGTTCTTAGCCTTTAGCAATAAAACTTTTCGGTTGGGACATATAGATGTCTTCGTTAAGATGGCCATTAAAAAAATGCTGTCTTGACATCCATTTGTCATATCTCATAGTCGTAATGACATGCAATGGCAAGAAAGATACGGATGGACTTAAGTATGGCTACCGGGGAAAAGGTTTCATCATAATCAATTCCTTCTTTTTGAGTATACCCTTTCATCACAAACCTAGCTTTGACAGTTTTCACCTTCCCATCCTCTTCCCTTTTCCTCTTGTATAGCCACTTACACCCAATGAGTTTTATCTCTTTAGGTGAAGCTACAAGATCCCAAACTTGATTGAAGTACATAGACTCAATCTCGGTTTTCATTACTTCATGTTACAAATCTGCATTGGCATCAGCAATAGCTTCTTCATATCTAGTGGGATCTTCTTCCTGATGGTCAAAGAACAACTCGAAAGCCTCTCTTGTCCATCTTTCTAGAACTCTAGATATCCTTCCACTACGACTAAACTCCATTTGTACAGGTTCTTGAGGCTGTGTCTCTTCTTGTTCCATAATCGGGTCTGAAGAAGTTGAATCCAAATATAACTTCTCCCAAGTTCCAACCTTGTTGAACCTTTGGTGGAAGTACTTTGATCATCCTCCAAGTATCTAGCATTAGTACTTACCAGTACTTTTTGCTCCTTGGGATGATAAAATTAACCTCCTTTTGTCTCTTTTAGATACCCAACAAAGTAGCATAATTCTAATCTTGATTTTAACTTATCTCCCTTGATTAGTACATAAGTTGGACAACTCCATATTCTTAGATGATTTAGACTTGGCTTACGTCCAGTCCACATCTCATAGAATGTCCTAGGTACTGACTTGGAAGGCACCAAGCTCAGAATGTATGCCACTATTTTCAAGGCATATTCCCAAAAAGAGACCGGAAGAATAGCATGAGACATTATGCTTCGGACCATTTTCATTAATGCCATATTCCTTCTCTCAGCTACTCCATTCTGCTGAGGTGTATTCGGTGTAGAGAACTGGGATATCTTTCCGTATTATACCATGTAATCCTTAAACTCACCGAGGAGGTATTCTCCACCATGATCCGATAGTAAGGTTTTGATCACTTTACCTGCCCGATGCTCCATTTCAGCTTTAAACTCTTTGTACTTGTCAAAAGAGTTAGACTTGTACCTCATCAGGTAGATATAATCAAACCTTGTACAATCATCCGTGAAAGTGATGAAGTACTCAATGCCCCTCTAGCTTGAGGAGACAAAGGACCACACACATCAGTATGAACATGACCCAATATCTCCTTGACTCTATCAGCCTTTTGGGTAAACGACCTACCTTTTGGTCATTTTTTCCATAAGGCAGGATTCATACTGATGCCAACTTTCTAATCTTAATGAGCCCAAGGGCCCATCATAGATTAACCTCTGAATTCTGGTTGAGTTAATATGGCTCAACCTTAGATGCCAAAGATATGAGTCATTGACATTGGTTTTTCTCTTCTTACTTAAAGATTCAGATTGAGCGTTATTCATTTGATTGTTTATAGGATTTAAAAAAAAGTAAATTTCTATACATGTGCCTTGTACATAAAACTTCTCCATTTTTACTGATAGTAATACTAGAATAGAAAGAAATAGAATATCTATGATTTATTAGTTTTGTAATTGAAATCAAATTCTATCTGAAATCGGATACATATAAAATAACCTTTAATACAACTATTTTATTACAATAAAAAAAATAAGATCCAACTCTCCCACTGCAAGGGCCCATACTGTGCTTCATTTCCTGCTCGTTGTCCACACTCGCCCTTCTGGAGTCTTCTTATCTTCCTAAACCCCTGCAAGGAGTTACAGATATGATCAGTGGCACCGGAATCAACAATCCAAGTGGAAGTTAATCCAATCATTGAAATGGACTCTAGCAAGAGAACAATACCTATAGGGTTTTTCTTGGACTGAAGTTCTGGACGCTCCTTTTTTCAGTGTCCCTTCTGCCCGCATTTGAAGTATTTACCTTTAGACCTATTGAAGGTACAGGAAAGCGGGAAAACACGGAGCATGCAGCGGAAGAGAACATAAAAAATTGGAAAAACAAGAATAGGGAATCCAGGGCAGGGCGGGCGCCGGCTCTAGCAGCCCTAGCCGGTGTCGGTTGCGCCCTGTCCCAATCCCAAGGTTTTAAAAATTTTACCTCTCCTTCTAGTTCTCAAAGGTGGCTGGACTGAAACGTGCGCAACTGGGGTAGAGATGCTAGTGGAAGCCTCTAGTGCGATTCCTGCAAACCTCCTACTCCGCCTTTGCATGTATGTGAACGCCTAACTCTCGGTCTTCCTGTATATGGTCTGCCTAACTACCGTTTGGTAAATAACTAACAGACTAGGAAATTTTTCTGGAGAGAGAGAGAGATAGAGACAGACACCTAGCTATTCCACAGAGAAGAAGCCATCTCTCTTATGTGTCTAATTTTCAACCACGTTGTTTCCAATCCCCTTATTTAACCTAAATAAAAAACCCTAGGTTAAACTGGATTGAGCCATTAGACTCTTGGTTTAACCTATTAGACTTAATTAATTATTCTAGTTAGAACCAACTCAATGGCCCAACAAATAATTAATTTTCCAGCCCAAATAAACCAATCCAATTAAATAAGCCTAAATCAGTTTAGTCCCAGGTTAATCCCTAATTATTCAAACTGAGCTAAAGCCTTGAATAATTAATTAACCCACTAAACTAATTTAATTAATTCTCTTTCCATGGACCTTTATTTTTTTTCTAACCCAATAATTAAATTAGGCTACTTAAATAAAATAAATTCTATTTAATTTAATTTAATTCCTTAGCCCGTATTTAATTAGGATGCACGGTCTATACTGGGGACCAAAAGACATACCTCTTCGGTTACTAAAATGACCAAAATACCCTTATCATATAAATAGCTATATTTTACATTTTAAATATTTTCTTATATCACCATAAGAAAATATTGACCCCAAGGACAGTCTTACATTAGCAAAGTCTCCGACCTACAGGTGTAATGACTAAAATACCCCTCTATACATCATCGTACATTTAAAGAGAAAGAAGTGTACTAACACCTCTCTAAATGACATCTACCATCCTTGGGCCTCTAGTCCAATGATCCACGACTTCCTGGATTGTTTCTGATTTCCAAGAGAGTTACCCTAAAGCAAACATCCAAATCATATTTTCCAAGACCCTGGATATATAGATCATTCAGACAACCACAAGGGGCAATATAGTATAGAAACTATCTTATACAAGTTTGTCTTAACTAACTAGTCACCCATACCCAACATGTATGTATGTTGGCCCTACGATAGAACCTCAACTATAGCATATCAAAGTATATGCTTTCAGCTTCGTTAGACAACCAACTCATACTCAAGTCGTAGAGTACTAGTCCACGCTGTAGCGGTAATAGTCTAGGTTTCTACCATATAGTACTTTTAGAAACTACTACTATAGGTCATGTTTTACGTATTCGAAATATGCTTATGTCATAAAGTGAGTGGATTACTCACTAGCTAAAAGTAAGCCATTCCACATTTAGAATTCACAACATAATAACCTAAACATGATGAGATTCCCATTCTTATCAATCGGTTAAGAACAAAAGTTTATGTGCTAAGTAACCCGTGATCTATACCTTACTGTGAAAGACATTCATTCACATGGACCAATTACTAAAACACAATGGGTCTTTTTCAAACGTAATTGTGCACAAATAAAATTATAAATTCACAAATAATTTCTGAAAATAAATTCTTTTATTAAAACATTCGATTTTTACATCAAAAACCTAGTATAAGAGGGCATACATCCTAATAATCTCCCACTTGCACTCTAAAACTAAGTAAGTCCATAGGTGCCTACTCCTATGGCGTCTAAGTGTCTTTTGAAGACTATCTCAGTCAAAGGCTTGGTGAATGGATCTGTTAGATTATTCTTGGAGGTAATCTGTTCCACCAATACTTCCCGACTCTAGATGAAATCCCGGATCAGGTGGTACTTCCTCTCGATGTGCTTTCCCTTCTTGTGGTTCCTAGGTTCTTTTGATTGTGATACTACTCCAATCTTGTCGCAATACATCACAATCGGCTTGTCCATGTATTGCAGGACTCCAAGTTCTGAAGGTACTTTCAGAGCCAGACTGCTTCCTTGGATGCTTCCGAAACTGCCACATACTCAGCTTCCATGGTTGAGTCAGCAATGCAAGATTGCTTGATACTCTTCCATGAAATAGCTCCTCCAGACAAGGTGAAGATATATCCACTAGTGGATTTTCTCTCATCCTTATCTGCCTGGAAATCTGAGTATGTGTATCTTGTAGGAACCAAGTCATCAACCCTGTAAACCAGCATATAATCTCTCGTCCCTTTGAGGTACTTGAGTATATATTTTACAACTTGTCAATGAACCTCTCCAGGGTTTGACTGATATCTGCTAACCAAACCTAAGGTAAAGCAGATATCTGGTCTAGTACACAGCATGGTGTACATGAGACTTCCCACAGCCGAAGCGTAAGGAATTCTACTCATTCTGTCATTTTCTTCTTGAGACTTAGGACAGTTCCTTGAAGAAAGTAACAACCCATGTCTGCAAGGGATTAGAGCTCCCTTGTATGAGTTCATGCTATACCTGGCCAACATCTTGTCAATGTATGTAGTTTAGGATAATCCTAACATTCTCTACTTCCTATTCTAAAAAGTCTAATCCCGAGAATGTAGCTGGCTTCTCCCAAGTCCTTCATACTGAATTAACTAGACAGCCAAACCGTTATAGATGATAATGACCCTACATCATTTCCAATGGTAGAATGTCATCCACATACAATACAAGAAAAACTATATTAATGCCTTTAAGTTTCCTGTACATGCATGGTTCATCCTCGTTTTGAACAAAATTATAAGAGTTTACAATCTCATCAAAACGCATGTTCCATGCCCTTGATGCCTGCTTAAGTCCATAAATGGACTTCATAAGCTTGCAAACCATTTGCTCTTGGCCTTTAGCAATACAGCCTTCCGGTTGGGACATATAGATGTCTTCACTAAGATGACCATTTAAAAATATTATCTTAACATTCATTTGTCATATCTCGTAGTCATAATGACATGCGATGGCAAGAAGGATACGGATGGACTTAAGCATGGCCACCGGGGAAAATATTTCCTCATAGTCGATTCTCTCTTTCTGAGTATACCCTTTCGCCACAACCTAGCTTTGAAAGTTTCCACATTCCTATCTACTCCACTCTTTCTCTTGTATAGCTACTTACACCCTATAGGTTTTATCCCTTCAGGTGAAGCTATAAGATCCTAAACCTGATTGAGATACATAGGCTTAATCTCGGCTTTCATTGCTTCATGCCATAGATTTGCATCGGTATTAGCAATAACCTCCTCGTATCTAATAGGGTCTTTTTCCTGATGGTCGAAGACCAGTTCGAAAGCTTCTTCAATCCACTTTTTTGGAACCCTAGACACTTTCCCACTACGACGAGGCTCCATTGTATAGGCTCTTGAGGCTGTGCCTCTTCTTGTTCCACAATCGGGTCAGAAGAAGTTACTTCCAAAGATAACTTCTCCTCCAGTTTCAACCTAGTTGAACCTTTCGTGGAAGTACTTTGATCATCCTCCAAGTATCTAGCATTGGTACTAACTAATACTTTCTGATTCTTAGGATAATAAAGGTAACCACCCCTTGTCCCTTTTGGATACCCAACAAAATAGTATAATTCTGACTTTGGTTCCAATTTGTATAATTCTGACCAGTACATAAGCTGAATAACCCCATATCCTGAGATGATTTAGACTTAGCTTACGCCCAATCCACATCTCATAAGAAGTCCTAAGTACTGACTTGGAAGGCACTAAGTTCAAAATATATGCCATTGTTTCCAGGGCATAGCCCCAAAAAGACACTGGAAAAATAGCATGAGACATCATGTTTCGGACCATTTTCATCAATATTCTATTCCTTCTCTCTGCTACTCTGTTCTGCTGGGGCGTCCCTAGAGCAGAGAGTTGGAATACTATCCCATGATGTACCATGTAATCCTTGAATTCACCAAGGAGGAACTCTCCACCACGATCCAATCGTAAAATTTTGATTAATTTACCTGTCCGACACTCCACTTCAGCCTTAAACTCTTTAAACTTGTCAAAAGAGTCAGACTTGCGTCTCATCACATAAACGTAACTAAACTTTATACAATCATCCGTGAAAGTGATGAAGTACTCAAAACCTCCTCTAGCTAGTATAGATAAAGGACTACACACATCAGTGAGAACAAAACTCAATACCTCCTTGGCTCTATCCGCCTTAGGGGCACATGACCTTTTTGTCATCTTTCCCATCAGGCAGGACTCACACTGAGGCCAATTTTCCAATCTCAATGAGCCCAAGGGCCCATCATGGATTAACCTCTGAATCCTAGTTGAGTTGATATGACCCAACCTTAGATGTCAAAAATACGAGTCATTGACATTGGCCTTTCTCTTCCTTGTTAAAGGTTCAGATTGAGCATTATTTAATTAATTGTTAATAGGGTTTAAAAAAAATAAATTTTCATACATGTGCCCAGTACATAAAATTTCTCCATCTCTACTGATAGAAATACCAGAATAGAAAGATGCAAATATCCTTAATTTATTAGTTTCGCAACCGAAATCAAATTCTGTCTAAATCTAGGTACATATAAATTATCTTTCAAAACCACTATTCTATTACAATAAAAAATAAGATCTAGTTATCCCATTGCAAGGGCCCAAACTTATGCTCTATTTTCCACACGTAGTCCATGTTTACCCTTCTTGAGTCTTCTTATCTTTCTAAACCCCTACAAGGAGTTACAGATGTGATCAGTGGCTCCTGAATCAACAATCCAAGTGCAAGTTGATCCAACCATTGATATAGAATCTAGATAGAAAACATTACCTGTGGGGTTTTTCTTGGCTTGAAGATTTGGACACTCCTTTTTCCAGTGTCCCTTCAGTCCACACTTGAAGCACTTGCCCTTGGGTTTTTCTTTGGGCTGGGTCTTGAGCTAGACCGCTGCGTTTCCCTTTTTCTTCTTGAACTTTTTGGGCTTGGGCCCAGTTCTAGAAGATGAAGCCATAGCAATCATTGCCTTAGATTGTGGCTTCATGACCTTCTCCGCCATCTGAAGCTCCTTCATCAACTCAGTCAAACCATGTTCAACTTATTCATGTTATAGTTTAACTTGAACTGAGTGAAGGAACCCAGTAGAGATTCGAAAACCTTGTCCACTTGGCTCTCGGGGTCAATGACAGCCCTTAAGATTTCTGCCTCCTAGAAAGCAGCAATCATCTTGAGCATATGCTCTCTGACTAATGCTCCCTCAGCCATCTTAGTGTTTATGATGGTTCGAAGAGCCTCATGCCTTGCGAGCCGGCTCTTATCCGCGAATATCGTGGCTAATGATTGGGTTATGTCATACGCAGTGGTCATGTACTCATGTTTGGATTGGAGCACATTAGACATGGAGGCCAACATGTAATAACGAACCATCTCGTCAGCCTTTTTCCATGCCTTCTCAGCCTCACGCTCCTCGGCAGTAGAACCCTCCTCGATAACAGGGCAAGTTTCGTAAAGGACATTCTTATACTCTTCCGCTGTGAGTATTATGTCCAGGTTCCTTTTCCAATCCACAAAGTTTGGTCCCGTTAGCTTATTTTCCAAGAGAATAGCGGCCAATGGACTAAAAGAACCTTCCACCATTTCTGAAAAATTATAAAATAAAAGAAAAAGATTCAGTTTGTGAAAACAAAACAAATATGTGCACTTTATCCTTATTATCAAAATTGATAATAATCAATTTGGCTTTTAGGAAAATTGACATAGCTTCTTGGGAAGATTAACAGTTTCCTAAGCTAAGTGTGTTAACTACCAAAAATTAATTTTCCTTCTAGGTAATGATCTAGAAGATAACTTCATTAAGGGGATGGCCGTTTTCTCTCATTTTCTATGGACATACCTCACACTATGACCTCTAACGAGGGGCTGACCGATTATAGTACATGTCCCGGGTTATTAATTACATCCCTCCATTAGATCGAGATCCTTGTGGTATCCCCATTCTATACGGGTTCACTCCCAGGGTGACGCGAGGGGACCCACGATCTCTAATGAGGATCGTGACGGAAGTCGTGGGGCCGTTCGAACCCCTCTCCTACTTAGTCTTTTAAAACAAAGGTTTTCTGAAAAATATCATTTTGAAAATTTCCATTAAGTTTTCCCTTAACTCAAAAATAAAATGTCTAAATCCATAAAAATCTTTATGTCAAGGCTTATATCCTTTGAGAGTTTTTCCCATGGACTAATTTTATTTAAGTTAAAAACTTAATGATTTCAAAAATTTTCCAAATTAAAACTCTCTAGAGACTTTAGTCTCAAGTTTTTTTGACAAAACAATTTTTCTTGTGCCAAATTAAAACAAAATGGCTTTCTATTTTAACCTTACAAAATATCTAAATCCAATATATTTTCTATGTCAAGGATTAAATCATTTGAGAAAATATCTAAGGATTAATTTTTGTTCAAGTTAAACTAACCATTTAATTTGTAGAAAAATGTTTTCCTTGTCAAAACATTCCCAAAGACTTTGGCCTTTGAGAAAACGTGCACATAGGTACAAAAACTAAACAGCATGCTAGAAAATAGTAGATGTTTTCATGCTCTTCTATTTTTAAACCTAAATGCCCAGATAATAAAATTAAACACATTAATTAATGGTCTTTTTTAATCCTAAAATCCCTTACTAATATTTTCATGCAAAAATATTCTTTGAATATTAACTATTGCAAAATATTAACTTCACCTGGTATGGACCCCAAAACCAAAAGAAAATGCAAGAAAAAAGTACAAGGAAAAATAAAAAAAAAAATTCCTTGGTCCAGTGCACCTACCGCACTGGATCAGCCAGCCATCTGAACTGTGGTCCACTGCACTCGCCGCACAGAACCACGACCCACGAGAAAACAGTGCGAACCAGCCTTCCAGACCCTAGCCGATGCCGGTTCCAGCACCCCAGCCGGCACCGGTTCAGCTCTGCGAGATTCTTCTGCAGTTTTTTTTCTGCGATTTTCTTCTGCGAATTTTCTCTGTTTTCTGCACAGCTTCTAGTGCCATTGGCTCTCCAATTTCAATCTTAATGCAATGAAATCAATCAAAACCAACAACCGCCTATACCCATAAATATTGGGCTTACACGATTTACTAAGAAAAACAGTAAATTACAAATTCCTATACCTCCACCCGCGAGGTTTAACAGAGAATTCATCCATACCATAAACAGCGAAGGATCACAATTTTAATCACACATATGTGTTCAGTTTTATTAATCTAGATGCATGCTCCCTATAATTTGACAAAACATTCATGCTCTAATACCAATTGAACGCACGAGAAAGCGGGAAAACACGGAGCCCACAGCGGAAGCGAACATAAAAAAAAATTGAAAAAACAATAACAGGGAATCTAGGATAGGGCCGGCGTCGGCTCTGGCAGCCCTAGCCCTTGCCGGTTGCGCCCTGTCCCAATCCCAAGGTTTTAAAAATTTTACCTCTCCTTGTGGTTTTCAAATGTGGCTAGATTGGAACGTGCGCAACTAGGGTAGGAGTGCTAGTGGAAGCCTCTGGTGCGATTTCTGCAAGCCTCCTACTCCACTTTTGCATGTATGTGAACGCTTAACTCTCGGTCTTCCAGTATATGGCTTGTCTAACTACCGTTTGGTGAACAACTAACAAGCTAGGGAATTTTTTTGGAGAGAGAGAGAGACGCCTAGCTATTCCACAGAGAAGAAGCCGTCTCTCTTCTGTGTCTAATTTTCAACCACATTATTTTCAATCCTCCTATTTAACCTAAATAAAAAATCTTAGGTTAAACTGGATTGGGTCATTGGACTCTTAGTTTAACCTATTGGGCTTAATTAATTATTCTAATTAGAACCAACTCAATGGCCCAACAAATAATTAATTTTCCAGCCCAAATAAACCAGTCCAATTAAATAAGTCTAAATCAGTTTAGTCCCAGGTTAATCCCTAATTATTCAAACTGGGCTAAAGCCCTGAATAATTAATTAACATACTAAACTAATTTAATTAATTTTCTCCCCATGGACCTTTATTTTTTTTAGCCCAATAATTAAATCAGGCTACTTAAATAAAATAAATTTAGTTTAATTTAATTTAATTCCTTAGTCTATATTTAATTAGGACTCACGGTCTATACTGAGGACCAAAAGACACACTTCTCGGCTACTAAAATGACCAAAATACCCTTGCCATATGAATATCTGTATTTTGCATTTTAAATATTTTCTTATATCACCATAAGAAAATATTGATCCCAAGGACAGTGCTGCGTTAGCAAAGTCTCCGACCTACAGGTGTAATGACTAAAATACCCTCTATACATCGCCTTACATTTAGAGATGAAGAAGTGTACTAATACCTCTATAAATGACATCTACCATCCTTAGGCATCTAGTCTAATGATCCACAACTTCCTGGATTATTTTTGCTTTCCAATGGAGCTACCCTAAAGTAAACATTCAAGTCATATTTCCCAAGGCCCTGGATATATAGATCATTCAGACAACCACAAGGGGCGATATAGTATAGAAACTATTTTGTACAAGTTTGTCTTAACTAACTAGTCACGCATACCCAACATGCAAGTATATTAGCCCTACGATAGAACCTCAACTATAGCATATCAAAGCATATGCTTCCAGCTTCGTCAGACCACTAACCCATACTCAAGTCATAGAGTACTAGTCCACGCTGTAGCGGTAGTAGTCTACGTTTCTACCATATAGTACTTTTAGAAACTACTACTACAGGTCCTGTTCTACGTATTCAAAATACGCTTATGCATGAAGTGAGTGGACTACTCACTGGCTAAAGGTAAGCCATTCCCCATTTAGAATTCACAACATAATAACCTAAACATGATGAGATTCCCATTCTCATCAATCGATTAAGAAGAAAAGTTTATGTGCTAAGTAACCCGTGATCTATAACTTACTGTGAAAGACCTTCATTCACATGGACCAATTACTTAAACACAATGGATTTTTTCTAAACGTAATTGTGCACAAATAAAATTGTATATTCACAAACAATTTCTGAAAATAAATTCTTTTATTAAAACATTCGATTTTTATATCAGAAACCTAGTCTAAGAGGGCATATATCCCAACACTTGTTGGGCTGGTTCTTGGGCTGGGCCTGTGCATTTCCCTTCTTCTTCTTGAACTTCTTGGGCTTGGGCCCAATTTTAGAAGAAAAAGTCCTAGCAATCATAGCCTTGGACTGTGGCTTCATGACCTTCTCCGCCACCTGTAGCTCTTTCATCAATTCAGTTAAAGTCATGTTCAATTTGTTCATGTTGTAGTTCAACTTGAACTGAGTAAAAGAGTCCAGTAGAGATTCAAGAACCATATCCACTTGGCTCTCGGGGTCAATAACAGCCTCTAAGACTTCTGCACCTCGAAAGCAACAATCATTTTGAGCATATGCTCCCTAACTGATGCTCTATCAGCCATCTTAGTGTTTATCATCGTCCTAAGAGCTTCGTGCCTTACGGGCCGGCTCTTATCGGCGAACATTGTGGCTAACGATTGGCTAATGTCATGTGCAGTGGCCATGTGCTCGTGTTTTGACTGGAGCACATTAGATATGGAGGCCAACATGTAGCATCAGGCCATTTTATTGGCTTTCTTCCATGCTTTTTCAGCCTCACGGTCCTCCGTGGTAGAACCCTCCCCAATAACAGGGCAAGTTTCAAAGAGGACATACTTATACTTCTCAGCAGCAAGTATTATGTCCAAGTTTCTTTTTCAGTCCACATAATTTGGACCCATTAGCTTATTCTCACAGAGAATAACGACCAAATGACTAAAAGAATCTCCACCAATCATTTTTGAAATATCAAAAATAAAAGAAAATTTAATTTATGAAAAACATAATTATTTATGACTTTATCCTCATATTAAATCCAATAATAATTAACAATATCACTATTATCTTTAATATGATTAATTTTACTCTTAGAAAAACTGACATAGCTTCTTGGGAAGATTAACAGTTTTCTAAGCTAAGTGTATTAACCACCACAAATTAATTTTCCTTCTAGGTAATGGTATAGAAGATAACTCCATCGTCGGATGACCATTTCTTCTCATTTCCTATGGACGTTTCTTACACTATAACCTCCAAAGTGGGCTGGCCAATCGTAGCACGTGTCCCGAATTATTAATTACATCAGCTATTAGTTCTAGATCCTTGTGGTATCCCCATCCTATACGGGTTCACTCACAGGGTAACGCGAGGGAACTCACAATCTTTAATGGGAATCATGATGGAAGCCGTGGGGCCGTTGGAATCCTTCTCCCATTTAGTATTTTAAAATAAGGATTTTTCTTGAAAAATATATTTTAAAATTTTTAATTAAATTTTCTTTTAACTCAAAATAAAATATCTAAACCCATAAAAATTTCTATGTCAAGGTTTATACCCTTTGAGAAATTTTTTCCATGGATTAATTTTATTTAAGTTAATAAACTTAATAATTTCAAAAAATTTTAAATAAAACTTTCGAAAAATTTTGATCTCAAGTTTTGAAAAAAAAAAATCTCTTATTAAAATTCAATCAAAATGGTTTTCTATTTTAATTCATAAAAATATCTAAATTCAATATGTGAAACCCCAGTCAAAACAAGTCTTGGAGTAAGGGGGTTTGGGATGTATATCATACTTTATTTCATGTTTAAATATATTTTTATATGATTTTCTGTGTTTTAGATTTGAGATTTATTGTCTTGAAGGCTTGGTTGTGGGTATTGCTTGAGAAGGGCAAAATGGTAATTTTGTTTGAGGGGAAAAAGGGAGATAGCTTGAGGATTGAATAGAAAATATTTTTTTTAGAGGGAAAATAAGAACAAGAGTTGTTGTGGTGTAGTGGTTAGAGCCTTAGAATTAGTTCTTGAGGTCTTGGGTTCAAATTCTATCATAAGAGCTTTAGCTTGGTTAAATTTTATTTTTGCTTGGGAAGTAATAATTTCGGTTTTATGTGTTTGGAGTAGGGTAGAGAAGTTGTCCTAAGAGAGACATGTTAGGAGTATCCTCATTCTACTCCTTTGCCCTACACGAATTTACTAACTGGAATTCATTTCCCCTTGATCTTTGATTTTCCTTATTTCTCAACTCATTAGTTTGATCAAGTTGTTCTAGCCATTTCCTTTCTAGAAATTTTAGTAAAGTACTGTGGTTTTGTAGGATCAAAATGTCTTAGTGAAAGGAATCTTATGGTCTAAAAATGTGGAAGAGTTGTGGGAGATTCCAAGAGGATAAATCCCTCTAGTAAACTTGCTAAAAATTCACTCTAGTTAGGTTCATTTCCCTTCATGCATAGAATTGAAATTTTCCAGCTTTGTGTGCCTTCAAGGTGTCGAAATTCTTAACCATTATTCCCTCCCAAATCCTACTAGAAAAAGGCCCTTTTGTTCAGCCTAGAATCTGGATTTTTCTGGCTATTTTCAGACTGCACAAAAGTGGTGCAAAACCAGAAAAATTCCTGTGCAAATCGCAGCTTTGGAGATCCAAAACCAAGCTGTTTTCTTCCTGATTTTGTTCAGCACCTTAGCCATGTTTTTCCTCCATGAAGAAGGTTGGTAACCAGCCTTAAAAACCCCTGAAATTCCCCTTCAAAATCTCTGCAAGCTGGCTGGAAAATGGTAGCCGAAAAACTGTCCAGGAATTCCAGCCTAGCGAAAATCCTGTGCAGTCTAACTGTCCAGCTTTGTTTCCTAATTCTCTCCCAGCCGAAACCCCATCCTTGATTTGCATAAACTTCCCTTAAACCATCAGTAACTGAGCTCCATTATCTCTCTTAAGCTTTTGCACGAATTTTAGACATGGCTGCCCGAAAATCTTTCTAACAAATCCCTGCAATCATGCTTGATTGATCACCAAAATTCCAGCCACCTTGGTTTAGCAACCTTCCATAAAGTATCCCTCAAATAACTAGACTTTTTCTTCACCATTATGCTCCTTGTTTTCAGCCACCATAAGCCTCCTTAAACCAACTTTCAATCAACCGAAATACTGCTCAAAAAAGTCGGCCATGGTAGACTTCCAAAGCTTTCCAATAATTAAGATATTTTTGAATATTTAGTTTCCAAATTTGCTTCCTAAAAATATTCTTCAAGGATTTTAACAACTAGCCTTTCCTTTTCCCTTCCAAACCAAAGAGCCATCTTCCTAAACCCTACAGAAAATTTAGCAGCCCTAGTTCTCACAGAATTTTGGCAGCTGCAAAACAAAATCTCTCAAATCCCTTCAACCTTCAAGAACACACACAACACACCAAGAACACCTACTCCTTCCTTTCACCTAATACCCCTCCAAACCACTTCAAACCTTCTCAAAAATTTCCAGATTTAACCTACTCACTGCCGTGAGTCCATCAACACCATTCTTAACATTAAACTCCACAAACCAACTTGCTAGTTTGGATCAAAAACTAGAAAATTCTGTGAAGGTTCAAGAACACCTTCCTGGTAGGTAGGTTCTAACAACTTCATCTTCTCCAATCTTGATCTCTAGTGAAAATATATATGAATAAACATGCTAATGGTCTCTCTCTCTCTCTCTCTCTCTCTCTCTCTCTCTCTAATGGTCGAAACTCTCTTCTCTTGGTCGGATGGCTTCTTCTCCCATGGCCATGCTTTCTCCATCTTCCTTGGACGAAGCTAGGCATCTAGGAGTTGAGATCCATTCTAAACTCCTTCAAGGTATTCCTCAACCAAGTAAGTCCCTTCAATCTTTCTTTTAAATTCTAGATTCATGTCTCTAGGATGATGTTGATAGTATGTGGAGTGTGATAGGATTTGAGTATGTATTGTTGCGATTGAAGCATGAATATATGTATGATTGTGAAGGAGATGGGATTTATGTATGGAAGGTTTATCTTGGTTGATTGAATGATGACTTGGGGTTTGATGCATGTTTCCATGTCATAGGTAGTATTTGTGATGAAGTATGATAGAGATTATGTCACCTTTGGTGAATAGGATTTATATTCATGTTGGATTATTGAAGCTATGATCATATTTATGCTAGTAGAGGTTAGATCATGTTTTGATAAATTTAGATCTATACTTATATGCATTATTTGGATGATTTGATGAATTGAAGGATTGTATATGTTCTTAATTGTGGTTAGCCATAGAAATTTGATCATAACCTAGTTGTCCCTAAGCTAATTTTTATTTCATTAATAAAATATTTAATAATATAATTTTACTAGTAATTTCGAAAAACCCTAGGAATGGTAAATCTGGATTATTATATATAATAAGGATATTTTAGTCAAATAAATAATAGCTTTTGCTAGAAAAATAATATATATATATATATATATATATATTACTTAAAATAATGAAATCAAATAAAGCCTTTTATGGAAATAATTATAATTAGTAAAATATTTATTACTAAAAATTTAATTATTATCTTTTAATCAAAATCCATTAAGAATTTATTTATTATTGTTCAAGCAAAACTCATTAAATCTATTTTCAACTAATTTTAGCTATCAATTATTTTCTAACAACTAAATTATTAATAAATCATTACTTTATTTAATACTACCTAGGACTTTTGATCAAATAAATTCTAAATTTTTCTTAGCAAGATTTAAACTTTCAACTTATTAGAATTTATTTCCCAAACCATTAATTATTTTAAATATCAAATTAGGCTCAACTTATAAACCTATTTATTTATTGTTTGGCCTTAGAGCTTAGGACACTAGGATCATGGTAGTAGTAAGTTGAGTTGATTTAAAATTGAGAAAGTGGATTGTGGCTCGATATTGATTGTGATTTGTATTTGCCCATGCGGGGTTAGGTCAGCTGTTGGAGACCTTTTATTGTGAGAAAGAATCAGGTAAGCTCCTGCATAAAACCTGATTGATGTGAAATGTTTATTATGGCAAGCCAAATGTAGAGTGTATGGACACTCATTTATGTAAAGGAAATTGAGGGTTGAATTCTTTCTTATTTCAAACAATTGAATTATTTAAAGATCAATGAGCAGATTTAATCAAACTCAAAACTCTTTCTAAAACTGATTTTGACAAAGACTTTGGAAACCCTTAAATTGCCATTTTCATGTGAAACAGTGTTTTGTTCATTTTATCCCAAGTGGGAAATGTCGTTGAGTACTCAATAAGGGTGGACTACTAGGGCTAGTCTTTGAGGGGTTAAGGTAAGTCTCTTAGTAGGTGGCCACCTCTGAGGGGTGAGTCCTTCCCGGATAAGATGTTAGTCCAGAAGGTCGTGCCGGTCCGAGCTAGCAGCGTTCTTTTCAGTCAAGTGACTGTGTTTTGCCGGAATGGATACCTGGTTGTTGTTTGGGTATAGAGAATGAGTATCTTGCCCAATATGCCGATCACCTATTTTTGTCAGTCTGCACAAAGTGTGGCATTCTGACCGGCAGTATGCACAAAGTGTGGCATGTTGACTATGCGATTATAGGGCCCAACGTGTGGTAACCCATGACCATTTCTTTTGAGTGGTTGATTTTATTGATTATTTATGGTTGGAAAAGCCAAAACACCACTTTTGCTTTTGATTAATGTTTATTACTTGCCAATGATCTCTTATAAAGAATTTTATACTTTGCATTCACGAACTGTTTTCTCCCGACACTTAAGCACACACGGACTTACTGAGATTTCTGTCTCTCCACCATTTTTACCATGATTTCAGGTCGATCCTACTGTGGGGATAAGTAGCTAGATATTGCCTGCTTTGGAAGAATTTTCTGATGATTTATTTTGTGTAATGTTTGGGGAGATGAGAGTTGATGAATTTTATTATGAATTTGTTTTGGGTATTCCTGGATTGATTTCTTGGATTTATTTTTTTTTTATGTAATAAATTTTAAGTTCAAGTATCATTTTTATTCCACTATTTTATTTTTGTGATATAGTTATAAAGACCCCTTATTTTTTGGATGGGGCGATATCCCCGGCTCTGGCGGGCCTAGGTAGCGGGGTGTTACACAATATATTTTCTATGTCAAGAATAAAATCTTTTGAGAAAATATCCAAGAATTAATTTTTGTTCGAATTAAAATTAACCATTTGATTTAAGAAAAATATTTTTCTTTGTCAAAATTTCTCAAAGACTTTGGTCTTTGAGAAAATGCGCATATAGAGTACAAAAAGAAATAAGCATGCTAGAAAATTGTAAACGTTTTCATACTTTTCTATTATTTTAACCTAAATGTCCAAAAAATAAAATTAAACACATTAATTAATGGTCTTTTTTAATCCTAAGTTTTCTTTACTATTATTTTTCATACAAAATATTTAGAGAATATTAACTATTACAATAAAAATAACTTTGCCTGATATAAGACCAAAACCTAAAAAAAAAATTTCTCAGTCAGGTCCATGCACCCGCCACTCTAGATCACGGCCTATGGGGTAAACCTATGGGCCGGATCCGGCCGAGCAGACCCGCCCCGCCCCGCACCAGCTGCGCTGTCAAAATGTCGACCACACAGCGAATGGCAAATTGCAATTTGCATTTCACTTCCTTGCTGAAGCCATCAGCGAGGAAGCCTTCCTCACAGCTTTGAGTCGTGCATGGCTTGGAGCCGCGGCTCATTGGCTCAACACACAGCAAGCGGCTCGGCTTAGTTTGGCGGGTCGGCTCATCTTTTCCAGAATGCACCTCTGTGTGCAGATTTCGATTTTTCTTCCATTTTCACTCAAAAATCATCCCAAAAACCACCTATGCCCTTAAAAAACACTGGGCTTACACGATATCTATGAAAGCAATCAAAATACATTATTCCTATGCTTCTACTCGTGAAACTTACAGTGAAACTACTCATATCAGTAAACACAAAGGATCACAGATTTCAACCAAAATAAATATTTTCTTGTTTTAGTTAAGCAACATGCTTCCTATATTTGCCAAACCATGGCTCGGATATCAATTGAAATCTTAAAATGGCAAAAATCATCAAAACGAAAACATGTTAGGAAAACAAAAATATAATTGAATGGCCCTCTTCGCACTGGTGTAGATGTCTGTATAAGGATATTTGAGGCTAGTGGCTCACATCTTTGCAAATATCTACTGCGTCTCATCCACGCGAAGCTTTTGATCTTCTGAAATAATGCCCGTAGCACAGCCGGTGAAGGCTTAAACATCGGGTTTTGATAAGCCTTGAAGGCTAAAATGGGTTTGGCTTTCTGTTAATGCAAAATGAAAAATACGCAGAGCTGTTTTCTTTCCTTGCTTCTATGAATTGAAAGCTCACTCAATTGCCAAAGCTCCCAGCTCCACTACAATTAATTTTTCTTTTACATATCCTGAGAGAGAATAATTCATCTGCGTGAAAACAGAAAACACCTATGCTTTCTGTTATCCTTCACGCATAAATGCTTTCTGTTATCCTTCACACATAACAACACGGGATCCATCCCGTGTTGTCTTCTTTTTTTTATTAATTAATTAAATTAATAATTAATTAATTTAATATTTTTTATAAAATTTATTTTACCTTGGTTTTATTCATTGGGTCAGATAAAATTATTTATTCTTGGGCTTAAACATCTATAAATAATAAATCTCAATTATTTATTTTCTAAACTTTATTAAATAACCCAATAAATAATTAACAAGCTCAAATAAACCAAATAAAATTTCATACTTCTTATCTAGTTCCAAATTAATTTTCTAATTATTTAATTTGGGCCTTGAACCCTGAATAATTAATTAACCAATTAAATTAGATAAAATAAATACTCTCTCTCGAATCTTTTATTTTATTCTAATTCAATAATAAATTAGACTAATAAAATAAAAACCCATAATTATCAAGATCAATTTTTTAACCTAAATCTTTCATGACTTAAGGGCCATTCTAGGGACCAAAAGACACACCGCATCAGCTACTAAAATGACCAAAATACCCCAACTGTATAAATAGCTATATTTTGCATTTTAAATACTTTTTTTGAGAATAAATTTTTTTCACTGTTTTTTTTTTTTTTTATCAAAACTCATCCAAACAACTGCCTATACCCTTAAAAACACAGGGCTTACACGATATCTATGAAAGTAATCAAAATACATTGTTCCTATAATTCCACTCATGAAGTTTACAGTAAAACTACCCATACCAATAAACACAAAGGATCACATAATTTAACCAAAACAAATATTTTCTTATTTTAATTAAGACTACATACTTTCTACATTTGTCAAACCATGGCTCTGATAACAATTGAAGGCTTAAAATAGCAAAAAATCATCAAAACGAAAGTATGTTAGGAAAATGAAAAATTTACTGCTGTGATTGAATGGCCCTCTTCGCACTGGTGTAGATATCTGTACAAGGATACGAGCACTTTCTTTCCTTTGCTTCTATGATTCAAAAATCAAAAGCCTAGACCCTTCAGTGATTCAATTCTTTTCATATCAACACACCGAGAGAAAGAGGCCATCAATGTGAAAACAAAAAGCTCTATGCTTTCTATTATCCTTCAAGCAAAACAACATGGGATCCATCCTATGTTGTTTTTTTATTTTTAATTTTAATTAATTGAATATTTTATTATTTTATAATTTTATTTTACCCTTGATCTTATTTATTGAGCCAAATAAAATTAATTATTCTTGGGCTTGAACACCATAGATAATAAATCTCAATTATTTATTTTATGGGCTTTATTAAACAGCCCAATAAATAATTAACAAGCCCAAATAGACCAATATAAAATTTCATACCTTTTATCTAGTTTATATCCAGATTAATTTTTTAATTATTCAATCTGGGCCTTGGGCCCTAAATAATTAATTAACCAATTAAACAAGATAAAATAAATACTCTCTCTTAGACCTTTTATTTTATTCTAGTCTAATAATAAATTAGACTGATAAAATAAAACTCATAATTATAAAGACCAATTCATTAACTCAAATTTTTTATGACTTAAGGCCTATTTTAGGAACCAAAAGACACATCACCTTGACTACTAAAATAACCAAAATACCCCTACCATATAAATAGCTATATTTTACATTTTAAATATTTCATAATATCACTATAAGGAAATATTGACCTCAAAGATAATGCTGCATTAGTAAAGTCTTCGACCTACAAGTGTAATGACTAAAATACACATCTATGCATCGCCGTACAATTAGAGAGGAAGAGTGTACTAACACCTCTCTAATAGGCATCTATCATTAGACCTCTAGTTCAATGATTCATGACTCCTGGAGTATTTCTACTTTCCAAGGGAGCTACACTAAAGTAAACATCCAAGTCATATTCCCCAGGGCCCTAGATAATTAGATCATTTGAACAGTCACAAGGGGCGATATAGCGTAGAAGCTATCTTGTACAAGTCTGTCTTAACTAACTAGTCACATATACCCAACATACAAGTATATTGATTCTACGAAAGAACCTCAGCTACAGCATATCAAAGTATATGCTTCTAACTTCGTCAGACTACCAACTTATACTCAAGCGGTAGAGTATTAGTTCACGTTGTAATAGTAATAGTTTGGGTTTCTTTTAAATAATACTTTTAGAAACTACTATTACAGGTCATGTTCTACGTATTCGAAATACGCTCATGCCATAAAGTGAGTGGACTACTCATTAGTTAAAGGTAAACCATTCCCCATTTGGAATTCATAACAGAATAACCTATACATGATGAAATTTTCATTCTCATCAATCGGTTAAGAACAAACATTTATGTGTTAAGTAACCCGTGATCCATATCTTATTGTGAAGGACTACTATTCACATGGATCACTTACTTAAACACAATAGGTCATTTCCAAATGAAAATCGTGCACAAATAAAATGTAAATTCACAAATAAATTTTGAGAATAAATTCTTTTATTAATAAATTCGATAATTACATCAGATAAATTAGTCTAAAGGGCATATATTCCAACAAGTTGATGGTGACAACAACCTAATACCATAAAAGAATACTCAAGAGCTCGCTTTGGAACCAAAAAAAATAAAAATAAAAAATTGGAAGCCGATATGAGTCGAAAATGTCACGAAGATGAGAAGATTCATAGGATTAGAGTATTACTATTGTCTTTTGTTAAAGGAATTGCGATCCTTTCGTCACATCTGATTCGGCTACAACAGAGATGTACACTGCAATTGTAAAAAGGGAAGAATAAGAAGAATTTTCAAGAGTCTAAGAGAAGATCAAAGTTTACACTTGTCGACCTTCAGACATTATACATGGATGCATCAAATTATGAAGGGAAAGTCGTATCGATGAATTTCTATAGTAGTTATTCAATCTAACTTCCTTACTCTTTCTTCTAATTTTCCTCATACATAATATATCCTCACTTATTGTTAATATTAAGAGCTCCCTTCCAAGATTTGATTATAGAAAGTCATCTTAACTACCTCACTCATTAATAGAAAATTGCTCCTTATCAAAGGCACTACATTGTACCTAATTTTTTTATATCATTTACATGTTGACTGCCTATTCCTTATTTCATTGGATTTATTCCATCTATTTCTTATTCTTTTTCGTTCTTTTGATTTACATACTTTCTCATGTGCTTTCTCTTTTGAGCGATTTCTTACCAACTATTTTCTTCTCTATTTGTTTCGAATTTTCTTCTAAAGACTTGGTTGATTAAAGCAACATTTGTTACTCTACTCAACGATTGCAACTATTATGCATCGAACATTTCAACCATCTTTTAAATGCTTTCTAAATTACCTCTATAATGACTTTCTATTTTTGCTTCATTGGATTTACTCCATTCATTTCATGTTTTATTTCACTATTTTGAGTTAGCACACATTGTTTGTATCTTCTCTAATTAACTCATTTTATCTTGAAAATTCTAATGTTACATTTCCATAATTTTTTTCTCACTCTTTTTATTTTTATAGTTCCCTTTGATACTCAAAACTTTCTCTTCTTTTTCTAATGATACTGATTTGATATACTTATCTTTCTACCTAATGTCTCTTGTTATTTCCTATAAATTTTCTATTAATGGCTGAGCATTCAAGGAACTTATCCTTATCACTCAACCGAAGGGTTCGATTCTTCTAATTTATAATACTTCTATCCACAATCAAATGTTACAATCACTCCACTATTTATTACATTATTACACAAAATTTTCCTCTTTTTTTTCTTCTTCAAGTAATATTGTTTTTCATTTTTGTGCTCAATATCTTCTTTAAATTTACCTCCTATATTAAGAATTGAATATCCAAGAACTTCTCTTATTCAATCATTAGAAGTATGCAATTCTCGTCAACCACTGTAAAATTCTTTAACAGTCAACTATTTCAATCTTATTATCTTACCCATTCGTGTTTCCTTAAATTATTAAACTTCTCATGGCATTAAATTTGGTCTACTCTTTATTCCTATATTCTCTTCGAACTGACAAATCCGCCTTTAAAAATGGCATATGTGGGAAATTAAGAATATAGCTTATATCTCACCAAAAAAAAAAAAAAAAAACTTTAGTCACACGATATCGACTATTCCAATTATAATTTGAAGTTGCTAACAATCGTATCTGCTTTGAAAAAAAGAAGACATATGAGATATTGCAGATCATAAGACACCCAAACCTTGACTTTACTTATCGAAATTTGTATCTGAAGCAGTAAAGATTCGTTAGAAGAATGTGAGTGCTGCGCAGAGCTAAAACGAGGAATCATTAATGTTCGACTGAATAATAAAAAATTTCAAGCCTTCAACATGAAGAAAGTGAAAGAAAGAGATCAAGACTTTAGAATAGATGACAATGAAGTAATGCATTCTCATGATCAATTATACGTGCAAGATAAAGAAAATTTGAAGAAAAAATATTTTGAAAGGAGCCCACAAGAAGCCCTTGCAATATGGTTTTGGAAGAGACAAAGATATACGACTATATGAAGAAGATAATTTGTTAGACAAGAATGAAGAATAAAAAATTGCACACTATGAGTCGACTTGACTCATAGGAAAGTAAGAGCTAAGCATAAGAAACTTGTTGGAATACTCCAATCCTTATCTATAACCCACTAAAAAGAGGAATATATTGCAAATGATGGTATTACTTGTTTACCGATGAGCAAGAATCAAATGAATAAAGTTTAGACAATAGTGAATCATCACATTAAGACAATCCATATTATTACAAAAGCACCAGTTACTCAAACCACCGAGAAAAGCAATGCAATACAACTATCACAAAGCGCTAATTACAAGAAATAGAGATAATTATTTGTTGGTTCATTATCTTCATACTCTAGAATCGGTATAGTATTTCATTTCCGTTAGGCTTGTGTTCCGGATTATAGCATCCATTAGTTAGGTTTGTGCTTTTTTCTCCTGGATGGTTTAACTGAGATACATGTCGCATTTCACGTACCTCAATTGAAGAAATATAAACCCAATCCGGATCATGTGCTGAACAAAGAACCATTGGTTTTGCAACCTAGCCTGAGTTACATCGAGAATCCCGTCAAGATTTTGGATTGAAGTACCAAGACCCTTCAAAATAATTAGATTCTTAGGGTGAAGGTTTTGTGGGATCATCATGGTACATAAGATGTTACATGGGAAATTGAGGAATAGGTGAGGTAGAAATATCCGGAAATACTTTGGGGTATAATATAGTAAGAATTTCGGGGGCGAAATTCTATTAAGATGGAGAGAATGTAACACCCCACCCTAAATGCCCCTAAAAATAAGGAAAATATATGGACCATAGAGCATGAGCATTTCTGTATGTAAACATATTTGGCATAGCATGAATGAATTTGTTTGAGTATGATTGTGGAAGAATTGTTGTGCTTTGGTGATGTATGAGATATCGCTACTTGAAATAATGATGGATAGAATATTCTAGCATATATATATATATAGAGAGAGAGAGAGAGAGAGAGAGAGAGCTAACTCTAAATTGTGTATTTAATTATTGAGTAGTGGTTAATTAAAATAATTTAGGTAACTATTTATTAGTTGATAAATAATTAATTATTTATTTCCTTATTATATTTGAGCATTTACTATTTATATTTATTATAAACTCATTATACGATCATTTAATTTATTTGCTTAGGTATTAATTTTACGAAGTATTTTAATATTAGACTAGCAAGATTTTCCTCACATTTTATTTTATTTGAAGAGAAATCAAATTTCCTTAATTTAAATATTTAACCTAGTTAGGAAAATGTTTAGAGGGGATTACTAGGTTTCTAGAACCTAGTAGCCACCACCAAGGAGAAGGGAAAGAGGAAAAATTCAATTCTTGTGTAATTGAGAAATTATCTTAAAAGGAATTTTATATTTTTCCAATCTTAAAAAAATAGAGAATATTCTCTTTCATATTTCCTCTCCTTATGCCGCTACCTAACTCTCCAAACCCAATAGGATTATGATAACTTATTTATAGGTAGCTTTTTAATTAGATAAAACTTAGAGAAAAATAGGATTTTCCTTAATTCTTTTTCTATTTTCTAAACCTATCATAATTCATCTATATAAAACCTACATAATCAAATTTTTTAGCCATTTTCTACCCTAGTAGCAGTCTCCCTCTCCCTCTCTCACCGCTCACACAAAATTCCCCTCCAATTGCACTCAAGAGTTAATTGTTTTGCTTATGAAAAATTCTACACATTGCTACACCATTGAAGCATCATTCTTGGATTGAAAGCTTGAAAATTTAAATGAAATCAAAGGCCAGAAAATGTATTATTTCTTCCCTAAGAGTGATCAAGGATGTTGAAGCAAGAGGTAATAACAAAGCCTTTCTTTTCCTTTAAACCCTAGTGCCGATGATTTTGGAAAAACTAGAGTTCTTGCGTTATGAATTGTTAAAGTAATTTTTCTAGGCAAAAGATGATTAAAGAATTATGTTTGAGAGTCATGCTTGTTTAAATCTTGAAAAAGAAACATTGTTTCAAAGGATTTATATATAAAAAAAAAACACACAATTTTCTTTTAAATTGTTGTTTTCATAAAAAGTTAGAATTTTTCCTAAGAAAAGATGCTTTCTTGATGTGTTCTTGAAAGATCTTGATGTGTGAATACTAAGGTTTGTGTTGCCTCATCTAGAGTACCCTAAATATATGTTTTTCTTGAAGTAATAAAATCAATACATTGATTTCTTGAAGCCTAGAACAAATTACATACTTGCTGGAATTTTTGTAAATCTGTGATAGTTGTATATTTTAATTCAAAATAAAATAGCACAGTAATTTATTATTGTAGGACCTTTTGATATTATTTACTATACATGTTTAGAATGTTATTTATGCTAGAAATTATGCAAGAAAACCTTGGAATAAAATCCAGTAATTTTCGAAAAAAACTGAAGGGGCACAGTACCTTGTTTTTTACAATCAGCTTGTTTGTAACTAAAATTCCGGTGCAATAAAATCTGAATTTGACGAAGATCAAAAAAGAGAAAATGTAGCTTTAGGTATGTAGAATTTACTTATAAAATATAAGAATTCTATGACTTGGGAATTAAAATTTACGAATTTTTCTTTTAGACTAGTCTGTTTTGGGCAGAATACTCCAGTAGCGAAAAATAATTTTATAAGTACAAATAAGGTCTGATTTTCATGGAAGGCCACTTATATTCTGTTGTATATGTATTTGGGTATGTCTCTGTAAAATTTGATGTTAGTTCAAAGTGTTTTTATATGCATTATGCTATTAGGAAAAAGTATTACTCAAGTTGCAAATTGTGTCCAATTTAGAAAAAATTTAAGGAAACTTCCTATTATCAATTCATATGTGTTCCTCATGTGTAAAATATTTCATGTTTCGGCATTAGGATGTAATAACGGATTTAGTGTCATCAATACTAATATTACCATTATTTTATTATTACTCTTATTAATATTATTATTATTATTATTATTATTATTATTATTATTATTATTATTATTATTATTATTATTATTATTATTATTATTATTATTATTACTATTATTACTTTTAAAACGTTACCAACAATATCATTACCAATATTACTATCATCATCATCATCATCATCATTATTATTATTATTCATCAAATTACCTATCCATTAATTAATATATTTTCTTAGTTATTTATTTTTGTATAATTATAAAAAATAATATTTTAATTAACTAAGGAAGTAATTAAATAATTTTCTATTTGCTTTTTTCTTTAGTTACTTAATATTTTTACACATTAACTAGCTTATTTATTTACTTTCACGAGCAACCTTTATTTTTAGTTAACTAATTATTTATATAACTATATAATTACTTAGTCATTTGTCCACTAACCTATATGTGAGCTTATCATTTATTTAGTAATTATCTTAGTATACATTAAATTGTTAGTACGCAATATTTCATGTCTAGCCTGCTATGTTTGAAATGGAGTTGATAGTTACCCTATATTGTGTGATGACTCGATGTAAGAAGTTGAGTTATTTTTGGATACTATGGCAATATAAGAGTTATAGGGAAGTTTGTGACATGATCTTTATATTTCTCTAAACATAACTAAGATCCATTGATCAGGTCATCGGAAGAATCTAATATTTGTGAGAAAAACGAATCAGGTAAGTTCTTGTATTAAAACCGTTTGCAAAATATAGCAATTGCAAGTTGTCAAATATTTTATGGTATCAACGCAAACATGGTTTAACGTGATACACTATTAAAAATTCAAGCAAATACGACGGTCAGAAAACCATCGTATTTGAGAAAATACCATCGTTTTTGCTATAAACGATGGTCAAACGATGATTTTTTGACCGTCGTATATAATGTAGTTGTTTTTATTAAAAATGGTGAAAAAACCATCGTATTTACCTAATGCGACAGTGTAAATACGACGATCAGGAAAAAGCATCGCAATTACTCACTTGAATTGAGATTTTGCAAATCGTCGCATTTGATGAAAAAACCGTCGCAATTGCTAAATATTTGTGACGGCATCCAACCATCTTAATTACAACCATATCAATAAATCTTGGAGCAATTGCAACCATTATTAAAAATGACGGTTCAGACCGTTGTATTTATTCTGTTAAACCATTACCAAATGCGACGGTGATAAGCAAATATGATGGTTTTGTAACCGTTGTATTTGATTAAATTTTTTTTAAAAAAATAATTGATTGGAATTTAGGGCTATCCACCTGCAATTTCAAACCAAATACAATTCGTTCAACTCATTCAACACCAATCACAATAAAATACAATTTACTTAATACCAAACAAATTAAAATTAATCTCTTGAACATTGAAATCATAAATAATCCATAAACTCCACAAGAGAAGTAATACTACATATATAACAAGTAGGAAATGCCAAAGAATCTATTAGAAACAGTAGTACATGTAAAACAAGAAACAAAATTGAGTACATCAGTCCTTCCTGGTATCATCTTTTCCCCTTCTTTCTTGTCTCTTCCCGGTATTATCTTTTCTCCTTCCTCCTAGTCTCTTCCTCTCTTCAGTTTCTACAAAATATTAGTTTTTACCCAACATAGCTCCAGGTCAGTGGGTTGAGCTTTAGAACATCTTCTTACCTGCACAATACACAAATTGGAGATCAGTCTCGACAATGAAATGACTCCAATAAATAGAAAACCATCGCATCATCTTTAAAAAAATAAAGTACAAGTATAAATTTAGAATATTAAAATGTAGCTATATACCGATCTAAATTTTCTAAACTATGAAGCTAATGTGCATATTCTGCTATATGTAAAGTCACAATAATAGAAAAATGTCAAGGCAGTGCAATTAAAATATTATACGCACTAATGTGACTCCAATAAAAGATAAGATAGCGAAATTAAAATATTTTATTTAAAATGAGTAAACCAATCGTCTTTTCCCCTTTCTTCTTGTCCTTTTCTGCAACAAAACCGAAGTATTTTTAAAGTCACAATAAAAAAAAATGTCAAGGTAGTGCAATTAAAATATTCTGCGCAGTAATGTGGCTCTAATAAAAGACAAGGCAACAAAAATTGAAATATTTTATGTAAAATGAGCAAACCAATTGTCTTTTCCCCTTACTCTTTGTCCTTTTCTGTAACAAAACCAAAGTATTTTTAAAGTCACAACAACAAAAAAATGTCAAAGCACCGCAATTAAAATATTCTGCCAACTAATATGGCTCCAATAAAAGACAGGCAGCCAAAATTCAAATTTTTTATGTAAAATGAGCAAACCAATCGTCTTTTCCCTTTCCACCTTATCCCTTTCTGCAACAAAGCAACAGAAAAATGTCAACTCAGTGTAATTAAAATATTATCTGCACATCTACGTTTTTCCCTTCTTCCTTGTCCCTTCATCTCTTTAGTCATCCCTCCCCAATTAAAATATTTTGCAAACCAATCGTCTTTTCCTCTTCCTCTTTGTCCATTTCTCTCCTTAATCATCCATTCCCTCCTGTCATCTACCTTTTTCCCTTCCTTCTTGTCTCTTTCTCTCCTCAGTCCTCCCTCCCCTCTTCTCGTACAGAACCTGTCATTTACCCCTTCCTCTTCCTCTTGTCTCTTTCTCTCATCAGTCATCCCTCCCCTCTTCCCACACGATATATATATATATATATATATCCCTTAGTTATCGGTCATTAGTCATCCCTTAGTCTCATTCTCTCCTCAATCATCCCTCCCCGCTTCCCACACAGATATATATTTCCCTTTCTCAGAAATGGATATGAATTAATTTAAGAGGTTTTGTGGTGGAAATCATTTTCTTGAGTTTGAATGAAGTTTTGATTTATTTTTCAAATTGGCATGTATCGTATATTTTGCTTTTATCAAACCGTATTTTGAACAGTCTCCTAATAAGCTCTTTTGAGGATAATTTGTTTAGCAAATCTATTGATATATGACTTAGCCTTCTTTGCCAAAGATAGTCAACATTGTCATACACGAAAAGACATATAATATCATAAGCTATAAGATCATCAAGATAGAATATATAAACACTCCCAACACGGTTAGTAACAAAGATTGTTTTATTATTTGAGCTATTCATAATAAAGCAAGAATCTTTCTCAAAAATGACGTTACAACCATTGTCACATAATTGACTAATGCTAAGCAAGTTATATTTCAACTCATCAATTAATAGCACTTATTTGATAATGGTTGAGGATCCTTTACCAATGTTATCTATGCCAAGAATTTTTCCTTTCATTTTGTCTCCAAAGGTAACAAATGCATCATTTGTTGCTTGCACATCTTCTAATAGAGTTGTATTTCTTATCATGTGTCTTGAATAACCACTATCTAAGAACTATTTTGTGAAGTTCATTTTCTCCGATGAATGTACCTATACATGAGAAGGGAGAGTGATTTTTGGTACCCACATTTTCTTAAATCCACGGGGTTAGTAATGGTTCCTCTAATCTCCCAAACTGCTCTTGCACCGGATTCTACTTTCTTCTTAACATGACACCTAGACACTTTGTGTTCAGATTTTTCACAATATGTGCAACACTTGTGTGTCATATGTGATGAGGCAGCTTTTACAAAGTGAGATTTGTGATTTTTGGCTTTGATCTCATGCCTATAACCTAAAACATTCAAGTTTTCAGTTATGTGGTGTGCACCAACTTATTTTTCCAATTTATTTTTGTCATTTATAAACTTTTCAATGCATGTAGTGAGATCAACAACTCTATTTTTCATATCATCAAAATTGCTAACCATAATCTCAAGAAAACAAATTTTATCACATAAACATTTATTTTCTTGAGATGCATCATACAAGGAAATAATGATAATATCATTTTCAATATTTACACACATGTGTGACTCAAGAAAGATTTTGTTCTCATTCAACAACTTTGCATTCTTATCTAACAAGCAGTTAATTTTCATCTTCATTTTTTTATTTCTTCTAAATAGCTTTTTCAATTCATGAAACATGTCAACTAGCAATTCATTAGGATCACCATGCTTTTCATGATCAGAATTATGTAAATCAGATATGGAATTAGTGGTAGTGGGATTTACCTCATTTTCCATTGCCATGAAGCATATGTTGGCAGTTTCATTTTCATAGTTTCCATTTTCCTTGGATTTAGACTTATTTTGGTCCCGAATTCCCCATTAGTCCTTTGCCCTTCTTGCTTTCAGATCCTTCTTCTTTTTTGTAAGCATTCTACCTTCTTTGTCTTTGGCTATTGGGCAGTCAGCAATAAAATGTTCCGTGCTCATTCATAGCATTGAAGCTTAAATAATGAGGTCTGTTTCTTTCTTTTCACGAACTTATTTCCTCTTTTAAAATTTCCTTTGTTAAATATTCTTCTGAATTTCTTTGCAATCATGGCTAATTCTTCAGTATCTACTTCAGTCTCATCACTACTATCCAATTGACTACTTTCAGTTTCCTTATTTGCAGCTTTTAATGCTATTCTCCTTTTACCTTTATCATGATCATTAGATTTTTGAAACCTCTTGAGTTTCATTTCATGCATTAGGAGAGAGCCAATCAGCTCTTTAGTTGGTAAGGATTTCAGATCCTTAGATTCTTCTACGGCTAGAGCTTTCGGTTGCCAACTCTTAGGCAACGTATCCAGAATATCTCTGCTTTGTTCACCATGGGAATAGACATTCCCATAGGTTTTAAGTCCATTTGCAATATTTGTAAATTTAGTAAACATATCAGTTATACTTTTATTTAGCTTCATCATAAACAATTCATAATCTTGAATTAAAAGCCCCAACTTAAATTTCTTCACTTGATTTGTCCCCTCATAGGTGGCTTCAAGTAATCTCCACATATCATGAGCTGAGTCACCCACTAAATTGGTTATATTTAGCAGCATCAAGGGCACAATACAGAATATTCATAACTTGAAAGTTTAATGTTATTTTGGCATTGTCTTCAGCATCAAATTCATCACTCTGTTTCGGCCATCAACAAATTTTAACGGGACAAATGGACCATTCTCAATTAGATTTCACAACTCAAAGTTGATTAAACAAACAAAAATCTTCATTTTATTTTTTCAGAATATATAATTATTTCCATTGAACAAAGAATGTCGATTTGTTGAAGTTCCTTCAACATACAAAAAAGTAGTTGAGTTTGCCATGAGGATATTTTCTACATGGTTATTAGACCGAAAATAGAGTAGAGCAAAACTCTGATACCAAATGAAAAACCTTAGAGGGGGGTGAATAAGGTTTTTGACAAATTTAAAATACTTTTTGGAAAATCTATTTTGAGAAACTCCACAAAATTTTAGATCGAAGAGACTTACTACAACACGATACAATTAATATTATAATGAAAATGAGTTGGTGAGAATCATAAAGATTTTTTTTAAGAGATTAAAAAGAATTTTGTGTAAGGAAGATTGCAGCTGACCGAAATTAAATGCAGAGAAAGATAACACATGATTTGTAGTCGTTCGATCTACCAAGATCTACATCTACTACCTTAAACTCACACTTTAGAATTTTCAGCCAGATTTCATTCACCCAACTTAATGGTATCAATCTACACCAAATACATGAGAGGATCATCACACTTGGTTTTACCAAAAGCTCTCAATCAATCAACAAATCAAGGTTTATCCCAAATGGGTTTTACAGTACAATATTGATACATAAAGATGATTGCAGTAATGAAACGAAAATGGCTCACTCTTTTAAGCAGATATACAAAGCAAATGTGCTCAAACAACTTTTACTTTTTTGACACAATTTGATTTCACTTTGAAGCACTAAGAAAATGAGATTTTTGTATTTTATAGAACAAGAGTGTTTCTTAGAAGGATAGGACAAAAATTTACTTTTAAATCGAGTTTTGAAACCTTTTATAAGAGCAAAAAGTGGTGTTCCAACGGCTAAAAAATGGCTAATTTTTCGCTGTCAGATTTGCCAGAATTTTTGACTCATGGATTAGACGATGGTGTATCTAAAAGGTAAGTCCAAAATGGCACTTTTTCAGACAGAATCGATTTGACATTGTTCATAGGATTTTAGACGAAACTTTTGGATGCAGAGTCGTCCAAACTACTCGATCTAAAATTCTGAAGACTTAAAAACTTTGAAATCTTGTTGTTTGAGTGCTTCAAGGTAGAAATAAATAGAATCATGAAGTAAGGAAGATATAGGGATTTATACAAATAATACCTTAACAAGATTCCTAGTCTAAGATTCTTCTTGGTATGCAATCTCTTAAACTTAAACTTCTACTTGATCACCCATTCTCGGATTCTATTGCTCAAGAATTGCTTAGCAATCTTATTTGCACTCATTGGAAGTATTGAGGTCAAACATGTCCTATAACATGTAGATCATATGAGTTAGTCCTCATCAATATTTGTCATATGTCAAAACACAAGAAAATGCCCTTAGGGCTAACAGAAAGCTTACCTTCCACCACTGCCGCATCTACCATGACTTCTTCTCGGTTCAAAGCAAAAATCTTCGCATTCACCTGAGGCTTCTATCTATGCTTCCAATGGCTAAAGTGGTCGTACCTTTGTCGCCAGATGGTGGCATTGAAGCTCCTTGACCAATCCGCAATAGCTTTGGGCAATTGTTCCTTAGGTGGTTTGGGTCCCCACAATTGTAATACCTTCTAGGCACCTCTTTTGACAAACAATCTTACTCCATATAGCCTTACTTCCCGTAGTAATAACATATGGGCAAGTTGGCCGTTGTGCCTATTAGTGCAATCCGAGCCTTCTTACCCTTGTTTTCCCACTGCTGTCCAGCAGGTCGTTTATGAAACTGTGGTTTTACTAGCTGCTTCGTCTGTGGGTATGGTTTAGACGCCACTCGTGGCTTTTCCTCATTCTTTATTCGGGTAGCAGCGGCTACATACGTTGCTGATGGAGATAGTGCTAGGGCCCTCCTCAGATCTTGTCTTAACCCCTTAATGAATTACCTTATGCGCTTCTGTTCCATATCCACTAGGCATTTGCAATATTTTGAGAGTTGGGTGAATCGGGTGACGTACTATGCCACCGTCATGTTTCCCTACTTCAATCCCTAGAACTCGTCCTTCCTCTTCTCTATGATCTATTGAGGGATCTATTCTGCCCTGAACACCTCAGTAAAATTGCTTCACGTCCATTCTCGATCAATCCTTCTCCACTCCTTCTGCATGTGTTGCCACTATGGTCTAGCTGACCCTTGCAACCTAAAAATTGTGAACCTAACCATTCTTTCTTCACTGTACTACAAAGTGGAGAAAATATCCTCCATCTGTTCGATCCACTTATCCGCCTTCTTGTCTTGCTCTGCCTCTCAGTAAAAAGTGGGTGGCTGGAACTTCAAGAATCACTCCAAAGTTGAGTCGTCCCTCTTAGCAGTCTTCTTGTCAACTTTTTCTGATAGAGAATGGAGGATCTCTGTCATCTTGTGGAAGGCTTGACTAATGGTCACTTCTAGGGTTCCCTCGGGTGCCTCCTTATATTTTTCTCCATCATCCTCCCTTATTTCAGGGGTAGAATACTGCATTAGTGCATATTACAGAGTTGACGATGCACTTTCCTGGGTGGTTTTACTACGGACTGTGACTCTACACCATGGTGCCATCTTAAGTCATATAACATTACCAAAAAGGCTCATAAGTATGCAGGTATATCATGATCATAAATCGTACAAGCAAGTTATAAACATCACGAGGAGCCAAAAATGTCAAACTTAACTTACACTAAATAGCAAATCAAATAATTTTGAAATTAGATGATTATTTGAAAAAGATAAACTTGCTTTCATTTAAAATGCATAATTTCAACAAAAGTAAGAAAGGCATGCATAGCATCCTTATTGAACATGAATAAAAAATTCTAAAATACCATATAACAAGGAACACCCCCTTTTATTACGCAAAAGAAAATATAGGGTTTCCTAAACTTCAACACTAAATCTGCTCAAAACTCATCACTCACTTTTTCCCCCTTAGTATCCCTAGTATAAGACTCAATAAGCCAGTCCGCAGTATTTTTGGAAAAGTTTATCCCTTTTCCATCTACAAAGCCTAAGGTTCAAGGCTTTTTAGTGACCCTATCGTCACTCTCTATGGCCTCAATAGGTCTCTTGGAACTCTCTTCCTCCGTGAGTCCTGCTCAGTCTTACATCCCTAACCAACTCAAGGCTTCTTAGTGACCCTATCGTCACTCCCTATGGCCTTAATGGGTCTCTTGGAACTCTCTGCCTCCATGAGTCATGCTCTCAATCTTGCTTCCCTAACCCACTCACGATATTGTTCCATGAACTCTTTATATTTGCTTTCAGGTGCCTCAAATTCTAAATCTCTTGGGTCATCACTATTAGGGGTCAAGTCTTCTTCCTGGACAGGTGAATCAGGGTCCTCCACCTCTACCTCCTTCTCATCACTCTCCTACTTTGGCTCCTCCAGCTCGGCCTTAGACTCGGAGTCAGATGGGGAAGGGAACTCTTGGTGGTGGTGCAATGGATCCACACATAAAGCGCCAGTCTCTTACCACATGTGCGAATCTTCTAGCCATCCTAATCACAATCAACACCTATGGTCAGTAGAAGTTTAAATCACTTAAATAAATAAATCTCGTCAATCACATGCGAATTGCTTAAACCTAAGCTCTAATACCACTGGTAACGCCCCACAACATAAGTGCCCAAAGAGGGTGCGGATATCGCCCTGTCAAAACGACCAGGGGTCTTTATAACTAAGAAAAAAAATATCAAAATGATAACTCAAATCTTATTACATAAGAAAACGAAATCCACAAATCTCTCAAATTACATAAAATAAATCAGTCCTCAAACAGGAACAAAATTAAAGAATTCAACCTGGTTATCCTCTAATATGGTGCAACCTTGCTAAAGCTAACAGATCCTGAAATATGACATCAAATGAGTGTAAGAAATATATTTCAGTAAGCCATGTGAGTACTCACGATTGAATCAAAATAAATTTCATGAATGCACTTTGAAATCATTCAACACAAGTGAATTACAAGTTATACATTTTCAATATCAAAGTGAGTGGTAAATGTCACAAAAGATCAAAATCACAAAAATATTTATTATATGAAAACCACTCCAAAATAAGCGGTTATGAAACCTTGTATCATAGCCTTGCCATGAAACCTTGCATTATGACAAACACTGTGAAACCCTGCATCACAGCGTATAGTGGGTGTACGGCCCACTGGATAAGATACTCCTCCATCTCTTACCCAAACTTACCAGATGTCCATCCCGAAATATTAGTCTACTTGGACTGAAGTGCTAGCTCGGACTAGTCTGGCCTATTAAGACTGTCACATTTCCAAATAAAGTTCAATTCTCAAAGGTAACCTCCTAGTGAGAGACTTACCCTACTCTTCAAAAATTAGTCCTAGAGGCTTACCCTTATTGAGTACTCAACGTTTTAGCGTATTAGAATCCAATCTCAATGAAAATGATTTCCAACATACTTGGTCGTGCAAGCACAAATTCCAAATGATTAGCTGTAAAACTATTTTACAATCAAAAGTAACTTTCCAGTAAAATAAAATAGTCGAGCTTGCATTCCAAATAATCATGTAATTGAGATAATAACATTTTCAAACGACTTGCAATTCGGAGCTTTTATATCAAATAATTAATGCAAGACTTACTTGATTCCTTCCTTTCATAGATAAAAAATTCTCTCGATACCTAGGTCAATGAGACCTAGTTCCATCTAAAGAAATGCAAAGACCATGTCACCAACTTGCTATAATTCTTATGCCATTATAGTATCTAAAAATGACCCATCTACCATCATCAAGTCATTAAACAACTCAAACTAACTAATACTCTTCACTCAAACTTAACATGCTTGATATAACAAAACTCTCACCAACAATTCACTGCATACTAAAACAACCACCCAAATAATGGTTCAAACAACAAGTGAATGAATAAGTGACTGAGATTCTAAATAGGTGTATACACAATTAATTGGCTAATAAAATAAGGTTTGCTCCCAAGGGTACATAAATAAATAATTAAGAAAATAAGTAATTCCATGAATAAATAAATTATGAACAACTTCCTAGTTTTCATCCAAAGGACTATGTAGGAGATATATATAAACAAATAGAAAGATTAGTTGATAGAAATTTATTAGTCATTAAATAATAACATTAACGTTATTTGTTAGACTTAATAATATTATAATATGAAAATGATGATGGCACTGATAATTATAATATTAGTAGTAATAATAAGGGCAAAATATGTTAGCCACCTTTGAACTTTCACGAATTTTGATTTTCACAATTCAACTTTAAAATACTTGATTTTAGTCCTCGAACTTTTAAAACACATAAAAAATAGCACTTTCAACAATAAAAGCTCAAGTACAATACAAAATCACTAGATTTTAGCTCTCATTCTCCCATTTTTTATTTCTAAAATATTATTCTTCAACTTTAATCTCGCTCTCTTCTCTTTGAATTAGCTCTTCCATCAATTAAAACTATTAAGTGCTCACAGAAATTCATCACATGACTTCCACATGACCTATTTTATAGGTATTTTCATTTACTCAATTCTCACAATGTGGTGTCATCCTTCTAATTCTTATAAAGTAACTTCTATATATGATAGGAAAAGACTATTGCGACTTGCGCGTCTCTCACTTCTTTTTTTAGATTTTTTTTTTTTTTTGATAATTCACTTCTACTTTCAAAATTATTCTTCTTTCCTGTAGAGATGCCAAGAAAATTACTATTCATCAAGAACTGAATCGGTTTTTTTTTTTTTTCATCTTTATGTCTTAGTTTTCTTTATTAAAGGGTAAAATATATTATTTTTGTTATATGATTAGATTTGAAAAAGTGCGAAAGAGTAATCTCAAGATTATTGAGTCGCATAAAAGGTTTGAAGCTAGATCTTAAAATTATTGTTAATAAATGAAGAAATTCGAAGAGAAGAGAGCGAGATTAAAGTTGAAGAATAATATTTTAAAAATTAAAAATGGGAGAATAAGTGCTAAAATTTAGTGATTTTGTATTGTATTTGAGCTTTTATTGTTGAAAGGGCTATTTTTTAGGTGTTTGAAAAGTTCGAGGGCTAAAATCACACATTTTAAAGTTCGAAGGTGAAAATCAAAATTTGTGAAAGTTTAAGGGTGGCTGACATATTTTGCCCTAATAATAATAATAATAATAATAATAATAATAATAATAATAATAATAATAATAATAATAATAATAATAATTATGAAATTAATAGTAATGGTAATGGTAATACTAATGGTAATGATTATAGTATTAATCGCAATAGAAGAAGAAGAAGAAGAAGATAATAATAATAATAATAATAATAATAATAATAATAATAATAATAATAATAATAATAATAATAATAATAATAATAATAATAATAATAATAATAATAATAATAATGAAAGTAATTATATTAATACTGATAATGTTAATAATAATAGTAACATTAGATTTAGCAACAATAATGTCAATAATTATAATAATATTGGTTTCGGTATTAACACACACACACACGCACACCAGTAGTGACAACAACAAGATTTGGTATTAACATTAATAATTATCAGTGATATAAAATCAGTAGTGAAAATACCAGTAATAGCAGCAATCTCCATTATTAACGAAGGAAATCTCAAGACAGTAACAACTGTGATAATCATATGATCAATAACAAAACAATAGCAGTGTTTGTAGTAACATTGATATCAGATTCATTTCTTAAACTCACGAGTCATAAAAGGGGTGGTAAACAACCTAAACTCCCAACCCAGAACCTCAGTGAATCTCCCGTCTCACAGCTTACACCAACTCATTCATGAATATACACAATACCACAACTATACTACCAAACCAAAACAAAAGAGAATAGGATCAAGGTTTAGTTGTGAAAAGAGGTCCGCTGGTCTTGAGGGTTGGAAATGACAAGTCAACGGTGAGATAAATAGATTGACTTTGTGAACCCCAGTTGCGTCAGGGATAAAGAGAGGGGCAGTAGTCCACTTTGTGGATGTTTTGATTTAACAAAGGCTAGGACTGAATTGAGGATTCTCCAGAAGGATGATTTCCTGGAGGAGCGTGTGAGAGATGTGAGTAAAAAGGAATAGGAAAAAGAGACTCCAGGGAACGTTTTGGTTCCTCTGTGATTTTTTTTTTTAGCGCTGTGACCGAGTGTTCTAAGTTTATTGCTTTCTATCCCAAAGTTTGTTGATAATCAAAGAGTGGTATTCTAGAATAATCTTATAAGATTATGAACTAGATAGAGTTCTACTGTTGACTCCTGCCTTTTGAAGGTTTTTTGAGCAAAAAACTACTGAAGACGAAGGTGAGCAGTGAAGACTGGAACAAAAATGAGCAAGAAGCCAGCCTTGGTTTTACTTTAGCCGTGCCTAGCTATGCCCAAGGTATAGCCAACCACAGCTTTGGCAAAGCCACGCATGGCTGCCCCTTGGCCGTGCCATCGACTCAGCACTAACCAAGCTGGCTCGGCGCCAAGCAAGCCTTTTTTTTTTTTAAAGAAATTAGGAAACCATTTTATAAGTAAAGTAAATCCTAAAATAAAATATCTAATAAACTCGAAAAGGTTTAAGAGATATTTATTACTATTATATATATATATATATATATATATATATTCCTTTAAACGAATAAACAAAACAATACGGCATTATTGGAAAGCTGATGATTAAATTTCAAACAACAGGTGTATTGCTTAAATAAATCTTTTGGGCAGAAAATAAAGGAAATAATTTTCGCACAATATTTAAAAGGAATACCATTAAGTAAAAATTAATTTTTCGGTACTAAGAAAATAATTAGGGAAGATTTATCTCCTCAAACAGGAGCAGCACTAAGCTGCCCCTAGGCCAATGGAATCAAAAGGAAAAGAATAAGAAGTAATTCTATAGGAGTTGGGTTTTGAGCTAGGGCCACCAAGAATTACACACTATGCCTTACCTACCAAACCACAATAACTCTTGTGTTTCTGTAACCTAACTAAATTTTCTTATCTCTCCCTCTCAGGCTTCATACCTATGTTAAACACCCTAAACTCATTCACGGCTCAATCCATTCAAAGGGAAAAGGGTGTCACTAGCTTACCCAACGAACTCAAACACAAATAAGCATAAGAACAAATATGCACACACATATACACATATCCATTAGATAATTCAGATAATTGTACTATAAATTCAAATGCTCATGCAAGATGTTATGTCTTAGCCCTCACTTCTCACGGATTAGGGATAGGGTTGGACAGGGTTTTATAGTAAAAATCCTAATCTCTCTCCCCTGTTGAATTCCGATTGGGGGATGAAATCATTTGTATCCCTTTTCTTTTCTCCAATCACATAAACTACTACGAAAAAATTGTCCTCTTATAAGGGGGAAACTGCTAAATGTTCACAAAAGAAGAAATTGTTAAAGTTGCTTATCCTTTTTGTTACACTCTTGTTGAAGTTTCATCCATGGTATTTTAGCTTTAGAGGTCATTCGCAAAAAGATCTTAACTATTGGGTTGAAGGGCTTTGTTAGTATTAGCCTCTTACATAAAAAACACATCCCTATTCGTCCTCTTTTAAAGGTGGATATGCTTAGACTTGGCTAAAAAATTAATGGAACATTCTTGACTTTCCCATGAAATTTATGAAGTGGACAATAGCTAGCCTTCGGCGTTGCCAAATACCCTTTTATCATTCCAGTGTGGATCTCTTTCGAACATTTTCTACTGTATTTCTTTTTGAAGTTGATTCTCTACACAATTGCCATGCAATTAGTCACCCACTGAAGATCGATGAGGCCACAATGAACCTTACATACCATAGTATTGCTAGGGTTTGTGTTGAAGTCATTCTACTTAAAAATATACCTTAGTGCGTTTGGATTAGTGAAGATGACGAAGTTTTTTTAGTTAGTGAATTACGAAGACTTGTTAGAGTTCTGTAAAGATTGTCATCGGCTTGGCCATTACCAAAAATCTTGTCAAGAAAGGAAGTTATTAATATTGATAATATTAAGGATTCAAACACTGATAAGCCAAAAACTAGGGCAAAGCCGAGTCAGCCTAAAACACATTGCACGCCTAAGGAGAATCCGTCTTTACCTTAATCGGAATTGATGCTACCACATTGCTGGAACCACAACTTGCCACCATCGATTAGCCTTTGGAAAGTTCCACGAAACAATCGTGTGCCATGGATTCTCCTTCAGTGATTGTTGCCAATACTATAATTTGCCCTAACCCTAACAATTTTCACATTGTTTTATCTTTGCAAGGAACATCATGTGAGGCCAATGTTGCTGTTCAGATTACTGATCATCCCCAATAGTCTATTGAACCCTAACTGCCTGATCCCACAATCATATTTAATTTTGCTAATTATCCCTTGCAGTCTAGCTATGACCACACTTTAGCACCTATTTCAGTGATTGACAAAGATTATCTTTTCTCCTTTGCTTATATGTGGAGAGGTGCCAACCATGGTGGTTGCCTAGGATAATTCCTTTTCGGCAGTGAGTGGTTATATGCACAAAGTGTTAGTGTTGTTCCCTAGAGGCAATCACTTGTACATTGTATATGACACATTTTATTTTAATAAAAAGGCATTATTTATCTTATAGTTTTTTTTGTTTACTTTAAGTAATATAACTGTTCAATAAAGCCTCTAGTACAACACTGTGTTAAGAAAATCATGATATGAGATTCCTACTACACTGGATGGTGTTAGTACTTAAATAGTCCCTAATCGTAGTATTAATGAGACAGGACATCATTAATGCGTTAAGACTAGCATGTGTTAGACTTCCTGATTTGATCAGGCGGTGGTTCTCATAACCGTGAGTATTGAAATACTCAAAATTAACACGTGGATACTTGTTAATAGAATAAGTTCATTGGATGACCTAGCTTTGAGATAATCACATGGATAACTATTTAGTGCCAGTGATATAATCTCAATATAGCAAATGTGCAAGTATCTTTACACTTGAGATCTCCAAGGCACTTTGTTTGTTGAGCCTTGTGCCTTGATTCCAATCTCCGGAGCTCAATCGAGGGCCGCCTATGAGAAGGATATTGGGTACATTATGAGGTAAACGAAAGTAGTTGAGAGGATCAATAAAGGATTCATCACTTCTAATAGTAGGGAGCGAATATCTCATGGCCACTTGTAAGAATTACTACTCATAAGTCCTTGGCCAAGGCGTATGTGTTTTGGAAAGGGTTCCAATTGAGACACATTGAGAGTAGTGGGTTCCTTGTACAAGTATAATGATATTCGAGCCAGAATTAATATATATTCTGGAGGGAGTTGGCACTAATTCCGTACTCCAAACCGAATGAGATATTGTATGGTGAAAGGAGTTAGTTGCACTGTAGTTTGTTATTGAAGGGTTCATGTCAAGCCATTTAACTTCCTGAACTCTTGGGTGGTCATGATGTGTTGTTAGATACCGCTCATGATCTAGGAATATGGGTTTATTAATTGATGAATTAATAAACCAATCCTGATTAGAATTAATATGATTAATTCTAATTAATTAAGGATTATTAATTTCAAAGACGTTTGGATTAATTCATATTCACTACCAATTGACCGGAAAACCTAATAGGTCACACACAAAAGAGGAATATATACTCAAGATGTTATTTGATAACATAGTGGGGTTTATTACAAGAAAGAGAGGTTGATGTGGCCAAATTATAATTAGTTATAATTGATGAGCCAATTTATAATTCTGAGAACTTGATGGGTTTCAATTGCAACTGGAGAATTGTTTGGAATTCTCAAATATGGTTTTTGTAAAGGCTTTTGGTTATATGAGATATAATCAAAGTGGTTTTATTGTTCAGCAAGAAGTCATACAAAACAAACAAAAGGGCACACATGAAGGAATGGGTGCCAATGCTCCTTTTTATCAACACACATGAAATAATGTGTGTGGGGCCATCCTCTCAAGTGATAATAGAGATATGATCTTCATGTTCTCTGGTATATGTCTCTCTCTCGTGTGGCTTCTTCTAAGAGGGAATCCAAGACTCTTCTTCGTCTTCTTTCTCTGGTTTTGCTAATCAAGAAGAACAAGGAAGCTAAACCTCGGCCACCATTGTTGTTTTTTGCTAGCACAGAAAATCTTGGTGCTTATGTGAGATCCTCTGTGTGGATTTCTATTAGAGATAATCACACACTGTGATTATATTGGTTGGACATACAATTCTTGTGGTGATTCTTCAAGAGGATTGCTGGATCGTGCCACAACTATCTTACTCGAAGAAGGAAAATTTTATTTTCCACACAAACAAAGAAACGTATAAATTGTTATCTTTGTTTCTTTGTTTTATATATATGTGTCTTGTTTTCCACACATATGCGGATCCTGGATGGTATCTTATTTTTATTTTTCCACTGCGCCATATATGATATGCATGAGATACCTAACACAGAGAACCAATTTGTCACAAGAATTCAAATCCCTCTCATTAAATAAACAACATCTTCAATATTCTTTAGCTCAAGGCAACTCCTCAGATTTTCCAAGGCAACAACTAGTCATTGTAGCATCCTCGAAGGTCAGTGCAACAACTACTCATCCTAATATTGTTGGTCAGTCACTCCACATTGATCACCATACTAAAACCAGGATTCTGAGTTTTCAATCTTCTTCATCAGCTCAAAAGAATGTTCAAATTTTAATTGGCTTATAGGGAGCTAGGGCAGAATGTTCTTAAAAAAATGTTGGACCAAAAGTGTACAATATAATTAGAATACTGATACTGCTAGTGAAGTGGTATTCTAAGCTTCTATTGTAATGAATTTGCAACAAACACAACAACTGGTTGATCTTGCTATTAGTGATACACAATATGCCTCTTACCTTCAAATAGTTAGAGGTGCTCAGCAAGCACAATCTTCAAATCCTATGCATATTATTGTTGTGCAACTCGAAGGATGTGATTCAAACTTTTTTACTGTCTACGCTAAAGATAATATTAGCCTTAGGTCACAAATTTTGTAAGATAAGGTGACTTTCACATAATACATTTCAGAATCATCTACCCCTAATAAGTTGCTATGGCTTAATTTTGAGAATGAACTCTGCAAGCAACTTAGTCAATTGTGAAAAAGGAAAAGTTGTAAGAGGAAGAACAAATCTACTACAACTCCAAAACAGTCCTTTCTAGTTTCAAAGCTTTATTATGATTTGATTGAAAATAAGTATGATAAAGATGACTTTACTCTTGTTCGATTGTGAAGGTAAAAGAATAAAGGAATTATGTTGCAGACATAGAATGATCATAGGACAAGTAGTTCATGGCTATAAAAAACAACAAACTAAGCCTTAATCCCAAGTAACTTCGGGTCGGCTACATGAACCAACGTCAGGCAACGTGTGGTCATCCAAATGAATCATCTCTCGCCACTTTCTTCTATCGAACGTTATACTTTCATCCAAATCTAACAAAGACATATCTCTCTTAATTACCTCTATCCATGTCGTTTTAGGCCTACCTCTACCTCTACCTGTGTCTAACCTATCCTGCCTCACTCTCTCCATCGCCCTAACAGGAGCATCCCTCGGTCTTCTCTGAACATGTCCAAACCAACGCAGACGACTTTCTCTTATCTTTTCCTCAATAGATGCCACACTCACCTTTTCCCTAATGATCCCATTTCTAACTCTATCATTCCTAGTATATCCACACATACATCGTAACATACGCATCTCAGCTACTTTCATTTTTTGAATATGACACCTTTTAGCTGCCCAACATTCCGTACCATATAACAAAGTAGGTCGTACGACTGCCTTGCAAAACTTTCCCTTTAAATTCAACGGTGCATTACGATCACAAAGAATACCAGTCGCGCTCCTCCATTTCAACCAACCCGCCTTAACTCGATGTGCAACGTCGCTATCGAGCTCTCCGTCTTTCTGAATAATAGATCCTAGATAGCAAAAACAATCAACTAACGGTATATTTCTACCTTCCAAAGTTACACTCTGGGCTATGTTTCTGCTACCACTAAACTTGCATCCCATATACTCTGTTTTACTCCTACTAATTTTGAACCCTTTGGATTCCAATGTCTGCCGCCATAACTCCAATTTAGCATTTACACCGGCTCTAGTCTCATCAATTAATACAATATCATTCGCAAACAACATACACCATGGCATTGCCTCCTGTATAGTGCAGGTCAACTCATCCATAACGGCTGGAAAGAGGAAATGGCTAAGCGTTGATCCTTGATGCACCCCAATATTAATAGGGAATTCTGCAGTCACTCCGGCGCCAGTCCTTACACTTGTACATGCTCCCTCATACATATCTTTAATGAGAGTAATATACTTTATTGATACACCTTTCTTGGCCAGCACCCACCAAACTACTTCTCTAGGAACCCTGTCATAGTCTTTTTCCAGGTCAATAAATACCATAAGTAAATCTTTCTTTCTTTCCCTATGATATTCAATCATCTACCGTAATAAATGAATTGCCTCCGTAGTGGAACGCCCAGGCATAAAACCAAACTGATTATCTGAAATTTGTATAATGCCCCGTAACCTCTGTTCAATCACTCTCTCCCAAAGCTTCATAGTATGACTCATGAGTTTAATCCCACGGTAATTAGCACAATCCTGGACATCTCCTTTATTCTATTTATTGCCTTTATGCAAAATGTCTGCTTTATAAACTTTATTTTCTTACTTTAAGAAATTCCCACCTTTAGGTGGTTAAAAAAGTAAAAAAGAAAATAAAGGTCTCTATGAACAAGCTTTATATATAAGCAAAAACTTTATGTTATTTTCATTTGATTGCGTTATTTAAAAGGGAAAAAAAATGTGCTTACGTGTACCATCAAGAATCTAATTTTATTTTCTAGTAAAGATTGCAATCAAACCTAACACTATTTTTTATTCACAAAAGAGAACGAGGAGGAGGAAAGGGAGGGGGAGGGAAACTTTTACTTCTATCAAGAGGAGTAAATATAATTTGCTACCATTTTATTTGGTTGGATAGTAGGGATATAAATGCCAAATACTAGTTTGATTTACATCCCAATCCGCCTAAATTTGGATGGGTTGTTTTGCAAACGTGGAGGGCGAGAGTTTTTTCTCAGAATTTACTTTCCCTTAATTTTTCCTTCTTAACCAAATAATGTAAATCACTCATTTATGTTTACATTCCCTGCACTTTCTCCCTTTTTTTACCCTAACAAAACATACTATAAAGAATATTGGAAACCTTTGTATCTCTTTTGAGAATGAATTTTCACTTTCAACAACGATAATCAAGATGAAAAAGTTAGAAAAATCCCTCCAAGATTTATATCATATTTTCTCCAATCCAAATTATTTAGACAGAAAAGACAAATCTTCACTACAGGAAAAATCGCGATTTGCGACGGCTTCAATACCGTCGCTAATAGCGACCAATTTGCGATGATTTTCAAACAAGTCGCGGGTTGACCAAAATTGTCGCAAAACTGTCGCAATTTGCGACGGCCAAAATACCCGTCGCAATTCGTAGCAAAATCGTCGCTATTTGCGAGGGTTTTGCGACGGTATTTATGCCCTCGCAAATTGCGAGGGTTTTGCGACGGCAATTTATTTTTAAAAAATATTTTTAAAAAAATTTTTGTAAGAGTTTTGCGACGGCAAATAACCCTCGCAATTTGCGAGGGTTTTGCGACGACAAATTATTTTTAAAAAAAATATTTTTAAAATTTTTGAACGTCCATCGCAAAGTCCTTGCAATTTGCGAGGGTTTTACGATGGTAGTTAGCCCTCGCAATTTGCGAGGGTTTTGCGACGGTAATTTATTTTTTTAAAAATATTTTTAAAAAAATTTTTGAACGTCTATCGCAAAACCCTCGCAATTTGCGACGGCAAATAACCCTTGCAATTTGCGAGGGTTTTGCGACGACCGATTGTTTTTTTAAAAAATATTTTTAAAATTTTTGAACGTCCATCGCAAAGTCCTCGCAAATTGCGAGGGTTTTGCGACGGCTATCTATTTTTTTTAAAAAATATTTTTTTCAAAAAATTTTGAACGTCCATCGCAAAACCCTCGCAATTGCGAGGGTTTTGCGACGGTCAATATTTTTAATTAAAAAATAAATAAATGAAAAAATTTATAGAAAATCTCAAAACCCTAATTCGTCGCAAATCCATCACTAATTGCGACGAATTTGCGAGGGTTTTACAACAAAATAGGGTTTTAATCTTTTTTTATTTTTAAATTTTTCTTTATGTGTTTATATGATGGTGTATTTTGACAAATTTACTGAAATATTTTTAATAACATGTCTCAATTAGTGCATTTTATTATAATTTTGTATATGTAATTATGTCATGTTATACACCTAATGTATTGCATAAGTAAATGTATATAGTTAATTATATTATGTTATATACTTATTCTAATATATAAGTATATGTATATAATGTATATAAGTATCTGTTTAGTTTAATATATATATATATATATATATATATATATTATAACATGTAGGTATATATATACATATGTCTAATTTTTTAATCTATCACTTTGATTAAGTAGTGTATAAAGTAAAATATATAAAGAAAAATAATTCAAATACTGTTATTATTGTTGATATCACTAAAAAAATGGTGAAATTTATAATGTAGAGATCAATTTGTAATGTTCTTCGTCTCTTACATGTTAATATATATTATACTATATAGCTATGTATATACATATGTCCAATTTTTTAATATATCTATTTTGTTAAGTGGTGTATAAAGTAAAATATATAAAGAAAAATAATTCAAATGCTGTTATTATTGTTGAGATCACTAAAAAAAATAGTGAAAATTATAATGTAGAGATCGATTTGTAATGTTATTCATCTCCAACATATTAATATATATTATACTATATAGTTATATATATACATATATCTATTTTTTTTATCTATTTATTTGATTAAGTGGTATATAAATTAAAATATATAAAGAAAAATAATTTACATAATAATAATATTATTAAAATCACTAAAAAATAATAAAAATTATAATGTATAGATCGATTTATAATGTTATTCGTATTAATTTATGAGAAATTAGCGAGGGTTTTATTTTTTCGTCATAAATTGCGACGAAATAGCTAGAAAATTTTTAAAAAAACTAAAATTTTCCAAAATTTTTCACTCCCTCCTTTTTTTTTTTCCCCCTCCTTCTTCCCATATCCTTCTTCCCTTCCACACGACCCGCCACACCCTCCCCTTCCCAAGCTCGCGCCGCCGCTCCCCATCTCTCCCCCCTCTCCCCGCCGGCGACCTCCCCGCAGCTCCCCCATCCCCGCTCCCCCCTCTCTCAACTCCCCCCATCCCGGAGTGCCCCCATCCCCGCGCCCCCCTCCCTCAACTCCCCCCCCCCCAAGCCCCCACTCCCCGGCGCTCCTCCCCCGCAGCCCCCCTCCCCGTGCCCTCCCACCCCCGCCGACCCTCCTCCCCCGCAAGTCCCCCTCCCCGCGCCCCCAGCCGCGCCGACCCTCTCCCGCAGGTCCCCGCACCCCCACCCGCAACGACCCTCCCCCACGGCTCCCCCTCCCCGTGCCCCCTTCCTGCAGATCCCCGTCGCCCCGCCCCCTCCCTGCGCCCCCTCCTACGTGAGTCTCCCTCGGCCCCCCGCTCGGCCTGCCCCTTCGACCCGCCCCCTCGGTGAGCGCCTCCATTGCCATTCTCGTGCTACTCGCTGTGCTATTGCTTAAGCCGATTCATTTGGGTAAGTAGTTAGAATTCATCTCTTGAGCTACTTCATTATCTTATAAACTAAGTCCATGTTGAGGCGATTTGCATTTCCCGAAGCTTTGAAATTTGGGTGATTATTTGTGAATGAGCAGAGTTGGAATTGATGTATAAAAGTTGTATTGATGTTGGGGTTGAATTTGAGGAGATTGGGAGTGACATGATGGTGGTTTGATGTGAGATTATTGATTTAAATTTGGAATTGTGAACTGGAATTGCTGAATTGTTAGTTGGAATTGTTGTCCTTTTTAAACATTCATGGTGTTTTGATCTGTACTTATATGTGATATACTTTGTACAAAGTGCATTCTCTTTTACCCTGTTATCAAAAAATTACTACTTTGATCAAATTATATGGAAACTATGTTTTAGCTATATAAACCCTTATAAATTAATTTGATTGGTTATGATGCCATAATAGGAAGGTTGATATCTGATTAGTGTAGTAATCTTATTACTTGATTATAATAATATATTAGTGTCTCTAGTGGAAGATTTAACTCTAGTGGAATGCTTTGAAGGTTCTTTTATGTGAGAAATTCGTTTCCTTAGATTATGAAGATGTAGGAGGTGCGTGTTGTTCATAAAAATTGCCTTTGTGTTGAATTCAAATGTTGGATTCCCCATGAGTAAAGGGTGATTACTCCTCCTGGGTAATGGGTGATTACCCCTAGTTATCCTTTTATTTATTTATTTTTTGTATAAATGAATGATCTGTCTTTGTTGTTTGCAATTGCATTTTGATTGTATAATTTTTAGGTAGCCCTGTGCCTGGAAAATGTCCAATTACAGGGGAGACTCTGTCAAAAAATTTTTCAAAATCTGCCGCTATTTACTGTGGAATAGAATAACTACCCTTATCTTGGAGTGTATTATTCAATTGAACATGAGCTTTAATATTATTTATCTTAATCAAATATAAAATTTTCTCATTTATTTTCACTCTTCAAATAATTGTACTTTTCACCTCAATTAAATGTAGAACTTGGTTAAAACGTAGATATTGAAGGTGTAACTGTATCCAAAGATAGCAATTGTAAATTCTATGTTTTGGACCTCTTTTTGTTAGATAATAGAAAGGAAAATGTAATTACACTTCTCTTCCTTTTGTTTAAGGGGTGATTTTAATTATTGAGCTTATTGTTCTTTTCTCTCATTTAGACGTCATGGAGGATCGTAGTTGGATGTATAGAAGGCACACTTCAGGTGTAAAAGGGATCACTATTGAATTTGAGGAAGGGGTTAAGGCTTTTTTGACATTTGCCTTATCAAATGCAATATCAAGCGTAATTAGATGCCCGTGTGCAAAATGTAAGAATAAAAAGTATCTAAATCCAGCACAAGTTAAGCTCCACCTGTGGAAGTCTGGATTTGTGCCTAGGTATTACCGGTGGACGTGTCATGGTGAGCCATTCGAGTGTCCCTCAAGTGTGTCTACCTCAATCCCAGAATTTGATTCACATCAAGAAAATCTGTCTCGCGAAATGGTCTTAGACGTAGCAGGACCTGACTTTCCCCTTGAAGCTCTATCAGCAGACAATTTTGAAGAACCACCTAATGTGGAGACACAAAGGTTTTACGATATGTTAAAGGCGGCAGAGACTCCTATATGGGATGGATGCACACAACATTCGCAGCTTTCACTGGCTTCAAGGTTATTAAACATTAAGTCTGAAAATAACCTCTCGCGTAAAGCCTTTAACGATGTTGTGCAATTGATGAAAGAGGTTGTGCCTAGCAGTAATACGATTCCTGATGATTTCTATCAGATGAAAAAATTAGTGGCTGGGTTGGGTTTGCCGGTACAAAAAATAGATGTATGCAATAATGGATGCATGCTTTACTGGAAAGATGACATGAATCGTAGAGAGTGTAAATTTTGTGGCCATCCTCGATATGCACAGAAAAAGGTTTGGAAGAACACAAGTAGAAAGGAAATTTCATTCAAGAAGATGTATTACTTCCCGATAACACCGAGGCTACAAAGATTGTATACTTCTAAAACAACAGCTGAACACATGAGATGGCATGGAGAGAGCAGATCGGAGAAAGGCACCATGAGTTACCCTCGTGATACTGAAGCATGGCAACACTTTGATCGAATGCATCCTGAATTTGCAAAAGAAGTACGGAATGTCAAACTTGGTTTATGTACAGATGGATTCTCACCATTTGGGATGTCAGGTAAGCAATATTCATCCTGGTCGGTCATTCTCACACCATATAATCTCCCCCCGTGGATGTGTATGAAGGATCCAGTCATGTTTTTAACAATCATTATCCCGGGCCCCAAGAATCCAAAGCACCAGGTGGATGTTTATTTACAACCCTTGATAGACGAATTAACCAAATTGTGGTTTGAAGGTGTCACCACTTATGACATATCGAAGAAACAAAACTTCCAACTAGGGGCGGCACTTTTGTGGACAATTAATGATTTTCCTGCATATGGTATGTTGAGTGGTTGGAGCACTGCTGGGAGACTGGCTTGTCCATATTGTATGGGCAATACAAAGTCTTTTCATCTACAAAATGGTGGGAAACAATCATGGTTTGACTGTCACCGTCGTTTCTTACCATCGGATCATTCTTACAGGAGGGATACGAGATCTTTTAGGAATGATAGAGGTCCTGAGACATCACAGCCTGTGCAATACCCTACTGGTGAAGAAATCTGGGATAGTTTGTCTAACTATGAAAAAATTACAGAAACATGCAAAGAAATTGGAAGGAGTAATGGCAGGGGAATATCTCATAATTGGGCAAAAAGGAGTATTTTTTGGGATTAGCCGTATTGGCGTACTAATTTGGTCTGACATAATATTGATGTAATGCACAATGAGAAGAATGTATTTGACAATGTCATGAATACAGTTCTTGAGGTAAAGGGTAAATCAAAAGATAATTTAAAGGCTAGACGTGACTTAGAAATTTATTACCATAGGCCCGAGCTATATGCCTTGAATGTGGGATGAGGAAAAATGGCTATACCTAAAGCTGTTTACTCGTTGACATAAGAACAAAAGAAACTTTTGCTTGAATGGTTGAGGGGATTGCAACTCCCAGATGGATACGCTTCAAACATTGGAAGATGTGCTGATTTGAATGAGTTGAAGTTATCCGGTATGAAATCACATGATTGTCACGTATTCATGGAGAGACTACTTCCAATTGCATTGAAGGAATTTCTTCCTTCTAATGTATGGGGTGTTTTGACGGAGTTGAGTCTTTTTTATCGTGATCTATGCTCTCCTAAGTTGAATGTAGCTCATATGGACAAATTGGAGTTCGATATTCCTTTATTGTTATGTAAGTTGGAGAAGATATTTCCACCTGCATTCTTTGATGTAATGGAACACCTATTAATTCATTTACCTTACGAAGCAAGAGTTTGTGGCCATGTTCAATATAGGTGGATGTACCCGTTTGAACGGTAATCGAATCATTCAATGTAATTCTTTTCATTACAGGTACGATATAAGCGTGTGTGACTGAAGTTGATTTTTTTTTAAATGACAGGTATTTGCATCAATTGAAAATCAAGGTGAAAAATAAAGCTAGAGTTGAAGGGTCAATCTGCAATGCTTATCTAGTTGAGGAAGCATCTACTTTCTTCTCTTATTATTTTGAGCCACATGTACAAACAAAACGTACAATTCTAGCGCGTAATGAAGAGGGAGAACGATTAGAGAGGGTGCAAGAACCAGGGTTGTCAATCTACAATGTTCAAGGAAGGGTGATAGGACGAATTCGAACTCGGTTCCTTACTTCTGAAGAATTCGTTGCAGCAAGAATTTATATGTTGCTTAATTGTGGTGAAGTGCAGCCATACATTAAGTACGAGCTACTACTTCATACATTTTATACGATAAACGATACCTCGTAATGATTTTGACTCATTCAATCTAATTCTAATGCATTACAGGGCATTCACGGCACACTTATGAAGTCTGGCTCCGACTATATCAGAGATAGAAATCAATAGAAGAATAGCCTTGAATTTGCAGAATGGTTTAGTGGATATGTAAGTTACATAAGTTAATAACTTGCATTTGGAACTCTATTGGGGATTCAATGGAGTTTCGTAATGCTATAACTTTCATAATTAAAAAATTAACTTGTCTAATATTTTTTAGGTACAAGATTCAGAAAATATGGTTACAAATGAATGCTTGAGGAACTTTGCTTGGGGTCCGTCAAGGCCAGTGAAATCATATAGTGGGTACATAATTAATTGTTACCAATTTCACACTAATGATTATGCGGAGGGAAAGAAAACAGTTAATAGTGGTGTTTGCGTGAAAGGGATTGGAAATGACGCATCAGGACCTGATTACTATGGAGTGTTAAATGAGATTATTGAAGTGCAATTTCCTGGTAATCTACAGCAAAGCGTTGTTCTTTTTAAATGTCACCGGTTTGATCAAACATTGAATCGTGGTACCAGGGTACATCCGCAGTATAATCTTGTAGAAATTAACCACAAAAGGAGCTATGCTAACTATGATCCATTTGTTCTAGCTCAACAAGCTAGCCAAGTGTATTATGCATCATATCCAGGGAGTAAGAGGCCAAGATCTGATTGGTTGGCAGTTTGCAAAACTAAAGCTCGACATATAATAGATGCACCTGTGGTTGACAAAGCTTATCAGGAAGAAGTAGATGCTACTGACGAAGTCAGCATATCGTTATTTGTTGATCTTGGTATTCTGACGCATGAGAATGGTATGAATGAAATGTTGGATGTTCAAGATGAGGCTATAACAGCAAGGGAAAATTCTCCTATAAATGAAGAGGAAGAAGATGAAGATGAATAGGAAATGAATAGCGATACCTCAGTAGATGATGATGAGTCTGTATCGGATAATGATTCTAGTGAATAGGCCTGATTTCAATTCATTTACAAATAATATAGTTAATGGTGAGGGAATCCTGAAATCTATTGCATCATTACTATCCCATGTCAAATTTTAATTTACAATTTATTTGTTACTTGAATCTACATGCCTTGAATCTTTTAATTTTTATTATTTTAAATTCCATTACATACAATTTTGTTTCACAATTTTGTCTAATTGTCGGGAATCTCATCTTCTTCTTTTTTTTGCAGGAATCTTTCGTTTAGACTTGTACAGCCCGGAGGATTTTTATTATTCCTTATTATATTCTTTTGTGGTGTAAACAACAAGGTAATTTATATATTGTATTGTTGCTGTATTGACAGACAATTCACAAGGACAGAGGCATTTATAATTTTTAGCTTGATTTTAACTATATCTAACATTTTAATTGGAACCCCATGAGTGATGGGTGATCATTCCTCCTGGGTAATGGGTGATTACCCCTAGTTATCTTTTGAATTTTTCTATATTTAAAAGATCTGTCTTTATTGTTTGTAACAGCGTTTTGATTGTCAAATCTTGAGGTGGCCTTGTGCCTGGGAAATATCCAATTATAGGGGAGACTCTGTCAATTTTTTTTTTTAAATTCAATTTACAAGTACAATGTTTAATTTGACATATCCATCATTATCATACATATTATTGTATTACTTTAAACTAGCGAATAGATATAACGTTTCAATGTTATTATTATTTTATCATTTTTATTCACGGTTATTTACATCCTTCTTTTGAAGTGGGCTTCGTCTTTATTGGTTACTTATTTTTCTTTTTTCATCTCCTTTAGCAATGTCTTCTAATGAAGGATCATTGAGGGAGGGGAGTCAGGAGGGTCAGGAGCCTTATACTCCATCCCCTACTCAGTTACCTTAGCTTTCAGTGCCTCGTTCATTACATGGCTCTATTGGAGATGAGGGAGTACCATCCCCGGCTTTTCAATCATCCGCTGCTTCAGCTTCGCATTCTGTTGGATTGCAAGTTACGGACTCCCGACCTTGGATTGTTCCACGGGGAAACGGGTAAGTAACATATTCATACTTTGCAAGATATTGATTATTAGTTCAATTATTATTATTATTTTTTAGATTAACATAACTATATTGTACATTGTCATTGCACCAAAAATAGGTTCGCCGGCTCGGACAAATGTGTCCGAGAAATTTCAAATATAATACAGCAGTACTTCACTGGTTCGTATCTGACATACACGCACGTCCCGATAACCGTGCGAGACTTATGGTTTCAAGAATTTAAGGTAAGCAATTTTTGAGTATTTTTTATCGTTTAAGTACTATGTTATATGTTAATCAGAAATCTTAATCATGATCATGCAGAAATATTTTCAGTGGAGGGACGAGTATGCTTCGCTAATTCGATCAACTTGGGAAAAGAAGTGTCGGACGCGATTTTCGGACATAATGTCTAGGCTGAGGAAGAGGGATGATTGGGTATGTTCTCATTGGATAGAGGCACAGTATTGGAATGACATTTGCGAGTACTGGAGATCAGAGAAGTATCAGAAGCTCTCATCCACCAACAAAAAGAATCGTGGGAGTAGCTGCACCCATACTGGAGGGTCTATTTCGTTCACAGAACACGAGGACCGTTTGGTAATTCACCTTCACTTAATTAATTATTATTCTAAATTGTTTTATTACAAATTTATGTAAGATTGTAATAATTACATTTTGTTAACATAAATGTAGCGGGCCAAGGAGGGGAGTTCTTTTAGCTATACAGACATGTTTGAGATATTACATGTCTTTCAGAGTGGGCCACAAAAGGGTTAGTTTGTCAGTGAGCGATCTCGCCAGACATTAGTAGTATATAGATTAAATATGTTGAAATTCTTTATACTGCGTGGAATTTGTATTTTATTTTGATAATTACTATTGACAATTCTTTTTTTTTTTTTTTAGGATGAGGTGCGAAATCTCATACAGAGCACTCCTCAATCCAAGTCTAGTGACTCTGTAAACTCTGTTGTTCCTTTTGATGAAAAAGCCATGTTTGTAAAGGCACAAGGCGGGTTCAAAAGGGGACGAGTTTTTAGGTTAGGCTCAGAGGCGACATATGTTCGAACTAGACTGTCTCAAAGTGGACTGCATGCATCTTCCCCTACACCAGTTGATATTGGACATCTAGTAGAGCAAAGGGTTCAACAGGCTGAACGGAGATTCAATCGACAAATAGACTTGTATCGGGACTTCATGAGGCAACAACAGTCTACATTTGGTGGTTGGATGGCAGCTATGTCGGACAAGATGGGTATTCCTGCACCATCTATACCATCCATAGAGGAGATAGAAGCGCGCATTGCGGCTGCTAATGCTAAAGATGAAGATCCAAATGCTGACGATGGATTTGATCCAGCTGACGAGCACCCGGGCCCACGTAGGGGCTCTCGTTCCCCTCCTCCACCCCCTTCTGTAGCTGCTCATTCATTACTTACATAGACTTGTTATATTTATTTTTATACTCTTTATACACTATTACTTATTTTTGTGAATTATTTTACTTTTTTAGATACTTATTATGTATTTTATATTATATTATATTTTAGTATTTTAATTATATTTATTTGGGCTTATTTTTCATTTTTTTTATAGTATTTTTTTGGATTATGAACATAGTTTTGGCATTTATTTGTATAGTGTTTCAGGGTTGATTTACAGGGAATTAATAATTTAAAATAAATATAATAATAAAAAATAAAAAATTATTGCAAAATTCTCGCAAAACCGTCGCAATTTGCGAGGGTTTTGCGAGGGCCACTATTTGGGATTTAATTCTCCCCTCGCAAAACCCTCGTAATTTGCGAGGGTTTTGCGAGGGCCATTACTTGGGTTTGCTTGGGCCCTCGCAAAACCCTCGCAAATTGCGACGGTTTGCGAGGGGAGAATTAACCCCCAAGTCATGACCCTCGCAAAACCCTCGCAAATTTACGAGGGTCTTGCGAGGGTCCAAACCGTAGCCCTCGCAAAACCCTCGCAAATTTGCGACGGTTTTGCGAGGGCACAAAGTCAACCCTCGCAAAACCGTCGCAATTTGCGAGGATTTTGCGAGGGTCAATGTTTTTCGTCGCAAAACGGTCGCAAATTTGCTCCTTTGACAAAGTTTGACCAAAAATATTCGTCGCAAAATCCTCGCAAAACTATCGCAAATAGCGACGGTTTCCCTTGGCCGTCGCCGTCGCAAATTGCGACGTCATTTTTTGCGACGGCTAAAACCGTCGCAAAAACGGTCAGCGACGGTTTTGCAACGGTTTTTTGCCGTCGCAAATCGCGATTTTTCCTGTTGTGCTTAAGTCTTTTTTTTAATAAATTCAAATCCTTAAGTAGCATTACAACTAAACCAGATCACATTGGTCACCTACCAACTAATAAGAACAAAATTCCAGAGGAAAAGCTACACAATGCACACTCTTTATTTGCTTCAAAAACTCCCCATTTATTGTCTGCTTTTCACCGTACTAAACTACCCAAAGCCAGCTCTATTTTAGCTTAAACAAACTCTTATATACCCAAATATCACAAGCCATAAAAGACCTAAAGTCAATTGATATCTATATTATTCGCACTAGCAAAACACCAACAAGAAGCAGCATCCAAAAATCAATATCATTCTGCCAACTATAGGGAAATTACTTATTCGGCTGGAAAAATAGAGAGCTCAAACAAATTCAAAAGAATTCCTCAAAAATTAACATCCTAAAGGACACCATAGAATCAGAAGATTGAACTTGCTAAATTCATTGTAGCTTAAACAACATCTAGATCAGTGCGCAATTAGTTTAATACTACAGATTTATTCCATGTTGCACATGGATTTAATCATAGAACTCCAACTAAATCATTAAAACTCTATCAAAACTCAAACAACATCACCAAATAGCAATAAAATCAATACAAAACCCTAACTATAAATTGCATTATTGTCTTATTCGCATCTAAATGATATAGATAACTTCAATGACTCCAAGCGCAAAAATGAAATTGGAGAAATGAAAATTGCAGCCACTAGAAGAAGAGAAATGTGGTAGAAGAGAAATGTCTGTAAAAGATAAAGAAAGAGAAACAGAGAAATGGTGGATTTCTATGAGGGTTCGTGATTTGGGAACAATGGTACTTTGATTTTTCTTTTTTCGGGTGTTTTAAAAAAAACAGTTGCTAATTGTCGTCCAATTGGTGACCTCAAATAAGAAAATTGGAAGTTAATCATTTTTTTTAATGGCGATCACTATTTAGCTTCCAATTAGCCACAAGCATATAAGGAAAAATAAATAATTCGATTTTAAATCAAAGTATGACCGCATAGTGGCTGAAAACATATTAGCCACTATTTAGGGGTCAAATTGCTATAAAAAAATTATTACCTAAAAAATTAAAAGTGAAATTTGTTAGAATGTATGCCCTTAATAACTATGTAACTTATGTAAATTCGAATTAATAAATAAAAAACTTTATTTTCAATATCATTTGTGTTCTTTATTTTAATTTGTATTATGCATTTTTTGTTGGAAAAGACTTATTGTATTAAGTAGGTAATTTATATGAATGGATGTCTTTCACACTAAGGTATAGATAATGAGTTACTTAACATACAAACTAATTGTTCTTGACCAGTTATAAGAATGAGAATTTCATCATCACAAGGTTGTTATGATATGAATTCCAAGTGGGGAATGGCTTACAGTAGCTAGTGAGTAGCCCGTCACTTCATAGATAAGTGTATTTTGAATACGTAAAACTGGATAAATAGTAGTGGTTTCTAAAAGTATTATAATAGAGAGAAACCTAGCTAGACTACTATTGCTACAAAATAGACTTATACCCTATGGCTTAAGTATGGATTAGTGGTCTGGTGAAACAAGAAGTATGTACTTTAATGTGCTACATGTGAGGTTCTATTGTATGACTAATATACTTGTATTTTGAGTATACGTAGTCAGTTAGTTAAGATAGATTCATACATGAAAGCTTTTATGCTCCTATTGGAGATATAGCCCCTTGTGGCTATCCGAATGGTCTATAAATCGAGGGCCCTGGAAACATAACTTGGATGTTTGCTTAAAGGTAACTCCCTATTAAAGTAGAAACTTTTTAGGAAGTCTTGGACTGTTAAACTAAGGGCCTAAGGATAGTAGATGTCATTTAGTTAGGTGTTAGTACATTTTTCCTCTTTATGAATGACACTATGTCGATGGGAATTTTAGACAAAACACTTGTAGGTCAGAGACATTGCTAAACACAATATTGTCTTTGGGGTCAATATTTCCTTATGGTGGTAATATAAAATATTTAAAATATAAAATTTAACTATTTATATAGCTAGAATATTTTGATTATTTTAGTAACCAAAGACAATGTGTCTTTAATTTGGTCATCGGAATAACTCATGAGTCCTGATTAATTTGGATTAAGGAAATGGTTTTAAATAAAGAGCGTTTTATTTAGGTAGTTTAATATATTATTATGTTAGAATAAAATAAAAGGCCCAATAAGAGATTTAATTGTTAGTTTAGTTGGTTAATTAATTATTCAGTGCTTCAGCCTTGATTGAATAATTAGGATTAACCTATGTTTGAATTAGAAAAGCTTGAGAAATTATTTTAGTCTATTTGGGTCAATTAATTATTTATTTATGAGCTTTTATTAATCTATGATTAAATAAATATTTTAAGTTTAACTCAATAGCATAGACCAGAAATCCAAGAACCAACCTCATGCCCAGTTTAGCTAGGGCTAACCGTACTGACCGATTGAGACTCGTATAGTTTAGGAAATTCAGAGATATGCGAGATCTTTTGTGATATCTCTGGGGATCTTTTATCCTTATTAGAGTTGAGCCTCAATTTTAAAAAGATTATTTTTGATCAAGTTTAAAGTGATACGCCATTCTTGCCTTCTTCTAAAGGAAAAGTTCTTCTTGATTCTGCTCCTTAGCAATTGGTCAAGAAGTGAGACCAATCTCTTTCTTCCCTTTGTTTTCACCGACATCTTCAGGTGGTTGTTATATTCCAAAAGCTTAGAAGCTTAGCAGGAATGAGTACCTATCCCTTATGGGAATCAAACCCAGTGTCATCGACATAAAAAGACGATGTCCTAACCATTGGACAAAAGGGACCAAAAAGCCATTCTTCTTTAGTAGCCTCAGCTCTGAGAATAGAAGTGGTTCCTTTTTGTTTTGTTTCTATACGTAATTTAAGATTTCGTTTGTGGTTCATGCAAAGAAAAAGTTAACGTTTAGTGGGTTTTGAAAGAGACCTCAAGGAGTGAGCCAAAAGCTGTTTGACAGTGCCTGTTTTGCCTAAGCAACTGAGTTATATGCAAAACACATAGAGGTATAACTCTAATATCTTCCACTGTGTTTTGTTTTTGTTTACTGAGTTAGCCACGATCCACTTTCACAATTATATATAAATGTATAGGATCGATAATCTGTCACTACTCGATCACTAATATTTTGTGCACGAAGTCAGCTTTTACTTTGCAACCCATTGGTGACGGGAACGCTAAACGATTGAAATTCAATCAGTAATAGTGGCTGATATAATTGGAGTTGCTAAAAATGGTTGCAAACTGTGCTATTTCTTTTAGTGATTATAATGAAATTATACAACTTCAAATGAGCTATCTTCGTATTTTTCTTTCAAACATGATTTGACCAATGAACAACCAATGTGTATGGACTTGAGTGGCTGGAATAGTGAAATGTCATAGTGAAGTGCAAGCCAAACAGAGACATAGAGAGGATAAAAAATTTCGAATTAGATAAAAAATTATATAAAATAGTATATTAAAGGGTAATATTATAATTTATGAAAAAATTTTAAGAGATGAAAGATAAAATACAAAAATGTTATAAAATTAGGGTAGTGTTAGAATAAAATCTTCACACTACACACTAATAAAACTCTAACTATTTTGCACAAGAATTTCTCTCTTTCTCTTCTCTCATAATTTTCTCTAATTTTTCTTTCACTATTCTTTCTTTCACAAAATGATGGTGTATTACAAACTTAGAGAATAGCTCTATTTATAGAGCTCTAATTAGTGGAATACATCATGCCATACATCATCTTCCACTAATCTCAATTAGTGGTGTCTCCACTAAATGGTGGACATCCATAAAAATCTTCTCTAATAATTCACATAATCCATAATTAGTGGAACCTCCACTAATTAATGGAGATTCTAATAATTCATAACACTCCCCCTTGGATATCCATCCATTACATAAAGAATATGCCTCGTTAAAACCTTACTAGATAAAAACCCAGTGGGAAAAAAAATCTAGTGAAGGAAAAAGAGTACACTATTCTATATGTTTGTTTATTACTCCCTCTGATGAGATGATTCCTTTAAATCTTTAAACCGACGCATACCGATTTTATATCGGTAAAGTCTTCGTGAAAATATCTGCGAGGTTGTCACATGATCGAATTTGTAGCACATCAATTTCACCTTTCTTCTGGAGTTCATGAGTAAAGAAGAATTTTGGTGAAATATGTTTTGTCCGATCTCCTTTAATATATCCTCCTCGTAATTGAGCTATGCAAGCTGCATTGTCTTCATAAAGAGGAGTTGGAATATCTTTGATCGATGATAATCCACAACTTTCTCGGATATAATGAATCATAGATTTTAACCATACACATTCTCGACTTGCTTCATGAATGGCTATAATTTCAGCATGATTTGAAGAAGTAGCTGCTTGGAGATATCGAAGGACTTGTTTAATTCCATTCCAATGTCGTCATGTTGGTGAAGAACTAAATCTTGCTAATAAATTGACAGCATAGGCAATATCAAGTCGTATATTGTTAGTAAGATACATCAATGTACCACTTGCACTGAGATATGGTACTTCAGGACCAAGAAGTTCTTCAATATCTTCTTGAGGTCGGAAAGGACCGGACGATCATTGGAATACTCAATGGATGTGCTTTGTCCATGTCAAATCTTTTTAGAACTTTTGCTGTATATGTTGAATAAATGTTCTACTTGCCAAATGTTCAATTTGTAAACCAAGGCAAAGTATACTTTTACGACCATCCTTGATGTCGAATAATCAATTGTTTCTTGGAGCTCTTCAAGAGTTCCAATAAGATTAAAATCATCAACATATATAGCAAATATCACAAATTTAGAACCAGATTTCTTAATAAAAACACATGGACATACCTGGTCATTTTAAATCTCGCTTTCAATCAATATTCACTAAGATAATTGAACCACATGCGCCCAGATGGCTTCAGGCCATATAATGATTTCTGCAAATTTGATGGAGTAATTTTCACGAGGATAATGTGTATATGCTTCTGGCATATGAAATCCTTTGGGGATTTTCATGTAAACATCATTTTCTAAATTTCCATACAAGTAAGCAGTGACAACATCTAATAGGCGCATATCTATCTTTTCATGTACTGTCAAACTGATAAGATATCGGAGTGTAATAGCATCAACAACAGGAGAATAAGTTTCATCATAATCAATACCTGGTCTTTGTGAAAAATCTTGGGCTACTAATCGCGCTTTATATCGAACAATTTCACTCTTTTCATTGCGCTTTCGTACAAATATCCATTTGTAGCCAATAGGTTTTACACCTTTTGGTGTTCGGACTGCAGGTCCGAAGACTTCACGTTGTGTCAGTGCATTTAACTCCGATTGAATCGCATCTTTCCATTGCAACCAATCTTTTCTATGCCGACATTCATCAACTGATATTGGTTCAGGATCATCACTATCCTGTATAACATCAAGAGATATTATATGCAAACATATGATCAATAATTGTTTCTATCCGATTCCAACTTCTACTGGAAGTGGTATAATGGATAGAAATTTCAGTGTTACTTTCATTTATGTCTGGTTCTTTGTCATAAGTTTTCTCTTGGTCTTTATCATTCTTTGCTTTAATATGATCGTCTGGACCATTAATCCTCTCTTCTTTCAAGGATTTTTATCTTTAGAACCAAGAGGTCGGCCATGCTTCTGGCATGCTTTTGGCTCAGCAGCTATATGTAAAATATTTTGTTCTGTTGGAACTTCAATTAGAGTAGGAGCATTTATAGCTAGCATATGCGATTTTGTTACTCTTCTAGAGTCAACAAAAGCGTCTGGTATTTGATTTGCAATGCTTTACAAATGAATTATCTTTTGAACTTCAAGTTCACACGCGCTTGTATGCGGATCAAGATAATTTAATGATGTTGTCCAATCACGATCTTTCTTGTACTGTTTTCTATTCTCCCCTAATTTAGGGAATAATGATTTCACAAGAGAATAAGAAAAGAAATATAAGAAAATGATGACAAGCAGGAAATGCCAAGAAAAATATCTCCTTTTTTTTTTCACTCTTCCCGGTACCGACTTTTCCTCTTTCTCTCTTGTCTTTTCTTCTCCTCCGACCCTCTACCTACCATCTACATCTTCTTCTTCCTCATACAGATATATATATATATGTGTGTGTGTGTGTGTGTGTGTGTGTGTATGTGTGTATCGATATATATCTCAGTCATCAGTCATTAGTAAACATAAAAAACAAAAATCACAAAGCAGATTTGGAGACTCGTAATTTATTTGAGACATGGTCAAATTTTAACTCGTTTATGCAGCAGATTTTGATGTATTTTCCTTTCCAAACCAACCGCTTCTGCATAATTCGAACGCAGAAGATTTTGATATGTTTTCCTTTCCAAACCAACCGCTTCCTCCTAATTTCAGGTGAGATACTTTTGAGGTCTTCCATTTGTTTTTAGTGTGCTTGATAATGAAATTAAACTCTCTTTTGGTTTGTTTTTTATGTAAATCAGTGGAAGTTTTGAACATACTGCTTTGGACCAAGTTGATCTGCCCCTACAAGAGACTGCTTTTGATATTGTTCCTCTTGATGCTATTCCTTTGAATGAGGATATGCTTGTGCATGATTCTTTCTACTCTCTAATGGATTTTGAACAAAGCCAGAATATGATTCCAGGTTATTATACATTTAAACATAGATTTTGAATGGTATTACCTTTACTGATATTATTTTCTTTTTCTAGGAGAAATAATGAGTGGTCTTGGCAACGAAATCGGAGTAAGTACTCATGAAATGCATAATATCGAAGTTCAAGATATTATTGCAGACAAAATTCCTGGGGAGAAGAAGATGATTAAGAAGCAGAGAAAGAAGAAGGGCAATAACTCCTAGACACTATCAAGAGAAACAATTTCGCAGTACTTTTACCTACCAATCAAGAGGGCAGCCAAAGAACTGAATATTGGCATAACCCGTCTCAAGAAAAGATGTAGGGAGTTAGGAATTCATCGATGGCCTCATAGGAAGTTGGTGAGCTTGGAGACCATAATCAAGAATGTTCAGGTTCTATCTCATACATACTTATAATTTGCAAGTATGAAACTATGAAAGATTTATAAGTAAATAATCGATGATATCACTTCAATTTACAGGATGCAAAATAAAGAAGAAGGAGGACATATGGCTGAGAAGAAGTGGAAAGAAGCCATTGCGATACTGGAATGTGAAAAACAGTTGGTGGAAGAAAGTCCTAATACGCAGTTAGAGGACCAAACACAGAAATTGAGACAAGCATGCTTCAAGGCCAAATATAATAAGAAATTTAATTATAATAAACTTAAGGGGATCATAAAATCCCAAGACTCATTTCGTAGTAATTTTACGGCTAATTCTGCTGCTAGTCTCGATGTTGGCTCAAAGGGGAAAGAAAAGGAGGAGGATGCCGAAAAAGAGGAGCTGAAGTCCATAATTACTAATTGTTTGTCTTCCTCTAATGTAAATATTGAAAAAGAACAATTACAAACCTTCATCTTAAATTTGTCAGCTCAATTACAAAAGAGCAACTATAAGCATGTATCCTCAAGTTCATATGAACACTAGTGATATGAATAAAAGATGTGATGCTTATTATTAATGGAAATATCTTTTTCCCTTATTATCTTTTTTTTTCCACTTCAGGTGGCCAGTATTTCTCAGTGATAAGGGAAATATCGAGTGTGTCCATGACCATAACCACGGCCACTGCCACAACTACGACTATAACGATGGCTTCTGCTGGAGCCAACAGCATTCACTTCTGGGAGTGCTGTTGAGCCAATTCATCTGGCTTCATGATTTCTCAATAATAACTCATGTTAAATCTGTCAATTTTGGATACCCTTTTTCTTGATATTGTTATTGCAGGACAATATTCGAGGTATGAAAAATGGAGAATGTCTTCTCCAATATAACTTCATCAGTAACTTTTTCTCTGCAAAATTTTTAACTAAGATGTAGTTTTATACATCACAGAGTTCACGGTTTTACAATCTTGCAACTTCAGGTGCAACCATTCATATCGTGCAGTGGGTAGTACGACCATCTTCAGGTGGTCAAATCTTTCTTTTTATCCACATGACATATGGATCTCTTTTTTTTTTTAGCATTTAGATGCATTTCTGTATGACATATAATTTTTTTTTTTTAGAAATATCAAGGGCTACAAATTCGAATTTAGCGAGGTTAGCCATAGAGATCAATAAATGCGTACCTGTCTTCTGGCTTTAATAACGGCAGAGACTCGTGTTGATAACGTGTTATAAAATTATGGTAGTGTTAGAATAAAATCTTCACACTACACACTAATAAAACTCTAACTATTTTGCACAAGAATTTCTCTCTTTCTCTTCTCTCACAATTTACTCTAATCTTTCTTTCACTAATCTTTCTTTCACAAAATGATGGTGTATTACAAGCTTAGAGAATAGCTCTATTTATAGATCTCTAATTAGTGGAATACATCATGCCATACATCATCTTCCACTAATCTCAATTAGTGGTGTCTCCACTAAATGGTGGACATCCATAAAAATCTTCTCTAATAATTCACATAAATCCATAATTAGTGGAGCCTCCACTCATTAATGGAGATTCCAATAATTCATAACAAAAAAGACTTTGCTGAAAATTTTTAATTTTTCTATGACAAATAGGCACCACTTCCCTTCTTCCTCTAGCTTCGTCTCTGCATGGGCATACGACCCCGCAATGGCTTCTTATTTGGTTGGTGTTTTCCTGAAAATCTAAAACATGGCCCTTTTTTGTCCTCATGGGAGTAAAAAGAAGTTCAAAAATAATTTGTAATTACCATCTTGTATGTTAGTAAATAGTTATATACAGCGACTTGTTCTTTTTTTTTTTAATCTAAATAAAAAATTATCCATTGAACGAAAATGATCAGGGCCATTATAACCAAAATAATTTTTATATTCTTCTTTTAATATAAAAAAAGAGAATTGAGAAAGATAGATATTATAAAAATAAAAATAAAAAATTTATATTGAGTAATAGTAAAAAAGGTACCAAACCTCATAACCCCTGACTAGGTACAAATCTTAGAACAAATACTTCATGTAGTGAGAATAAATAATACTTTAAAAAAAATATTATACACACCTCAGGATTTCTTCTTTAGAGTTCATCATTCTCCTCTTCATTTTCACTTGAAGCATCAACATTGTTGTCGATACAAAGTATATATAAAGAAAATAAATGAAAGCACAGTTATCTTTTTCATTATATTTCTAACTTTATCTTCAAACCACATCGGCAAGACAAACTCGATTATACTTTGTTCTTAAAAGGCAGCAATTTAAAATACCATGGGCATATCAACCACTTTAGAAATTGCTTTAAAAAAAAGGTAAAAAATTGAAAAAGGGTCCAATTTAGGTCTGACTAAACAAATATACTTCGAATTTGGAGCTCGAAACGCAACTCCAATCTATACTCGAAGCACTACATGGCAACATCTCCACAAGGAATGCCAACCCTCTAAACCCAAGAAAACTGTCCAACAATTTTACCCCAAGTTTAAGTATTACAAAAAAATAACTTTCAAATTAATTCATATTATTAACCATAAATCTCAAGGGAAATAAAAACCAACACTACAATATAACGTCTTGTCCATCATAAATACATTAACTTATTTCAAAAATAGTAACAAGTTTATTTTTTAATATAATTTTAATAAACAAAGTGGGAAAATTAACAAATGTCTAATTAAGAACATAACTATAAGCTTCAACTAATTCCATCAGATTCTAAGCACAAATAATAATCAGAAATCTTGATAGTCCTGCTCAAATTCCTAACTAAAATATGAAAAATGTTGAATAAAATGAGTTATACTAATCTAATAAGTAGATAAGATATCTCCTTGGGAGTAAGTGATGCATGTGTTAGGTGTATTGGAAAGATTATAACAAAATCCACAAAATATCAAATTTTAATTAAAATACTTGATTCCAAAACCACACTTAAAAGGCAAGTATACCTATCATGTAACGTAAGAAATCTAGTAAGTGTCGAATCCTTGGGACTTAGCAATTATCCCCTATTCCTATTTCATTATTTAGCAGACAAATTCAAGGGATAGAATAAGTATAACTATCCTCCTAGCGAATGCATCAACCCCCATAAGCCATAATAGGTCTCAAGAGTAATCTAGGTGTTAGAGAAGAAGATGTAACATGCAATTGACTTGAATTCCCCATAACTAGTCAATTATCAAACACAACTTTAGGCAATTGAAACGCCAAACTAGCACCGGTAAGGTTTACTCATACAAAACCCACTGTCTATCGAGTTATAGATCTCCCATTCTTAACTCAATTAATAGGTATCTCTATCTCATCAATTTAATCTAAAGAGTATTAAAATCAATAAACCCAAATTTAATTTTGAAAGAAGTAATTTACTTATATCTAGGCGATATTACTAAGGTTCTAAAAACTGGACCAGTCATCGAACTGGTAAAGCAACAGGTTTAAAAGTTCATAGGTCCGATGTTGTTGAACCATAATCGAATCAGAATTTAATTAAATTTTTATTATATATATATATATATATATATAATATTATTCACTATTATAGATATCAAAAATAAAAATAAATAAACAAATATAAAAGATGTCTCTTAAAACTAATATATTTCAAATAAGAATATATTCGTTATTTGCCAAAAGGTGCAAGACATAAATTCAATACACAATACAATAATAGTTCAATGTCAAATACAAACAACTCAAATATACAATCTTGGTACAATATCGTCACCAAACTAACATAATCAAAATCTAAAGTATATAATCGCATCTAAGAGTAGAATTTGAAAGAGGCAATTTTGTTTTTGTTTTTTTTTTTAAGATCCAAAACGATGTAGTTTTAATCAAACCGGCAGACTACAAAAACCATAACTAGTTCACCAGTTTGACTAGCTTTGACTTGTTTGAATGACTGCTAACTGGTACTTGTGTCCCTGATTCATAAGATTTGGCCAGATCGGACAAGTGATAAGTTTTCGATCCAATCGGTTAAACCGTCCGGTCTAGTCCAGTTTTCAGATCTATCGATATTACAAATCCATCAATTACCAAGTTTTTTTTCCTTTAATTTCTCTCTTAATTTCATCAAAGAAAAACAAATCAATTGAACTGGTCACAATTAACCCAATCCAATAAACAAAAGAAATTAATCACTATAATAGGATTCAATTACACCATAAGAAGAATTTAATACAAAACATAATTATGGTACAACTTTTCAATTACAATTAGATCAAATCAATTCACAATTGTCGAAATAGAATTACAAAGAAAGATTGAGAGATACTCGTGGACAAGTATAATTCCCTTCTTCTTTGTAACTCTCATTGGCAATCCTTCTTTCCTCATCCACAAACCATCTTTATTCTTCCCCTTGAGCTCTTTTGGTGTTCTTCAAGGGTTTTCTGAAGACTCTCCTATTTTTCTCTTTGAAGACTTGTCTTTTGCAGTTGAAAGTTGGCTATTCATAGTTTACCCTCTTCTAAGTAAGAAGATTCCTCAAACAGGGGTTTTCTACAAAGTTAGGTGGCCCTGCATAAGGGACTTAAGCGGTGCCACTTCTCTCTAATTTTTTCTTCACCATGGTAATGGGTGGCACCGATTCTCAAATCCTTGGCTAGCTGATTTTTCTCCATCTAGGTGGCTTCTCCTATCTCAACATGAGCAGTGCCGCCTCTTTTTAGGCCTTATGTTTTAATTTCATTGTAGCTTGAGCGGCACCGCCTATCATGACATGAGTGGCACTACTTGGCCTTCCTTTTCAAATTTTTTTGGTGCTCTTTTCACCTTGTCTCTTTAATATTTGACCAGTCAATAAATCTGTCTTAAAAAAAAGGTGAAAAGATGGGGATAAGTAGTCATATAAACAAGATTTCTTCACAAATAAAGTACAGTTGACCTAGAAAATGTGATCAATTTAAACACTCATCAATAAGTTATATACAATAATATGCTTTTAGTAAAAACACACCAGATAATACTTAAATGGTTAGTTGGAACTAAATATAATTTCTTTTACTTTTCCATTTAAAATAGTAGCATTGCACATATTCCTTTTTTAAAAAAGAACAAAAAAAAAAAATCAATAGTAGCAATGGACAACGGAAGAATGTCCAAGGGTCCATTGCAAAATTGTATCCCAATCACATGAATGTTTTCATTTTTTTTAAAAAAAGATTGTGCAGTAGGCAACCTACTACCATAGGCCACATGGGTTGCTACGATTTAGTTGCTAGCCCGATGGCTCATGCAATTTTTTTTCCTTAAAAAGTCCTCACAACAAAGTCTGTCATATATTGACTTGATTTCTCACAAACTTCTATGAGTGGAATCAAGAATTCCCTCTCTCTTTTTATTTTTTAAAGTTTGCAGTAACAAAGTCTGTGAGATGTCATATAAGCTTGTCAAATTTGTGGATTGACATCAAAATAGTAAATCCTTTTTTTTTTTTTAAATAATGGTTACAGAACACAAAAACTGAGAAAGTCCTACAAGTTCAATGAAAGATTCACACAAAAACAAAACTTCTATATAATAATTGTTCCAACTAGCAATGACAAATGGACCAGCCCTCATAGATTTCTGCCAGGCTGGTCTGGTCCTGGGACTGGTCCAAGAATATGACGGGTCAATCCGTGACGGTCTAAGGGCCAAGCCTTGAGGACTGGGGTCCTAGCTGGTTGGTCCCTACTATCCCCTCCTTTTTTTTTTTCAACTACTCTTACAGTTTTTAGTTTTTTTTTCTACTTTTATAATTTAATTAATAATATCACTTGTAATTATAAAAAAAAAAAATCACCTTGAGATGGTGGGGGGTTTAGTTTGAACTTCTACCGGTTTTATTAATTAATAAAATAAAAATTATATAAAATAGAGACTTAATGCTTAAACCTCTTAAAAATAGTACAATGATTAAAATTTAAATATAGTAATATCTTAAAATATTAATAAAATTGAGCAATCACATAAAAGAATTAAAGATTATTATATCCTAATATATTCAAAGTACTAATTGCTCGACTTACCCATTCTTCATCTAAGCCTTTATCAGCAATCCACGAATTGACTATCCTATCCTCGACTTCAAACCAACTTGCAATGTACATTAATATCTCTAAAATATAAGGAGCCAATTGAGCTTGTCTTTCGTCATTTGTTCGAACGTTTTCACTAAAGGCTCTTTCCAATGGCACTGTAGAGGTAGGATGTGTCAAAAGATTATGTGTTATTTTGAATAGAATTGGATATTCCATTATATAATCTTTCCACCAATCACAAATGTTAAAAAGATTAAATTTCATCTTCTACCATATGTTGTATCACGTGGTTTGCTTTCTCATTATAACTGACAATTAACCTTCTTTGACGCTTCATAATGTCTTACGGATTAAGAGAAGATGATGATAATGATGAAATCGAGGAGATTGATCTTTGTGGTAGTTGAAATTGACTGTTAGATTAAACTTCTCCATCTATAATATTAATTTAACTATAATTAGAATAAGATTCAAACTCATACAAATTAGACATATCAGATATAATTTCACCTATTTTTCTTGGCAAATTATCAAATTTAGTTCCTAAACTTTTTATTTTTGTAACATTGGTCCCTCTTCTTTATTTTCAACTTATTAAATCCCCTATATATTTTTTTTTAAAACATTGGTTCCTCTTCTTTTATTTTTGGCAAATGTAGTCCTTCGGTTTAATTTCTGGCCAATCAACCGTCGGTCAAACAGTTAACTCTGACTTTGACTTTTTTTAAGGGTAATTTGGTCATTTTACTGTACACAACTGAAAAAAAAAAAACAAGTAGAAATGGTCATCTCTTCCAATTTCCCATCCTGGATACCCCAAGAGAAATCCCCAATTTGTGTTCTTCGTACTAAGAAATTTTGCAATTAGGAATCTGAAAACCCCAACTCTCTATGAAGTGTGTTGCGGACAATGTTCTTTCTAAGGAGGACATTGGAAAGAAGCCGATTTTTCTCACCAAGGCTCACCGAGAGGAGATAGCCCTCAAGCGCCGCTAAGAAGAAACCGAGCAGAAACTCTGTAAACAGCAGCTTCTGCTGCATTCCAACTCTATCTTCCACTACTAATCCTGGCTTTAAACCCTCATCTTTTGACCAGGATAGGGATCGTGATCGGGACCGGGACAGGGAATGGGACAGCAACAGCAAACGGGAAAGGGACCAAAGGGAGAATGAGAGGGATCGTGTGCGAGATCATAGGGATTCAGAGTGTCAAAATCGCGAACGTGAATAGGAGAAAAAGAAAAAGAAAAGGGAGGAGAAGGCTCGGGACAGAGAGCGTTAAAAGGGACTTGAAGCTATTAGAATTTGGGAAATTACAAGGGAAGATGATGTCACCTTTCTCTATCACAAGTGTCCTTCAAGTCCAACCCCAATTTCCATACTATTTATCTACTGGTCAAAAAAATATGGCCAACATATCATTGGAACTCCCTCAACTATGCTTTTCAAAATTGAATTCCATCCACTATGAGTCAAGAACCCACCAATTGCTTTGTGAGCTAAGACATCTTCTTGTGGAGCCCATCTTACCATACACCCTTTTCCTCTACTCGCCAATCCCACCATACCCAAGGTCAGGCCATAGTTGATTTCTTGGCTGAACAACCTTGTTTAGAAGTGCCTAATCTTGAAAAGTAAAAAGCAGAGAAATACATTTCATACAAACTATAGAAGTTGCAATTTAATGGATCTAGTACCCATTTTAAGGCAGGGGTCGGCTTGGTCATTGAAACCCCTTGTGGATGACAAAGAAGAATTCTTTTTAAATTAAGGAAAGGAACTTCAAATAATCTGATAGAGTATGATGCTCTCCTTTTGGGACTTCGAGTTTTGAAGGTTTTAGATGCACAAGTAGTCAATATAACAGGGGATTCTCAAATTGTCATCCAACAGGCTTCAAATGAGTATAAATGCACTAATCCTGTTTTGATAGAAAAGTTACAGGAAGTAAAGGCACTGTTGCAGTACTTTTTGGAAGTTATGTTGACTCACATCCCTCGAGCTGAGAACCAGGGGGCAAATGATTTGGTTCAAATGGCTTCAGGATTTAGAAAAAGAGCCAGGGTAGTAATGTGCTAACAAATATCGGGAGAAGAACACGAAGAAGATTTGCGTTCTAATATTGTTTCTTATTTATGGAGACCTACTGGTTAGGCGTAACGGGAATTAAAACATAAGGTGTTGAACTTTGTACTGAGAAGCCATTCAAGAGTTTTACTAAAATGCTTGTCAAAGCAAGAAGCATCACATGCATTAGCCGAGGTCCATGAAGGTCTATGCGGTGCGCACCAGGCAGGCCCAAAGTTAAAGTGGACATTGCAACGTCACAAGTTCTATTGGCCCTCCATGACTATGGACTGCGTAGTCTATGCAGCTGGATGTGAGGCGTGTTAAAGGCATAGTCCTTTGATACATGCACCTTCTGCGGAATTACATCTTATCATCAAACCATAGCCTTTCAAGGGTTGGGCACTAGATGTTATCGGAAAGATTCATTTGCCATTGACTAAAGGGCACATCTTTATCTTAGTGGCAACAGAGTATTTCACCAAATGGGTAGAGGCACAAGCTCTGACTAGAGTAACCCAGCCTTCCGTTATCACCTTCCTTTAGCAGAATATTTTGTTTCGTTTTGGTATACTGAAACAATAACGAAGGGCCAAGGAACTATGTTCACAAGAGATAAGGTACGCAACTTTTTAACCCAATTCAAAGTCAAGCAATTACATTCCTCCCCATATTATGCACAGGCCAATAGTCAAGCTGAAGCCACGAATAAGACATTGATTAACATGATCCAAAAGTCGTTAGAAGATAATCCCAGAAAGTGGCACGAAATACTCCAGGAGGTTCTGTGGGCTTATCGGAATACCTTCAAAACTGCTACAGGTTTTATGCCTTTAGACTGACATATGAGCAGGATGCGATGTTACCTGCTGAGCTATCATTACGATCAACTCGAATAGCTTACCAACATTGTTTATCAGTTGAGGATTACAAGCTGGCCTTGGCTATGAGTTTAGATCAGGCTGAAGAGGACTGATGGATAGCACTAGAAAATATCAAAAGGTACAAGGAGAATGTAACCAGAGCCTATAACTGGAAAGTGCAGGGGAAGAACTTTCAGGAAGGAGATATGATTTGAAAAACCAAACTACTAGTTACACCAAAAGACCCATGTTACGATAAGTGGTTTGCTTCCTAAGAAGGACTTTTTCTTGTTGCACAGATTTTTTATGGAGGGGTTTATTGGCTGATGACACCTAACAAAAAGGAGGTAAGTAATGCCATAAATGACAAATATTTGAAAAAAAATTCTATCCTATATTTTGGGAAGGAACCATGGTAGAAAAAAGGTAAAAGAAAAAAAGAAAAAAAAGAAAAAACAACAACAACAAAAAAGAAGAAAGGGCCAATCAAAAGAAAAAATAAAAAAGAGGGGAAGTATTTGCATTCATGAAGATAGTTGATCACAAAAAAGGCTAATCAAATGGCCACTACATTTAAGACTGAGCTAGACCTATTCCAAAAATTAATTTTCCTCGGACGAAGTGTGTGTTGGGGATATGCCCTAGAGTCAATTTGTACTTATACAATTGTCATTATGTTTTATATAATAATATGAGGCTTTCCTTTCCATGAATAGTGAGTTTTGTTTTGTTGGTCATCAAGTACGTGACTTGATAGTAAAACCCTACAATGAATACAATGACTATTCTAAAGTCTGTCCTCGATCGATTATTATTATTGGAATAATAATAAATTAAGATTAGTATGTTTGTGACTTGATGGCTATGTTTTACTGGCCATGGATATTTGTGATATCGAGTCAAGACATAAATAAATGTTAGAGAACATTGTATTGGACATGACCCATCTGTGAGAGTACTTCATGGAATATGTCATAAGTACTTTCTAGCCATAATAATATTGAAAGTCCTTCGACCTAAATTCATCATAGTTTCTTACTTGATAAATTCTATATTTTGACATTGTCTAAAGTTGTCTTTAACCGAGATAATAAATTAGACTACTTGTTGGATATAAAATAAATCAAGGAGAGGAATATGATTGATTGTGAAGGAATTTGTCCCTCTCAATTATGGGAGAGATATCCATGGGCCCCTTGATAAGTTAGACTGTTAAAAAATGCATGGCCGTGCTCAAATATATCAATCTAAGATATTGATATCATTTGTTTGAACAGTCTACTATGAAATCAAGAAATAATTGATTAAGCTTAATAAGGATGACATGCTCCGTGCCTTATGCTTAATCTGGATATCGTGTGACAAAGGGACTAAATATAAAATTATGGTTTGGTTCAAAGAGATCACCGATCTTCATTTAACCTGGATAGTTATAATGTTTTGCTAGAAACCGCTTATAACTTGTGGGCCATTTAAATACGATTTAGGCACGCTGCCAGTGTTAAATGAACCTATAGGTTCACACAATAAGCGAACTTGTTAGGTTATTTTTCTGGTGACCAGGTTCGATGAATCTGGATGATATCCAGACTATAAGAATCTGACTCGGTAAAATAATTAGTTAAATTACCGAGATAATGGCAAAATCTTATCATATCAGTTTTAATTTAATTTGAATTTAAATTAGAATATGATAAGATATGATTAGGGTTGGACTCTAAGAGGTTCGAGGGTTTTTTAAGAAAACCCTAGCCGTCTTTCGATAATCCAATTTTTCGGTTGAGAACATTCGTGCCATTCTCTACCAGAGAAAAAAAAAACCTCACAAACCCTAGGCGCTAGCACTCCCCGGGTATCGAGTGAGTTCGCGGTGTGTATCCGTAGAGGACGTTCGCATACTGCAGCGTCTGGTGATTGTTCGGGTCGAACGTACAACAGCGCAACCAAAATCGAAGGATTTCGATTACAGCAACCAGAGGTAACTCTTAAAGCTTAGATCTTCTTAATCGTTTACTTGGGTCCTCGAGAGGGATTCGTAGATGTTTTCCGCGTTTAGGAGTCCACGAATCCCAACAGTGTGAGGTGTCTGAATCGACTGAGCAAACAAAACTACAGCAAATTGATTCGGATCTTCCTTAGGCAGGGTTATTTCCTGTGGGATTTCTCTTTCCTTTTCTATTTGGCTAGTCACCTCTTCTTGGGCTATTTTTAGCTCGACAGTCATTTTCTCTATTGGGAAGGATGAACTTCGGCATCTCCAGGTTGAGTACCCGAGGGACCAGCCTTATCGGTGTGAGGGAAAATGATGGTCAAATAGAATTGAAAATTGTCCCACGAGAATTGCATACCGGCTAGTAGTTTTTCCAAGTGCTACAACTTCATTTAACCAGCATTAGCCGCTCATTTTGGAATTTGGCCGTTAATTCTCCTGCGGAGAAGGCCGTTTATTGATAGACGATTTCTACCTCAAGTTTTTCTTCCAGAACCCTCTTCTTGGAATTTAGCTCCACTTGAAGTTCCTGTAATTATTTTCGAGTTCTTCAATTTTTCCAACTCTTTCTGTGATTTCAACTCGAAGAACATTTAAGCGGGCAGAGGCCTTCTAGCGATAAGATTGCAGAAAAGTTTCTTGCACCTAGAGCACTTCTAAAGCTTTTAGCTGATGGGAGGCTTCACCCCTTTTATTCTAGGTGTTCGAGAGGAAGCGCCGAGTGAACCTCTGTGCCCCAAGTAATCAACAAATAAATGCTTTAGTTCAACAGGACTATCAGTATCAGCTGATTGTGCAAGCAGTAGGAGGGTTTGACTGAATGTGTCCTGAGAAGACTGGCTAGTCGGCAGGGCAGTCCTAATTAAGCTGTTCGGGAGCTTTAGCGTAGTAGCCTCAAACATTATTGGTTGAGGAGGAGCAATTTCTTTCAGATGCTCTATAAAAGAAGGTTCAGAGATCGACTCCGCAGGAGGTGGAACAGGTTTGTCAATAACCGTTTCTTCTAAAAGGGGCAGCTCGGATGTTGGAGGTATAGCCAATGAAGGAGAAGCAGCCGAAGTGGACTCCTTAGCTGGTGTTGTTTTCTCAGGCGATAAATGAGGCATGGTTTTTATTGACTCGGAGGAGGAGTCAGTAATAACTAATCGGCTGAGTTTTTGTTTCTGCAGAAGAGGAGAATAAAAAGAAGTTAGCCCTGGTGCTTATAATAGAAAAGTATCGGTAAAGTCTCGGAATGGAAAATTCAAACCTTGGTGATTGTTGGGGTGTGGATGGCTTGCCGCCTTTTGGATTGCCTAAGCAGAGGAAGAACTGCTTTTTGTTCTTCTCCTTCTTCTTCTTCAGCAGCTAGAAGAATGGAGGTTTTCTTCATTAGCGGGGTTTGGAGTTATGGCGCAGCAACAAAACTAGGAGATATCTTGTTTTTTTTTACCTTTTCTTGACACTGATGCCTCCACCACCACTGATGCTAACCTAGCCAGCTTCAACATCATGTTTCCATAGGGGCAAAAAAGAATATCTCACTCATCAGTCACCCCCATAGGTTGAAGTTTGGTGTAGATTCCAAGACGACTTGAAAATGATGATACTCAAAGGAACAGACAATAGTCAGGGACCTATCAGCTGGAGTTTACACGTCTTCAGCCGATAAAGTAGGCATGATAACGCAGGACGATACATGCCCAGGGTCAACAGGAATGTCCAAATTACGGAGAGAAGCAATGAGGATTGTACCATTCGTAGAATGATTTGGCACTTAGTGTACCTGGTTTGGTTCCTAAAAGGAGTTCCCTAGGACATAGTATCTTAGCCCAGATGGTTTGTTGAGTGCCCTCCGACGCATCGTCAAGGTTATTCAACCAAAGAGGGCCTGTTTCAGGAGTAGAATAGGGGAAGAAGTGAGGATCTGTTTAGAGGGATTTTTAGCAATCGATAGCTTGTGGCTTTGGTGGAAGAGTCAGCAACATCCCCAGAGAGGTTGTTAACACCAAATTGGGAGAGATTGTGATAGAGCCACAACTGCATAACCCAGAGAGGGTCGCCGATATTGGTCAGGTCACTCTTAGCTGATAAGGCCGTAATCATTTGGTTCATCATCTGATAAACCAAGGCCAGTACTAAGGAGGCTGGGTTACAACGCCTCTTTTTTCTCAGCAGAGCCGATACATAGTATCAGTATTCATTACTTATCCCAACCGAGTGAGAACAGAAGATGTACTTATAGAGTCACAACCATAGAAATGAGGCTTGCTCCTACTCAGATGTAATACTGTCTACACCTCGTTGGGTAGACATGAAATTGCCATAGGAAAAAGTAGCTTTATCCAGATAGGCTTTGATGGCGGGCATGCTTTCGTCATCATGGAGTTTGGGGATTTCATCTCCATCGCATCGTAAGCCCAGGATGGTACAAATGTTCTAGATTGTCGGGGAAAACATCTCGTGTGGAAATACTAAGCCATTGATCACTAAAGACCAAAATGGCAGAACAATAACAAAGAGATTGCGATCAAAGGCCATGTCAAAATCCGACATCATGACGGCATCTGTGATACACCATTAATCCCAAAGTTCTCCGAAGGTAGCGTGGCAGTGATCACACTACTCTCTATAATTTTTTAGGGGGCGCAGCCAATGGCGAAAGAAAAATAGGAGGCCGGTCGTGGAGAAATCATTTTGATTCAACGAGAGGACAAAATCCTCTAGTTGGGCAAATCACAAATGATCAATGGTAATCTGCGTCGGCAATAGCTGGGGTCTTAAAGCGTACAGGTTAGCATCGGCTTGGACTAATGCCAGGGGGATGTTTTCGACTGAAGTGGCCATGGAGATTCAGAAATCGTCGATAAAGGAAGTGCAAGAAATACTGTCAAATTTCACAGGAAGATTAGAAGTTTGATCAAAGTTGAGTTTCTCAGAGGAAAGGAGTTCATACCGGTGAAGAATGAGTAATGAGAACCACGGCTATTTCACTACAAGAAAATAGTGGATTTGCCACGGATGAATCTATGGCAATTTCGTAGCAAACCAACACTTTACCACGGATCGGTGACGAAATCAAATTCGTGGCAAATACCTTCATCGCTAAACTTTTTGTGACAGAAATCATCTCCCGTCGCAATTTGCCATGGATCTGCCAGTAACATTTTTCAGTGATAGCCATTTCATAGGAAGCTGATAAAACTTGCGATGGTATTGCTACATAATGATTCACTATCTGTGGGAAACCGTGGCAATTTGCCATGGATAAAATGCTTCCATTGTTGCTTCCATGGCAAATCCGTGGCAATTTACTACGGATTTGTCACGGTTTAAATGCTTCCCAAACTGGTCGTGGCAAAATCGTGGCAATTTGCCAAGGATGTATCGTGGTAAATTCGTGGCTGTTTATCACGACTTTGCCACAGATTGATTGCTTCCTATGTTTTGACCGTGACAAAGCCATGGCAAAACTACCACGGATTTGCCACGGATGTGTTCCTTCCATGTTTTCTTCCGTGGCAGATTGTCATGGCTTTGCCACAGATTGAGTTATGCCTATGTTTTGACCATGGCAAGTTTCCATGGATTGGCTACAGAACAATTGCTTCCATAGAAAGCCGTGGCAGATTGCTACGAATAAATTGGCTGCACATGCTTGTCCATGGCAAATTCGTGGTAGTTTGCCATGACTTTGCCACAGAATTTTATTTTTTTGGTAACAAGTTCCCATTCAGCAAGGGATTTGCTATCTGTATTCAACTTACACTCAACACAACCTCAAAACATATTCACTAACCAAAATATATGTAAATTTATAAAAGTATCCAAAATGCAAAAATAACATATATTATAAAAGCATCCAACTGTACCCAAAATGTAAATCCAACTGTATCGAAAATGCACTAAGACAACATATATTATAACAGTATCTAATATAGCAAACACAAGTGATCTACACAACAAACTATGATAAGGCAAATCAGGCACTAAGTATCTACAGCTACTGAAGGGCCAAAAGATGAGTTATCCTTTTCAGAATCATCAGAGTCATTTGGAATGGAAGGCATTTGTAAATTAAGATATTGCATCACTGTGCGATTCATATCAATCAATGCTGACATCTTCCTATCCTTCTTCTCTAATGTCCTCCTTATCTTTTTCCTCTCTTTCTCTATCTTTTTGTTCTTCTTATACAACTCTTGCTGAAGCTACTGCTAAAGAGTCTACTCAAGCTCACCACGAAGCTTCTTTAAATCCATTAGCGATATGGGTAATATGACTTCAGACTGATGAAACCATAGGTGCAAGTGTGAAGCCTCAGATCCCATGCCAAAGATCATGCCCTTTTTCAATCCACCTGCTGCCAACATAATTAATGCTTTTTTATTTGGCATAAAACTTGGAGGAGATGTTGAATCGATGGAGGACTCTATCTGTGAGTACTGTGATTTCATCATTTAGACTTCCTCCTAGAAAGTATTTTTAAGGTTAAAACATAATCAAAAGACAAAAGTATTATGCAAATGCAACTATTGAAATTAATACGTAATATACAATGATCTTTCAGGATCTCTCGTCTACAAATTCACCCTTATTCGGCCCATCTTGAAATTGGGACAATTTTTCATATAAGTCAGTATAGCCAAAGTCATCTCCTTGCTCTGCCTGCTACAAGTAGTATAAAAAATGTAAAATAGCAGCCCACATAAGAAGATAGCAACTAAAGTAAAGATAGCAACTAAAATGACTAATGTAATATAAGCTACCGCTCTGGCCTCATTCTTTGTAAAACTAATAGAGCCTCCGGTGTGTTTGGTAGAGCTACACTTTCTATTTTCTTTTGCAACATGCGATAGTTTCTGCCAATTGTCGGACTGCCAATGTTTGTATAATGCCTCATATATGTCTTGTTTCATCCAAATAGGCCTTTTCTTATGTACATTCCTAATCTTTGCAATGGTATCAATCATTCTTGCCCGACACCTTTCCTCCCATTCTACACGTATTCGCTGCGAATGGTTCGAGTGCTATGTCCAGTGTTTCTACAATAAAGAACATATTAGAATAAGTATTCATGATGTTGATAAGGGCACAATGGCTGTAGAAATAGGAATAGATATGTTAGAGAAGAGAGATGCATTAGTTATGGCTAGATTGTTGTGATATAGCATAGAGATACAAAATCTACCTAATGTGGCTTGATTCACATGTTACTTTACAAATCAGAAATTGATTCCAACATATACTGAAAACTGATAATTTTGTATTATAGAAGCCAACATTATATTATAGTTTTTAGAAATTGATTCTTTAGTAAATGAAGTAATGGTTCCAAACTCTACATTATATTATAGAAGCCAAACTATATTGCTAAAGGGTCAAAAGACTCAGCATTCCACAACATATGCTGAAAAATAGTTTTGTTAGGGCAAGAAAAACAGAATTAGATGAATCAAATGCAGCGTAGCTCCTCTTATGATTAATGTTAACAAGTTTATATTGCAAATGTTTCCTTATACCCTAATTGGGTGTGGCATCAAACCAGTTACATTTAAAAAGTACCGTTTTTTGGCTTGGAGTGCCAACAAAATCAATTTCAATTATTTCATTCAAGATTCCATAATAATCATTCCCTAACATCCCATCTCCACCACCTTTAATACAAACACCACTATTAACAGTCTTTTTTCCTTCCCTGTGGCTAGAGGTGTGAAATCTAAACCCATTCACAAAGTACCCATTAAATGACTTTACTTGAGTCGAGGGTCCCCAAGACAAATTCTTTAGACATATGCTATCTTCTTTGTTTTGTGGATCGTGAACCTATTTAAATAAAAAAAAATATAAGCACAGATGTAGTGTGATATCAATGGTAAGCAAACGCTTTGTCAAAGTTACAAAACTTACATAAGCCCTAAACCATCGTGCAAACTCATTCTGGAACCTTCTTTCAACTTCATGGTCTAATATTGTTAGTACCAGAGACCTCACATTCTCCTTGAATTTGCTAAATCAATTAGCAATATTTTGTGAATATCGTCCATGATCAAAATGTTATGTATATTACAATATTTTTACTTTACATATGGTTGCACCTCCTCACAATTAAGTAAGATGTAATTGGTAGCAGCTTTGAATTCTTCTATAGTTAAATACCAAGTTTTTTATTTTCCAATTTACCTTCTAGAATTAGCACAAATTGACAAGACCGGTTCCTGAACTAGAGCGTCATGATTATATACATCATTACGAGCCATAGTTGTACATCGTGTTTGCACATGAGGCTCAAGGTAATACGAGAAAAATGTGGATGCTTCTTCAACTAGGTATGCATTACAAATTAATCCTTTAACTCTAGCCTTACTTTACCTTTACCTTCAAATGATGCAAGTACCTAAAAGGAAAAATAGCCATCGACTCGATTAATATGGAATATGTACATATTGCAGATATTGGTTTAACATCAATAAACTATTAAGGTAAGTTACCTTTCAAATGGATACATCCATCTATATTGAATAGGACCACTAACTCTTGATTTGTAAGGTAAATGTACTATTAGATGTTCCATCATATCAAAAAACCCCAGTGAAAATATTTTCTCTAACTTGCATACTAGCTGTGCTACTTTTTTTTCCAGTTTGTACATATGTGCAACTGATAATTTAGGAGCACACAAATCCCTATAGAAAAGGCTTAATTTAGTCAAAACACTCCATATATTTGTTGGAAGCAATTCCCTTAGTGCTATGGGTAGTAATCTCTCCATAAACACGTGACAGTCATGACTTTTCATGACAGACATTTTCATATCTTTCAAATCAATACACCGACTTAGATTCGATGCATAACCATTAGGAAACCTCAATTCTTTAACCCATTCAAGTAAAAGCCTCTTTTCTTCCTTGGTTAAAGTGTAGCATGCTTTTGGTATAGACACTTTCACATTCCCTTCTTAGGTTATACAAAATTTTAGGCGGTTACAATATTTTAGCAAATCACGACGAGTCTTTACTTTATCTTTAGTTTTTCCTTTAACATCCATAACAGTGTTCAACACATTATCACACACCTTCTTCTCATTGTGCATAACATATAAATTGTGACGGATGAGATTTGTGCGCCAATAAGGCAAATCCCAAAATATACTCTGTTTTGCCAAGTTATTGAATTCACCCCTCCCATCACTCTTCCCAAGTTCCGTTGCCGTCTCGGTTTTCTTTGGAAGGTTACAAACTCAGTTCCACATTTGAGCCCCAGAATTATGTGATGGAGGTGGACACCTTTCCTTACATTTATCTATTCTAAAAGACTTGTTATCCCTTCTAAAAGGGTGTTCAAATGGCAAAAATTATTGATGACAGTCAAACCAATATTGTTTTCCACCAGTTTCTAGTTGGAACGACTTTGTTCACTCCATACAATATGGATAAGCAAGTTTCCTTGCTGTACTCCACCCACACAATATGCTATATACAGGAAAGTCACTGATAGTCCATTAAAAGGCTGCTCGCAATTGAAAGTTTAATTTCTTTGAAATATTATAAGTTTGAACACCTTTAAACCATAGCTGCTTCAAGTTATCCATCAATGGTTGCAAATATACATCTAGTTTTTACTTCGGTTTCTTTGGCCCTGGGATAATGATTGTCAAGAACATCACCGAATTCTTCATGCACATCCATGAAGGTAGGTTATATGGAGTTATAATAATGGGCCAAGATTAATATTGCTTCCCTGATATTCCAAATGGTGTAAAACTATTTGTGCGTGTACCCAACCTAACATTCCTTACCTGGTTTGCAAATTCAGGATAATTTTGATTAAAATGCTACCATGCTTCACCATCTGTCAGATGATTCATCACACCTTGCTCAGTAGGGCTCTGTGAATGCCATCTCATATGCTCTGCAGTTGTTTTAGAAGCAAAAAGTCTCTGCAACCTTGGTATAATCGATAAATAGTACATTCACTTAAAGGGGATTTCTTTCTGCTGCTTATTTTTCCACCTTCTTTCTACTCATGTACCGAGGATGACTGCAAAACTTGCAATCTCTTCTATCAATAGCATCCCTCCAATAAAGCATACAACCATTGGCATAAACATTTATCTTTTGAACCGATAAACCGAGTCCTACCACTAACTTCTTTGTTTGGTAAAAGTTATTTGGTATCTTGTTACCTTGTGGCAAAACCTCCTTCATCAGTTGAATGACTCGATTAAAGTAATTCTCTGACATGTTATTTTCATATTTAATGTTGAGTAATTGAGATACTACAGACAGGAGTAAGTGCCTCATACACCCTTCCTTTATAGGAGTGTTTGAAGCTCTCAACATGTCATAGAATTTCTGAGCCTCAGAATTAGAAAGTTCTTCAGTAGTCAGGGAGGATGAATCTTGATGAAAATTGGGTCCCGTTGCATCTATGACCATTTCCCGATACCGATTGGTTGATCTCGAATCATCACTATCAACACGTGCATTAGACGACATTTGTGGTAAAGTATTAAATTTTTCACCATGACATGTCTAATTATAATAATTTTTGGTAAATCCCTTTCTATACAAGTGCAATTTGATCTCCTCTGCAATTTGGTAATGCAAATTGCTACACTTTATGCAAGGACATCTAACATCATTAGGATTAGTAGTTGCACTACCTTTGCCAAAGCATATCTCAAAAAAATTATTGACTCCACTAACAAATTCAGTTGTAATTCCTTTCACACCATGCACATACCGTTTATACATCCAACTCCTATTCTTCATCTAATATTCGGCGATAAAAGAAAATTGGAAAACCAAAACATTTAGTATGCAATAGGAATTCATTTTACAAGAGCGATTGAAGATCACAATAAGAAATTAATTCATTATTTCATCTTAACAAGTCATAACTTTGCGATTAATTTTGACAATAATGCCTATGTAAGATGAACATTTTCCAAGCATAAATGCTAAATCCGTAACATTTTCCAAAAAGTAACATGTCCAAGAATATACATTGAAACACAGAATAAAAATAAAACATGTAGTCTAATCAAGATGCATAAAGTTTGAAATCATTCAACAATGAAACATTAAAGCACATAGTGGTTCTTGTTGTCATTAATATCTTTATTTTATTCAATTTTCTCTTCATCCCTCATATTTGTTCTCTTCAATCCTTAATAACAAATATAAAGTTTGGTTTAAAAAGAATGGCAACACATAGTGGCTCATGATCCTTTCTTGTTCTATTCTATTAGCGTGATTTCGTCACTCTTGATCATACTATATTTAGTGGCAAAATACAAATTACCTTCCATGTTTTCCTATTACTAATCAAATAAATGCCCATGGTAAATGGATTGACTTTACATATTGAGCATTTTTTCCTGTAGTCCTTGAGGTGACTTTTTTCATTCATATGTATAGACAAGAAAGTTAATTCAACTTTGCTAGAAGTTGCAGTGCAAACAACAACTAATATTCCTTCCCCTAAATTGAAATCTTTAGGCTATTAATCGTAATGCTACTGCTCTTATTAGTTGTTAAAGTTGCTAAATCACTAATTTCTATAGAACATGTAAAGGTCTTGTTGCATCATCAATACCACAAAACTCAAAGTAGCGGACTGTGCCAACGTAATTTCTTTAGAATAATCGAAATCCCTTTACCACTTATTTGCCCTCATGAAGATGAAACTTCAGTAGAATCACTATTCGGTTAAAACTAGGAATGACCAAAAATATTTGCAACACAAAATACGCAGGTAACATTCTTCAAGTGTTTTAGATAAACGGGCATGGATAAAAAAATCATTCAGTGGCATAAATTTTGTTCCTAAAACATTCTAGATTTCAAGTTCTCTGTATCGCTATTGAAAATACGTTCACATTCCAGAATTCAGTCATATCACCAAGTGAAATTTCACAATTAAGCACCAATCAAACAACTATAATACTACCAACATTTTCTCACAATGGCCAAGCAAAAGTAAGTATGAAAAGGAAATTTGGGTATCATTCCAAAATCTAAGAAATCAGAATCAATTTTATAAGTCAAACCTGGGGAACCCAATAAACACAGCTCAAGAACCTTGCAAGTCCCAGTGAATGTCTCAGCAATTTGTGAGGAAAAAAGGCTGTGAGGATCAGTCTACAAGCCCACGAACCCACGAGGATAACCAATAACCTTCACAAGATTATAACCACAACACCAATTTCACACAACCCACGAACTAACACTAATGACGGTTAGCTGAAGGGGGAAAGAAAAAAAAAACTAATGACAGTTAGCTAAAGAAATGAAATGGAGCAAAATCAGCCGGCAAATGTAGCTTAACGAAATGAAGAATATGCCAACAGTAGCTAATTTTGACAGTGGTGGAAGAGACACTGATTGGAATAAAAACCCACAAAATTCAATAAGAACTCAGAAAACAAACATTCTAAAAAGAAAAGAAACACCCCCCTCAGCCGGCCAACAGTAAAAGTAACGATGGTGTGGGCAGTGGTGTTTGAGAGCAGAATGAGGGAAATGAACTGGAAGGAGGGAAGTTGAAAGTAAAGGGAGGGAAGGAAATTTTTACCTAAGAATGGAAAGGAAAGATGTAGACTGTAACACCCCACTACTTAGGCCCAACAAGGCCGAGGATGTCGTCCTGTCCAAAGGACAATGGGTCTTTATAACTAGGTCACACAATCAAAATAATAGAATAAAAACAATATTTTAAACTTAAAACTAGTTACAATCCAGGAATCCAAAATAAAATTGTTCACTCTCAACTCCCAAAGCATTATACAAAATAAATATAAAAAAATCTTCCAAGGCAGGCAACAACTAGCTACTCATCCCTACAGCAGGATCGACCTAAAATCATGGTAAAAATGGTGATGAGATAAAAATCTCAATAAGTCTGTATGTGCTTTGAGTGTCCAGTGAAAACAGTTCGTGAATACAAAGTGTAAAATCTTCATAGGGAAATAATGTCAAACAATAAACAATAGTTAAAATCAAGAGTGATGTTTTGGCTTTTCCAACCATACGTGTTCAATAAAATCAATCACTCAAAAAAGTGGTCATGGGTTACTAAACGTTGGGCCTCATAACCATACAACGGTCAGAATGCCACACTTTGTACAGATTGACAAAAAATAGGTGATCGGCCTACCGAGTAAGATACTCCTCATTCTCTATACCCAAATAAAATCAGTTGTCTATTCCGAAAACACACAGTCCACTTGACTGAAAACTGCTAGCTCGGACCGGCACGACCTACTGAACTGACATCTTATTTAGGAATGACTCACCCCTCAGAGGTGGCCACCCACTGAGAGACTTACCCTAGCCCTTCAAAGACTAATCCTAGCAGTCCAGCCTTATTGAGTACTCAATGTAATTTATCTCACTTGGAAAAAATGAATAAAATATAATTCCACTTGAAAATGGCAATTAAGGATTTCCAAAGTTTTGGGCAAAACTGGTTTTAGAAAGAGCTTTAGGGTTTGAGTAAAACTGCCCCTTGATTTTCAAATAATTTATTTGTCTGAAATGAGAAAGGAGGTAACCCCCAATTGCCTTTACAGAAGTGAGTGTCCACGCACTCTACATTTGGCTTGCCATAGTAATCATTTTATATCAACAAGTTTTATACAGGAATTTACTTGATCCTTAGCTTAAGATAAAACAAAGGTCTCCAACAGCTGACCTAACCCCGCCTGGGGTAAATATAAATCATAATTAAACTCAAGCCAAAATTCAATTTCACAAATAAACCTAGCTCAACTTACTACAATCATGTCCCTAATGTCCCAAGTTTTAAGGCTAGATAATAAATAAAAGGGTTTATAAAATAAGTCTAATTTGATATCAAAATAATTAGGGTTTTGGGAAATAGGTACTAATAAGTTGATGGTTTAAATCTTGCTAGGAATAATTAGAATTTATTTGATGAAGGGACCTAGGACTTAGATGGAATTATAATAATCTATTAATAATTAATGGTTAGAAAATACTCGGTAACTAAAATTAGTTCTAAGCAAATTTTAGTAGGTTTTGATTAAAAGTCAATAAATAAATTTTAATAATATTTATGAATATAAGACTTACCAAATTAATATTTTACCTATTATGATTATTTAGGGAAAAGGGTTTTATTATTATTATTTTCTATATATTTTATTTCTTTAACAAAAACTATCATTTATTTGACTACAATATCCTTCTTTTATATATAATAGTCCAAATCCACCTTTCCTTTTGAAATTTACTAGGAGAAGTTATATTATTAATCATTTCATTGGTGAAATAAAATTAGATTATGGACAATAAGGTCATGATCATATTTCTATTACTAACTATAATCATAAACATATACTCCACACCAATTCATCAAATCATCTAAATCATGAATAAAGGCATAGATCTAAATTTACCAAGGCATGATCCAAACTCTACTAACATAAACATATTCATGACTTTAACAATGAACATAAACCATATTCATCAAATGTGACATAATCTCTATCATGCTTGATCACATATACCACCCACAACATGGAGAGCATGCAACAAAACCCTAAAACCATAAAATTCAACCAAGGCAATCAACTCATGCATCAATCTCATCTTCATCATATACACACATTTATTCATGCTTCAATCTCAACTCCATCACAACAATATATGTTCGAACCCTAATCACAATCCATCTCTTTCCAATAACATCCTAGAGGCATGAATCTATAATTTAAAGAGAAGATGGAAGAAACTTACTTGAATGATGACTACCTTGGAGACGTTTCTAGAGAATCCTCTCGCTAGGAGACTTGATCCGACAAGAGAGAAGAAGAAAATGTAGCCATGGTTAAAGAAACCATTCGGCTAAGAGAGAGAGAGAGAGAGAGAGAAAGAGGAAAAGAAAGTCCATTAGTGTGTGTGTGTGTATATATATTCATTAGAAGTTGAAGATGAGTAAAGATGGAGATGATTGATCATGCTCACCTTGAAGGTGTTCTTGAGCCTTCACGAAAATACTAGTTTTTCGATCTAAAAGAGGAACCTTGATTTTGGTATTTAATATTAAAAATTGCAGAAGTGGTTTTAAGGGATTGAGTAGGTGTGATCTGGAGTTTTTGGAGAAGATTGGAAAGGTTTGGAGTGGTCTTAGGCATGGGAATGCTTGTAGGTGTTCTTCAAGGTTGAAGAGAATGGAAAGGATTGAGGGAGAGCTGGCTGAAATTTTGTGGGATTAGGGTGGCCAAATTGTTTGAGGGGTTTTGGCAATTGAATTTTCTGGTTTGAAAGGAAAAGGAAAGTTGGTTGTTTGAAATCCAAAAAGAATATTTTAGGGACTCAATTTTGGAAACAAAATATGGTATGAAGATCTTGGTCAATGGTGAGCTTTTGGAAGCTCTAATGGCCGGTTGGTTGATCAAGGATTTTGCTGGGATGAAAGCTGTTTGAAGGAGCTTAATAGTGGCCGAAAATATGGTGCACAATGGTGAATGGATTTTTGGTTGTTTGAGAATGATTTATGGTAGTTTACTAAATATGTTTGCTGGAATTTTGGTCTTCAATCAATGGCTTGATTGGAGTAATTGATGGAGATATTCTAGGAGCAGCCATGGACTGGTTTTTGAGCAGAATGTTGGGGAAGATGATGAAGCTCAGTTCATGGCTATTTAAGGGGAGTTTGAACAGAAAAATGGTAGAGGTTTCGGACATGGCTGAAGAAGGAACAAAGCTGGAAAATTTTGTTCAGCTTTTTTGCAAGTTTGCTGGAATTCCTGGGCAGATTTTTCTGCCATTTTCCAGTCAACTTACAAAATATTTGAAGGGTATTCGGATATCTTTCAAGGCTAGTTTCCAACCTTCTTTATGAAGGAAAAACGTGGCTAAAATGCTGGGTGAAAAACTAGAAGAAACAGCTTGGTTTAGGTTCACCAAAGCTACGAAAGTTGTCCAGAAAATTTTCTGGTTTGCATAGTTTTTGTGCAGCTCGATTTTGGCTGTGATTTTCAGTCTTCAAGTTGAGTGAAATGGCCATTTTTTTTGGTAGCATTTGGGAGGAAAAGATGGCTGAAATTTTTGACACTTGGACTGAACAAGAAGCTGGAAAAAATTTCAGTATGCAACATGAAGAAAATGAACACAGCTAGGTTGAAGTTTTGAAGGTTCAACCATGGAGATTAATTTTTTTGGGAACCTTCCAAAATTCCTCCCCATTTTTGGCCAACGAGATGACTCATGTGGACATTTTCGAAACCTTCAAAGCCACAACACTTTACTGAAATTTTTCTGGAATAAAATTGGCTTGAATAAATCAAACAACCTAGTTGTCTAAAAATTAAGGAAAGCTAGAGATTAAAAAGGGTATGAATCCCTTAGAAGCTTTTGTAGGGCACAAGAGTGGGATTAAGGCATTCCTATCATGTCTCCCCTAAGACAACACTCCTACTCTTCCCTAAAGTATGCAAAGGCCGAAACATAGCCTTCCCAAGCAAAATAAAATTTAACCATGCTAAAACTCAAATGATAGAATTTGAACTCAAGACCTCAAGAATTAATTCCAAAGCTCTAACTATTAAACCACAACAACTCTTGTCCTTATTTATTTTCCCAATATTTTTCCTATTTGATCCTCAAGCTATCTCCCTATTTTCTCCTCAAGGAAAAATTACCACTTTGCCCTTCTTACTCAATAAACACAATTAAACCTTCTAAGCTATAAATCACATAAAATCATATAAAAATATAATTATGCATGCAAGAAAATATGATATGCATTCCAACCCCCTTTCTCTAAGGTTGGTTTCAACTGTGGTTTCACATAGACAATTATCAGAATGGAAAAACGACGTCATTTAGCTATTTAGTGGCTAATTCGTGGTAACTTCCTCGCAACTTGCCAAGGAATTGCGACAAAACAAAGTTAAAAAATTAAAATCCATGGCAAATCCGTGTCAGATTGCTAGGGTTCTACCATGAAATATATTTAATTTAAATAAAATGAACTCAGTGGCAAATCCATGGCAGATTGCCAGGGATTTGCGAGGGAAGAAAATAAAATTTTAACAACCATTTTTTTTTATCTCTATTTTTCCCTAGCATATTTTTTTTTTATATTCTAAAGTATAATATAATAAATTAAAATAATGTTTCAAAATACTTTTCCTTGTCAAAATACAAAGATTATATTATAGATTTTTAAAACCATTTCGTTTAATACACACATTTTTGACATATATAATACAATCTACTATTACTCGTGGTCAACTCTTTTCCAAAACAATATGTAATTGGAGATAAGCAAATTAAAAAGCTTATAAAACATTTGATCTCATTTCTTCAAAATGTCTTGGATTAGAATTGTTACAAATTAATATCATAAAATAATTATTCAAGAAATAAAAAAATAAATCGGTGGCAAATCCCTCTTAGCTTGCCACGGAGCTACTAGGGATTGCTATGGATCCATGGCAAATCTGTGGCAGATTGCTAGGGATTTGCCACAGAATAGGATTTAAGTGAATTCCATAGCAAATTGCTAGGGATTTGCGAGGGAACAATTCCTAAATTTTAACCATTCTTTTTATCTCTATTTTCCCGAATTTGTTTTTGTTATATTCTAAAGTATAATATAATAAATTACAGTGATGTTTCAAAAGACTTTTCCTTGTCAAAATACAAAGATTAAATTATAGATCTTTAAAACCTTTTTGTTTAATACTCACATATTTTATATAATGCAATCTACTATTACTTTGTATCAACTCTTTTCCAAGATGAAGAATTGCAAATCAAAGGATTTATAAAATATTTGATCTCATTTCTTCAAAACATATCGAATTAGAATTAATACAAATTAATATCATAAAATAATTAACCAAAAAATATAAAAATGAATTGGTGGCAATTCCCTCGCAACTTGCCATGGATCTGCTAGGGATCCGTGGTAGATTGCTAAGGATTTGCCATGAAATATAATTAATTTAAATAAAAATAATTCCCGTAGCAACTCCGTGGTAGATTGTCAGGGATTTGCGATGGAACAAAATAAAATTTTAATACCATTCTTTTTATCTCTATTTTTCCTAACATATTTTTTTTATATTTTAAAGTATAATATAATAAATTATAGTAAAGTTTAAAAATACTTTTTCTTGTCAAAATACAAAGATTATATTATAAGTCTTTAAAATAATTTAGTTTAATACACACATATATTAGATATATAATACATCATATTTTTAATTTGTATCAATTCTTTGCAAATACAAAATGCAATTAGAGATAAACTAATCAAAAGGTTTGTAAAACATTTCATCTTGGTGAATCAAAAGCATCGAATTAGAATTAATAAAAATTAATATAATAAAAGAATTAGTATAAAGGGGAAGAAAATCAATCTGTGACAAATCCCTCTCAGACTACCACGGAACATTTTAAAAGTGAAAAATCCGTGGCAGATTACTAAACATTAGCCACAGATTACGACACTAGCAATTTGTTAGGGATCTGCGTTGCACTTTTCTTTAATTTTCATTTTTCATTTATTAGAAAATATTATTATTGTGCCACGAATAATTATCCATCGCAAATCGGTGTTTAAGTTTCTTTGTGCCTTTATTTGCCACGAATTTGCAATGGGAAATATATTCATCGCTATTTGCTACGATTTCCCTTTCAATTCCATGGCAAATAGAGACAAATTTGCTATGGTTAATGTTCCATCGTAATTTGCTTTGTCTTCACCGTTGTCATGGCAGATCCGTCGTAGATTGTCATGGAATTTTGTTCCGTGGCAGATTCCTTGTTTTCTTGTAGTGTTTAAGGTGAAATTTAAAGACTAGTCATTTGCGGATTTCAAAGCTAAGGAGTCGGAAATCTCCTACAACGATCGGGACGTTCCAACTCTGTCAGAAAAAAGAATAGTTGCGAATTAAAAGAGGTACGATTCCTGTTGATCCCGCCATAAAGCCATGGGACTTGGGGGCATGTGTTGACGTCAATTTTAGTCGAGCCGTTGAACGGTAACATTGAGCCGATGTCGATAGGAATTTCTCCAAACCGATGATGACGTTAATTATTTTTCAGCTCGGTCAATTTCAGAACTAGGAACCGTTGAGTCGGTAGACGTCACCCCCACATCTCGACATAATCGGTAAAGAATTGCTACACCTAATCGCTAAAGTTGAACCATGGAGCGAGATTTTCTCTACATATAGGTAGTTGGTTACAATATCACAACAAGCATAAAATGAGCAAAGAACCCAGAACAAGACACACAAACGCATCCAGAAGATTACCAGCTTAAAGTTTCAATTTCCTTTTTATTCTGTATTTCTTATTGTCTTTCTTTATACCTTTGATTAGATTCAGGTGTTTCCCTTTATTTCTAAGTCACCAACTTTCCGTTTCATTTTACTTTAGGTTTAAATACCAAAATTTCTATATTTCTTTTATCAAGATCAATCGAGACACATCAATTCAAGTTCCTTTTGGCTTCTACACACAATATTTCTACTTTCTTGAACCCTTTCTATAGTAAGTTCAAGGAACTCACGTTTCTTAAAAGGTTCGGCTCTTACATTTATTTGTCCATTGGATTATTTATATTTATCGAAAGTGAAGCCGATCGTCAATTCTATCGACTCCCCTTTTGTGCGGCAACAAGTATAAAATTTAATAAAATTAGAATAAATGATTTTGTATAAGTTTTCACCCCTTTTTCTGTAAAGCAGTTATTACCTAAGCTACAGAAGATACTTTTTAAACAGTAACTATATAAACACATATTATATTTTGATCTTATTGATTGAGAATTGTATCTGTGATTACTACTTTTTTACTGATCTGTATGTCCTCAATAATTAATTCTCATTGGCCCCATCCTATAGGAATCATCAAATCAATAGCAATAAATCCATATTGAAGGAGCTCATATACGGAACGCGGTGAAATAATACTTGGAACAAAAATTTCAATTAATTGAGATTACAAAACTAAAATTGCACATTTACCGTCAATAGACTTAGTTAGGGCATTTATAATATACCCAAAATAGACGTAGCTCATCAGTATCCAAGCAATTCTTCCAGTTGCTTTTACCAAACGTCCTTCTTGTATTATCAAATTATTGTCCGTTAATACAATACCAACATTATTTTATTTTAAATTCAGAGCAATACCTATTGTTCCCTCTTCAAATTCAACCAATTCACTTGCCATTACTTCATCAAGACCATGAAAATGAATAATGCCATCACCTACTTAAAGCACCATACCAGTTTTACTATCTTTACTTCTTTATTGTATTATTCAATCCATTCATGAATAATATTACTAATTTCATCAATTCGAATGATTACCATGAGTATTTTTTTAATTTTTTTTGAAAAAAAAAATCTACAGTAAAAAGACTAATTAGTTATTTCTTTCATTGACACTAATATGCTAATATTAGCACTAATAGCACTTAAGTATAACTCACTGTTAGAGTTTTAGGACTTCTCGTAAGATTTGTTGGAAAACCCGTGTCAGACTTGATTAATCACCTTTTGCTGTTCAAATTAAATAGTTTCACAAGCCAAGATGTTGATGGACAAGCCATGTCCCTCTGTGTAACTCCTTAATGATCTACAAAGCTTGTCTATCAACTACTTTTATGGTTTGAATTTGTCAACGCTATTGTAGAAAAAAAAAAATGTCAGCAAGTCATGATCTTCCATCTCCATTTGCTTTTCCACCCTTATTGGACGTCCAGACAGGAAAAATTATGTGCAGAAACAGTAACAGCTTCCTCACACCACATCTTCCATGGCATCAAGAATGCCTACCAAATCTCCACCAGTTATTCGGAATCATTTGATTCTTTTGGTTTTAAAAGAATCTTTGTGCTGTGGCGGAAGACTTCCAATCCAGTACCCTCGTTGAAAAACCATCTTCTTCAATCTACAGGCACCGATGATTCGGATATGAACCTAAAGTGAGAAAGTCGGCTTAGTCTAGTCTCTAAATTATGATAAATCAGTGTCATAGTTCCATTCAATGGCTGACACTGTGCGACATTCATAATTAGGCAAGATTGAAACTAGTGATCTACGATTCAAGAATGCTAGGGTCGGCTGCTCTGCTGTCAAGTCTTCTTCATTTCTTGATAGACTTTCGTGAAAATACCTTTAAAAATGAGGAAATGCTGTATTAGGGTCATCCATCATCTGGAAGAAAATTTGCGTCAATGCAAAATATATATCTACTCTTGGGGAAAGAATGGCTTGGGAAGAAGAGAGAGACATATTGGACGTCAACTTGACTGATTGAATACGTGATAGTGCAGGCTTTGAAAGAAAAGGAGAAGAGGAAGAGGGAGGGGGGGGGGGGTTGAGGCTCAGTCTGACGAGGACTAGTAAGAAATGGAGAAAGCCTCATGAATTGTGTGTATATTTCGGTTCTGTTCCTTGATCAAGCCAAATAAGAAAAATGAGAGTTGGATTCTGAATGCATTAGTACCTGTCAAGAACGGATTCTATCCTATGTCACGTAACTTATGATCATTTGTCAGGCAGTTTGTTTCGATGCTTTAGAATATGCAGAGCCTTCAATCCTTGCTTGAGCATTTGCTCTGCAGAAGCTTTTTTGATACTATGAGAAGGAATGATTTTGTGTTGTTAATTCCTATCATTAATATAGGAACTAAATATATAATGAAAATAATATTATTAGTAAAAAATAATTTAGACAATACATTTAGAATGATATATAAAAAGAAAATAGTATAGAGGTGAGTTGAGACACGAAAATGTTACCTTCTTTAAGGTGATTCATGTTAGTACGGGATTATTTAATTGGTATAACAATCTATGAAATTATTTAATTAGTGTAACAATTTGGTCGTGTCACTTCAAGATATAATACTCCATGCGATTCAAAATAAATGTTGTTTTAGAAATAAAATTTTCTTGCACAATAAGTATCGTTTTACAAAAAAAAAAAAATTGACATTATTTTCTTTATTTACCCCTTTAATAATACAAGTATGAGATGAGAAAGTAATGCTGGAAGGAAGAAAGAATTATGATATGAGAGAATAAATAAATATAAAATTTAGAATTTCAAAATATTAATTAATGGTGTTTTGGTCATTTTTAATAACTTCTTAATTTGTGTAATTTTTTTTTAAAACGACACTTATTTTAATCGGAGGGAGTGTCTAACTTCCAATAATGTAACTTCCAAATGAACACTAAAGCTCTAATTTTCATACATCTTTCTTTCATTTCAATATTACATTTAAGTAAAAATCATAGCATAAACCACTATATATCCATTAATATAAACACATGAAATATATTTTGTAACTTCCATGAGAATTAAGATAATTATAAAAATATTAATTTATTAAAATACCCCTAACAATTCTCTACTTATTTTAATAAAACAAAGTAGATAATAATATTAATATTGGGTTAGAATAAACCATCATATATAATATAGGTAGTATACTTTTAACCTACACTTAGTGGTTCAGTAACTGAAATATCAGAGTCGATAGTAAACTAATATTTTGAACTATGATTGTTTATAAAATACAATAAACGTACTAAACATACATCAGAATCTAATGTGATTTGAGTTTTTCAAATTGGTACATTACGACCTTCTAGACAGCGGTCTCATTTCTACACTCACAAAGATTAAATTTGCCAAAGATGCCCCCTATAACTATAACACCCCATTGAGTTAAGACTTCATTAAGATACATGCACTATATTTTAGGGATGGATATTGAGCCATAAACTCTAAAATTACATGTTTCACCACCAACTACTCTATAATTGGTTTTTTTCGTTTGTACTTGACCCTTGTGATTTCCAATAATCAAGTTGGGTATCGTCATAGATAATTTTGTAAATATAAGCTGTCAATCGCATCCCCTCGATGCAAAAGTTACTTTTGTTTTAAGCTCATCAAATATTTTATCCATAATAAAATTAATCACAAAGGTCAATTTACATAAACTCAAAAATTGATGGAATTCACACATTTTATAAATATGTACAAAACATATTATAACTTCAAGCTCTCTTATATTTGCCATCAATGGTGGTAACAAAATTTATAATATTTATCTTTTCAAACCATCAATATCAGTATCAAAATATCAAAAATGTAATATAATAGTTAAAGCATCATTTCTACCTAATATCCCATCTATTAGGAATTATTAGGTTTAGCTTGCGAATTTCCTGTGTTGTTGACAGACAAGAAATAAAAAGTTTAACAGACACAACAAATTATTAACGCAGTTTAGCTACAACAAGCCTACGTCTGCAAGTCCTAGGCCAGTAAAGAGCTCTACTAAAAATTTTAAAAAGTTTACAATGATAACACTTATCTTATACACCAAGTGATCCCTGGTGGATTTTGATAGAACATAATAGTAGTGTTCATTTGTGAAACTTACAGATAACCTTTGATACACTCAAATTTACAGATTGAACACCTTTCAATCATCGTTGCTACAACTCAATGAGTTCTCATTTGACATCAATAGCCTCCTCACCAGAAAGGATTTTGAGCTTTGATAATAAAACATGATCCAAGCGCCTTCAATAAACATGGAACAATTGTAACCGATATAGCTTGAATCACTGACGCATGCTTTCACAAGAACAATAGAAAACTCTAATCAAATTGCATGCATTAGACCTTCAAAAAGTGTATACAGAAATTGTTTCACTTAATACAAATATGCTCAATAGAATTTCATAAGCATCTTTCTTCCTTACACAATTTGTGAAGGTAATAGCAAACAGACCACTCGGAGTTCTTTCTTGCTCACCCACACACGAACTCTTTTGAGTTCATGGACACGCGCACACACACACATACACACACACACACACACGTACATATACATATATATGTACATATATATATATATATATATATATATATACATGTACATATATATATGTATATATATATGTACATATACTCCCTCTACCAAAGAGAAGTTTGAATTTTTGTCAAAAACAGTCATACCAGTACTAGCTCTACCCAGAGAGCTAACAGCAAAGCCAGAAAGAGAAATTGTCAATAAACTTCATCCAAAAGCCTACCATCAATCCAGCCATGTATTCAAAGCAGAACCTTTAAAAACCCGTCTCTACTATGAACATATCCTTTATGCCACCGGTTCGATAGAATTCGAGCATGAACATAACCTCAGCAGAGCAAATAAAGGTATTGCCTACTCTAAATATAGAATTATAAAAATCCTTGATTTAAACACTTGGCCAGTCACTAGTATTTACACACCAATCCAGTTCAAAACCCCATTCAAACCTCCCACTTACAATTTCATGGACTATATTGATGCTTGGTACAATTTTATGTACCTTCGAGATCTTACCTATACCTGGTTCATCAAATACGAAAAAGAAAAAATCAGTCCTATACCTAAATGGTTCTATGCCTTGTGGAAAACATTTGGTGGAGATAAATCCACTCTTTCTACAAAGTCCACAAATCAAAGATATCAATCTTCTGAAAAAGAAGATTCTTTGTCAAGAAAAGCAAATAGCTTTTTTAAAGGAAGATGTGAAATATACAAGAATCCAAGAGCAAATACAGCTAAAGGACATTCAAGATAAGATAGAATCTATCTGAAAAGATTTCGAGTATCAAATTTGTTCTAACATCCCCACTGCCTTTTGGGAAAGAAAAATGCATATCATCAGTCTCCCCTATATTGATGGTTTTGATGAATTAATGATACCTACAAAAGCTAGACCTATACAAATGAATCAAGAATTAGTTGAATATTGCAAACAAGAAATTCAAGTACTGAAAGCCTTAATCAGAGAATCAAGATCACCTTAGTCCTGTGTAGCCTTTTATGTTAATAATAATGCCGAAAAAGAACGAGGTGTCCCCCAATTGGTCATTAATTATAAGCCATTAAATAAAGCTTTAAAATGGATAAGATATCCAATACCCAACAAATGAGATTTGTTGAAAAGAACATATAGAGCAGTTCTTTATAGTAAATTTGATATGAAATCCGGATTTTGGCAAATTCAAATTAAAGAAGAAGATAGATATAAAACAGCCTTTAATGTTCCATTTGGTCAATATGAATGGAATGTTATGCCTTTTGGCTTAAAGAATGCCCCTAGTGAATTCCAAAAAGTAATGAATGACATCTTTAATCCTTATACATCATTTAGTATCATTTATATTGATGATGTATTAATTTTTGGTGAATCCTTCGACCAACATTTAAAACATTTACGTCTTTTTCATGAAATTATCACGAAAAATGGGCTGGTAGTGAGTGCCTCGAAACTCAAACTTTTTCAAACCCAGATTCATTTCTTAGGTCATAACCTAACCCAAGGAACTTATAAACCCATCTGTAGAGCTATAGAATTTGCAGACAAGTTTCCTGATGAAATCAAGGACAAAACCCAACTTCAACGATTTTTAGGATTTTTAAACTATATTTCAGATTTTATTCCTAATCTCCGTTTAATCTGCGAACCGTTGTATAAATGACTTCGCAAAGACCCAATCCCTTGGGGTATAGAGCAAACTCAAACAGTCAAAAAGATAAAACAGATCGTCAAAAAACTCCTTTGTTTAGGAATTCCAGATCCAACTGCTTTTATGATTGTAGAAACAGATGCCTCAGAACTTGATTATGGAGGTATTCTCAAACAAAGGAAAACCAATTCCTCTTCGGAACAGTTAGTCAGATATCATTCAGGTATTTGGCTTTCTAGTCAAAAGAATTATAGTACAATTAAAAAGGAAATTCTTGCTATTGTTTTATGTATTTCAAAATTTCAAGATGATTTGATAAATCAAAAATTTTTACTCCGAATTGATTGCAAAGCAGCTAAAGATGTTTTACAAAAGGATATTAAAAACCTCGTGCCAAAATAGATCTTTGCCAAATGGCAAGCCCTTTTATCCAACTTTGATTTTGATATCGAATTTATCAAAGGAGAAAATAATTCCTTGACAGATTTCTTAACCCAAGAGTTTTTGCAAGGACGAACGTAAGCTTTTTAACATAGTATTCAACACTATGATGAGTACCGATTCAGTTCAGGAGCTCATTCATATACCTCTATAAATAGCATGCTAAATCGAAGAAATCATACATGGATCAGCGACCTCAACTTCATCCACCCACAGGTAATAGATTTGCAGTCTTAAACTCCTTTCCTCCTCTCCCTACTAACCTAGTAAGCAGACCACCGCATACTATGAATCTCTTTGATCCAGCCTCTTCTCCAAAGAATACAGAGACCTAAAAAACAGACCAATCCTTCTATGCAATTCCTTCTCCAACTTTTTTTTTAAGGAAGCAGTTATTCCCAAAACACCAACCAAACCAGAAAAACTTACTCCCTCTACCAAAGAGAAGTTTCAATTTTTGCCAAAAACAGTCATACCAGTACTAGCTCTGCCCAAAGAGCTAACAGCAAAGCCAGAAAGAAAAATTGTCAATAAACTTCATCCAGAAGCCTACCGTCAATCCAGCCATGTATTTAAAGCAGAACCTGATGTGTCCAGACTTGGGTATAAAAATCATACAAAACTAAGCACATTCCCAATCAAGTTTAAATTAAAACATTAAACCCAAATCACACATATGAGCAAGCGTACTCATCATTAACTAAGTATAGGGTTCAAACGAGTGTCGATCCTCAAGGAACAAGTAGACATTAATTACCCTTCTTTTATTGATTAAGAGACTCGATAAAACCAAACCGAAATAAAAGAAAACAAAAATCGAAATATATACACGTCCAGGATGGAGAAGTATGCAACTCAAACTATTGTGTAGATAAACATGATCTCAAAGTACCTAACCATTATTATAACCAATCATTCTCTTGGCATCATGAAAGACTAAGGTAAATTAGCATCACTTGGTCTATCTCAACTAATTACTACCTTCTAGATAAGTTAGCATCACTTGGTCTGTCTCAACTAATTCATCCAAAAGATGCATTAAGCACAATCCTTGATTAAATTTCCTTGATCTGGAAAATTTAAAACATGAAATTAATCAATGAATCTTTGGTCTGGCAAACATTAATTAACCTTTAATTACTCCATCCTCAGCAATTAACTTCTTTGGTCTAGCAAGTTAACAGCCAATAAATATGAAATTAATCAATTGCAACTACCATCAACCTCTTTGGTCTAGCAAGTTAATGAAAAGAAACAACTAATTAATCTCGTCATACACCCAAGTAATTAAATACCAAGAAGAACAATCAATTAATCAAAAGATCAACTAACTCTAAAAATCATGAATATCTAAAACAATGTCAAATTACAATAAAACAATTAACATATCATTGTCAAGAAAAAGAAGACAAAGTAAAAGAAAGCACTCATAGACAAGCCTCCTTCTTCTTCATTTGAAGACCTTCTTGTACAACCCTCTTTGAACTTGAAGAATTCCTCCTTGGATTGAGTGATTTTCTATGATGATCAATGAATTTCCTCCTTTTTCTTGTGTTTTTCATCTATTTATAGGCTAAAGAAGTGCCTAAACTCGTAGGTACAAAGTTCTTGACCGAGTAGAAGTTGGAAGATACTAAAACTCCTCAGATTTCAAAAAAAGCGTAGAAAGATCACAGTACCGCCTCAAGGACAAACCATAGCCAGTGCCGCCTTAGTTCTTCGGAGCGGGTGCCACCTGTGTTCTGCTTCTCCACTCGTTCGTCGATTTTTCTCCGAATTGTGCGCATAAGTTCCAGAATGCAGCCGGCGCCGGTTCCAGCCTTACAACCGGCGCCATTTAGGTTCTATTCTACTCTGTTTCTACAATTTTTCCATCACTTTGAAGTTTGTGTAACCAATGTACAGTCGGCGCCAGTTCTAGGGCTCTAGCCGGCGTCGCCTCTGCTCTGTTTCACGACAGTTTTGCTTCGTTTTACCCAAAAATCTGAAATAATAACCAAGATACCTTTCCAAGGGTAAAATCTCAAATATAAAAGAATATGACTAGTTATTACACAAAATGTATTAAAAGAGTCTCAAATAACTAAGCAAAGTATGACCAATTTAGCCCCTATCAAATTCTCCCACACTTAACTCTTTGCTTGTCCTCAAGCAAAGTATCAAGAACAAGTAGGAAGGTTTTAATCAAATCACTCAATCAATTCCAAAACCATATCTTCAATGCTTTCTTTATTCATAAACATGAAACATATGATACTAAATCTTTTACAGCCAATGCAAGACTTGTGTAGTGATAAATGACTTTGTAGAACCATCTCAATACTTCACAATATTCTCAAACCATTGGAAAGAAGTCAGTTCAAAAAGAATATGCATTCCATATGCTTACTTTGCATACACTCTCTCCACTAATTCGAGACATATCATGATTCTACTTAGATCAAATAGGACTTTTAAACTTGTAATATAAGGCTAAAGGTTTGTAATGTGGCTTAGCAAACGAAGGATATAGAAAAATCAAAAGTCAAAGAAAAACTGAGATTAAGAAAGAAAAGAGTAACCAAAATAAACCTATAATTCTCAACTCTTCTTGCTCTCCTATTCTAAGAATCAATCAAACCATAACCTTATATAACAATCCTTATGCACTTCAAGCAAATCCTGCATTGTTCTTTTTTTCTTTCACCTCTTCTTATCATTAACGCTTTTCCTCACAAGATCACTCAATTTTCCAGCAATGGTGTCAAGTGTTTTATATGAACTTACTTTTACAGTTCACTCACCATCCCTTTCGTGATCTTTTCGCTCTTTTTTTTTCTTTTCTTTTTCAATTTTCTTTTGATTCTCTTTCAATTCTCTCTTCTTTTATTCCTCTTTTATTTTCACTGTTGCTGTTCTTTTCTTTTTCTTCACTTTTCTTTCTAGCAGCTTGTCATTTTCTCTTTTCAATTCCTCTCGTTTCTTTTCTTCTTTCTCATCTTTTTCAGCTAACACTCTTTTCTTTCTCAATTTTTTCAACTTCTTTCTTCTATTCTACTTCCTTTCTTTTCCCAGCTCCACTCGTAATTGATCCATGACTGAAAGTAATAAGTCATGATCTCTATCCTTGCATTTTTTTTCTCAACATACATATACTTTCATCCTTCAAGAGCATAAAGATTTGGAAAATTACACAAACTCTCAGCACAAGTAATGGACAAAATATCGTGACGGGTTTTAAAGAAAGAGATCATCAATTTAGACTCAAAATAGGCACTAGGGATAATATAACAATAGGTAGGCTTGACAAGCTCAAACTATCCAAAGAAGGTCTATTACCGTCATCCCTAAGTTAAATCATGATTGCCTTTCTTATTTCGTCTTGAGAGGTATTCAAGTAAGTTCTAGAATACTCATGAATTTTAGAGAAAAAACAGGTTTAAGAATAATGCAAAGTAATTGATCAAGAACTACTTTGTCCAAGTGAGTGTAAAAAGTCATGCATAAGTCATAAATGATTTAGAACATATGCTCTATAATCCATCATAAAGACACGCTGCACAAAAAATACAGCTTGAAATCTCCAGAAAATCAGAAAATTTTGAAGAATTTTGCACAAAAAATTGTTTACTCCCAAGAAGGCTAAAGAATATGTATAGAAGACTTGTCAATCAAACCACTCCCCCATACTTAAACTGAATATTGTCCTCAATGGCCAAATAAATATAACCAGAACAAACAATACCATGAGACCAAAAAAATAAAGGAGAAGAGATAGGAAAAACAAACTTCCATTTATCGTGGCGTACAAGAGCTGAATGCTTGAAGAGTGAGGCATCATCAAAGTACCTAAAAAAATAAAAGAAAATACCAAAGCATAACAACTAGAAAAGAAAATAAAGTAAAAATAAAAGAAATAAAATAAAAATAAAAATAAAAATAAACAATGAAAGGAAATATAAACTAACTACAACAAAAACATGAAAAGAGAAAGAAAACAAAAACAAGAGTGATCAATCAAGCAGCATCAGTCCTCCACAGCATCATCATCCTCATCCTCCTTCTCATCATCGAGTGTAGAGGTGCCTGCACCACCATGTGGCCTAGAAGACTGCTGCCGCAACTCAGTCAACTGCTGCTCTATGATAGCTTGCCGCCTTGCCATATCTTCCATAGTACCATGCAAGCGTAGGAACACCTCCATTTGCTAGTCGAGGCGCCCCAGTACAGTGGTCTCAAAGTTAGTCCGGGAGTAGGACTGAGAACTGCCAGCTCTAGCACGTGCCGGTGGTGGTGGCTGCTCCTCTTCCACTGTGGGTGGTCTTACCTGACCGGGATATTGGATCTCGAAGGAAGTGAGCCACTTCTTCAACTCCTGACTGTATTTGTACCCGCAACTCATAAGAGTATACTCAGTGACCATATCGTGCTCAGTGGTAGTCTCCATGCGTTCTCCCTCAAGACTCACCCCAAATTCCGTTAGAATCTTTATTATAACCATGGGAAAAACAAAGGCTTTTGTGGAGAGATGGTGATGAACAACCTCCCTAATAGATTGGATAATCAAATGAGCAAGAGGGATAAGTAATGTGTTCATCATCCGATACAAAATATAAGTGTCAATAAACCACTAGCACGGGGGACAACATTAAACCCAAACATGTAAACCAGCACGCGAAAGTTGGCTGCCAAGTCATTGTTGGAATAGAAACTGTTAGCTTGAAAGGCATTATGTTTATATGAGCCTAGGGTCGCTCGCGTCCCTCTAACATCCCAATTTGGGTCTGAAAGAATCTTTTGATTATTCACATCAATTCCTTGCCAAGTATCATCGTCAAAAATATGGAGGAGGTTAGCTAATTGGTTTTGAGTGATGACAATAGGAACTTCTTTCACTCTTGTTTCAATATGCGGAAGATGTTTGTTGCCCTTGTCCGTCATATTAGCGTAGAATTCCTTAACAAGCACGGGACAATACTTACCTTTCAATTGTACTATCGACCCTCAACCTAGCCGTCTAAATATCATTCCTAATTTGAGTACCCGGTTTAAGATGGGTGAGAAGGTACGCTCAACAATGATCTTATTTGAAGCTCTCCTACTATACCATTCCTCACAAGAGGCATCAACAAACTCAGTAAGTCTAAGAGATAATGGATCAACGGATGATGGAACTGAGGACGAGGAAGTTTTCGCCCTTTTAGAAGACTGACTCTTTGCTCTAGACATGGTCAAGTAAGGAATGGGGGTAATAAGAAGAGAGAACAAGTATGCTCAATGACTGAAGAAAGTATAGCTACCCCTGCACAGATATTCTTCAAATTGCACACAACCATTAACCAAGCTCACAATCCACAAATCCCAAACTCCTTCAATGTATATCAACTCCAACACCTAAGTTTGTCAATCACTTTCGATCAATTCAACACAACTTGCACAATGCATGTAAAAGTTCACTGTAAAGCATAACTGTGCTGATTTTCTGAAAGCATGCTAGTAAACATGATCATGTGAATGAAGGCAGTATCATGGTATTATGTGATCAACAATGCATGTTCAATAATTCAAGTAGCACTAATAACCATAATTCTAGCCCGAGCTATATGAATTCTCGAATGATTGCAAGCATGAATCAAGTAGTGAAGGCTCAATAACTCCTAATGTAATCCAATTCATGAAGCTCAAGGAGGAATGAACAATTATAGCATATATAATTCCCAATTTTCAGCCAAAACTATCCCTATAATTAGAAAAAAATCATCTCCATCAATTTAACCGTAGGACTTAAATAAAAATCATACCTTTAGGCTTTTATATGCATGGGCAAGCAAAAAATGCAAGCTTTTTGTGAAAATATACTCCCTTTGCTTTTGGATTGAATGTACTTTTGTTATGAAAAATCAAAGCTTTTGAGGTGTTTGATCCGTAGGATCAACAAAAAAGAAGGTAATAAATGTTATGGAGGTGTTTAGAAGTTGAAAAATCAAAATTTGGGCACTAATGGATGTGAAGCCGGCGCGGACTTGAGAGGATTTGCGAGGGAGAATGGAGGTTTTGAAGAAAAAGTGGCCAAAATGGCCCTTTAATTATGCTCCTCCCGACAGGAACCGGTGCCGGCCCGGCTCTTGAAGCCGGCGCCGGCTCTGTTCTGTCCGATTCTCAAATATTTTTTTTTAATAAGAATGCAGAAAAACACACGAATGCTGAATAATGCACTGGAATGAGAATATTATAAATAAAAAATTATCCTTAACACAAAACGAAAAGTAAAGAAAAGAGAAAAGAAATGCTTCAAGGTTTTCCACGGCTGTGATCCTGTGGATTTTCCTCCGTATTCTCTAGTAGTGTCCCTGCTTGACGATCCCTCATAAGTTTGGCTAGTTGACCATGTTGGGTATCTCAGGCTCGTATCCTATACGGCGCAGCGGAAAATAAATCAAGATACCCTCCCAGGACTCTTCTATGTGTGGAAAACAAAACATAACGACAATAAAGGTAACAATTTTTACCTTTGGGTGATTGTACGAAGAACAAAATTTTCTTCTTCAAGTTGAGGCGCGATCCAGCAATCCTCGTGATCAACCTCAACGTGAGTTGAACGTCTACCTACTATAATTACAGTATGTGATTATCTCTAACAGTAATCCACACAGAGGAATACTCAGCACCAAAATATCTGTGCTAGCAAAAATTAATGGCGGCTAGGGTTTTTCTTTCAAGAAGAAAAACGAGAGAAAGAGAGATCAAAGGAAGAGAGAATCGTGTGTTGTGTTTCAGCTATGGGCTAGGGTTTTTCGTGTGATATATATTTTTCGTGTGTTATTAGCTACTATATATCACACGAAATTCCCTTTCTAAAACTGAGAATTCTAATCCTATTAGAATTCCCTAATTGTAATTGGAAACATCAAGTTCTCACAATTACAACTTGTACCACAAATTATAACTAATTATAATTTATCCACAACAACTTTTCTTTCTCTCAATTAACCCCACATTGTCATCAAATAACATCTTGAGTATATAATCCTCTATTGCGTGTGACCTATTAGGTTTCCCAGTCAATTGGTAGAGAACATGAATTAATCCAAACGTCTTTGAGATTAATAATCTATAATTAATTAGAATTAATCCTATTAATTCTAATCAGGATTGATTTATTAATTCATCAATTAATAAACTCATATTCTCAGATCATGAGCGGTATCTAGCAACACATCATGACCACCCAAGAGTCCAGGAAGTCAAGTGGCTTGACATGAACCCTTCAATAACAAACTTCAGTGCAATCAACTCCTTTCACCATACAATATCTCATTCAGTTTAGAGTACGGAATTAGTGTCAACTCCCTCCAAAATTAATTCTGGCCTGAATACAAGAGTACTTGTACCAGGAACCCACTACTCTAGATGTGTATCAATTGAAACTATTTCTAATACACAATTGCCTTGGCCAAGGACTTTCGAGTAGTAATTCCTAAAGTGGCCGTGAGATATTCGCCCCTACTATTAGGAGTGGTGAATCCTTTATTAACCATCTTAACTACTTTCATTTACCTCACCATGTACCCAATATCCATCCCATAGGCAGCCCTCGATCGAACTCCTGAGATTGGAATCAAAGTACAAGGCTCAGCAAAAAAAGTACCTTTGAGATCTCAAGTCTAAGGATACTTGCACGTTTGCTATATTGAGATTATATCACTGGCACTAAATAGTTATCCATGTGATTATGTCAAAGCTAGGTCATCCAATGAACTTATTCCATTAACAAACATCCATGTGTTAACTTTGAGTATCTCAATACTCATGATTATGAGAACCACCGCCTGATCAAATCAGAAAGTTTAACATATGCTAGTCTTAACGCATTAATGATGTCCTGTCTCATTAATACTATGATTAGGGACTATTTAAGTATTAACACCATCCAGTGTAGTAGGAATCTCATATCATGATCTCTATCATAATTTCTTTAACACAGTGTTGTACTATGGACTTTATCGAATAGTTATATTACTTAAAGTAAACAAAAGAAATTGTAAGATAAATAATACCTTTTATTAAAATAAAATGTATCATATACAAAGTACAAGTGATTGCCTCTAGGGCACAACACTAACAAACTCCCACTTGCATTAGAGCTAGTCATTCATGTATCTAATACCGAATGACTCAACATGACAATTATGTTTCTTTTGGGATAGTGCTTTCGTAAGCGGGTCAGCTATATTCTCATCCGTGGGAACTCTCTCTATCTTTACATTATTCCTATCTATTATCTCCCGGATCAGATGATAGAGTCGCAGTACGTGTTTGGATCGTTGGGGAGACCGCGGCTCCTTTGCTTGTGCAATGGCTCTGTTGTTGTCACAATATAAAGTTATTGGACCAACAACATTAGGAACCACACCCACTTCCGTCACAAACTTCTTGATCCAAATAGCCTCCTTAGCTGCTTCAGAAGCAGCTATGTACTCAGCTTCTGTCGTAGAGTTGGCAATAGTCTCTTGTTTGGAACTTTTCCAACTTATTGCCCCTCCGCACAATGTAAACACGTAACTAGATTGTGATTCGAAAACATCTTTATCAAATTGAAAACTGGTATTAGTATACCTGTTTATTTTCAAATCACCTTCTCCATATACTAAGAACATGTCCTTAGTCCTTCGTAAGTACTTAAGGATGTTCTTTACAGCCGCCCAATGACCCTCACTGGGGTCGGATTAGTATCTGCTCATCAAACTGAGAGCACAAGATACATCGGGCCTAGTACATCTCATAGCATACATGATAGATTCAACTGCCGAGGCATATGGAATCTTACTCATGTGATCCCTTTCAAGTTGTGTCTTAGGAGACATCGACTTTGAAAGGCTTACGCCATATGACATGGGCAAGAATCCCTTTTTGAATTGATCCATGCTAAACCTCTTTAGCACTTTGTCTATGTATGTAAACTGTGAAAGACCAAGCAACCTTTTGGATCTATCTCTATGGATCCTTATTCTAAGAATATAGGTTGCTTCACCAAGGTCTTTCATGGAGAATTATTTGGACAACCAAACTTTAACCGTTTGCAAGACAGGTATATCATTTCCTATTAGCAATATGTCATCTACATAAAGTAGTAAGAAAACGATTGCACTCCCACTAACCTTCTTGTATACACAAGGCTCATCCATATTTTGAATAAAACCAAACTCTTTGATTGTTTCATCAAAACGGAGATTCCAACTCCTAGAAGCTTGCTTAAGTCCATAAATAGACCTTTGCAGCTTACACACCTTTGTGCCATCACTGGATGTGAAACGTTCAAGTTGTGTCATATACACTTTCTCAGCCAAATTTCCATTTAGGAAAGTTGTTTTCACATACATTTGCCAAATCTCATAATCATAATGAGCAGCAATGGCTAGGAGTATCCTGATGGATTTCAACATGGCTACTGGCGAAAAGGTTTCATCATAGTCAATACCAGGTTGTTAACAATAACCCTTCGCCACTAGTCGTGCTTTATAGGTAACTAAGTTACTATCCATGTCCATTTTCTTCTTGAAAACCCACTTACACCCAATAGGTTTAATTCCTTTGGATGGATCAACCAAAGTCCATACTTGGTTATCGTACATGGAATCCATCTCTAATTTCATGGCCTCAAGCCATTTGTCAGATTCTGAACTATTTAGAACATCCTTGTAGGTAGTAGGCTCATCTTCATCTATGAGTAATATGTCATTGTGGTCACTAATGAGAAATCCATATCTCTCAGGTGCTATGCGTATCCTTCTAGATCTACGAGGTTCTTGTGCATTAGAAGGTTCATCTATTCTCTCAATAGATGTGGGGTTAGACAGTTAATCCTCGTTTGTTTGATCTTCATGAACTTCACTAAGTTCAAACTTACTCCCACTGTCCTCCTTGAGCATGTGCTCCTTCTCTAAGAAAACAATATGCTTCGAAACAAACAATTTTTTTTCGGAGGGTAGATAGAAGTAATATCCGAAAGATTCTTTCAGATATCCCACAAACAAACACTTGTCAGACTTACTATCAAGTTTGTCCGACTATGGCCTTTTAATAAAGGTAGGACAATCCCATACTCGCAAGTGAGATAACTTTGGTCTCTTACCAAAGAACATCTCAAATGGGGTAGTATCAACCGATTTTTTCCGAACTCTATTTAGTATATAAACAAAAGTCTCTAGTGCATACCCCCAAAACGATTTTGGTAGGTCTGCAGAAGCCATCATGGTCCGTACCATGTCTAGAACATTTCGATTCCTTCTCTCAGATACACCGTTATGTTGAGGTGTATGTGGCGGAGTCCATTGAGATAATATCCCATTATCTCTAAGATAACTCAGAAACTCTTGACTCAAGTATTTTCCTCCTCGATCAGATCTTAGAGTCTTAATACTTTTTCCAAGTTGTTTCTCTATTTCATTCTTGAAGTCTTTGAACCTTTCAAATGCCTCAAATTTGTATTTCATTAAATACAAATACCCGTATCGTGAGAAACCATCGATAAATGTTATGAAATAGTTATAACCTCCTCTTACTTGTATTGACATTGGGCCACATACATCAGAATGTATGAGGTCTAATAACATCTTGGCACGTTCTTCTTTTCCTAGAAAAGGAGTTCTAGTCATTTTACCTAGTAAACAAGACTCGCATGTGCAATATGATTTATAATCAAATGACCCTAAGTCACCAAGTTTATGTAACTTAGAAACACGATTTTCATTTACATGGCCCAAATGACAATGCCATAAGTAAGAGGTGTTAGAGTTATCTATTTTAGGTTTCTTATTATTTATATTGAGAATTAGATTGTCCAAGTCTAGAATATATAAACCATTAACCAAAGTTGCTGAACTATAATGAATATCATTCAATGAGAAAGAACAACATTTATTCTTAAATATTAAATGAAATTCACAGTCTAAACACGCAACTGAGATAATATTTTTCATTAAAACTGGTACATAATAACAGTTTTCCAGTTCTAGAATCAATCCCGAAGGCAGGTTCAACTCGTATGTCCCCACAGCAAGTACAGCAACCTTTGCCCCATTTACAGTACGTAGGTCCACATCTCCTTCCTCTAGCCTTCTACTGCTCTTTAGTCCCTGCAAGTTATTGCACAAATGTGATCCACATCCGGTATCTAATACCCATATCTCATTTCTAAAGGTAGTATTTCTCTCAATCATAAACATACTTGGAGAAGAAGTAGAAGTGCTTGTAAGCTTCTCCTTCTGCTTCTTGTCCTTGATGGTCTCCAAGTAGGCTTTGCAGTTGCGCCTCCAGTGGCCCATCTTCCCACAATGATGGCATGGGCCCTTGGTAGCTGCGTCCTTCTTATTCACACCACATTTGGGCTTCATGGCAGCCTTATTCTTCTTTTTTTGAACTTTCTTCTTAGAAGAGGAAGATTCTACCATTAAAACCGTAATGGAATCCTTCTTCATAGTGGACTCCGCAGTTTTGAGAAGATTGATCAATTCAGGAATGGTGGACTCAATCTTGTTCATCTAATAGTTAATCACAAATTGTGAGAAACTATTAGGCAAAGATTGTAGAATTAAGCCAACACTTAAGCCATGATCCATTGCAAACCCGAGAGATCCAAGCTTCTCCATCAAGCCCAGCATCTTCAACCCATGAGTGGCCACAGAAGAACCCTCTGCCATTTTACAACAAAATAGTTGCTTCGAGATCTCATATCTCTCAGTTCTGGCTTGGGCATCAAACAGCTCTCGAAGATGTAAAATGATCGATTGAGCATCCATATGCTCGTGCTGTTTTTGTAACTCATGAGTCATAGATGCCAATATAATACTTGATGCTGTATCACTATCCTCCTTGTGCCTCTTGTGGACAGCATGCTCATCAGCATGAGCATCTTGGGCTGGCAGTGGTGGAATAGGAGCATCTAGCACGTAGAGCAACTTTTTCTATTTGAGAACGATTCTCAAATTTCTATACCAGTCGAGATAGTTTGATTCGGTTAACTTGTTGGTTTCCAAAATGCTACGTAAGTTCAAGTTCGTTGACATAATGCAAGTGACCTAGATGTAAAGATAGAGAGCATTAGCTACTTGTATATGCACATGATATGCAAATAATTATGACTTTAATTAAACGCATTTTTACTCCACTATTTTACTCAAACTAATAGCCCCCACTACTGATTCGGAAAAGTCCGTTGGAAGCTTTCCTAGTGGATCGGTATCCAAATTCCTCAAGAATAACCTTGGGTTTGCCCAACAAGCCACCCTTAAGTTCATTGGTAGGTATTCAATACCAATTACATCGTATGTAATTACCGGATCATTGGGTGATTAACAGCTTTTAATCTTAAAGCTTTTTGGGCTACCCCAACTTTTCCTCTAAATTTCATTATGCTTAAGTTTGCCCAACCAGGATGAAGAATTTAGTTAAACCCGACCTATTAATCAAGAATTTAATTCCAAAGGAATTTAATTCCATAGCTTGAACATGCCCAATGTCAAGTAGGCTTGGGTTTGCCTAACAACCTGGTCTCGAAAAAGGACATCGTTCTTACTATATTAATGAAAGGAATTAGGTTTAATATTAATTGAGGGATTTCTTTCTTTTAGTGATTTCATTGAATGACATGCATAATAATTAATAATCACATAATTGATAATCATGGAAATAAAGCGATTACGTGGTATGGTTATGGATTTTACCCTAAATTAATTCTTTGAGCCATAAAAGAAATTAATATAGTTAACCCTATGTGTTCATGCATGATTTAAGTAGAAGGTCTTACCTCCTCGCCTTGTTTTGGTTGCTATCTCTAGAATAAAATAATTCTACTCCTATCTAACCTATGTAAGCTAATTACATAATTTCCTAAAAAGAGAAAACCTCGAGTTACATTTGAGGGGAGTTAGATGAGAAGAGAATTACACAAGAATTCTAGAGAAGGCAGGACACGCAGGCCCTATTTCATAAAAACCAAAACTGTAAAATGCATGAACATATATAATTGGTTTTAGTCCAAAACTATCCACCATGCCATTGACTATGCTTAAACAAAATAAACATATACTTTTATGTTTCCAAAATCACTATTCTGGAAAGACAAAACAAGTTCTGAAATCACCATTTTAGAAAGATTTTCAAAATCATCATTTTGAAAAACAAAATTATTTGTCTCAAAACAAATTTTGAGAAAATGGGTTTTGGGTCCTGTTCTCATCAAATGAGATTTTTCCCTTCTATAATTCTGTTCCCAATTTTTTTTTTTAAATATCTAGAAGTCACAAACAGAGTAGAACCGGCGCCGGTTTAGAAGCCGAAGCCGGCGCCGGCTCTGTTTTGGTTTCCAAAAAATTTTCTCTTCCAAAATGATTTTCGGACATCGCGAACAGAATGAAACCAGTGCCAGCTTAGAGGCCGGAGCCGGCGCTGCCTGTGTTCTGCAACAATGGCGGCGATTTTCAAAAAATTTCAAAAACAATTTCTGGTGCTTTCTTCTTCGGTAAATTTTCAGTGAGAACAATTCTCAGCTGTATTTTTTATTTTGAAGCTATAAACAACAACCAATTTGTTAGTTTAAACAAAATCAAAACGAAAAATTAAGATGAAACGGAGGGCAACATCCATATTGCAAGAAAACGCTTTTCTATAGAAATTTTTCAGTACCAAAGAAAGCATCTTTTTGAAATACTCTGTGACTATAACACAATCATATTGTGCTACGGACCCCAACTCATAATGATTGAAACGATTACGACTCGAGTGAAAACGATTTTCACAGCAAATAAAGATAAACACGAAAACAGTTTTTCATGCCAAAACAATGTCCGTAGACCATATATAGCATAGCTCTGATACCACTGTTGGGTCTCAGGCTCGTATCTTATACGGCGCAGTGAAAAATAAATCGAGATACCCTCCCAGGACTCTTCTATGTATGGAAAATAAGACATAACGATAATAAAGGCAACAACTTTTACTTTTGGGTGATCGTATGAAGAACAAAATTTCCTTCTTCAAGTTGAGGCGCGATCCAGCAATCCTCGTGATCAACCTACACGTGAGTTGAACGTCAACCCACTATAATCACTGTGTGTGATTATCTCTAATAGTAATCCACACAGAGGAATACTCAAGCACCAAAATTTCTGTGCTAGCAAAAATTAATAGCGGCTAGGGTTTTTCTTTCAAGAAGAAAAATGAGAAAAAGAGAGATCAATGGAAGAGAGAATCGTGTGTTGTGTTTCAACTATTGGCTAAGGTTTTTCGTGTGTTATTAGCTACTATATATCACACAAAATTCCCTTCCCAAAATTGAGAATTCTAATCCTATTAGAATTCCCTAATTGTAATTGGAAATATCAAGTTCTCACAATTACAACTTGTATCACAAATTATAACTAATTATAATTTATCAACAACAACTTTTCTTTCTCTCAATTAACCCCACGTTGTTATCAAATAACATCTTGGGTATATAATCCTCTATTATGTGTGACCTATTAGGTTTCCCAGTCAATTGGCAGAGAACATGAATTAATCCAAACGTCTTTGAGATTAATAATTCATAATTAATTAGAATTAATCCTGTTAATTCTAATCAGGATTGGTTTATTAATTCATCAATTAATAAACCCATATTCCCAGATAATGAGCGGTATCTAAAAACACATCATGATTACCCAAGAGTCCAGGAAGTCAAGTGGCTTGACATGAACCCTTCAATAACAAACTTCAGTACAATCAACTCCTTTCACCATACAATATCTCATTCGTTTTGAGGTACGGAATTAGTGTCAACTCCCTCCAGAATTAATTTTGACTCGAATACAATAGTACTTGTACCATGAACCCACTACTCTAGATGTGTATCAATTGGAACTGTTTCCAATACACAATTGCCTTGGCTAAGGACTTTCGAGTAGTAATTTCTACAAGTGGCCGTAAGATATTCGCCCCTACTATTAGGAGTGGTGAATTCTTTATTGACCATCGCAACTACTTTCGTTTACCTCACCATGTACCCAATATCCATCCCATAAGCGGCCCTCGATCGAGCTCCAGAGATTGGAATCAAAGTATAAGGCTCAGCAAACAAAGTACCTTGGAGATCTCAAGTCTAAGGATACTTGCACATTTGCTATATTGAGATTATATCATTGGCACTAAATAGTTATCCATGTGATTATCTCAAAGCTAGGTTATCCAATAAACTTGTTCCATTAATAAGCATGCATATGTTAACTTTGAGTATCTCAATACTCACGGTTATGAGAACTACCGCCTGATCAAATCAGGAAATCTAACACATGCTAGTCTTAACGCATTAATGATGTTCTATCTCATTAACACTGTGACTAGGGACTATTTAAGTACTAACACATCCGGTGTAGTAGGAATCTCATATCATGATCTCTATCATAATTTTTCTTAACACAGTGTTGTACTATGGATTTTATCGAACAGTTATATTACTTAAAGTGAACAAAAAAAATTGTAAGATAAATAATACCTTTTATTAAAATAAAATGTGTCATATACAATGTACAAGTGATTGTCTCTAGGGCACAACACTAACAGACCAATCTGGTTCTCTAAATTGCGCATGGAAGCCTCTAGGTTCCTTGTTGTCACATCGACTCCTTGGAACTTAGTCTCCGTGGTACTTACCAATTGGCCAATCAATTCTTCCAATGGTGATTTTTTAGGTGCTGCCATGTTGTTCATGGAGTTTGAATTCCTTTGGTTACCTCCAAAATTGAACGAACTTTGCCTAGGTGGATTCCTATTGCTCCAAGAGAAATTAGGATGATTTCTTCAGTTAGGATTATAGATAGAGCTATATGGATTGTTACCTGGCCGGACATTACCTGCGAAGGCCACTTGTTCTGAAGTTTCGTGGAGTGACCTCATTTTTTGGCATTTATGATTGGGGTGTCCTTTTCCGCAGAAATTGCAGTTGACGTTTAAAACTTGGCCTTGAAGCATCACCAACTGTTCCATCTTTTGAGTTAAGGCGTCTACCTTAACCTCTAATGCTGCCACGGCATCCACTTTGTGCACTCCTTGCACACGAGCCTTTGACCTTGCACTTCCCCAAGAATAGTTATTTGATGCCAAATTTTCAATAAACTCAAATACCTCTTCCGGGGTCTTATAGTTGATGGAACCCCCTGCGGAAGAGTCCACCACTTGCCGTGTTGCGAACGTAAGGCCATTCAAGAAGATAAGCATTTGCATTCCCAGTTCGAATCCGTGGTGTGGGCATTTTTTTAACATTTCCTTAAATCTCTCCCAACTCTCATATAAGTGCTCAGAATCTAGTTGTTGGAAGGCGAAGATTTCATTCCTAAGTTTGGCTGTCCTAGCTGGAGGAAAATATTTGGCCAAAAATTTTTCAGTTAGGGCATTCCAAGTTGTGATGGAACTTGTAGGTAAAGACTTTAACCATGATTTAGCTCTATCTCTCAAGGAAACAGGAAAAAGTCGTAATTGAACCATTCATCAGAAACACCATTCATCTTGAAGGTATCACAAATCTCAAGAAAACTAGCTAAGTGAGCATTAGGATTCTCTTCCGGTAACCCGTCAAATTGAACCATATTCTGCACCATTTGAATAATGTTGGGCTTTATTTCAAAATTATTTGCATCTATCCTAGGTCTAGTGATACTCGAGCCTGTGCCTGAGATTGCGGGTTTCACAAAGTCGTCCATAACTCTCCTATCATTCCCAGCATTGTTTTGTTAAGCACCATCTATCTCGACAATCAGATTCCTTTGAATTGTTCGGTGAATTTTTGATAACGTCCTCTCGATTTCAGGGTCAAATTCAACTATCTCACCGTTGGATTTTTGAGTCATGCACCAAGGGTAATACCTAAGAAAACAAGAAGCAAATTAGATATATATAATTAATGGTTAACAAAACTACAAGGCTACAAAGCTAGTAATTCAAACACAGTCCAAGTTAGTTGGTTAAGTCAGGTTACAAGGTTATACAAGAGTACACGAAATACAAAAGATAGCACCGTTTTAGAGAAAGAACAAGTATACATATTTACATATTGACATATTTACATATTTACATGGTTAAATCAACAAAATCCAAGTTTTCATGCTATTGTTCCCTAGCAACGGCGCCAAAAACTTGATGTGTCCGGATTTTGGTATAAAAATCATACAAAACTAAGCACATTCCCAATCAAGTTTAAATTAAAACGTTAAACCCAAATCACACATATGAGCAAGTGTACTCATCATTAACTGAGCATAGGGTTCAAACGAGTGTCGATCCTTAAGGAACAAGTAGACATTAATTACCCTTCTTTCATTATTTAACCGACTCGATAAAATCAAACCGAAACAAAAGAAAACAAAAATCGAAATATATACACGTTAAGGATTAATCTACATCATGAAAGATTTAGAGAAAGAAAGTAAATGAACTTACTCGGACATGATTTTGCAAATCATAGAAGGTTTATGATGCAGCAAATTGAACACTTGGCTCTGATACCAAATTGTAACCCAGGATATTTCAATGCTAAATCTTCTGACTTTATAAAAACTTTAAAAGTCTACACAAGATGCTGCTGAATTATAAGGTTTTAAAAACGATGACAAATGCTACAAATATCAGAATATAGAGGGGTTTCACTCTCAGGTTTCTCAGCTTGCAAATGAGTCTGTATTTCTTGAGTCAATTGCTGCCTTATATAGGCTGCAATAGCAAAGCTTTCTCTGATTGCTTGCTGCATTATTGCTGTGTGGTCCATCTAAGTGGAGGAAGAAATCAAGTTGTCTGCCATTACAAGGAATTGTTCAAAAAGTCTTTTTGAGTGGAGGGGTCCTCCATTTTCTGCTATCAACTGAATTATTTTGCAATAAAGCTGCATGATGTGGTAAAGCTGCATTGATTGCTGATAAATTTGGAGCTGTCTCTATTCTCTTTTTCTTTTTGAATGGAGTCTTGTCATTATGGGCTTTGGTAGAGGTATGCTTGAGCAATACTGAAAGGATTGTCCATATCTCCATTATCAAAAATACCAAAGTCTGGCTGTAATTCTGACTCACTCTCATCATCATCTGCTTGATGCAGTTGTTGCTGTAAAAGTTACAATTGAAGTTGCAATTCTACTTTGCTTATCTTCTTTCCTTTACTGGAAGAGGATTGAACCTTGAGGTCTTTCTGCTCTGTTTTCAGGACTGGAGTCTATCCCTTGATCTTGATTTCCTTACAGAGATATTTTACATTATCGATAGAATCAATTTTATAATTCCATCCTAGGACATAACAAATCTTTTTCTCAAAATAATATTTACATAACTGATTGTTCAATGATAAAGCTTGCATTTGGCTTTCTATTACAAATTGATTGAATTTCTGCAAAATGGAACTAGAAAGAGTGGTTTTATCTCCACCAAATATTTTCCACCAAGTATAGAACCATCTGGGTATAGGACTGATTGTTTCTTTTCTGTATTTGATAAACCAGGTATGGGTAAGATCTCGAAGGTATATAAAATTGTACCAAGCATATAGTCCATGAAATTGTAAGTGGGAGGTTTGAATGGGGTTTTGAACTGGATTGGTGTGTAAATACAAGTGACTGGCCAAGTGTTTAAATCAAGGATTTTTATGATTCTACATTTAGAGTAGGCAATACCTTTATCTGCTCTGCTGAGGTTACGTTCATGCTCGAATTCTATTAAACCGGTGGCATAAATGATATGTTCATAGTAGAGATGGGTTTTTAAAGGTTCTTCTTTGAATACATGGCTGGATTGATGGTAGGCTTCTGGATGAAGTTTATTGACAATTTCTCTTTCTGGCTTTGCTGTTAGCTCTCTGGGCAGAGCTAGTACTGGTATGACTGTTTTTGGCAAAAATTCAAACTTCTATTTGGTAGAGGGAGTACGTTTTTCTGGTTTGGTTGGTGTTTTGGGAATAACTGCTTCCTTAAAAGAAGTTGGAGAAGGAATTACATAGAATGATTGGTCTGTTTTTTGGGTCTCTGTATTCTTTGGAGAAGAGGCTAGATCAAAGAGATTCATAGTAAGCGGTGATCTGCTTACTAGGTTAGTAGGGAGAGGCGGAAAGGAGTTTAAGACTGCAAATCTATTACATGTGGGTGGACAAAGTCGAGGTCGCTGATCCATGTTTGATTTCTTCGATTTAGCATGCTATTTATAGAGGTATATGAATGAGCTCCTGGCTGTATTAGCCATAGACATTTCCTGAATTACATTTAAAATACTATGTTCAGACATGCCACTATATTCCATTCACTAATTTCTTCACCGGTAAATGCGGCATGGGTATCAAGCTGTCGTTCCTCAAATTGAACATTTGGAAAGGATGGTCGAGGATAATAATTTTGAGTGTATAGATTTTCGAATCTGTTTGACAAAAGTTCAAAAATCCTCACTAATTTAACTTGCCCAAAATTACATGATTGCAGATGGTATAAAGACATGTTTCTACAAAAGGTAATGTTAAGAACAGACTGTCATCATGTGTTCTGGAAAGAACGGTTCAATTCTCCCTTTGTAAAACATCTTTGGCTGCTTTGCAATCAATTCGGAGTAAAAATTTTTTATTTATCAAATCATCTTGAAATTTTGAAGTACATAAAACAATAGCAAGAATTTCCATTTTAATTGTATTATAATTCTTTTGACTAGAAAGCTAAATACCTGAATGATATTTGACTAGCTGTTCTAAAGAGGAATTGGTTTTCCTTTGTTTGAGAATACCTCCATAACCAAGTTTTGAGGCATCTGTTTCTACAATCATAAAAGCAGTTGGATCTGGAATTCCTAAACAAGGGAGTTTTTTGACGATCTGTTTTATCTTTTTAATTGTTTGAGTTTGCTCTATACCCCAAGGGATTGGGTCTTTGCGAAGTCGTTTATACAACGGTTCGCAGATTAAACGGAGATTAGGAATAAAATCTGAAATATAGTTTAAACATCCTAAAAATCGTTAAAGTTAGGTTTTGTCCTTAATTTCATCAGGAAACTTGTCTGCAAATTCTATAGCTCAACATATGGGGTTTATAAGTTCCTTAGGTTAGGTTATGACCTAAGAAATGAATCTGGGTTTGAAAAAGTTTGAGTTTCGATGCACTCACTACCAGCTCATTTTTCATGATAATTTCACGAAAAAAACATAAATGTTTTAAATGTTGGTCAAAGGATTCACCAAAAATTGATACATCATCAATATAAACGATACTAAATGATGTATAAGGATTAAATATGTCATTCATTACTTTTTGAAATTCACTAGGGGCATTCTTTAAGCCAAAAGGCATAACATTCCATTCATATTGACCAAATGGAACATTAAAGGCTGTTTTATATCTATCTTCTTCTTTAATCTGAATTTGCCAAAATCTGAATTTCATATCAAATTTACTATAAAGAACTGCTCTATATGTTCTTTTCAACAAATCTCGTTTGTTGGGTATTGGATATCTTATCCATTTTAAAGTTTTATTTAATGGCTTATAATTAATGACCAATCGGGGGACACCTCGCTCTTTTTCGGCATAATTATTAACATAAAAGGCTGCACAGGACCAAGGTGATCTTGATTCTATGATTAAGGCTTTCAGTACTTGAATTTCTTGTTTGCAATATTCAACTAATTCTTGATTCATTTGTATAGGCCTAGTTTTTGTAGGTATCATTAATTCATCAAAATCATCAATATATGGGAGACTGATGATATGCTTTTTTCTTTCCCAAAAGGCAGTAGGGATGTCAAAACAAATTTGATGCTCGAAATCTTTTCGAATAGATTCTATCTTATCTTGAATGTCCTTTAGCTATAGTTGCTCTTGGATTCTTGTATATTTCACATCTTCCTTTAAAAAAGCTATTTGCTTTCTTGACAAAAATCTTCTTTTTAAGAAGATTGATATCTTTGGTTTGTGGACTTTGTAGAAAGAAAAAGGTGACTCGTACAGATCCAATATCTGTATGGACACCATGTTGGTCTACAGCAAAAGGGTAGATTTGAGTTAATAATGGAGTTCCCAGGATTATATCCTGACTTAAATCTTTAATTATTAGAAAAGAGTTTACGAAACAAAATTGTCTATTGCATATATGAGCATTGGATAATTTATATTTAATTTTTAGCTGTTCACCAGCTGCAGTGTATAGTTTAGAACCTGTTTTTTCTAAATATTTAGTGAGGATTATTCCTTCACATATGCAATTTTGATCCGCGCCAGAATCAAGAAGGGCAACTATCTAGATTGAAAAATCTCCTATTTTGAGGAGGACAGGAATATACCATTTTTGAAAAGTAATATGAGAAATAGCTGAAATATAATCTGGATTCTTCTCATTTTGTTCAGCTTCTACGTCTAATAAAGAGGTAGGATTAGAAGTATCAATCAATGGTTTTTCGAGATTGAGCTGAATTAAATCTGTATTTATTTGATTGATATCAGAAATTCTTTGAGTATGTTGCTCCTTTAACCATTTAATTTCCTGTTTTAATTCTTTAATTTCTGAATGTAGTTCCTGTAAGGATATGGAACGCTCTTTCTGTTTTCTTTTAAATTTATCAAATACTTCTTTTAGATTGTATGGTTCTACTTGTACTTTTGGATTAAGAACTAAATCTTTGACCTTTAATAGATATTCTCTTTTAACTGTTTCATCCTGAATATGATCTAAGAGTTCAAAGAAGAGTTCTTTATTTGCACGAGTGATTATATTAACTTGATCACATGGTTTGCTACTAGGCATGCAGAGTTCTTCTATTGCACAGGTATATAAGCCTGTACAATCACAAGAGGATTTTTCACTTGAATCTTCTTCTGAAGAATTTTCTTGAATTTCAAATACTTCTTCAATTTCAATATCATCAATGTCAGATGACTGGGATGAATCATATTGGTCAAGGATTTGATTGATTTGATCTAAAGTATCTTTGGGTAAAGATAGTTGATTTACCTTTTTCTTCTTTTTTGCTTTGAGTTTACATTCATCTGCTTTATGTCCTCGTTTTGCGCAAAAATAACACTTAATAGTATCTTTAGATGATTTGTCTTTTGTTCTCCTTTTAAAAGGTTTTAAAGTTTTTTCTTTTCTATCTTTTCTAAAGTTTTTCTATTTAGACTTTAGTTTAAGCTTTTTAGATGGAGAAGTTATTAGGGAATATCCAAAGATTTCGCAAAAGTTTCCTAATTCCTTTTTAGATTTCTTATTATATGATTCCATTTGAGATTTAAGTTTGAGATCTGTACAGAGATCTGCCCCTGCTTGGTTTACAAAACTAATTAACTGTCCGTATGCTAAATAATCATAAGGAATTGTATTTTCAAAATATAACTTGAGTTTTTGCTTGACTTTTTCTATAAATAAAGGTAGTAAACCTGAAATAAATCGTTCTTTCCAGAACGCATGATGACAGTCTGTTCTTAACATTACCTTTTGTAGAAACATGTCTTTATACCATCTGAAATCATATAATTTTGGGCAAGTTAAATTAGTGAGGATTTCTGAACTTCTATTAGCTAATTGCTGGGAATTTCCTACAAAATGCTGAGTTAGAGTAAACATAAATGTATTTAAACAACCAGAAACAGTTTCTGTTATTTGACTGGGTTGACCATTAACATTTTTGATGATTTTAGTCTAGATTTTGGTGGCATTTAAAATTTCTTGACGCTGTTTCTCACTAAGGTAGTTATTCCATCACCCCTGAAGGACACCAGTAAATCCAGTGGTTAAAATATAGAGGATAGATTGATCGAAATTGGATGGATTTTTACATTTAATGGCTGTAATAGCCATAGATGTAACACCCCGCTACCTAGGCCCGCTAGGGCTGGGGATGTCGCCCCGTCCAAAGGACAAGGGGTCTTTATAACTAGGTCACACAATTAAAATAGCGAAATAAAAATAATAATTTAACTTAAAATTTAGTACAACCCAAAAATAAATCCACGAATAAAACCATGAATTCCCAAAAGAAAAAAAAATCCATAAATAAAATCATCCACTTTCAACTCCCCAAAGCAATACATAAAAATAAAAGATAACATTCTCTTCCAAGGCAGATAACACTAGCTACTCATCCCCACAGCAGGATCGGCCTGAAATCATGGTGAAAATGTGATGAGACAAAAATCTCAGTAAGTCCGTGTGTGCTTTGGGTGTTCAGTGGAAATAGTTCGTGGATGCAGAGTATAAAAACTTTATAAGAGAAATATTGGCAAGCAATAAACATTAGTCAAAAAGTAAGAGTGACGTTTTGGCTTTTCCAGCCATACATAATTTATAAGATCAATCACTCGAAGAAAGGATTATGGGTTACCACACGTTGGGCCCCATAACCGGATGGTCAGTATGCCGACACTTTGTGCATACTACCGGTCAGAATGCCGACACTTTGTGCAGACTGACTAAAGGTAGGTGATCGGCCTACCGGGCAAGATATTCCTCCTTCTCTATACCCAAACAACAACCGAGTGTCTATTCCGGCAAAACACAGTCACTTGATTGAAATAAAAACTGCTAGCTCGGACCGGCATGACTAAGTAGTACTGACGTTTCTCTAAGTTGAGTTCATCTTCTGAAGGAGGTCTCCTGCCAGAAGACTCACTCTTGCTCTTCAAAACTAGTACTACCAGTCTACCCCCATTGAGTACTCAACGTAACGTATCCCACTTGGGAAAAATGAACAAAACATAATTCCACTTGAAAATGGCAATTAAGGTTTTCCAAAGTTTGGGGCAAAACTGGTTTTAGAAAGAATTTTAGATTTTGAGTAAAACCACCCCTTGATTTACAAATAATTTATTTGTCTGAAATGAGAATGGAAATAATCCTCAATTGCCTATACAGAAATGAGTGACCATGCACTCTACATTTGGCTTGCCATAAAAAAAAATCATTTTTCATCAAACAGGTTTTATGCAGGAGCTTACTTGATCCTTGCTCACAACCAAGGTCTCCAACAGCTGACCTAACCCCGCATAGGGTAAATACAAACCACAGTCAAACTCAAGCCAAAGACTCACTTTCTCAAATAAAACTAACTCAACTTACTACAATCATATCCCTAGTGTCCCAAGCTTTAAGGCTCAATAATAAATAAAAAGGGTTTATAAAATAAATCTAGTTTGATATTAAAATAACTAGAGTTTGGGAAATAGGTACAAAAAGTTGAAGGTTTAAATCTTGCTAAAAAAAAAATTATGGTTTATTTGAAAAAGGGTCCAAGGTGGTATTAGGTAAAATAATGATTTATTAATAATTTAGTTGTTAGAAAATAATTGATAGCTAAAATTTATTGAAAATAAATTTAATGAGTCTTGCTTGAAAAATAATAAGCAAATCCTTAATGGGTTTTGATTAAAAGATAATAATTAATTTTTTAGTAATAAATATTTTATTAATTATAATTATTTCCATAAAAGACTTTAATTGATTTTAGTATTTTAAATAATATAAATATATATATATTTTATTTTTCTAGCAAAAATTATTATTTATTTGACTAAAATATCACTATTTTATATAAAAGACCAAATCCACATTTTCCCATGGTTTTCAAAATTTTACTAGAAAAATCATATTATTAAATATTTTATTAATGAAATAAAATTTAGCTTAGGAACAATTAGATCATGATCATATTCCTATAGCTAACCACAATTATGAACATATACAACCCTTCAATTCATCAAATCATCCAAATTATGCATACAAGCATAGATCTCAATTTATCAAAACATGATCTAAACCCTACTAGCATAAATATGATCATGGCTTCAATAATCCAACATGAATATAAATCATATTCACCAAAGGTGACATAATCTCTAGCATACTTTATCACAAATACTACATATGACATGCATCAACCTCAAATCATCATATAATCATCCAAGATAATCCTTCCATGCATAAATCTCATCTCCTTCACAATCATACATATATTCATGCTTCAATCTCAACAATATATATATATATATATATATATATATATATATATATATATATATATACTTAAATCCTATCGCCATCCACCTACTATCATCATCATCCTAGAGACATGAATCTAGAGTTTAAAAATGAAGATTGAAGGTACTTACTTGGTTGATGAATGCCTTGAAGGAGTTTAGAGTATATCTCAACTCCTAGATGTCTAACTTTGCCCATGGGAGATGGCGAAAGCATGTTCATGGGAGAAAAAGTCATCCGGCCAAGAGAGTGGAATTTTCGGCCATGAGAGAGAGAGAGAGAGAGAAACCATTAGCATGTTTATTCACATAGGCTCTCACTAGAGATCAAAATTGGAGAAGATGAAGTTGTTAGAATAAATTTACCTTGAAGGTGTTCTTAACCTTAACAGAAATTTCTGGTTTTGATTCGAAGTAGCAAGATGATTTGTGGAGTTTGATGTTAAGAATGGTGTTGATGGACTCACGGCAATGAGTAGGTCAAATATGGAAGTTTTAGAGAGAATTTGAGATGGTTTGGAGGGGTATTAAGTGTAGGGAAGAGGTAGGTGTTCTTGGTGTAGTGTATGTGTTCTTGGAGGTTGAAGAAAATCGAGAGATGGTAATGTGCAGCTGCCGAATTTTTGTGAGAGATAGAGTTGGATGAATTTCTGTAGGGTTTAGGAAGTTGTTTCTCTAATTTGGAAGGGAAAAGGAAAGGTTAGTTCTTACAATCTTTGAAGAATATTTTTAGGAAGTGAATTTGGAAACTAAATATTCCAAGAATATCTTGATTGTTGGACAGCTTTTGGAAATCTGCCATGGACGAATTTCTGGGCAGTGTTTTGGCTGAATGAAAGCTGGATGAAGGAGGCTTAGGGTGGCCGAAATTATGGAGTATAATGGTAAAGAGAAGGTCTGGTTGTTTAAGGTATATTTTATGGAAAGTTGTTAAATCATGGTGGCTGGAATTTTGGTATCCAAATCAAGGTATGATTGCAGAATTTTTTTGGAAATCTTTTAGGCATTCATGGCTAGATTTTCGTGCAGAACTTTGGGAGGACAATGGAGTTCTATTAATGGAGGTTTAAGGGTGGTTTTTTCAGAAAAAGGATGGAGTTTCGGCTATGAGAGAATTAGGAAACAAAGATGGAAAAAAAACCACTGCACAGATTTTTGCAAGGCTAGAATTTTCTGGACAGTTTTCGGCTGCCCATTTCCAGGCAATTTGCAGAGGCTTTGAAGGGAAATTTCTGGGGCTTTCAAGGCTGGTTTCCAGCCTACTTCATGGAGGAAAAACATGGCTAGGTTGCTGTACAAAAACTGGAAGAAAACAGCTTGGTTTTGGACCTCCAAAGCTGCGATTTGTACAGGATTTTTTTCTGGTTTTGCACCATCTTTGTGCAGTCCGAAAATAGCCATAAAAATCCAGATTCTAAGCTGATCAAAAGGGAAATTTTCTGGCAGCATTTGGGAGGGAATAATGGTCAAGAATTTCGACACCTTGAAGGCACACAAAGCTGGAACAATTTCAGTTCTATATACAAAGGGAAATGAACCTAGCTAGAGTGAATTTTTAGAAAGTTCACTAAGGAATTTAATTCACTTGAAATCTTTCCCCCTCATCCATTGTTTCGGTCCATATGATGTCTTTTACTAAGACATTTTGAACCTTCAAAGCCACAGCACCTTGCTGGAATTTTTCTAGAATAAATTTGGTTTGAACAAATTGAACAAACTAATGGATTGAGAAATAGGAAGGATTAGGGTTCAAGAAGGAATGAATTCCCCTTAGAAATTTCGAGTAGAGTAAAAGAGTAGGCTTTGAAGACTCCTATCATGTCTCTTATAGGATAACATCTCTACCCAACTCCAAACACTACTAAGGCCAAAAATGATACTTCCCAAGCAAAAATAAAATTTAACCAAGCTAAAGCTCCTACGATGAAATTTGAACCCAAGACCTCAAGAATTAATTCCAAAGCTCTAACCACTACACCACAAAAACTCTTGTTCTTATTTTCTCTCCCAAATATTTTTTCTATTTAATCCTGAAGCTATCTCCCTATTTTCACCTAAAGAAAAAATGACCATTTTGCCCTTCTTACTCAATAAACATAATCAAGCCCTCAAGACTATAAAACACAAATCCAAAGCACATACAATCATACAAAAATATATTTAAACATACAAATAAATATGCTATGCAACCAAACCCCCTTACTCTAAGGTTGATTTTGACTGGGGTTTCATAATAGACATTTCCTGAATTACATTTAAAATACTATGTTCAGACATGCCATCTATATTCCATTCACTAATTTCTTCACCGGTAAAGGTGGCACGGGTATCAAGGTGTCGTTCCTCAAATTGAACATCTGCAAAGGATGGTCGAGGATAATAATTTCAAGTGTATGGATTTTCAAATCTGTTTGACATAGGTTTTTTATTTTTAAAAGTAAGCTTGTTAAGCTGTTCTGGAGAAGGATCAATATCTATTAAAGAGACCGGTTGATTTAAAGTTTGAAGATATGATTTAGAGCAAGATTCAGGATTGTCTTTAGTTTTTAATTTATTTAGTTTTTCATTAACTTCTTTAATAAAGTCTAAATCATCTAGATTCATTATTCCTTTATCAAGTTTTATATTTTTTAGTTCATACAAAATAGGTTTAAATACTGGATAAGGATCTATTGATTATTTTGGGTTAAACTATTTTAATTGTGGGATTTCTCGTACAGGGGATTTACTATCTAATTGTTCTACTTTACTAGCCATAGTGATTAACATCTGATTAGTATAATTATTTTGTTGAATAACTTTATTTAAATATTTATTTGTTACATCACCTTGTTTATCTAAATTTTTCGAGTTTAAAGGAAGAGGCTGTTACTACTTGATTTTCCACTGGAATCTTAATTTCTTCTGCAGGAGGAAAGATTGATTCTTTAACTTCATTTCTAGTAGTATACCATTTTTTAGTAATGACATTCAATATATCTCATTTTTTATATTTAATTAATTCATACCAATCAAAGAAATCTAAATGTTATTTCATTTTGATTTGATCAGAATAGTATTGTTGTAAAAGTCTAGCTCTTTCAGGTTCAAAAACAGTAGCAAAATACCACTTACATTTAAGCTTCTTACAAGGTCTATTCCACAATTGACGAAGATAATCTTTATTTAACACAAAATCATTTTCAGAAGTTAAAACCATTAAAGAAGGGGCATAGAAGGCATATTCATTTCTGATTAAGTAGGACTTCCAGATTTAACACTAACATTCTCTTCATAATTTACTTTAGGAATTTCTCCAGTAAAATCGACACTACTAAAACATCTATTATTTTGAGTTCTTGGCAAAGGAAAAGAGGATGAAGAAGAAACTGAAAAAGATTTTCGCCTGAATTCTAATTCAATATGACCTGCTGGTGTTTCTATGATTTTTCCTATTGTTTTAGATTCATAATGTTTTTTAGGATTAATGATATTTTCAAAATTCCAAGTAGGGTTTTGGAGAACATTATCCCATTTAATCATTCTTGGGACAATGGTATTTGATCTATCAAAATTTGTTTCTAATAAACAAGTTTTTTTTTGGATTACCAATATGTTGTTTGGCTTTAGGGTTTATTGTAGTTTTCATTACTTTGTAATAGACACGATAGATTAAACCAAGGGATTTAGAACCTAATTCAAAATCTAAATTCTTTGTCTGAATGTTTAAAGTTAAAGTTTTTAGTATATGTGGATCTGTGAGATCTACTATAAAATTTGGATAATGGTTAAAATAAACTGGACCATTAGCTATGTTTGATTCAAGGACTGCTAACAAACTATTTTGAAAATCAAGATGCCTACTGTCTCACAGAAGAAGGCAAATTGGAGCATTAATACCTAATCGGTATAGTAGTTTGATGGCTACTTGAACTAATCCTATGTTAAGATATCAATATTTATTTTTTTTTTATGGTGTTCTAAGGTTTCTGGATTGAGAAGCTGAATTGTACCATAGGGTTGATTTATGGAAACTGTTTTTTTAGTAGTTTTGATTGTATAATTTTGAACTAAATCAAACATTCCTTTTTCATAAATCTTGTCAAATTTTTCTATGGGTAAATTCCAATTCATTAGTCTAGATTCAACTTTATCTAATTGAGTACTTACTTCTAAATCATTTACTGATTCAATGTCGATATCGGAAAGATTGGAAGCCATGAGGGTAAAAAGATTACTTTCTCTCTCTTTATCTATGCTAGAGTAGATAATGCGAATTCTATTGTTCTTTAGAGTTATGTCGTAACCTATGTTTCTTTGTTTCTCCTTAGGACACACCTAACACACTGTGCTTATGGTTGAGAGCTACGGGACCACCCCCGGGTTAAGGCTAACACCACGCCACTCTTGGCTATCAACAGCCTAGTCTAACGGTTCTGGGCTGACCAACGTACTAGCTGCTCTCACAGGTGACTATCAACTATCAAATGTTAATCACTATGACTAGTAAAGTAGAACAATTAGATAGTAAATCCTCTGTACGAGAAATCCCACAATTAAAACAGTTTAACCCAAAACAATCAATAAATCCTAATCTAGTATTTAAACCTATTTTATATGAACCAAAAAAATATAAAACTTGATAAAGGAACAATGAATTTAGATGATTTAGACTTTATTAAAGAAGTTAATGAAAAACTAAATAAATTAAAAGCTAAGGACAATCCTGAATCCAGCTCTAAATCACATCTTCAAACTTTAAATCAACCGGTCTCTTTAATAGATATTGATCCTTCTCCAGAATAGCTTAATAAGCTTACTTTTAAAAATAAAAAACCTATGTCAAATAGATTTGAAAATCCATACACTCGAAATTATTATCCTCGACCATCCTTTTCAGATGTTCAATTTGAGGAACGACACCTTGATACCCATGCCGCCTTTACCGATGAAGAAATTAGTGAATAGAATATAGATGGCATAAAAGGTGATCTTAAGGCTTTCTGTAATATAGCTTGAATTTCTTGTTTGCAATATTCAACTAATTCTTGATTCATTTGTATAGGCCTAGCTTTTGTAGGTATCATTGATTCATCAAAATCATCAATATAAGGGAGACTGATGATATGCTTTTTTCTTTCCCAAAAGGCAGTGGGGATGTTAGAACAAATTTGATGCTCAAAACCTATTCAGATAAATTCTATCTTATCTTGAATGACCTTTAGCTGTAGTTGCTCTTGAATTCTTGTATATTTTACATCTTTCTTTAAAAAAGCTATTTGTTTTTCTCGACAAAGAATCTTCTTTTTCAAAAAATTAATATCTTTGGTTTGTAGACTTTGTAGAAAGGAAAAGGTGACTCGTACAGATTCAATATGTGTATGGACACCATGTTGGTCTATAGCAAAAGGGTATATTTGAGTTAAGAATGGAGTTCCTAAGATTATATCCTAACTTAGATCTTTAATGATTAGAAAAGAGTTTACGAAACAAAATTGTTTATTGCATATATGAGCATTGGATAATTTATATTTAATTTTTAGTTGTTCACCAGCTGCAGTGTATAGTTTAGAATATGTACATATATGTATATATATACATATGTGTACATATATATATATATATGTATGTATACATACGAATGTGTACATATATATGTATATATACATATATATGTACACATTCGTATGTATACATATATACATATATATATGTACATATATATATGTATACATACGAACATATATATATATACATACATATATAAAACTCAAAAACCTATTGTTCACATGATTTAGGAAGTTGTTGAAATATACATATGTGGTTTCACAGTTTCACAATGCTACTACTTCTATCCTATTTTTTTCTCAAAGATCCTCTAATCTCTGTGCTTACAAATATATGCAAAATCTTGGGCAAATAATCCAACAAGATCTCTCGGTAGGTTCCGATTGTAAAGCTAATTCAGTTCACATCAAACTGTGCCAATCACTAATAGGTATCACAATATATATCGTCAACAATCTCCCCCTTTTGCACTATTTGATGCAAAACGGCTTCTAAATCTAGTTGGCATTCACTGTTTCTCACTCAACTTCTATCATTGTAGAAACATCAAGCACACCCAATCACTAAAGACAAGTAACACGAAAATATCAAGTAGTAACTAAAATAATACCAACATAATAGCTAATCAGCATAGATTCACCAGCTCAGAAATATAGCATATTTAGATATAGTAGTAGCAAATAACAATGGCCAAAAGAATAATCCTAGAAAGGCAATCAACCTAATTACTATTATAGACCATAATATAGCAGTTCAACAAAGACTCCCTTTTTTTGTAGCAAACAAAGCCAAAGAGCATCAAGGATGAGACGAGGTAGAGCGAGTGAGAATGTTGTATAAAGTCATTTGATCATCTTGCACTTGGTGAACCTCCTTGAGTAAGAGTTGAACCTGGGAAGTAAGAGAATTAACAGAGGCTCAGAGACGTTAAAGATGATCAATAATAAAGGATTGACTGGTTGGTTGTGAGGATGGAGGCTTGACAACACCAAAAAGTTTCACAGAAGTATGGTTTTCAAGTCTAGAAGACTTCTTTAGGGGTGTCGGTTTAGCTAAAGAAGTTTTCAACACAAATGACTATTTCAAAGGCAGATGCATAGTCTTCAAGTTCTTAAAAATTATATTAGAGGACAACTGAACATGACTTGGGAAAGCTCTTAGATACTCGGTCAGCAAATAGGGATATGGAAGAAGTAGAGTACCGGCACAAGAGAAATCAACATAACGAACAATCTACTGAAAAATGAGGTCACTAAGATTAAATGTCATTCCTCCCCCTATGTACAATAGTACTGCTCCTCTTTCAACAAAATAGAGACATTATTAGTAGGCATCCAGCTGTAATAAAGAATTTATAGAGTGAGCAGTAAAACACTATCAACTGTTAGGATTTAAGATGGCCATTTTCAGGCCAACTACCAATTGTGCCATTAGTTAGAACTTTGCACACATCATCTAGATCAACTTCATTACCTAGACCTTCTATCTACTTCGAATAAGGAATCTCAAATACCTCTGACAAAAATACAAGAGTGAATATAATTAAAGCTCCCCATACAAAAACACATTGTTAAAATGGGCCTTTACTATTTATAATTATTGTCTTCAGATTGGCATAAAATTCCCTTACCAGAATATCATTGTACTCTTCAATATAATCCACTGTTCCTAATAGACTTGTATCCAAACGAGCTTCACATAGGCCAAGATGATTAAACTTTGACAAGTCAATCTTTCTTTCCTCCAACACACCTTTACTGGAAATGACATGAAACTGTCCCTCACTTGCATCATCACAGAATTTGTATAACTCAACACCATCTCATTGAGTTTTCACTTTCTTGACAGGCTATTCTTTCTTCTGGCTAGATTGTCTAGTCTTTCTTTTCATTGCTTCCTTTTTCACATCCACAACTTCTACCTCATCCTTAGCTCCACATCAAATACCCCTGTTTCAAGGATGGTCTTTCCCTTATCTTGTTTCTAACCAAGTCTGTCCCTACTTTAAGAGTCATAACTAATAGAATCATTATCATTCTCTTTCTTCAACTATTCTGTAGTTGAAGTTTGTTTGACAAATGTTCATGTATCGCCATAATCAACTTCATACTTCCTTATCATTGAGAACAGTTTCTTTCTTCTTTCTGGAACACTTTGCGATTAACTAAGAGACAGATAAGATTTAAGTGCACGTATTAACATAGGATTAGTTGAGTATATTACTCTAAAGATGCCTAAGGTAACTTAGAAGAATCTTCTTTGTGCTGTAGAGATTTATCACTCGATACTACTACTTAATCAATGATCGTTTTCTTAGCATTAATCTCCTTGAACATTTGAACTAAAGAGGGGACCATAACAAAAGATGATATTTCAATAATCCCAGCATTAATCCAATTTTCTCCTTTTACCACTAAATTTTTAGGAATAGAAAACCTATACCCCACTTGTGGTTCAATATTTTCCTTAAGAACACAACACTTAATAAATTGTGAAACATCTCCAAACAATAAGGCAATATCTCAGCAAGTATTAACAGAGACATGAGAAGCAACAAAAGAGGTTGATTAGAGATAATAGTACCTATCTCTATAGTTGTTGCTACATTTTGTGCAAAATCGTCATGAGAAGATGACTATTTCTTCAAGAAATTAATAGTAGCAAAGGCGCATCGCAATTGTCTTTGTGGTTTCTCCGCCATTCCTTAGGGTTAGCAGTCGTCGGAGAAATGTGTATTGTAGTAGCTGAAGTAATGTGTTTACCCTTTTATAGAATGAATAGAGAATCAAGCACAACTATTCTTGAAAATATTTGACTTTTCCTAAAAATTTTGCAACTCTTTGTATTCCAGTCATGTCTTACTATTGTTGTGAGAGTTCCGAAAAGGGTGCGATCTTTGTGACGTCTAATTGGTGTAAGTGCCCTTTTTTGCGAAATTGTAGTTATGTCATAACTTCTACATGCCTGTAACATATCTTCAACTGTATCTAAAAAATAAAAATATTTTTTAAAAAATTTAAAGAATAAACAGATATTTATAAAAATAACTTGACACATAAGCTCTTAGTATCAAAGTGAACAAACCCCCAATACTTTTCGTAATTCTTCAACCCTTGTAGCATCAAGAGGCTTGGTGAAAATATTAGCAAGTTGTTTCTGAGTGTTCATATATTCTATCTTAACAACCTATTATTCTACAAGATCTCTAATGAAGTGATGCCTAATGTCAATGTGCTTTGTCCTACTATGTTGGACTGGATTCTTTGAAATATCAATAGCATTTGTATTATCACAGTAGATAACTAATTCCTATTGATTGATATTATAAGCTTCCAATATCTGTTTCATTTATAATAGCTGAGTACAACAACTGCCTGCTGCAATATATTTTACTTTTGTTCTTGATAGTAATATGCAATTGTATTTCTTACTATATCATGATACAAGATTGTTTCCCAAATAAAAACAACCTCAAGATGTACTTTTACGATCATTACAATTTCCAACCATCACTATATCTAAACAAGTGCAAACTTAAATCATTACTAAAGAAAATACCATATTATGATGTACAACTCACGTACTTCAGAAATTTCTTAACTACCTTTAAGTGTGATTCTTAGGACATGCTTGATATCTTGCACAAACACTAGAACTAAAATTAATATTAGGACCACTAGTTGTCAAATATAGCAGCCTACCTATCATGCTTCTATACAAGTGTTGATCTGTTTCTTGTCTTTTGTCATCCTTTATCATCTTTTGTGTAGTATTTATAGGTGTTTTGATTGCCTTTGTTGTAGTCATGTTGACCTTTTTGACTAGACTGTTAGCATACATTTTCTATGATATAAAGATGATGTCTTTTATCTGTTTAATCTGTAAACCAAGAAAAAAGGTTAACTCATCAACCATACTCATATCAAACTCATTTTGTATAAGTTTAACAAAATCTTTTGATATCTGTCTCAATATTGAGCTGAACATGATATCATTAACATAGATTTATGCAACAATGAAATCCTTTTCTAGTTTTCTAACAAACATTGTCTTGTCAGTTCCTTCTCGCTGATAACCTCTTCCGAGCAAATGATTTGTAAGTCTTTCATAACATGCTCTTGGTGCTTGCTTTAGACTATAGAGCACTTTCTTGGTGCTTACTTTAGATGACAGAGTACTTTCTTCAATTTGTACACATGGTCTAGAAATTCTGGATTGACAAAACCTTTGGGTTGTTCAACATAGGCTTTTTCTTCCAAAAAATTATTTAGAAATGCACTCTTCACTTCCACTTTCTCAAGGACAAAATTCTTTGCACAAGCAACTACCAACAATAGTCTGTCTAATTCTAGCCTTGCTACATGCAAACGTCCTATCAAAATCAACTTCTTCTACTTATGTATATCCTTATGCAACAAGCCTTGCCTTGTTCCTTATTGTGTTCCCAAGCTCATTTGGTTTATGTCGGAATACCCAATTGGTCCTGATAACATTAACATTCTTCGGTCTTTGTACAAGCTCCCAGACATCATTTTTCTCAAACTATTGTAGTTCATCTTCCATTGCAACAATTCAGTGTTCATCTGTTAATGCTTCTTTGATATTCTTCGGCTCAAGAGTTGATGTATAACAAACATATCTTACCATTTCTTTGTAATCAACCTTTGGTCTATCCCTTGTTCTTCTTGATTCATCCACATTACCAATAATCAAGTCAGTTAGATTATACATCTTTACTCTAGATGATGGTGCTCTTTGCTGACTCCCCTTTGCTCTACAACTAGTTCAACATGTTGTACATCACTAAGCTCATTTGTTGAGATAGTCTTATTGGTGGTTTACACAGGCTCATCATCATCTGCTTTGAACTCCTTCCATTTTTCACTTCCTAAGGAGATATCTTTTACAATTACATTGATTGACTCTATTGTCTTCTTTTATTGTACACTCGAAAAGCTCTACTATTATTGGAGTACCTAAGAAAAATTCCTTTATCACTTTTCTTATCAAACTTTTCTAGCTATTCTCTGTTATTTAGAATAAAACACTTACTCCTAAATACATAAACGTAAATCAATTGTGGCTTTCGACCATTCCAAATCTCATAAGCTGTTTTCTTGGTATGAGCCATGAGTATGTTCGAATAATAATGTGTGTTGCTGTGTTTACTGCCTCTGCCCACTATTTATGTGATAATTCTTTGGTATTCAACATGACTTGAGCCATTTCTTAAATGGTTCTATTCTTTCTTTTGACCACACCATTCTGTTGTGGAGTTTTTGGTGAAGGAAATTCTTGGTACCATTCTTGGCACAGAGCTTGATGAAAAAACTATTGTTAAACCCTTCTCATTATCACCTCTTATGAGTTTTATCTTTACACCTTTCTAAGTCTGTACTGCCACAAATAGCCTCTAGGATGCCTCGAACACATCTGATTTCTGTCTTAAAAAATTTATCCAAGTAAATCTTGAAAAATTATCAACATATAATAACATATACCTCTTACCACTAATACTCTCTATTTGAGTGGGCCCGAACAAATCCCTGTGAATAAGTTAAAGAATTGATGTTGTGTCAATTTTTTGAAGTCTCACATGTGATACCTTGATTTGTTTGCTACTCTAACATGCATCACAGATGCTCTTGCTAACTTTAATAAGTTTAGGCAAACCACGAATAGCTCCTGTTGAACTCAGAAGTTCTAATTGGTGGTGATTAACATGTCCTAATTTTTTATCTCATAATTCAAAATCATCAACTTTAGATGATATACATTTGTGAAAGTTTGCCATGCATATATATCTTATAATAATTATCGGCAATTCTATCTCTAAAGATTACACAATTTCCAGTGTTATTAAAACAAGACATTTGGCTTTATCAAACTTGACAAGCATGTTTTCATCATACAATTGACTAATGCTTATCAGATTTTCTTTCAATCCATCTACATACAAAGTTCTGAGTTTTAGTATACTTTTAATATTCAATATACCTGTGCCAACAACTTTATTTTTAGAACCATCACCAAATGTGATAGGACTACAACTTTTAGATTCATAATCTGTCAAAAACTCTCTTTTTCGCATCATATGCCTTGAATATCTACTGTCAAGAGACTATGTGTCCTCGAGTGAGACTTTAAGAAACATTTGAACTATATTTGCTAAGAGTTCTTTTCTGATCCAAATACACTTCACCCATGGGGATTTTTCACCTTTGTCAAACTCTGGCTTTACACATCTCTTTAGACATCTCTTCCACCTATGACTTGCAAGTGAACAGTAGTCACACTAAACAGTTAGCTTCCTAGGCTTTTCATTATACTTCCTTAGTTGATCCTTTTTCTTAGAAACTGGCATATCAATATGATAAGTAACAGCACTCTTGTTGAACTCATTGTTACCTATAGCCCTATTTGTCATGTGGTGACTTTTCGAGTGCCAGCACTTTATCCAACTTTACCTTTCCAGTGTTCAGCCTCATTATTGCTGATTTAGTATTCATCATTAGCTAGTTTGTTGTGAGTAACTGCTGATCCTTTAGCTCCAATTCCTTCTCTTTTTAATCAAGTTCACTTTTGTATGCACTCAAATTCGGACCCTGATCACTAAGAAGTTGACTAAGCTCTACAACTAGTTTTTTTAATTATTTAATTTATTTCATACATTCGTACCATTTTAAGTACAACAATTTACATTTATCTAAAAATGCCTTAGGAGTTATCTCTTTATCATCACTATCAATCATCTTTTCTTCATTATCAATGGCTATTTCTTTGACTATTACATTAAGTGTAGTGTTTCTAGATTGACTGGCATCATCTCCTTTATCAGTACTCACCTCTTATCGATAGTCTTATGTTTCATCCCCATTATCACCAACGTGGTGTTGTAGGATCTGTTTTTCAATTTGTTTTTTAGATTTCCACAATCAATACTAATAAGTCTAATTCTACCACATTCATAACACTTTGGTCCTTTTGGAGAATTCTTATTTTTCACTAGTTTTTGTTCAATGTATGCCCTTTTTGGAACTTTGGATTTCTTGATAAATGATCTGCTGAAAGGTTTATTCATTTTGTTACACTTCATTAGTATTCTATTGAACTTGTTAATAATCCTATATCCTTATTAGAAGTGCCATCCAATACTTCTTTGGCTTTAAGTGCAACTCATTTTTCTTTAGATTTCGTCTGAGACTGCAGATTCACTTCATAGGCTTAAAGAGAACCTATTAATTCATCCAACTTCATTGCTAACACATCTCGATACTCTTCAATACCATCTACTTTGGGTTGAAACCTTGATAGTAAAGATCTCAACATTTTCTAAACTAGTCACTCCTCTGAATAGATCTCATCAAGATGATATGTCTAGTTTGTAATATTTCTCAACTTGTTTCCAAACTTGGCTATAGTCTCATGTTCACCTATCTTCAACTCCTCAAATTGAGTTGTCAGTAGTTGTCTTTTTTATCTCCAAACTGTATTAGTTCCTTCAAATATTATTTTCAATTTGTCCCATGCTTCCTTAGCAAATTCGCAAGTAGAGAACAACTTGTATTATTCCTGTCCAACTGCAGAAAAGATAGTATTTAAGGCTTTAGCATTAGCATTGGCAAGTTGGCACTCCTCGCTTGTCCATTCAGAGATTAGTTTCTCTTCAAACACTCCAGCACTAATACCTACTTTTGTTGGTGGTTTCCATTCAACCTCAACAACTTTCCATGTAGTAATACCTTGGTTTCGGATAAAGATTCTTACCCTAGTCTTCCAATATACATAATTTGTGCTTTGAACAATGGTGGTCTCGTGACAGAGTTTTCCTTGTATATTGGTCTAAACATGATTTCCAACCTAACTTCTAAGATTTGCTTAGTTATAGCAACTCTAATATGGTAACCAAATCTCTAATATCACTTGTTAGGATTACCTTGCTAATTTCCTATGCTATTGTTAAACTCTCTTATGATAGTGCATTAGTTTGACAGACCAGAAATAAAAAGTTTAACAAACACAGCAAATTGGTAATGTAGTTCGGCTATAATAAGACTACATCTACAGGTTCTAAACCAGTAAAAAGCTCCACTAAAAATTTTAAAAAGTTTATAAGGATAATACTTATCTCATACACCGAGTGATCTATAGTGGACTTTGACAGAACACAGCAGTAGGGTCTGTTTGTCAAACTTACAAATAACCTTTGTTGTACTCAACTTCACAAATTGAATACTTTTCAATCATCGTTGTTTCAACTTAATAGGTTCTCGTTTGATATCAACAACCTTCCTATCAGAAAGGATTTTGAGCTTTGCTAATGAAAAAAGACCCAAGCACCTTCAATAAATATAGGACAATTATAGCATATATGGCTTGAATCACTAACACATTCTTTCACAAGAACACCAAAAAACTCTCATCAGATTACATGCATTAGACCCTCAAAAAGTGTAGACAAAAATCGCTTTACTTAATACTAATATACTCAATAGAATTTCATAAGCATATCTCTTCTTCACACAATCTGTGCAAGTAATAGCGAACATACCACTTAGATTTCTTTCTTGCTCACCCACATACCAACTCCTTTGAGTTCATGTAACTCACGGACTTGTTGTTTACATGATCTAGGAAACTGTTGGAAGATACATACGCAGTTTCACTATATTACTACTTCTATCCTAATTTTTCTCAAAGATTCTCCAATTTTTGTGCTTGCAAATATATTCAAAATCTTAGGCAAATAATCCAACAAGATCTCACAGCAGATCCTAATTGTAAAGCTAATTCAGTTCATATCAAACTGTGCCAATCACTAATAGGTATCACAATACATATCGTCACAGGAATCATTCCCATGTCCCCTAAAAAAATCATGTTTATTTTGGCTAATGAATCTTTTAGTACCTATATATTAAAATGTAAAAGTTAGTAAATCAATTCAACAATAAATCTATATTCTCATCTCAAGATATTGTAAGTTGTATTATCTTAGACAAATATCAATTCCTCATAAATTTATTCGTCAAACAAATTCATAAAAATTAATTTAGCTATTCAGAATAATTGGAGAAACATAATTGAAATATTCAGCAATGGTTATATCTCCAACCAAACAAAAACTAATAATACAAAGCAAATAAAGGTATAGTACCATAATTATTCACGAGACCCTAGAAAAATTAGTGTGCTAGTACCTCAATACTAATTTATATATTCAAATAACTCATGAACAAATAAGCTATTTCATGAAGTCCCAGGTGAAATCACTCAAAAAACAAATTACAGTTTATTATTAAGTTTCATGGTCAAGAATTCTTTATATTAAGTTCCTAGACTTGGATTCTTAAAGAAAACTTTCCAAACCAAATTTTGCACATTCCATTATATTCTCATTGATATCCCTATATAATTTCTTTTTAGAGTGTATTTCTATCATGGTATTAACTAATTTAAGCATCTATATAATCAATCTTATCATGAAATATGAATATAGGATTTAAATAAGATAAAAAGATGCAACCCAAGCTACACATTGCATGTAGGAAGAACATTATAGTTCGATGAAATTTTAAATCTACAAATTAAGATAAAAAAAATATCAACAAGTACAAAATATTTAATAAATATCAAGAGTGATTACAAATCTCAAAAACAAAAATAATGTAGGATGGGTCTTCCAATTTTTCTCTTTTTAAAAAACGTTGATTCGATGGTTGAAAAGTTTTATCTCGAATTGAACAGGATTTGATAACGAACACTTGATCGATTCAATCTTTTAAATGTTGAAGAATGTTGAATGTTGAAGCTAAAGGAGCTTGAATATTGAAGACTAAATGCAATTGAAGCCTTGTTGAAGTATGAAGAAGTCTTTTGTTGCAAAAGCTCTACGATCCCTTGAACATTTGAGAGAATGCCCTATTTATAGGTTGAAGATTCCTTAACGTTAGTATACGATATGAGACTTTAAAAAATCTCTTAATAAAATTTGATACACTTAGGTTTATAGTGACTTGAGTTTAATATAAGTTTATCCCAAATTCATTTAACCTACATTATTTTGGTTTAATGGGTCTGTTGGCCCAACTTTAATAGCCTAATCCCATAATATATTGGATTCAATAAAGTACTCTTAACAATGGCCGAATTGAAATTACCCAAGAATAATTGGATTTATTTATAGATTTACTTAAATTAACCAAGATTAAAGTATTTAATTTCCTTTTAATCTTGATCAAATTATATAAAGTAGGTTGTTGCCTGTGCGATGTACGAGAGTACTATATTTATTTTATTTTTATTATAAATACATTATGAAAAAAAAAAAAGTGGTGAAGAAATATATAGGTATATACCCTAAGTAGTATTTATCGAATTTGATCATGTATTACTTCTTCCAAATTGAAATAATGTTACATTATTTCCCCAAAAAAAAATTGAAAATATTTTTTAATTTGAATTTTAAGATGTATTTATATTTTTTAACTTGTATTCTTAATTATTTATTATAGTGTTGATTTTTGATCAAACGATATGTTTTCTTTAGCCTTTATTGTGAGTGTGATTTATTTACTATTGATTATGAACGTCTATCAATGGTTCTATATTTACCTTTGACTATTTTTTATTCAATATAATTATAAAAAAATTTAATTGTTACAATATTAATAAATGGATTTAAAATTAATAATGTAAAAAGTTTATAGGGTAAATTTGTTTTTAATGTAAAATTGTTCATGTACATTGCTAATTTATGCTTCTAATTCATGAAGAGTTCCACAAATTGGATACACGTGCTGCGCAAATAAGCAATTGCACTATTTCTATTGTTATCTCAAATGTTTTCATAACCCTATTTGTTATCGACTTTTGAAGTCCGTGGTGATAAAGTCTGAAGTTTTCTTAACTCTCTCTATTGTCTGCTAGAGTTTATGTTTGCTATTCAGTTGAATGTTGAATTGTTTACTATTCAGCTGAAAGTTGTCACAGTTGCTTTTTGCTATAGTTATGGTTTTGTTAATTTTTATTCATTTCAATATGAATGGGGAGGAAACGGTAACGATATCATAGAATTTTAATTTTTTTTTTTTTTTTTTGCTATTTTGAATTTGTGTGAATAGAGGATTAATTCATTTTGCAGACATCGTTGATTTAATCTCTGCTTTGTTTTTTATAAATTTCTATTGTCATGAGTTGAAGGACTTGGTTCAGAAATGCTAGATCAGTTCTAGAGAGATTACAATAATGAAGGAATCGACGCAAACGGCTGATCTACAGTAACATAAGCACTTGAGAAGTTCTTGAATCCAAGATTTTTTTTTTTGTTCTTTTCTTAGAAATTCTACATAGATTAGTGCTATAAGACATGCAAAGGAAATGGATGAGGAGTCTCTGCTTTTTTCTGAAGGCATCATCTCCTTCAGTATCTAAATTCTCTTCTCCTTCAAGATTCAACTCATCTTCTTCATTTTTTTTTTTTTCCTTTTCTTTGAAATTCAATATAGATCAATGCCATAAGCCATGCCAAGGAAAAGGATGAGCAGTCTGTGCTTTTTTCTGAAAGGTTCGTCCCCTTTGGTATCTAAATTTTTTTCTCCTTTGATGTTCAACTCATCTGCTTCTTACTTGGGCTTTTTTGAGTCGGTGGTGGATAGAACCGTGGAAATAGTAGAACAATTGGTCATGAAATGGAACCCCGAAACCACTATCTTTGTCAAGGTCACTTGGCTTTGTCAAGAAATGCTATTTCTTGTTTCGGTAGTAAATCCATCTAAGTGGAATAAATATGAAATACATCAAACAATGTACCTACGGAACATCTTGTGGGCCTGAAAAAGCAACAGAAGGAGCAAATTAACAAAAAATTATGCTATCCACCATCCAAGAATGGTCATCTAAATCAAAATCAATTCACTCACTTGCGCCCAAAAAAAAGCAAAATGTCCCAAATCCAAGAACACTCAACAAATAAGTCACCTACAAAACTGATAGGGCCTAAATTAGTTATATTTTTATTAGTTATTTGAGGCTCTTTTGTGATACATTATGTTCAATAACTAGTCATATTCTTTCATATTTGATATTTTACACTTAGAAATGTATTTTGTGAGTTATTTCAGATTTGAGGGGTAAAATAAAGCAAAAACGTCGCAAAACAGAACAAAGGCGGCGCCGGCCAGGACAGAGGAACCGGCACCAGCCATGTGTTGCTTGCACGTACTTCGAAGTGACAAAAAATTGTTAAAACAGGACCAAAACAGAACCAAACTAGCGCCGACTTTAGTAGTTAGGGCGGCACCGGCTGTACTCTGGACAACATTGCGGGAAAATCAAGAAAAAATCAATGAACAATTGAAGAAACAGAACACAACTGGCGCCGACTCCAGCAGCCAAGGCCGCACCGGCTGTGCCCTGAAGAGAAGGCGGAACCTTGATTTTTGCACGCAATTTTTGGTAATCTGCGGACTTTTAGTATCTTCCTACTTCTACTCGGCCAAAAATCTTACGCCAATGAGTTGAGGCATTTCCTAAGCCTATAAATAGAGGGAAAACACAAGAGAAAAGGGGAGAATTTTGAGAGCATAACAGAAAATCACTCAAATCAAAGGAGAAATTCTTCAATTCAAGGAGGATTGTGTAAGAAGGTCATCAAAAGAAGAAGAAGGAGGCTTATCTATGAGTGCTTTCTTTTACTTTGTTTTCTTTTTCTTGGATGATGATATATTAATTGTTTTATTGTAATTTGACATTATTTTAGGTATTCATGATTTTTAGAGTTATTTGATCTTTTGATTAATTGATTGTTCTTCTTGATATTTAAGTACTTGTGCTTATTATGAGATTAATTGGTTGTTTCTTTCCACTAACTTACTAGACTAAAGGGGTTGATGGTAGTTTCAACTTATTGATTTCATATTTATTAGCTATTAACTTAATAGACCAAAAGGGGTTAATTGCTGAGGATTGGGTAATTAAAGATTAATTGATATTTGTCAGACCAATGATTCATTCATTAATTTTATGCTTTAAATTTTCCAGACCAAAGAAATTTAATCAAGGATTGTGTTTAATGCGTCTTTTGGGTGAATTAGTTGAGACAGACCAAGTGATGCTAGTTTATCTGAAAGATAGTGAATTCATAAATTAACCAAAGAAGTGAATCTATTTTAATCCTTCATGATGCTAAAAGAATGATTAGTTATGATAATGGTTAAGTATTTTTAGATCATATTTGTCAAAATAATGGTTTAGGTTACATAATTTTCCATCCTTGACATGTGTATATTATTTTATTTTATTTTCCTTTTCTTTTTCACTTTATTGAGTCGGTTCTACAATGAAAGAAAAGTGATTAATGCATACTTGTTCCTGGAGGATCGACACTCGTTTGAACCCTATGCTATATTAATGATGAGTACGCTTGCTCATATATATAATTTGGGATTAACGTTTTAATTTAAACTTGATTGGGAATTTTTATATGATTTTTATACTAAAATCCATAACTATCAAGTTTTTGGCGCTGTTGTCGGGGAACAATATTATGAAAGTTTGGATTTTATTGATTTAACCATGTGAATATGTAAATATGTAAATTTGTACAATTGTTCTTTTTGCTAAATGGTGCCATCTTTTGTCTCTTGTGCATCTTGTAATCTAATTTACTAACTTGAACTTAATTGACTAACATACTTCATGTTGTATTATAAATACCACTAACTTTTTTGTTTAGGAAGATTGTGAATATATCTAACGTGTGTGTTTTTCTTTTCTTTATTTTTTCTATTATTTGCTCTTATTTTTTTTTCTTTTCTTTGTTTTTCTATTATTTTGGTTTATTTTTATTTTTATTTGAACTCGAGATTGACATTATCATGGACAACTACTTTTAAGCACAAGATTAAAGGAGCTACAACAATGAGAATTTGGCAAAGTTACAATCTCGAATTGATGCTTATTGTGAGACATCACTTGAAGCCTCAATGCATTCTTTTGTCGCCAATTCAAATTCCTCCATGAAGTGGCATAAAGAAGTACCCTAACGATTGAGCTATCAAAGAACATAACTAGCCAAGTTGGTTAAAGATGCCATAAAGGCCCATATGCTTGAACAAGAGAATCTCTAAAGAAAGGAGCGAGGATATGAGGACCAATTGTCCAATGTGGAAAGGGAGGCATTCAATTCGACTCTACGTGCTAATAATTCTAATCTCTCTTTATCACATGATTTTTTAGGTTCCTCTCAATTCTTGGAAAACAAGGGTCCAAATGATGATGTGTTAAATTTATCATGCCTCAACGAGTTGGATCTTTTAACACTATATCGTAAAAAGTCCTTGGAGGATGATGGTAATTTTTACCCTTCACCACATTTAATGGGAGGTAGTTTAGTTGTTGTAGATGTGTCGAAAAGTAAGGATTTCTTAATCCCATCTTTAAGAACTCAATTGCTAAGTTCTAAGGGGAATTTCAATTATAACAAATCTTTCGAAGAGTTAAAATGTGATTTTAAGCTTGATGCATTCTTTAGAAACCATGTGCACTTATACGTTAACAACAATATTTGTGTGTCTAAAGAAATGTTAGAGAAAGGTTTATGTGTTTTGCTTTAGTAAGAAAAATTATTTTCATAAATCTTCTATTTTTCAAAAAACTCTCTTCATTTTACATTCATCATGCATATCTTTTATTTTGAGCTTTAATTTCTTTTCAAAAGGTTCAAGGAGGAAGCATGATAAGTGTAAAAAGTTTTTGTTTTATTTTATTTTTTTTTTTACTTGAGTCTTTTTCTTTAGTTTTTTTCCTTTTATTTAGTTATGTTTTTATTTTATTATTATTTTCCTTGTGCTTTTATTTGTGTTTTATTTTATAGGAATACAGTCCTCTTAGACAAACCCTTCTCTTTACCTCAAGTTTGCATATCTAATGGAGCGTTATTGCACTTGGGAAGTATTATTTAAACTTTCTAACCTATTATTATTTTTTGTCCTTTTGGAGATGCTCTCTTGTGTTTATTTTTTGCCAATGAGGACATTGTCCAATTTAAGTGTGGGGAGTAGTTTGGTGATATACTTTGTCCAAATTTTTATCAATTTTATTTTGGGCACAAAGTATGGAAGTATTTTCGTTCTTATCTTTTCACTTTTATTTTTGGTCCCATGGCATTTAATTCTGTAACACCCCTACTAAAGGTAACAGTAGAAGCATCTCCAATCTGGATGTCGCCCCGTCCAGTTACCTAGACATGGGTCTTTATAACGAGAAATCTAACAGAGTATTATCCAAAAAGGGAAACGTCTGAATCTATTTTGTTGTCACTGTGGTATCGTCCTCTATCTGTAGGTTCTTCCAACTCCGGATCCTACAAAAAGGTTAGATAAAAAACACGTGTGAGTAAAAAATCACCCAGTGAGTCCCGTGTGTGCTAATGTTTTATTAAAGAAGCAGAGTACACAAAACTTTTATGAAAAAACATATCATTTGTTCATTAGAAATGAATCCAAAACTCTTTAATGAAGAGTGTATTAAGAACTCAATAATTTTTTGGAAAACGGTGTTTCAACTTTCAAATCATTGCCCCATTTTTTTCCAATCACAGGCACTTCTCCAACAGAAGGTCGGCCTGTATGCAAATCCCGTAGTCCTTGCCCTCGGCTACACAGTCTCTTGTGCCAAGGATTGCGCCTTAGAGCACGTCCCCATGTCATGTCGGAACGGTGAGCAGCGTACAAATGTACCTCACCTTGCACTTAGGGATCTTTTACTTGCCACCATAAGTCAGGGGTCCCAATCCTAACGCCAATCACCATCGAGGTGGCAAGGGATTGAACGCATCGAGTGTACCCGCCCAGTATCATGTGAACAATCCACCATCATAATCAATAGGCAATTTTCAGGCTCAAAACGGCTAACCAGGATGACTCATCTCAATGTCCTGTCACCCTGTTTGGAGTAAGATAATCCCCAGAACTGATCAGGTTACTTGGGGTCATCTATCTCTAACATGGGTTAGTACAAAGATCAAAGTCCTTACTGAGTACTCAACGTCACCAACCCTGTCTGACTGATCAGCCCAGAGGGTTATCTAATCTTACAAAATTTTCATATCAAAACAGAAGGGTAAAACAACATTTTTCCAAAATCATATTGAAACCAGATAAAGGGTTCTATTCACACATCAAAACATGTTTCCAAGAGTATCTGGGTCATTTTCCCCATACTCGATCACAAATGTTATTTTCAAGGGTATTCAGGTCATTTTACCGATACCTAATTCCAAAAGACTTTTCCGAAGGTATTCGGGTCATTTTACCCTTACCCGATTTGAAAAATATTTACAAGAATTACAATAAGGATATTTCGGTCATTTACCGAATACTCGAGTTCCAAAGGTTTTCATAAAATATTCCAATAAGGACATTTGGAACATTTACCAAATACCTGATTCTAAAAAGGAACTCATTTAAGGAAATCCAAAATTCTAATATCAAAAGAGGATTAAATTCAATGTTTCCAAACATATTTTTATAAAATGTTCCAAACGGTAAATAATATAGCATTTCATGGAAAAACAATGCACACCAACTTTAAAAGAGTTTTAGAAATCCAAGGGATACACCTCGTGTCCTAAGCAATCATTTTCGTTCATGGCCGTTTAACCTTCGTTTCTACCGTTTTCGATGTTCCGTTGACCGTTTATCGCTAAACCTATATCAAACATCATTTTCGGATCAATTCATGTTTGGCTGAAAAATAACCGACAGGCAGCCGACGTGCCCAACGATTAGCCGATGGGGCTGACGATTAGCTGACGAGGCCGATGGTTAGCCGTCGGTCAAGGAAAATGTTTAACTTTCGTTCGCGTCGTTTTTCCGTTGTTTGATCAATGCTTTTATTTTCTTTTTTCCACATCCTTCCTCCCTTCATAAACAAGGGATTCACTTCATGTTTCCCCAATTAATTTATCCAAAATCACATAAGTAGTCACCCTTAAGTCCATTCATTTTCGGACTATTTTCTGGAATTTCACTGGTTTGACACACCATTTTGTTTTACACATAACTTTCAATTTATAGCTCCGATTTGGCTCCATGATATACCAAAATGATCGTAAGACTCTTAAATTTAATTCAATATAGGCAATTTTTAGATTTCTGGTTCTAGTATTATGGTACTAGGCAAAAACAGCCTCAGTAGTTTTGACTTAGTTTCACTATTCATTCTTTCCTTAACATTCTGCAATTTTCCAGTTTGACACCCTAACTTGTTTTGCCCATAACTTTAATCCACAAATCCAAATGATGTTAAACCAATTGTAAAATATCCTTAAGACATTCATTTATAAGTTCCAATTCATGGAGTACCAATTCTGTTGTCCATTTTGTTCAGTTTTGAATACAAAGATCCAGTAGTAAAATCCCATTACTGATTTGGCACCTTTTACTATTTTCACCATAATTTTTTATCCGTAAATCCGATTAACCTCAAACTTGTTCTAAAATGTCTCATGATCCTTAGCTACAAAGATATATGCCTGATTTGTTTAAATCCAAAAATGTTACAGAGTTACTGAACATAAAACCTCCCAGAATTTTCTGCACATAAGGACAGCTTTCAACAACTTCACCTAACTAGTTTTCATACTTCACACATAAACCTCTCACAATATATATACCAAAATGATCTCCATCCTTTATATAATAACTTTACTTCAAGTAAGGTAGATCTTTACCTTTTCTTTGCTGCGTTTGGAGGCTGAACAGTCCAAGCATCTTCTTGCTTTTCTCTCTCTCTTTCTCTCCTCTCTGTTTCCGGTTTCTCTCTCTCTTTCTTCTCTATTTCCTTTTCTTTTCTCTTCTTTCTTTTCTCTCTTGTTTGCTCCAAAATTCTGGCTATCTAAAACCATTTTAGTTGGCCTTCATGGCCTATATATAGAGGAATATGGTCTTCAAGTCAAATGTGCATTAAATGGCCTTAACATTTGGAAGCCCTTGATTGGTCCACTTAGCTACTTAGGTGTTCTTTGGAATATTCAAGAGTTCTATGAAATTATTTAGAAAGTTCTGCATGAATGTTCTTGTAACCATTCATAGAATCAACACTTAGTGAGTTTTCATTGGTCCATATGGTGATGAAGTGTAGAAATTCCTAGAATTCTCAAGAATTAATAGATATTTTCTAATTTTGCATGGCCATGCATAATCAACCATGATTAACTTACTCAAATCAAGATTAGCTTAATTAAGCTTGGTCAAATAAGTTTAAAAAGGTGGTCCAACTTTTCATGCTTGTGGGCCATTGTTATTTATTTCTTGTGGGTCCTCTAAATTATTTCAACTTATCACAACCAATCAAATAAAAACACTTGACCTCATTAACCAATCAAATAGAAGCATTTGTCTTCATTAACCAATCACTAAACGACACTTATTTCAATCCACCAATCATAAGATGTCACACGTCCCATTTCCAACCGTAATTTTCTATTTTCTTCAGAAATGACCAAAATCGGGTTCGTAATGGAAAAATATTTTATTTCACTATCCAACTCCAAAAATTCCACTGAATCTATTGGTAACACATAAGTTCTTCAATTCCCTCTCTACTTGGTCAAATTCACGATCGAAGTCACAAAGCACTCAAAATAACGAAAATGCCCCCGATAACCCGTGTAGCACGTTTTGCATGCAAAAAACGTGCGTCTCATTGTACTGATCAATTTCTCTTTCTAAAATACCCTAAAATTTTTATTTTATTAATCTTAATAGCCTTCCAAAACTTTAGGATATGGGTAGAACAAATTTAATAATTACATCTAGGTCCCGACAAAACTTTATTTCACCAAAGTATTCGTCTCAATACACCGATCAACTTTTGCTCTGACCGTTGATATAAATTCTCATCCCATTACAGATAGTAGCCACCGAAAGTTAAAAGGGTGGGGTGTTACATCCTCCCCTCCTTACAAAAATTTCGTCCTCGAAATTTGGCTTATACTTGGAATAAATCTAGGTACTTTTTCAATATCCTCGCTTTCGTTTTTCCCAAGCTACATCTTACACAGCATGATGATTCCACGATACTTGTACAAGTGGAATTTTCTCATTCCGCGATTTCTTTTTAGCATACTTCATGATCTTAACAGGCTCTTGCTTATTCTTCAAGCTTAGAGTCAACTCAATGGGTTCTTTATTCAAAATGTGGGCAAGATTAGCCACATATTTTCGAAGTTGAGGTACATAAAACACGCCGTGAATAACTTGAAATTCTGCTAGTAACTTCAAACTAATAGGCTACTTTCTCAATCCTCTCAACAATAGGGTACGGTCTAGTGTCTTTTCTTGTTCTTTGATTCCCTATTGTTATTGTGGAGCCAACTTCAAGAATACATATCTCATTCTACAAATTCCCAATCTCTCTTACGTCGATTCGTATGACTTCTTTCTTCTTTTGCCTACTCTGAATTGCCTCCAAGTTGATGTTCATTATCTTCATAGCATATCAGACTTTTCCAAGTCCCAAAGCATCTTGTTCACCCATTCTTCTTTTTGGACTTCATTTCCTTCCATAAAGAGCTTCAAATGGGACCATTCCAATTATTAATTAATAACTATTATTGTATATGAATTCTGCATGCATTAAATTATCAATCTACTTAACTCCAAAATTCAAAACGCATGCTTAGGACATGTCTTCTAAAATTTCATTCACTCGTTTTGTCTGTCTATACGCGTATAGGTGCGTTGCTATGCTGAACTTTATTGTGGTTCCATACCTATACTGTAGCTTAGTCCAAAATTTTGAGGTAAATCTAGGATCTCGATTTGACACAGTACTAGAGGGTACTCATGCAGTCCGATTACTTCCTCCATATAGATTTCACTTAATTTCTCTAAAGAATTTTGTTAATTAATAGGAATGAAATTAGCAGACTTAGTTAGTCAATCCATTATCACCCAATAGTAGCTTGCCGCTCCACTTTCATGGATAATCCTATAATAAGGTCTATAGTAATTTCATCCCATCTCCACGGTAGAGTAGATAATAGTTATAACCCTCCAGGTCGTTGTTGATTAGCTTTTCTTTACTGACAAATTAAATATCGTGTTACAAAGTCTGAATTATCCTTTTTTATACCAGTCCACCAATAATGTCATTTTAGGTTCTAATACATCTTTGCGGCTCCTTGATGGGTGGTATACTTACTCCAAGGTGCCTCCATTAAACATCTTACCTCATCGCATATTGTTTCAGAATACAATACCGACTTCGATAGCAATTAATCCCTTCATTGTCCCTTCGAAATTCATCTCCTCTTGTATTCGCCTCCTTCTACATCGACTTTTGCACTCTTCATCTTTATCTTGCTCTCTCTCCGACTATTGTACGAAAGTAGATTAAAATAAAGTATTACTTATCCTTATTTCTCCATCTACTGCGAACACTTCTAATTCCGGAATTTGTAACATTCGATAAGCTAATAAATTCGCCTTCCTACTAATGGCATTTACTATTGTGTTTGCTTTTCCAAGATGATATTTAATTGGACGTTGAAATTATTCCAAAGATTCTATCCATCAACTTTACCTTATGTTCAAATCCTTTCGAGTAAAAGCACACTTCAATCCTTTGAGGTCGGTGGAGATTTCTAACTCAGCTCCACATAAATAATATCTCTACTCCAAAAGGGCAAACACAATAGCAACTAACTCCAAATCATGTATAATGTAATTCTCTTCATGAAGTTTCCATTTTCTAAAGATATAAGCTATCCCTTTCTTTCCTGCATCAATACTCCTCTCAATCCTTATTTTGACATATTTGTGTACTCCTCAACAAGACCGAAACAGAATCAAACCGGCACCGGCTCTAGCAGCCAAGGTGGCGCCAGCTGTACTTTGGACAACATTGCGGGGAAATCAAGAAAAAATCGGCGAACGATTGAAGAAACAGAACACAACCGGCGTTGGCTCCAGCAGCCAAGGTGGCGCCGGCTGTGCCTTGAAGATAAGGCAGAACCTTGATTTTTGCATGCGATTTTTGGTAATCTGTGGACTTTTAGTATCTTTCTACTTCTACTCAGCCAAGAACCTTACACCAACGAGTTGAGGCACTTCCTAAGCCTATAAATAGAGGGAAAACACAAGAGAAAATGGGAGAATTCAGAGAGCATAATAGAAAATCACTCAAATCAAAAAAAGAATTCTTCAATTTAAGGAGAATTGTACAAGAATGTCTTCAAAGGAAGAAAAAGGGAGCTTATCTATGAGTGCTTTCTTTTACTTTGTTTTCTTTTTTTTTGAACGATGATGTATTAATTGTTTTATTTTAATTTGATATTATTTTAGGTATTCATGATTTTTAGAGTTGTTTGATCTTTTGATTAATTGATTGTTTTTCTGTGTATTTAATTACTTGTGCTTATTATGAGATTAATTGGTTGTTTCTTTCCATTAACTTACTAGACCAAAGGGGTTAATTGCTGAGGATTGGGTAATTAAAGGTTAATTGATGTTTGCTAGACCAAGGATTCATTGATTAATTTCATACTTTAAATTTGCTAAACCAATGAAATTTAATCAAAGATTGTGTTTAATGCATCTTTTAAGTGAATTAGTTGAGACAGACCAAGTGATGCTAGTTTATCTAAAAGATAGTGAATTTATGGATTGACCAAAGAAGTGAATCTATTTTAATCCTTCATAATGCCAAAAGAATGATTAGTTATGATAATGGTTAAGTACTTTTAGATTATGTTTGTCAAAATAATGGTTTAGGTTACACAATTCTCCATCCTTGACATGTATATATTCTTTTATTTTATTTTATTTTATTTTATTTTATTTTCCTTTTCTTTTTTACTTTATTGAGTCGGTTAAACAATGAAAGAAAAGTGATTAATGCATACTTGTTCCTGGAGGATCGACACTCGTTTGAACCCTATGCTATGTTAATGATGAGTACGCTTGCTCATATGTGTAATTTGGGGTTAACATTTTAATTTATATTTGATTAGGAATGTACTTATTTTTATATGATTTTTATACCCAAATAAATATGCATAAAAAACAATGAAGTTTTCCAATCAATTCAACTTCGAATCCAAATCCACAGCCCCAAATCATCAAATTCTAAAACACGTGCATGCTCGAACTCTTTTGCCAGTTTAAGAGATACAAGCATGTAAAGCATTGATAGATATTATAAAGAAAGACACTTTTGTGTACCTATCGATGAATCTTTCATGTTCTTTATCCCCTTTAGCAATTTTATCTCTATATGTATGGCTTCTTCAACTTCTTCAAGTTCAGTGCTCTCACCTTCTACTTTACGACTTCTCCAAGTGCTCCAACCAGAGGATAATATGCTCAGACTAAGAAAAAGAGAATACGCATAGAAAAAAGAATATGCCCAAGCAAATACTCTTACCTATTGACTGCAGTTTATCAAAACAATTTTGCATATCCATACAAAGAAAAAAAAGGAATTGATACAAAACCTTTCTGCGGATATGTTATTGATGAATGATCATTTGTTTACACTTCAAGAGAAAAATTCAATTCATCATTTAGATTGAGAAACGAACTGAACAAAAAGTTTCACAAACCTAGCATATCAATGTCCTACGGTAGTGATCACTACCAGAACGGGAGGAAGGAAAAAAAAAGGTGGAAACCACTTCCTCGCTAAAGTCTACTTTTGGCTAGGAAACTTTCCTAGCTAAATCAATTGTGGAAAAAAAACTAGACACACTTCCTCGCTAAAGCCCATTGGCTAGGAAAATTTCCTAGCTAAATCAATTGAAAAAAAAAAAAAAAAAGTGGCTACAACTGCACAAAAAAAAAAAAAAAAGTGGTTTTTGGCTAGGAAATTTTCCTAGTGGTTCCTTTGAATTTCCAGTGACAAAAGCTGCTACTACGCAGATGGTCAAGTGATTGAAATCTCAAATGGGTTAGAATATTTTGAACTCTCATAACTATCGTAGCCTTCTTTGATTATACTCAAGTTTCTTGATAGGTTTCATCTGAGTGCCATTTCTAATTATCAGTTTTTTTTAGGCCTACTAAGAGCTTTGCAGAGAGATTTCTAGCTTTAATAACAGGTTTCATCTTTTTCTTTACTTGGTGAGCTACTTAACTTTTTCAATATGTAGATTCTAATAAATGATCAGGGAAATCCTGATTAAACAACTCCAGAATTTTCTTCAAAATTTGAGTATAAAGATTGCATTTTTTTGATCACATGTGACAATTATGATATTTGAAGTATTAACATCCTTGGTATGCCACTAGGGTAGGAACTATATTTTCATTGTTAGTGTTTCTGCTGTAGGTATTTTTTGAATGTCATTTTCAACATACTCACCAAGAAGGTCTATAATTATTTTCCATATCCATAGTAAGCTACCTTCCTCTTGACCTAGACATTTCTTATGTATGCACAGGCTTTGAACTGCATGAATTTGTTAAAATCAATATCTAACAGCTCCATTGGATTGGAGTATACATTCATCCATGCATAGCATTTAATGGAAAATTGTAAACTTATTGTCTCAGAGGAGGCTCACAAGGAAGTAATTTCCTCGCTAAAGAACTTTTGCAGGTTTTGCGAGGAAAATCTTTCCTCAAATCTAGGCTATGAATTTAAAAAATAAAATTTAAAAAAAAAGATTTCTATGCCTGTAAAAGAAAAAGATGAAGGCTTAAAGAAAGGGGAAAAGCAAATAAAGCACGCAGCAGAAGCAAAAAAAAAAAAAATGCAGAAAACTGAAGAATAGGAAACAACCCGAACAGAGTTGGCGCCGGTTCCGACGGCCTAGTCGGCGCCGGTCACGCTCAGGCGGGACTCCGAGGAGAAAAACTTCTAACATTTTCTTCTTGTTGTCAAAGTTGGTTGGACCGGAATGTGTGGAACCGAGGTAGGTGCGTTGGTGTAAACCTCTGGTGCGATTCCTGCACACCTCCTACTCCGTCTTTGCATGTGTATGAGTGTCAACCTCTCGATCTTCCAGTATATGGCCTACCTAATCCCGTTTGGTAAACAACTTACAGCGCTAAGGAATTTTCAGAGAGAGAGAGAGAGGAGGAGGCATCTATTTTTCCCACTAGAGAAGAAGCAGTAAAAAAATCACATTCTTCTCTATTCTCATGTTTAACCTAAATAAAAACCCTAGGTTATACTGGACTGGCCCATTAGACTCTTAGTTTAGCCTTTTGGACTAAATTAACTATTCTAATTAGAACCAAATAAATGGCCCAATAAATAATTAACTTTTTAACCTAAATAAACTAGTCCAATTAACAAGCCCATATTAGTTTAGTCCCAGGTCAATCTTTAATAATTCAAACTGGGCCAAAGCCCTGAATAATTAATTAACCCACCAAACTAATTTAATTATTTCTCACTCTCCATAGACCTTTATTTTACTCTAACCTAATAATTAAATCAGGCTACTTAAATAAAAAAATTTCATTTAATTTAATTTAAGACCAACTCCTTAGCCTGTATTTAATTAGGACTCACGGTCTATACTAGGACCAAAAGGCACACTGCCTTGGCTACTAAAATGACCAAAATGCCCTTACTATATAAATAGTTGTATTTTACATTTTAAATATTTCCTAATATCACCATAAGAAAAATATTGACCCCAAGGACAATGCTGCATTAGCACAGCCTCCGACCTATAGGTGTAATGACTAAAATACTCCTCTATACATCGCCGTATATTTAGAGAGGAAAAAATGTACTAACACCTCTCTAAATGACATCTACCATCCTTAAGCTTCTAGTCCAATGATCCACGACTTCCTAAATTATTTTCTCTTTCCAAGGGACCTACCCTGAAGCAAACATCCAAGTCATGTTTCCTAGGGCCTTGGATATTTAGATCATTCAGATAACCACAAGAAGCGATATAGTATAGAAATTATCTTGTACAAGTCTGTCTTAACTAACTAGTCACACGTACTCAACATGTAAGTATATTGATCCTGCGATAGAACCTCAACTATACCATATCAAAGTACATGCTTCCAGTTTCGTTAGACCACCAACTCATACTCAAGTCGTAGAGTACTAGTCCATGTTGTAGCAGTAGTAGCCTAGATTTCTACCATATAGTACTTTTAGAAACCACTACTACATGTCATTTTCTACTTATTCGAAATACGCTTATGTCATAAAGTGAGTGGACTACTCATTGGCTAAAAGTAAGCCATTCCCTATTTGGAATTCACAACATAATAACCTAGACATGATGAGATTTTCATTTTCATCAATCGGTTAAGAATGAAAGTTTATGTGTTAAGTAACCCGTGATCCATACCTTACTGTGAAAGACCTCCATTCACATGGACCACTTATTTAAACACAATAGGTCTTTTCTAAACGTAATTGTGCACAAATAAAACGTAAATTCACAAATAATTTCTAAAAATAAATTCCTTTATTAAGACATTCGATATTTACATCAGAAACCTAGTCTAAGAGGGTATATTTCCCAACAAAAGAAAGGTTCTTCTGAGGTTCTTACAGAAACTAATATGCAATGTAATTGCAGAGGTCAAAGTACCGACAACTTTACTAGGAGCCGAGGCCAACCATCTTCAACAAAACGTACTCCAACGTGGTGCCATTCTAACTTTATGCAAATGTTGAATATGAAATCTGTCTTCTGCAATATATCAGTGCATATTGGAGAGTACTATTTAAGAAGGACAGCAAATCCAAGACTTTAGAATTGAAATGTATGAAACGTATCTTATGCAATGTATACAAATGAATATTTAAGATTATTATTTAATAAGTGAAGAGCAAATCAAAGAGTTTATACATATTTGATAAACTTCTACAAATGTATGAAACTTATCTTGTGCAATATACGCAGATAAATATTTAAGATTACTATTTAATAACTCGGAGGGCAAATCGAAAAGTTTAACTTTTGAGATGCAGATAAATTTTCCCGCGTGGCACTTTCACAGCTTCAATTTAATAGTTTCAGTTGTTGCTAGGTATCACAATAAGGGGCTTCTACAGCTATATATATATAAATGTATATATATATATATCCAATTTTCTTTTACCTACAAACATCATTAATATATGATATCTATTCTAACTCATTTTCGTACAGAATAAGGGTAGTGACATAATTATATTATATAATACCTTAATCATATAATTAGACTTCTATTTATTCTCGTATTAAAATTATAAAATTTTATTAGTTAATTAATATAATAGGAGATGCTTTCATAGGAATGTCACCAAGACTAAATGAAGACTTTCCAGCAGCTATCTTCTAATAAAATTGACCACATCTCATTATAATATGTGTACAATGTGGTCAATTTAGGCTAAATATGTCATAAACATTTCTAGACATGCCATAATATTGCCATTTTAATGTAATTTTATAGTGAAAATCATAAATAACAAACAAAATTCCACTTGAAAAACCATCCCATCAATGCAAAAAACATTTCAAATGCTATCAAAATTAACCAAGCATGTTAAAAGTATCTAATTCAATCGATTAAGAAGTACAATATATATAGACCACATAAGTGATGACAATCACTCCAATAAATATATGGCATTATATAGTTTAGCCCCCTACTATTTTCCAATACCGTTTTTAGCACAATAAAATTTCTCAATACTCATTCAAAATCATCGTCCGACAATTTATCCAGTGATTCACTGAGGATGAGCATGACAGTATCTGCTTTCAATTTTCTTGAAAATAAAATCAAAGATAATTAGTGGATGAAAAACTAGTGTGTGAATATATTGATCCTAACTTTAGGACTCATTCCATTTAAAACATTACCGAAATTGAAATAAAACTTGTCAATTTGTAATTAAACACATTAAGCAAAGGCTCTATTGGCAGCCACTCATGCAATTCATCCATTAGCATAGAATGTGTCCCAACTTCACTTGTCGTTAATCCTCATATCTGCATCCACAAACCAACAACAATAACAATAATAATCATAGTATATTAAAAGAATCGTAAATCACCTTAAAATTGTTGTTTCTATCAACAATTTAGGAACTAAAAATATAATACAATAATATTAGTAATTTTAGAATTATACACAAAAGTAGAGTAGGGTAGAGATGAATTGAGGTACAAATATTGTGATCCCACGATCCTTCGGAGCTATTGGCTCTTTCTATTTAAGGATTTTGTATGTATTGTGGGCTTGAGCTCATGACATTTGAGGGTCAATTACAAATTATTTTAGTTATGGGGCTTATTAGAAAATATTATTGTTAAGGATTTTTAATTTCAATATGTTAGGTGTTGTAGTTACGCGACATTACTAAACATATTTATTGCAACTACATAGACAGAAGAGAAGGACAACAAGAAAGACGAGACGGTGATAGCGAAGAAATCCTATTCAAAAGCTCAAAATCAAGATGAGTCTCAGTGTAATTGTACCCTTAGGTGAATTTCTTGATATTCTTAAGATTTCAGCTTTATTGTAGGAAAAATTATGGTAGGGCTCAGTTTTGGAGGAATAGTTCAAGTCAGAAATCCTAATTTAGACCCCAAATTTAAGGTTTGTATGCGATTAGAGATTCTTAGGCAGAATAGGAGAATTGTTTTGACTTTAAGATAATCCAGGTAAGGAGATTTGGTTCCCTGTATTTTTATTGTTTCTTTTGGAAGTTTAACAGTTTTAAAAATTATGTTCAGAATATAAATTCATACTTAATATGGTTTATTTTGATTTCGTTAATGATGAGATTATGTATATGTATTGAATTTGATGCTTTAGACTAAACAAGAATGCCCTTCGAGTGGATGCTTTGTTAGAAATTATGAATGAGCTTTTCTCATTGTTCACTTTCTGCCCTGAAGTGCGCTCATAAAGAGCTATGAAATTTGCGACTCCTCTCAAATTCCTCTTAGTAGCTGTGGTGAGCAGGATGGTGGCATCCACATAGCTGAGGTGAGATATAGAAAGACAACCTGAAGGTAACAAGAAATGAACGATCCTTCCCAAAGATACGAATGCATTCAACCCTCTGGAGAAAAGCTCTTGTGCTAAGACGAACAAATATGAAGAGAAAGGATCTCCCTCGCACACCCCTTGGTGAGACTTAAAGAAGCCAAATTGTCTCCCGTTCAACAGAATTGAAAACCAGTAGCTAGATAGAATATTTCAATCCAGATGCAACACATGATCACAAAAGCCAAAGTTATGCATAACCTGAAGTAGAGAATCCAATGAGACTCTGTCGATTGCATTGGCCATATCTAGCTTTAAGATTAAATTCCCCTCACGGTTTTTTTAGTTAATGGAATGCCTTATTTCCTGAGCTAGGAAAATGTTGTCTGTGATACTCCTTCCTTGAAGAAAGCCATTCTGGTTAGGAGAGAATAGCTTTGCCATCAATAGAGCCAACCGGACAGCCATAACCTTTATGATAATTTTGTTGCAGAAGGTACATAAGCTTACGGGCCTGAAATAAGCAAAAGAGTGAAAATTAGCTTTTTTGGGGATCAACACTAGCAGTGTACTCGTAAAAGATTTTGGCATAGGAACTCCAGTAAAGAAATGCCTTTATCAGGAAAAAAATGCCTTTTATCTATTTGGGGTGTCCTAGCTTCAGAGGCAAGAAGACAAGAATTATCTTTCAACCTTTGGTAGATAAGATCATATCTCATTTCTAAGGCTGAAAATTTAAAAATCTTAGTTTTGCTAGTCGCCTCATCCTGATCAAGTGGTGTTGCAGTCCATCCCTCTATATACTTTTCATGCCCTCTCTCCACTATTGGGGGTCCTGGTGGAAATTGAAAAGCACATGGCAAACTTTCTATGGGGTAAATCTGAGTTTGGTTTCAAATGGCATTGGCGTAGTCGGAAGTTCCTATGTTTCCTTATAGAAGAAAATGGCCTGGGCATTCGTTCTTTTAGTACCTATGCATCAGCTTTCGTGATGAAATGTTGGTGGAGGTTCAAATTGTAGAATAAACTATGGGCGCAATTCATGAATGCTAAGTGTAGCCCGCTTGGTCTACATCCTTCTTGCATACTTTTATCTTCTTCACTTTCCCATGGCTGGCGGAGGATGCACAAAATTGCGAATATGGTGGAGAATCAGCTGACATTTTCATCTAAAATAGGTAACCTCTCGTTCAGGTATAACAATTGGCCTTGTCTTAGCAAACTTGCAGATCTAAATAGAACAGTTTCTCAGCCTAATTTGTGCCTTTCGGAAGTAGTTAGACATGGATACTGGAGAGTACACTTGATCCAATAGATTTTTTGGCCTTTCATTAGAAAACAGCTCCTCAGGGACCTCCCTCATGAAGTAGGTAGTTTGGAAAAAGACTTTGTATTTTTGGGTCCCTACTCCTCTTGGCGTTTTCTCTATCTCTTCGGTATATGAGCACATCCGCCCTAAATTGTTGAAAGTGGACTTCCTAAAAGCTTTATGGAAAATGAAACTTTCAGGGAAAGTTTAAATTTTTATGTGGAAGCTGGCTAATACCTGTGTCCCCTTGGATGATATCCTCTCGGCTTTTGGAATTGCGATGGCATCTCGATACTGCTTATGTAAGCATTTTCTGGAAGTAGTAGATCATTTCTTCAAGGATTGTGGTGTGATGTCTCCTATTTTTTCCTTAGTTTTATTTAGACCTTTTATTATTCCTTTTTAGTTTTAAATTATTTTTAGGTAATTTCTTCTTCTTTACTTAGGACTCTTTTAGAAATATTGTGAGACTATAAATAAAGGCCAATTTACCCTAAGAAAAGGGGGTGCACAATGTAAAGACTTAGATATATTTTAGAGTGCATCACCAATATTTTTCGGAAATAAATAATTCAAGGAGGGTTGTGCAAGAAAGTCTTCAAAGGAAGAAGAAGGAGGCTTGTCTATGAGTACTTTCTTTTACCTTTGTTTTCATTTTCTTAAACAATGATGTATTAATTGTTTTATTGTAATTCGACATTATTTTAGGTATTCATGATTTTTAGAGTTATTTGATCTTTTGATTAATTAATTTTTATTCTTGGTATTTAATTTCTTGGGCATATGACGAAATTAATTGATTGTTTCTTTTCATTAACTTACTAGACTAAAGAGGTTGATGGTAGTTGCAATTGATTAATTTCATATTTATTAGCTGTTAACTTGCTAGACCAAAGAGGTTAATTGCTGAACATTAAGTAATTAAAAATTAATTAATGTTTGCCAGATCAAGGATTCATTGATTAATTTCATACTTTAAATTTTCCAGACTAAGGAAATTTAATTAAGGATTGTGTTTAATGCGTCTTTTGGATGAATTAGTTGAGACAGACCAAGTGATGCTAATTTATCTAGAGGATAGTGATTTCATGGATTGACTATCGAAGTGAATCTACCTTCACCTTCATGATGCCAAGAGAATAATTGGTTATAATAATGGTTGGACACTTTAAGATCATGTTTGTCTAAATAATGGCTTGAGTTACATAATTTTCCATCATTGATATGTATATATTTTTATTTTTATTTTCTTTTGTTTTATTTTATTCCTTTTTCACTTTGTTGAGTCGGTTAAACAATAAAAGAAAAGTGATTAATGTCTACTTGTTCCTGGAGGATCGACACTCGTTTGAACCCTATGCTCTGTTAATGATGAGTATGCTTGCTCATATGTGTAATTTGGGGTTAATGTTTTAATTTAAACTTGATTGGGAATAAGCTTACTTTTATATGATTTTTATACCTAAATCCATACGCATCAAGTTTTCGGCGCCGTTGTCGGGGAACAATAGCATGAAAGCTTGGATTTTGTTGATTTAACCATGAAAATATGTAAATAAGTAAATATGTAAATATGTAAATGTGTGCAATTGTTCTTTTTACAAAAAGGTGCCATGTGTTATTGTTTGTATAATTTCACTCTATGTTGTAAATATGTAAATAGGTAGATACATGTTTATAATAACTAATTTATCTTTGTATGTTTGTATATATTGTATATTTAGTTATTTAATTTTACTAACCTAATGTTAATGTGGAATATGTGCAATAATGCTAGTTTTAATTTGTTGATTTTTATGTCTATAATTGTGAGTCAATACTAATTTTTTTTATTTTCATGTTTGGACTTAAGCTAACACGATATTAGAGACGGACTATTTTATTTTATTAGTTGTTTCTTTATTTACAATTTTTAATTTTAGTTTAATTTAGAAATTCTTGTTTTAAATGTATTGTGGTCATGCATTCAATTCAATTAGAATAGTAAAAAAAAAAAAAAAAAAAATCAGGCTGGAACCGGCGCCGGCTGAGGCCCGGAATGGCACCAGCCAGATTCTGTCGGGAAGAGTAAAAAAAATTAATTAAAAAAAATTTTAAAATCCCATTGGAATCGACGCTAGCTGAGTCTCGGAACTGGTGCTGGCCAGCCCCTGTTAAAGGAGAAGTTATCCAAAAAAAAAAAATTCTTTTTCTTTTTGTCCTTTTTCGTTTGTTCCCTTATATTTTTTTCTTTTCTTCCCAAATTTTTCTTATTTTGTCTTTTTCTTCTTGTTTTGTTCTTATTTTATTTTCTTATTTGTCTTTCTTATTTTATTTTATTATTATTTTTATTCCCCTAGAATGATACTTTTATTCCTTCCCTTCATATTCGTTTTCCCCTTCTTCTTCTTCGCATTACTTTTCATCTTCTTCTAATTATCCCCCATGGATTAAAAATTTTTAAAACTTATACATTGGGGAACATAATGGTGCAAAACTTTCTAGATTTTATCTTCTTCAATTTCTTGACATTGTGTATATGTGTTTTTGAGGAAAATTTACTTGACATGGACACATCATCGTTGAGTTTATTTGGTGGTAGGAAAAAAATGCATAGAATGAATTGTGCTTCTTGTGATGGCTTCTAACAAATTAGCTATGCATTTTTCTGAATTTTTGCAAATCTAGAAATCTTGGCCTCCTTGTGGTATTTGGTTGTGTTGATTACAAATTGGTTGACATTGTACTTTTGCTATCTACGTTGGATACTCTCCTTGTTTGTTTTTTCATGAGTAGCCTAAGTTTGAGCAAAGAACCAATTTCAAAGTGTATTTGGTTGTGACAAGGAGGACCTCGTGATCTATTTGGAGGTCGTGGTGGTGCTATTGGATAATTTGGAGACAAGGAGGACTATACTTCGAGGGGGACCTAAAGGCTTTGACTTTCTATCTTTCTTCTCTCTTTATTTTTATTTTGTTTCAATTACTCTTTATGCTTTTGCTTGTGTGTTCATCTTTCTAATTGTAGGTTGAAGTTCGCTGGCAATAATTCTTCCAACTTCTTGAAGAATGAATTTCTCATATCTTGGAACTAATCTACACTTGGGCAATATTGCTTAAACTTTCTACCCCTTTTCAATTTTGGTCCCTTTAAAGATGCTTTTTGTGTTTATTTTTTTGCCATTGAGGACAATGTCCAGTTTAAGTGTGGGGGGGGGGGGTGGTTTGATGATATTCTTGGTCCAAGTTTTTATCAATTATCTTGAGGTTTTCTTGCTGTTAAGTACTTTGGAATTTGAAATTTGGACTTTTCATAGAGCCAATCTGCCTTGGGGAGTATTATTTTCTTTTCCCTCTTTACATTTTTGGTCCATTGGTTATGCTTTAGTGTGCTATTTTAGGCCATTGAGGACAATGTCCAATTTAAGTGTGGGGGAGAGATTTAACATTTTCTCAAGTGCATCTTTGTGATTTTCAATGGATTTCCAAGTATATATGTTTGAGGGATTTTCAATGATATATGTTTGAATTGTTGGAATTGTTGAAATTTTTTGAAAAACTTTTTTGAAAAAAATGTATTTGGAGCTAAATTAAGTTTATTTTTTTATAATGAAGATATAATTTTCTTTTGAACTTTGGATATGGATTTGTCATTCAGTATGGTAGAATTTTATTAAAAAGGTAAACTTGTGTATTAAGTTGAATTTTGCTAAGTCTTGAGAATTTAAGTTAACCTTGGTTATATTTGGTATTTGAGTTTTATTTTATTTTTTGAGTTTGAATATGGATGATATGATGAAATATGGGAAGAATTATTGATTAATTCTTGTATTATGGATTTAAAATTTGCTTAACTTTGAGTTTTGAGTAAGGAATGTGAGTTGAAAAAATATATGAAAAAAATTGAGTTGAAAAAAAATGTTCTTATTGATGATCTTTGAAGACCTTTTGCTGAAAATGGGCTCAATGTGGGTAGAAGTAGCAAGTGTATTCGGTGCACTCTCTTGAGGCTATCTCAAAGGTAAAAAAGGCCAAAAAAAGCAAAGGAAAAAAATGTTGAAAAAATTATGAGAGAAAAAAAAAATGATGAGTGATGACTGTAAAGGGGGTCAATACGGTGTGTGAAAAGAAATCCATGTACTTGAGGCTATCAATTCCCAAAGTCACAGAAAAAAAAAAGAGTAGAGTGTTTTCCTTATTTCACTAACTCGAGTTGGTAAATTTAAGTTTATAATGCTTGAATTGATTAAATGACTGGACTTGTATGATTTTATGTTATCTGTGTTTTTGCCTGAGGAGTAGAATAATTTTCATGTACTAGATATAAGCTTGTTTAAATTAACTTTGATAGCCTTAGGATTATTTGATTGAATGTATGATTTTACAAAGGTTTTTAAAGGGTGAATGAATGACAATTTTGTATCTAAGGTTGGAAAGAAATTATAGCTTTGTTATAAATGAATATGAAAAGAAATAAGTTACTTTAAGTGCTTTGTTTAAATGTTTACTGGAGGACAAGTAAAGATTCAAGTGTGGAGAATGTAATAGGGTCTAAATTAGTCATATTTTTCCTAATTATTTGAAGTCATTTTGTGAGACATTTTGTAAAATAACTAGTCATATTCCTTCCTATTTGATATTTCTCTTATAAAAATACTTTTCTATAATTTTATATAAAAATAAAAGAAAATTAGAGTTAATTGTGGAATTTTTCAGAACAGAATCGGCACCAGCCTAGGAAGGAGAGCCGGCACCGGTTAGCCACTGGAAGAACAAAGAAAAAAAGCAAAGAAATTGAGAAGAAACAGAGCAAGTACAATTGAAATTGGATTGGAAAAGAAAAGAAAGAATTGATTTAGTCAGCCAACGAATTTTGGTCAGCAATCATCAAAAGAGAAAGATGAATTTCGGTCAGCAAAGGACAAAAGTAACAAAAGACAATTGCAACAAAGAATTGAATTTCGGTGGGGCCAAGACAAAGAAACAAAGTCAACAAAAGCTACTAAGATTTTGGGTGGTGCAATTGAAGAAAATGTCTCAATTGAGCCAATAGAAGAGGAAATCAACTACAGCAATTCGGTGGCTCAATTGAGCTGACGCACCAAAGAAAAGTGGCGGTCAGCTCGGCAGATTCAGTAGCTCAAATTGGAAGCAAATTTAGCAATTGCAATTCAACCAGAATCAAAATCTTCAACACAAAAAGACAAAGTCCAAATTGAAATCCAAATCAAATTCTCAACTCACGGTCAAAGTCAAGACGGTGGACTATTTAATTTTTTCCTTAGTTTTATTTAGACTTTTATTTAGACCTTATATTATTCCTTTTTAGTTTTAGATTATTTTTAGGTAATTTCTTCTTCTTTACTTAGGACTCTTTTAGAAATTTTGTGAGACTATAAATAAAGGCCAATTTACTCTAAGAAAAGGGGGTGCACAATGTAAAGACTTAGATATATTTTAGAGTGCATCACCAATATTTTCCGGAAATAAATAATTCAAGGAGGGTTATGCAAGAAGATCTTCAAAGGAAGAAGAAAGAGGCTTGTCTATGAGTACTTTCTTTTACCTTTGTTTTCATTTTCTTAAACAATGATGTATTAATTGTTTTATTATAATTCGACATTATTTTATGTATTCATGATTTTTAGAGTTATTTGATCTTTTGATTAATTGATTGTTATTATTGGTATTTAATTACTTGGGCATATAATGAAATTAATTGATTGTTTCTTTTCATTAACTTGCTAGACCAACAAGGTTGATAGTGGTTGCAATTGATTAATTTCATATTTATTAGTTGTTAACTTGCTAGACCAAAGAGGTTAATTGCTGAGGATTAAGTAATTAAATGTTAATTAATGTTTGCCTGATCAATGATTCATTGATTAATTTCATACTTTAAATTTGCCAGACCAAGAAAATTTAATGAAGGATTGTGTTTAATGCGTCTTTTGGGTGAATTGGTTGAGACAGACCAAGTGATGCTAATTTATCTAGAGGATAGTGATTTCATGGATTGACCATCAAAGTAAATCTACCTTTATCCTTCATGATGTCAAGAGAATAATTGGTTATGATAATGGTTTGATATTTTAAGATCATGTTTGTTTAAACAATGGCTTGAGTTACATAATTTTCCATCATTGACATGTATATATTTTTATTTTTATTTTCTTTTATTTTATTTTATTCCTTTTTCACTTTGTTGAGTCGGTTAAACAATAAAAGAAAAGTGATTAATGTCTACTTGTTCCTGGAGGATCGACACTCGTTTGAATCCTATACTCTGTTAATGATGAGTATGCTTGCTCATATGTGTAATTTAGGCTTAACGTTTTAATTTAAACTTGATTGGGAATGTGCTTACTTTTATACAATTTTTATACCCAAATCCATACGCATCAAATAGGAAAAAGTTCAATAATCCCTCGACTCTCAAGCGACTCCACAAGCTTCTGAGGCAAACCCAGTTTAGAAATAGCAAGTTCATTCTTATTCTCAACGGCACTCTCACCCACTACGTCATCTTCTTCAGACTCATATTCAATTTCACTAACGTCCAAAGAATCCTTCCCAAAATCCCCAAGGCCCTTAAAAGCCTCCTCACTAAGCACAGAATTAGGAGTCGCCACAGCAGAAGCAACAAAGGAATTTCTATTACAAGCAACACTCTGTCTAAACCTCAAATGAATATTTGATGAAAAAGCACCAGAGGCAATTCTAAGGCCATTAAAATGGGACTTCTCCGAAAAAGGGAGTGATAAAGATGAGTTGAAGTAGCCCTTTTGGAAAGCTCTAGAAAAGAAGGGGTGGCTTGGTATATGGAGAAGATTCCTATAATTAAGGAAGAGCAGGCCATTGCTGGGAAGGGGTTTAGGAGGGGGACTGGATACTGAAGACAGAAGAGGAGGGGAGGGGATAGAGGGTTTGACCGAATTGGGTCAAAATCCAATTCAAAACCAAATCACAAATGCACAATGCACAGAATTACACAGAAATCACACGGGTTTGTCAAGCAGTGACTATCTCGCATTCGATGAAGGCGAGGTACCCGCTGTCTAACATCGAGACCCATTTCACCCCTCATTTGGTTTTTGAATTGTATTTTGACCCAATTCGGTCAAACCCCCGTCTGGTATAGGTGTGATCATTTGGAATTCTGATAGCCATGTGGTCTTTGGTTATTCAAAGAATATCGGACTGTCTTCCAATTTATAAGCCAAAATGCTAGTAGTATACTTTGGTCTTAAATGGTGATGGCATGTGTCTTCCAAGAATATAGTGCTATAGTCAGATTCCTAGTTTCTAGTTAATCAACTGAATGGACAAGTCGTGCTTTCTTGGAAATCTCTTCCCCTTCATAGGAAGATCGCTCTTTTCTTTCACAAGTTCAGATCATGTCAATTTGTACATATCTTCAAGGAAGGTAACAGAGTAGTTGATTGTTTAGCTAACCTTGCTTGTACTATTGAGGATTCTCAATCCTTTCACTCATTTCACACTATTTCCGCTATAGCATGGGGTTTATGTACTTTAGATAGATGGCAGACTCATTTCCTTCGTATTAGAATAATATAACTTCATAATGCCATTATTGTGTATTCTTGCTACTTTTCATCAATTAAAAAAAAAAAAAACAATGGCTTCAGCCCCTGTTTACCAAAAAAAAAAAAAAAATGTGATGCTTTACTCTTCATATATATGGAATTGTAGAAGTTAAGTTTCTATTACGTTCTGAAGTTGATTTTTGAGGGATATCTGATACTTGTGAGCAGTTATGGTGGAAATTCCCAAATTTTTATGAATTTTGGCCTTTAGCTAGGGGATACAATATTTAGTTAATTATTCTAGCCCTTGTCTAGGGAGATATCATATTTAGTATCTGCTCTGGCCTTCTCCTAATGGGATACAATAATTAAGAGTCTGATATCAGTTAATTATGACTTTACCTTAAGCATGATTCAACTTTTTTGTGATATTTTGGAAAAGCTTAAGTTTATCAAGCAATTGGTTTTTTTTGGAAATTCTGACCAAAGTGTTTTAAACATTTGGTACTGGAATTTTCTATCAATACTCTTTGTTTCTAATGATTATTTTAATTGGACACTATGATTTGACTTCTCATGTTAATATTAAGTCTTAGAAGGTCTTAGAATGTTCTCTTTAGTTGCTCCATGGTTTTGGAGCGTAGTTTATCAGGAATATTTTTGGATTTCATGCTGGTTTGTATAACACCAAACACCAAGTGGCGCTACCTCTTACAGGTCAAGCGGTGCTATTTCTCTCAAAAGTTCTTGCCGCTAAGTTTTCCTCTACCAAGTGGTGCTAGTGTTCCATTCCTAGTGGCATAGCTTCCTCCTAGAAATTTTATTGCTACTTTCTCTATTGCCAAGTAACACCATTTGTGCAACTTGAGTGGTGCCGCTTCCCTTCAGAGGACCAAGCAATTTGGTTGATCACCTCAAGCGGCACCATTTCTATTGAAACAAGAGGCATTGCTTCTCCTCTCCTTGGGACAGTTTCTTTGTTTAGCCATGCCTCTACACCTTTGTTTTCTGTTATATTACCAGCTTGCCAATCATGAAGGGTATCTAGTACCTAGAGTCACTCGCTTTTGAAACACAATCCATTTTTTCACAAAAAGATTCTTGAAAGTGTGATTATTTGAGCTTAAAACTTTAAAAAATATATTTATGTAACATAATCAATCCTAAGCAAGCCACTATTTCTTATTGAACTAGTGAGCTTACTTTATTTTCTTAACATTTGTAGGTTCTCAGTTAGAAGGTGATGAATTGGAAAAATGGTTTGAAGAAGATCTTAAGTAATGTGCATATTAAGGTTTTAGCTCTTATTTTGGAATATAGTTTAGATATCTATTTGGGTGCCGATTATATACTAAATATTTCTTAAAGTGAGGAATTTAAGTTACTATATTTGGGCAGATTTTAGTATTTCTTAAATCTATTCTATACTTGAAGATTTTGTGCCTAAGTTTTCATTAATGTAAGTTTTAAAGGATTTGGTTATGTGGAAATAGTTTTGTATGTTTGAGATTTGACATTTTGAATTAGAGTATTGCCATGCCATCCTCAGATGCATGGCGTAACATTAGTGGTATTAGAACCTAATTATAACCATTTAAGTTTAAACCTTAGATGATACAAATATAGAATTGAGTACTTAATTTTTTAAGGGCTTAAACCCAAAATGGCCCTCGAACTTTCCAATTTTGACAATATCACCCTTGAACTTTTTTTGGGATAGATTGCACCCTTAAACTTGTAACATTGAGTACAATGTAACCCTCCTTAACAAAACCGTTATTAATGAAATGACATGGTTGCGTCCATTCGATGTGTTAGTGATGTGGCAAGACGCGTCACCCACCAGACCCACATGCCTACATGCCAAATATACATCACTCTTTTTCTACATTTTGGGCAAAAAAAAAATTTTAAACACAGGAAAGCCCATAGCATTCCTTTCTGAAGGACAAAGCAAAGTACGAAGAACAGAAGGAGAAAGCGAAATATGACCTTAGTTGCCACTAAGAAATTTTAATTCAAAGATAAAAAAAGCTACTGGCTTCTTACAAATCCCAAGGTAACAGTGATTTTTTACAGTTGACTTGATTATTATGTGTATTGGGTTTGGTTACAGATAATCATTCTTGTAAAATGGGTTTAAAACTTAAGAAACTCCAATAATGAATATAAAATAGGAATTATGAGAGTGATTTGAGAGTATTTTATTCATAATGCACCCTTAGACTCCTCTGATCTAGGATTTTTTTTTTTTTCCTTCAAGAATTGGGAAACTTTCGAACAGGAAACTTAAAATGCAGTATTAAGCTCCTGCGATTTAGGGCAAGTTAGCAAACCTTTTTTTTTCAAAAAAACAAAATCAAGAATCTTTGGGACTTGAAAAAGTACCAGCATTTGTTCTAGTCTGCTATACTTTGCAAAATGGTGGATAAAATATTATTACTTCTTTGTCTACTATCAGTAGAAATAGTAATTGATGGATAGAAATCTTATATCTTTTGTTCTTATCTTTCACTGTGTTTTTTATATTATAAATTGTACTTTTTAAATTTGACAGCATTATAACATGGACTACTCAAAAGCTCATTAGTTTTAATTATGTCTTACGTGCAAATGGGTAGTTCCATTGAGTATTACATGGATTTATAGTATGAAGGCAGATTTGTTAACGCTAGAGATCTTAGATATGAAGGTGGGAGTTTGCTTAGAATTAGAGAGGATCCCAATACAGTTTCATATTTAGAACTTAAAAGAATAGCGATGGAAGCACTAAATATGAATATGGATCGTGTGTATTTTTATAACCCTAAGGGCACCTCATTTAGAGATGGGAATAGATTGATATGGGATGATGCTTCAACTATTGATATCTCAATGTTTGGTTTGAGCATAAGGAAGTAAAATTGTATGTGGAAAGTACTCCATATATTCCTGAATTGGCAAGAATAGATGACAACCAACTTAGTTTGGCTAAGGGGCCCATGTTGTCGATTTTTTATGAAAATGATCTAAGTCAGGCTAGTGGAGGACCAGTAGGGGAACTTAATGATGGGTTGGATAAGTCAATGACTCCTGAGGGTAAAGATGATAATTTACATGCTGAGTTTTTGGCTGATGATGACGAAATTGAAAACTTGGTTGGTATGGACATTAAAGCTGAATATTTGGTAAAAGTGAGGTATTTGTCTGATGGTGAAAATGACGAGGAATTGCTAGTAGTCAAAGAGAAAGTTAGGCAGGAACCGGCAAGGTCAGAGAAAGCAAAAAAAGCTAAACATCCTTCTGTCCTATTAGACGAGCTTAGTGGTGATGAAATAATACATACATAAGCTGCAGCCAGTGAAAGGAGAAATATAGATTAGGAATGTGATTCAGATGCTTCAAATATAGATAGTGATTGTTATGACAACTCTGATTTTGGTAGCTTAGTTGGATTAGATGAAAATGAAGACCATGATGATGCGCAAAGGAGAAATAGCAGGTTTGTCTATTACAATCCTAATGAAAAATTTCTTGAGTTTCAAATAGGCATGATCTTTTTAGATAATCAGCAATTCAAGAAAGCCATCATAGATTATTTTGTTATCTTTAGGAGAGATTTGCACTTCATAAAAAATGAACCAAAAAGAATTGGGGTACGATGCAAGGCAGCTGCAAAATGCCCTTTGTTAATTTATGCTAGTTTTGACAAAAGAGCTAGAAGTATCATGGTGAATAGTTTTATTAATTAGCATTGTTCTTGTGTTAGTTTCAAAAATAATTTGGCCAGTACAAAGGTTATAGCAGATATTTTACTTGAATTTATTAGGGATAACCTAAGCTTAAAACTGAAGAAGATCCAAAAAATGGTTAGCAATATAATGCATGTCAATGTTCCTCTAAAAAAATGTGGGAGAATAAGGGTAATGGTAATGAATGAACTTGCTAGAAATTTGAAGGAAGAATTCAGTCTTCTCTGGGATTATAGGAATGAGCTACTTAAAAAGAATCCTAATAGCACAGTCAAAGTTGAAGTTGCAAAATTCACCCTAAACCCCCCCCTCCCCGCGGCCACATTTTCAAATATTTTCTGTTTGCTTTAAGGCTATGAAGAGTGGTTGGAAGGTAAGTTGTAGGCCCATATTGGGAGTTGATGGTTGTTTTTTGAAGGGCCATTTCAAAGGTGAATTGCTAACTGTTGTGGGTAAGGATGCAAATGATCAAATATATCATATTGCATGGCTTGTTGTGGAGAGGGAAAATAGGCAAACATGGGAGTAGTTTATACAAATCTTGCAAAATGATCTAGACCTCGGAGATTGTTACAATTTCACCATCATGTCCGATTAACAAAAGGTTCATCCTTCTAGAATTTTTTTTCGGTAGGAAGAAGCTATTTTTTTATTTCATTTATTACTACTATTGATGTGTATTTTTGTTATTTTTTTGTTTCTGCTGTAGGGTTTGAGATTAACTATTCAGAATGTCATCCCAAAAACTAAGCATAGAAGTTGTGCCAGACATGTTTTTGCCAATTGGTCTGGATGAAAAAAAGCCAAGTCTTATGAATCTTGTTTCTGGCAAATAGTGAAAGCAACAACGGAAAGAGGGTGGGAGAACAAAGTCAATCAATTGGCATAGAAAGATAAAGGCAGTGCTGAAGAATTGATGAAGAAAGATAAGCAGCCTAAATAGTGGACCAACGATTTTTTTGGTGAACACTGTAAATGTCACATGATGGACAATAATGCATGCGAGAGTTTTGACTCAATTATCTTAGATGTAAGAAGGAAATGTATAATAACCATGTTGAAGGAGATTAGGGAGTAGACAATGATTAGGATTCAAAAGAAAAGGTATGCTAGAAATAAATGGAAGAAGAATTACGAGCCATTAGTGAAGTAGAAATTTGATGCTTACAAGCAAGAGGGATTAGGTTGGCAAATAGTAAACTATGATGAGAATGGACGTTAGATAAAAAAAAAATGGAAAATGAGGTTTGTAGTTGACTTGAGCAAGAGGACATGTTCTTGTAGGTATTGGCAGGTTTCTAGAATACCATGCCCACATGCTTGTGCTGCAATTTGGCATATTGGAGGTGAGCCTAATGACCACATCCATAATTACTACAATCAAGAAACCTACATGAAGACATACAACCATGCCTTTCATCCAATACATGGGCCTCATAAATAGAAAAAAATAAGTTATGAACCAATTTTCCCACCATTACAGCCAAATAAACCTTGGAGAAGACCCTAAAAAAATAGGAGGAAGAGTAAGGAGGAGCCCAAGAAACACCCTAACTCTAGGTTAGCTAGTAGAAATAGCACTATTATATCTTGTTCAAATTATGGAGATGAAGGGCATAATAAAAAAGGGTGTAAGAAGCCACAGAAATTTGGAGGAAATGTATGTTTCTTTTTTTATATATATATAAGAGCATTAATCTCTTTTATTGAGATTTTACAACAAAAGGTTTGTGTACTTATTTCAATCTTCTAAATTAGCCGCAAAATGTGTAAGGCTTAGAAAAAAACCTGAGAGAAATAAATCTAGACTGAGAATAGCACTGTAAGTAGGTTCGATAAATTAGTTTTGTGTGCTTATGTCATAATTAACAGCCCTAAATTTTGGTCATTTTGGTAATATATGTGTACTTATTGCAAAAGAACTAAGACAGTACAAGTGTACAAGTTGAAGCCAAAGAAGCAAATATCATCCTGACCAATATAGCCGTAGGAGTTCTACAATTTGACATGGTTTCCAAGACAGTTGACAAAGGCAAAAAGGCAGTAAAGGAACCAGTGTAAAAATTAAACTTATACACTAAGGATTTGGCTTATATACAAACTTCAAAACTGGAATATAGACTCTTTATATATATTCTGTAAGCATTTATTTGTTTGTTTACAAGTTGACATGGTGAACATATCAACAAATAACGATTCTTCCTTGCTACTTGCAATCTAGATTTGGGTCTAGAGTAGATAATTTATAGCTTAATTTGTGTTTAAAGACTGTGGAAAATGAAGTTCAAACACAAGAATCTATCAAAAGGGAGGAAATTATGGGATCATTTTGGATTAAAAAATCACTTGTTTAACTTTGTTAGAAGTTTGTTTAGAGTCTATTTTTGAGTATGTGATGTTGTTGCTTTTTTTGGAATGGATAGGATATGGATATTGTTATGGCTCATTGCAAGGACTAGAAGCCCTAGAAGTTGTGAAAAATGATTTTTCTCTTCCAAGATATTCTGCTATTACCTTTTATGACTTCGCAATTTACTAAGGCTACATAATTGTTTTATGTTGGGATGTATGCTCTCTTAGACTAGATTTCATATGTAATTTTGACTTATATTAATAAAAGTATTTTTCTCAAGTAATTTTTGTGAAATCTTCTTTACTTTTGTGCACAATTTTTATTAGAAAAGACCCATTGTGTTTGAGTAAATGGTTCATGTGAATGGAGGTCTTTTACAATAAGGTATGGACCATAGGTTACTTAACACATAAACTATTGTTCTTAACCGAATGATGAGAATGAGAATTTCATCATGGTAAGGTTATTATGTTATAAATTCTCCTTTGACCAATAAGTAGTCTTCTCATTTTATAATACAAGCGCATTTTAAATCCTTAGAACCGGACCTGTAGTTGTGGTTTCTAAAAGTACTATATGGTAGAAACCTAGACTACTACTACTACTACAGTATGGACTTGTACTCTACAGCTTAAGTATAAGTTGGTGGTCTGACGAAGTTGGAAGCGTATGCTTTGAGATACTATAGTTGGGATTCTTTAAAATGACCAATATACTTATTTGTTGGGTATATGTAACTAGTTAGTCAAAACAAACTTGTACAAGATAGTTTCTACGCTATATCATCCCTTGTAATTGTCTAAATGATCTAATTATATAAGACCTTGGAAAATATAACTTGAATATTTGCTTTAGGGTAACTCCCTTGGAAAGCGAAAATATTCCAAAAGTCATGGATTATTGAACTAGAAACCTAAAGATAGTAGATGTCTTTTAGAGAGGTATTATTACACTCTTTCCTCTCTAAATGCACGGCGGTATGTAGAGGAGTATTTTAGTCATTTCACCTGTAGGTCAAAGACATAGCTAATGCAACATTGTCCTTAGGATCAATATTTTCTTATGGGGATATTAGAAAATATTTAAAATACAAAATACAGCTATTTATATAACAAAGGTAATATAACAAAAGTATTTTGGTCATTTTAGTAGCCAAAGCGATGTGTCTTTGTAGTCCTCAGAATAGCCCGTAAGTTCTAATTAATTTTAGGTCGAAGAAATTGTCTCAATTAAAAGGATTTTATTTTATTTAGGAAGTCTAATTTATTTTTAGATTGGAATAAAATAAAAGAACGAGAGAAATTAAATTTATTATCTAATTTAATTGGCTAATTAATTATTTAGGGCCTAAACCCAGATTAAATAATTAGAAAATTAACCGGGGCCTAAACTAAAAAAAAGGCTTAAATAATTATTTTGGTTTATTTGGACTCATTAATTATTTATTGAGTTATTTTAATACCAATAAAATAATTAATTAATAGTTACTATTTTACGCTCATTAGGTCCAAGAAAAATAATAAAATAATTAATGGCCCAATAGCCTGAACCAGAAATTTTTTTTTTTTTTTTATTCACAGAACAAAAGACTTCAAGCGAAGCAAAACCTCTTCTGTTAATAGTTTTCGGGAGTTTTGAAATATCAAAACCCCAGTGATAAGTTATCAGGTGAGGTGAAAAAAACCATGGTTCCATTCTCTTGGAAAAACGTACAGAGAAAGGAAAAAATACATAAATCCTTTAGGTTTCTTCTTCTTTGCTCTCGTTCTTTTTCTTTCTGCTTCTTGTTCTTGTTAATTAATAACAAGAAATCAAGAAGTGTCTGAGACAGTGGATTTCCTCACCTAAGTTATTTCACCAACAAGTGTTTAGGCGGTGGAATATTCTGAGCTCTCAAAAACCTTGGCATTCATGCCCCGGAAGAGTAGACGCATCGCCAATTTTGATCTAGAAACATCTTCCAATCGAAAAGAAGGAGCCCCAGTAGTTTCATCGTCCACTCCGGCGCCGAAAACAATGTTAAACTAGTGTTAAAACGTAGAGGTATAATTTTTAAAAGCTTCTCCATTGTGTACTCTGAGTTTTCATTCATTTTCTAGTTTTTATTTTCTGTGCATGCATGGCTTCTATGAGTTTCATTCGCTTCATTTTATACAATGATAAATCTTTTAACTACTAAATGCCTACCTATTTCATGTTATTTTTTGCCTTAGAACCATAAGAATGCTTTGTCAGACTGTTATGCTGGTATTATTTATTTATTGTTCCCCCTTCTATTAGAGTTCTAGTGCTTGCTCTCAAGAGACTTCACAGGAAGCTTTATACATTCACAACATATTTAGTTCCTTTTAATCGCTTTGCTTAGTTATATGTTTCCATAGTTTATAGTTTCCTGCATTATTTGTTTCTTAATGTTTATCATCTCCTTCAAGTACTCTGTGTATTTAGGAGTGTGCATGTAGAGAATTCTTCATCAAGCATTATGAACTCATGGAAGTGCTATCTTTTTCAGAAGATTTATTTTGTTTCAATTTGATTATTTTCTTTGTTTTTTTTTTTCTTTTTTGGTTGGGAAGAGGGTGGAGGTGAGGCAACCATGATGATATTGAATGTTGGGATGATCGTATGCATTTACTTCAGTGATGCAATGAAAACGTCTACCTAGTTTACAAATTTATGGACATAAAAGTTAATTTGTTCAACTTTCTTTCTAGTCTCTTCTGGTAGCTTCTCATCCACTACTTCTACTGATTCTTTATAGCTCTATAGATACTAAAAGTTTTTATTTTCTAGTAGTTTTGAGTTGTCTTGCGATTCAGTTAAGAGGTCATGAAAATGACTTCTGCAAAGTCTAATGTGTTTTTTTTCCCCCCCTTTTCGCAAATTTATATCATTTCTTCTATGGTGGGATCTCTTTTGATGTTTAAAACCTTTTTTTTTCCCCCAATTTTAAGTTATCCATCATCCCATCCTATTGAACATTTCGGGGCTCATCTAAGAATTTTGCAATTTAACAGTAGAATCTTATGTCACGTTTAATTCTTGTCCTTGTAGATAGTTTCACTACAATTTGAATTGCCAGTTGAAAGTGCGCATTCTACCAATCCACAAATCTCTGTTAGGGATGAAAAGTTTAGGAGTATTCAAATTTGAAGGTATAGAAGACTCTTACTAGACTAATAGAATTATTGAAAGCAGACTAGATGAGCAGGTACTTTTTGAACCTGAGAACCATGCTGAAAAGGATAGTCTTGTTGCTGAACCAAAAAGTGTGGATAGAATGAATCCAAATAACATTGATGATCAAGAAATGAATGTCATAGTCTCTAGGTTAGATGTGGAGAATTCTTCTCAGATCATGTATGAGAAATCCTATAAATACTGTCCAACGGCTCTGATTCTTAACTTCACTAATTTAGAATCTGTTCTTTCAATCTCATATTTAAATGAGATATTTCACCGTTATGGACCACTAAATGAGTCTGAAACTCAAGTGTCGAGCAAGAGCAAGAGTGCAAAAGTGGTATTTAAGAGGTGTTCTAATGCTGAAACTGCCTTCTGGTAGCTTCAACTATGCTAGTATTATTTATTTATTGTTCCCCCTTCTATTAGAGTTCTAGTGCTTGTTCTCAAGAGACTTCACAAGAAGCTTTATACATTCACAACATATTTAGTTCCTTTTAATCTCTTTGCTTAGTTATATGCTTCCATAGTTCATAGTTTCCTGCATTATTTGTTTCCTAATGTTTATCATCTACTTCAAGTACTCTGTACATTTAGGTATTCAAGTGTGCATGTAGAGAATTCTTCATCAAGCATCATGAACTCATGGAAGTGCTATCTTTTTCAGAAGATTTATTCTGTTTCAATTTGTTTGTTTTCTTTGGTTTTTTTTTTCTTTTTTGGTTGGGGAGAGGGTGAAGGTGAGGCAACCATGATGATATTAAATGTTGGGATGATCATATGCATTTACTTCAGTGATGCAATGAAAACATCTATCTAGTATACAAATTTATGGACATAAAAGTTAATTTGTTCAACTTTCTTTCTAGTCTCTTCTGGTAGCTTCTCATCCACTACTTCTGTTGATTCTTTATAGCTTTCATTTTCTGATAGTTTTGAGTTGTCTTGTGATTTAGTTAAGAGGTCATAAAAATGACTTCTGCAAAGTCTAATGTATTTTTTCCCCCTTTTGGCAAATTTGTATCCTTTCTTCCATGGTGGGGTCTCTTTTGATGTTTAAACCCTTTTTTTTTTTTCAATTTTAAGTTATCCATCATCCTATTGAACATTTTGAGGCTCATATGAGAATTTCACAATTTAACAGTAGAATCTTATGTCATGTTTAATTCTTATCCTTGTAGATAGTTTCACTATAATTTGAATTGCCAGTTGAAAGTGTGCATTCTACCAATTCACAAATCTCTATTAGGGACAAAAAATTCAGGAGTATTCAAATTTGAAGGTATAGAAGACTCTTACTGGACTAATAGAATTATTGAAAGCAGACTGGATGAGCAAGTACTTTTTAAACCTAAGACCCATGCTGAAAAGGATAGTCTTGTTGTTGAACCAAAAAGTGTGGATAGAATGAATCCAAATAACGTTGATGATCACGAAATGAATGTCATGGTCACTAGGTTAGATGTGGAGAATTCTTCTTAGATCATGTATGAGAAATCCTATGAATACTGTCCAACGGCTCTGATTCTTAACTTCACTAATTTAGAATATGTTCTTTCAATCTCATATTTAAATGAGATATTTCACCGTTATGGTCCACTAAATGAGTCAGAGACTCAAGTGTTGAGCAAGAGCAAGAGTGCAAAAGTGGTATTTAAGAGGTGTTCTAATGCTGAAACGGCTTCTGCAGGACGAAAAAATTTAGCATATTTGGGCCTTCACTTGTTAGTTATTGCCTTAAGTATTCACCAACACCAAGTAAAGCTTCTGTTGCCTTAAAAACAAAAGGAAGAGGAAAGAAATCAACATCCAAAGAAGACAAATGCTGTTGGTGTTTATATTCCATGCACATATATTAGAATTGGTAGCCACTTATTTATTCATTGATATAGGCCTACGAAGTTTAACCAAATGATTTTCTGACAAAAGATAGTACCTTACAATTTCATTTCACTTTGTTAGTCAGAAAAATTTTCGTGGCCCCTGGCTAATCTTGTAGATAGCAAGACCTAAACCACATAACTATTTGACATTCTCTGTAGATTCTGCATCTTGAAACACTGGCCTTTTCTTGTATTGTTGAACTTAGTTTTGGGGGGAAAAAAAGTGTCTGCTTGGGGGAATTAGAATTAGTTTTTCTGTCCCTAACATGACTCTCTTGGGCTCTACATGTGAGCTCCATATGTTAAAATTAGCCTTTTATCATCATTCATTTTGTACCATTTCTATTGTTGCAATCAGCAGGTAAAATGTAGCCACATTAAATATAATATTTGTGCTTGTAGTAAAATCTCAGAGAGTAATAATAATTCAAAATACAAGTGCAAGAAGTAGTATGGATGTACTGCAACAACCCAAGAGTCAGACCAAGTTCAATTTTAGGAACCTCCAGAAGAAAAAGTTATTTTCATTACTTTCTTTGGCTCTTCCAATTCTTTTAGCAAACCATCAGTAGACATTTGACTATTAGACTAAAAGGTAAGGCCATGTGAAATGGCAAAGAGGACAACAACTCAAATGACTTAAGTGAGTATTCATGGAAGTAGAAAAGCACTTCCATACAATGTAAAGATCATAAGCTACTTTCATATAACACAGATTTCAAACCAACTCAAAAGATCCCGATACATTCAAATTATGGCAATGCCACAACACAGATTTCATTGCATAAGAGCTTACAACTAAAATACAACCAAATGAATCCTAAACTTATCACAATTAACAACAATTTATAGGTTTTATTTGCTTTCTCAACTTCATATGCCTTTTGCTTCATTTTCTTGCTTTTCTTGTTCAAATCCTCTTTTTCCATTTCCAACTTCCTCACCATCTGAACAAGCTCATAATCTGTAATAGATTCCACCCTTACTCATTTGCAAGCTTCCTCTCACTATCTCGCAGATACACCAATAATTCATTTGCACATTGAGAAAACCGTTCATCATACCACTTGAAAAATCGACAGCCACCAACCTACAAAATGCTAGGAAATTTAAACAAAAAAAAAACATTTGAACTCAGAAAAAACCCTAAACACAGTAGTTAAAAATAAAATTCACTAACATACTTTGAAGTTACGACACCCATAGAATCTTCTTCCTAGATTGTCATTTATCCATGAGGTAAAAATTGGAGCAAACTGTTTGCAGCCGCAAGTAATTTCTTTCCCATTTTAAATATATTCCATTTGTGTGGAACTCACACTTGAATCCTCTCTTCGATTCGCCCTGGAGAATACCAAAATTAAGGAAATATAAATTTGAGACGAGTGGGGTGGGGGGGGGAGGGAGATGAGAACTAAACCGAGTTTATGGGTTTTCTTCTTCCTCTCTCCTATCCCTCTCGGTGCTTTCATTATCAAAAGGAACGAAAGAAGAAATGCTGGAAATCTTGCGTTTGACCAGCAGCTATATGATTTTTTTTTTACACCAAAATGTCGGAAAAAAGTTATGTATATTTCGCATGTGAGTCTGGCGGGTGACATGTCTTGCCATGTCACCGACACAGCAGATGGATGCAGCCACATCATTTCGTTAAAGACAAAATATGTCAGTCACTTTTGAACTTTCACAAATTTTGATTTTTACCTTCGAATTTTAAAATGTGTGATTTTAGTCCTTGAACTTTTAAAACATCTAAAAAATAGCTCTTTCATCAATTAAAACTATTAAATACTTATGGAAGTTCATCACATGACTTCCACATGACTTATTTTATAGGTATTTTCATTCACTCAACTCTCACAATGTGGTGACATCTTTTTAATTCTTACAAGGTTACTTTTATATATGACAGGAAAAGACTATTGCAATTTGCGCATTTCTCACTTCTCTTCTTAGATTTTTTTTTTTTTTTTTTTTTTTGGTAATTCACTTCTACTTTCAAATTTATTCTTTCTTTCTACAGAGATGCCAAAAAAATTACTATTCGTCAAGAACTTCTTCTTCATCTTTATGTCTTAACTTTGTTTATTAAAGGGTAAAATATGTCATTTTTGTTGTATGGTTAGATTCGAAAAAGTGTGAAAAAGTATTCTCAAGATTATTAAGTCTCATAAAAGGTTTGAAGTTAGATCTTAAAATTGTTGTTGATAAATAAAGAAATTCGAAGAAAAAAAAGCGAGATTAAAGTTGAAGAATAATATTTTAGAAATAAAAAAAATGAGAAATGAGAACTAAAATCTGGTGATTTTATATTGTATTTGATCTTTTATGTTGAAAGGGCTATTTTTTAGGTATTTCAAAGTTTGAGGGCTAAAATAACATATTTTAAAGTTCGAGGGTAAAAATAAAAATTTGTAAAAGTTCAAGGGTGATTAGCATATTTTACTCTTTCATTAATAATGGTTCTATTAAGAAGAGCTGCATTGTACTCAATATTACAAGTTAAAGGGTGAAATCTATCCCAAAAAAAGTTCGAGGGCCATTTTGAGTTTTAAGCCATTTATTAAGTTTGACCTGGGATGGATAGTTTAAGAAGTAATTTTATATGGTTCTTATGTGATTAAGTATGTGCTTAGTATAAGTTACTTTTGGTTGTTGTTTAATATTTTCTTTCATATTATCACTTAAGCACACATAACTCATAGATTACAAGGATAGCACATAGAAATAGGAAAACTATTTAGAAGGGTACTGGATTCAGTGATAGGAATAGGCCAACAACCACAAGAACTTGAGAACAAACAAGTACAATAGTCTGGGGTCAAAGCTCATCTGTCACCGTGTCAACTCCTTGCAGGATTTTGATAGCACCTTCCACCAAAGCTAATTTGCCTCCACCACCAATGTTCATACCTCTACAAGTTACTCCAAGACTACCTCCAACCATGACCATGCTGCCAATAGGAATTCCTACGTATGTTCCTACCCCTATAATAGGAAGCAACCAACCTCTTGATATGTCAACTGCATTTGCTATGGTGGCTTAGACTATACAAAGCCAACAAATATTACAACAGGAATATATGAGAGTTTTACAAGATCAGTGTATGCTTCAAGCAAAATAGCAGAGGCTTCAGCGTGACCAAGAAAAAATATTTTAGAGGAATAATTCAAGACCAGAACACTATACAAAAGGATAAAGAAGATAGGACTACTCATGTCGAATGGAGTAAGAAGCTCGAAGAAAGTTTAAAAGTAAATTGAGAAATTGGAGCATCATTATAAAACTATAGAGGTTCAACATGAGGCAAGACCAAATGTGGTAGTATCATTTTTAGTGGGTAAAGCATTAAGGTGGTGGAAGGGTGTGAAGCCGATATACCGCCAAGTAGAGGAGCCATCCACTTAGGATAAGTTCTGGGAGATCTTCTTAGAATAATACTTTCTATATACTTTTAAGATAGAGAAAGAGAACCAGTTCTTTAAGTTAGTACTGATTGAACAAAAGAGTGTGATAGATTACGCACTCAAGTTCAATGTTTTAGGTAAGTATACCATTGCAGTCACCCGTTAACCCTACCTTGAGGATTAACAAATTAATCTGAGGGTTACAAGCAAGAATTCATGGGTGGTTGTTTGTCATTAAATCGAGCAATTATAAGAAAGCCTATCAGAGAAATTTGAACACTGAAACAGAATTCAAATGGCCAAATACCAAGAGGGACAATAAGAGAATCAAATCAGTGTTCAGCCAAAGAGAGAGTTCCAAACCAATTTCGACAGTTCAGTCTAATGCTAAGCGGTGATTTGTTTTCAATTTTTCAGGACTAGCTATTTCATGTGCCTGTACAGCGGCGAATCGAAAAAATTGGGTCCTATCATATAGCTTTGTATCGGCTAAGTTGTTGCTAAATTGATAGTACTTTTTGGAATAATTACCAGCCATAAATATTTTTTAATGCCAAAAATACTAATTACATTCCAGCAGGACCTATTGAGAAAAAAATTCTTTCCCCCCGTGCGAACTTCTTTGTAGTGGCTCCCCTCCATGCCTCATTTCAAAGGGAACCTCAAAGTAGCTCTATTTCATTATATTCCATCCATATCCCAATTTCATTCATTTAATATCCCCTTGGTGTCATTGACACAATTTTCAATGCTAGTTATCCAGTTACAAAAGTGACCTACGACCAATCGATTAACAGCCAACTGCTCTACTACTAAGCTACTGAGGGACAACAGGGCGATGGAATATACTATTGTGGTAGCCAAAACAACGGATTCCCCTGATTCGTTTGATGGGATTTGGTAGGAGATCGACAATATCGATGAGATTGATATTCAAATAATGCATTGTTGGAACTGGGTTGGAACGACAAGTAACTCTAGATTCAGGGGCTCTTTCTATAGCTGAACGCGAGGGAAAGGTCCTTGAGGATCCGACATTAAGCCTCACATACCTACTAATTGATGTACCAGAGATGCATTTCCTCACTATTTCCATAGCATCCAATGCCAATATGCTATGGAAGGAATATGCTACTTATGGTAGGAAGCATCCAGGAGAATGTAGATAGGCTACAGACAACAACTTCAGATATAAGAAGCTAGGTCATAAAATTGGTCAGTGTCTAGAATTAGCTCAATGAATAACTAAGATAACCACCAATGTATAGACACCTAAGACAAGAGAACAAAAGGAAAAGGCAAACGCTTGAGTTTTTGCCCTTACTTAGAAAGAGGCTAATGCGGTGATAGATGTGATCACGGGTACTATTCCAGTTAACTCAATACCGGCCATGGTGCTATTTGATTGCAGTGTTACGTATTCTTTTGTATCTCATATATTTGTAAAAGCCCTTAAGTCGGTTCCTACCTATCTAATTGAATTTTATAGGGTATCTACTCCTAATATGAAGATATTGGTTTTCAATCTTATTCATAAGGGGTGTTGGGTAGGAATTGGTGATGAATAAATGGATGTAAATTTAATACAGATAAATATGGTAGATTTTAACATAATTTTAGAAATAAACTAGTTGGCTAATAATCACGCTTTGTTGGATTGTCAGGAGAAGAAAGTACAATTCGCCTTGCCAAGTAGAGCAATATCCTATTTACAGAGTAAGTGGTGATGAGCACTTATTATTATTATTATATTTTCTTAGTTATTTTTGGTAAATTGTATTGAGTTAGTAATTAGATAGCTGCTCATTCCCCTATTTTTTGCCTTATTTTGTACAGAATACAAAAGCAAAAGACGGATTGTAGAAACAAAGCAAATAAGAACAAGAAGTAACAAACCAGTGTTTGATGATGTGCTATACAGAAATTGGTCCAAAACAAAGAGTTTTAGAGCCAACAATCTAATCAGAACCTGTATAGGTTTGGAGCTATATAGGCACTGGTTCTCTTTGTCAACAGAGCCAGTTTATATACTAAAGAGGCGCCAATTTTAAACAGAGAGTTTGGAAGCCAAAGCACTAAGTACAATCAGCACTAGGAGAGAAAAGTAACAGGCGTTCAAGATTTTCAAGAAAAATATCTTAACAGATGCCAGTCAAGCATTACAGTATAGGTGTTGGTTCACGTCTTGAATTTTCGTTATTCAACAAATTTCAAGGAATTCTGAGCTTTACTATAAATACCCTCTCTTCTGTCATTTCAAACACGATTTTTGAGAAATGAAAGAGCCTCCCAAATCCTAGAAATACCAAGAGAGTATTCCAATGGAAGATCCAAGAATCCATTAAATAGAATGAAAGTAATTCCAAGGGAGATTTGCAAGAAGAAGAAATGAGCCACTTGCTTAAGAGTTTTCCCTCTTATTTCTTGTATTTCTATTTTGATTTTGTTAGGATCTCATGAATTTATAATGTATTTAAAAGTTAAACCCTTATTTTTTTTGGATCTTGATTTCTATTTTAGTTTATTGCAATCTAATCTTAGGTATTCAATCAGTAGCTATGCATTGTGTATTGTGATTAATTGGGTTATCTTGTCCTAATAAATTCAAGAAACTAGGTTGAGATTTAGGGATTTGATTGGTTGATTTACTTCATGGATTTTTCTTTGATCAGCTCGAGAGAGGGCTTGAGAAAAGAATTACGTGGTTGAAGGAAGAGAATTAAATAATTCAAGGGTTATAAGGTCACCTAGAGATAGGGACTCCATTTCTCCCAAATTATATGGGTAATTAATCTTAATACCCCTTAGATTAGGTTAGTGAGGTAGAAATACCCATTAATTAGGTTTTAAGCAGAAGACTTATAACTCAAAAGAGAATAATTTTTATATAAAAATATCTATTGGTACCTAATTTAGGTTGTCTATTAGCATATCTAGTTAATTAAAGTTTGACTTGATATTGGGGACTTCCATTTACTTACACTACTTATCTCTTTTTCATACCTTTTAGGCTTGGTGACTTTGGATAATTTCTTATGTAATAGGGTTGGCTATTTCTCTTGATAATTCATCGATTTTGTTTATATTATTAATTGGTCAAATAATGAAACGATAGTATAGTAGAAGTACTTGCCACATTACCTAAAAAATACGGTATTTGCAAACTAGAACTCTATACTCTACGATATGTATACTTGATTATATGTGTGTTGTGTGAGTAATTTTTAGTATTTTATATTAAAACTTGATTATTTTTGTGTGAATTGTTGATATTTTATCCTGTGCACAAACATCTGCATACAAGCGCACTAACAAATTTTTGACATTATTGCTAGGGATTGAATAATAGTATTTTGAATTGCTTGAGTTTTGTTGATTTCGTCTTGTAATTGTATATACTTTTAAATATAACTAATGTGTACTTTAGTAGTTGTATATGTCCTTTGTGAATATGTATATTTATATGTAGTTCTAATTTACATTAAATAATTGTTTGTATGTTTATTGGGGGCTTAGATTGATTTGGCCAATGGTATTTGAGAATTCTCTTGTTGTTGTTGTGTAAGTTTTGTTCTTGTGAAATTTTGAGAATTTTATAATTTATTGATTCTTTTATATGCTATCCATTGAGTTATTAGAAAAATAATTTATAGTTATTCTTTTGTATTAAGTACATATTGAGGTGTTGATTGATTTTATTCTTGTAAAAGATTGTTTTGATTTTTGAGTAATTGTGGTTGTGTGCTTTATTAGGAGGAGAATCTTTTCTCAAACATGAGAAAATAATACATACAAGCCTCCCCTTCATTCCCTAGTAGTTGATAACTAATACCCCATAGAGGAATCTTACCATTTAATGGAAAAATAGAAGAGTCATCTTTATTAGAGGATCTTTTGTATAATTTTGTGATTACAGTGGACTTACATTATAGCATAATTGAATTCTTGTTGAGAAACTAAGAAGGATTTCTTTCTACATAGAATGATCAAATTAAGCAATCGACCAATACATTGAAGGATAAGAATGTGAGAAAACAAGTAGAGACAATTACATTGAGAAGTGGAAGATAACTGGACAACTCAAAAAAACCTAGAGAAGAAAACAGGGGTATAGAACAGGGTGAACAAAAAGCAAAGTTCAGCTATATGGATGAACCAGTGCCGATTGAGGTAACTGAGTAGGCGCTAGTTGAACATTTTGAAGAAAAAATAGTTCAGGGATAAACAAGGAAATTCAAACCACTTGTTTCGTATCCAAGCTGGTTGAAAAAAAAAAGAAAGAAAGGAGGACAAGTAGTTTAGGAAGCTTTTAATTGGAATTATTCAAGCAAATACACACTAATGTTCTTCTCATTGAAATGCTAGCCCAAATGTTTAAATATGCAAAATTTCTCGTGGATGTGATGTCCAAGGATAGAAGCTTCGAAGAGTTATCTACTGTAATTGTAAATGAAGAGTATTCAGCCATACTTTCAAGGAAGGATAAGTTACCAAAAGAATTAAAAGATTCAGGGAGTTTCTTTATACCTTGTTGGATTGAAAATGTAGCTTGTAGTAATGCACTGGCAGACTTAGGAGCTAGCATAAACTTGTTGCCATATATATTTTTAAGAAAGCTAGGTCTTGAGGAATCAAAACCTATTAGGATGAGTATTCAGTTGGCAGATGGATCTGTTAAATACACTAGGAACATTGTGAAGGATGTTTTAATGAAGGTTAACAAGTTTATTTTTCTGTGGATTTTGTTATCATAGATAAGGATGAGGATTCCAAAATCCTTCGTAGTTTAAGTAGACCCTTCCTAGCCATTGCCAAAGCTATTATAGATGTACATAGAGGAAGATTAACACTTAAAATGGAAGATAAAGAGGTTATCATTCGAATACTAAGGGGTTGAAGCATTCATTCGTGTAAGATAATTCTTGTTTTATGATCGATGTTTTCTGATGAGTGTGTTTAATAGTACATACAACAATATTTGACTGAAAATTCATGGGATAAATTGTTCTTTGAAGATGAAACAAAGGAATCTTAGTAAAATAGTATAGCATGTTTAGATGAGAAAAATAAAATAAATGATATTGAAAATTTTGAGAGTATTAAGAGTTGAAGTCTGGAGAAAGTGAGGCCATCCACTGAAGATTCGCCTAAGTTAGAATTGAAAGTGCTATCAATCTATTTGGAATATGCCTTTTTGAGTGGCAATGATAAATAACTTGTGATTATTGCAAAATATATGGCCATAAGGCAGAAAAAACAGTTGATCTAAGCTTTGAAGAGATATCCGAAAGTTATTGCATGGAGGGTAACCAACATAAAGAGAATCAGTCTAACCTTTTGTACCCACAAAACTTTCTTGAAAGAAGGAGCAAAACCAGTGGTACAACCTCAAAAGAGGCTTAATCCCAAAATGAAAGATATAGTGAAGAGTGAAATGATCAAACTTTTATATTCAGGAATCATTTATTTGATCTTTGATAGTATTTGAGTTTGTCTAACACAAATAGTATCAAAGAAAGAGGGAATGACAATTGCGGCTAATGAAAAGAATACGCTCATCCCTATGAGATTGGTCACAGGATGGGGGCTGTGTATTAACTACAAAAGTTTAAATAAAGCTCCAAAGAAAGATCACTTTCCTCTTCTCTTCATAGATCAAATGCTAGAGAAGCTAGCGGGTCATATATACTACTACTTTTTAGATGGGATCTCCGGTTACTTTCAAATCCCAATAGCCCCAGAAGACCAAGAGAAAGCCACTTTCACTTATCTATTTAGTACATTTAGTTATCACCGTATGCTCTTTAGCCTTTGCAATGGACCGAGCACATTTCAAATATATATGATGCCAGTATTTGAGGGATTAATAGGTATTATCATAGAATTTTTTATGGATGACTTCTCTGTGTTTGGAGATTTATTTGAGTTAGGCCTATAGAATCTTGAAAAGGTGCTCAAAAGATTTGAGGGGACCAACTTGGTTTTAAATTGGGAGAAAAATGCAACTTCATGGTTCAAGAAAGAACTGTTCTAAGACATGAAATTTCAAGAAAAGGTTTAGAGGTAGATAAAGAAAAAATTGAGCTCATTGAGCAGTTTTCTCCACCTACATTAGTAAGAGCCATTCGAAACTTCTAGGGTCATACAGGTTTCTATAGAAGATTCATACTGGACTTTTCAAATATTTCAAAATTGCTAACCTCCCTACTTGAGAAATATGCACCCTTTTACTCTGATGACAAGTGCTTGGCTGCCTTTAAAATTTCGAAACAAAAACATAATGATTCCCCTATTTTAATATCTCCATATTGGGCACTTCTATTTGAGCTGATGTGTGATGCTGGTAACTTTATAGTGGGTGTCATACTTGAACAAAGATATGAAAAGAATTTTAACCATATCTACTATGTGAGCAAGACTCTTACAACAACACAAACAAACTATACAACAATTGAGAAAGAGTTACTTGCTGTTGTTTTTGCTTTTGATAAATTTTGTTCATATCTCATTCTCTCTAAAGTCATTATGTACACTAATCATTTTGTATTACACTACTCCTTGCCAAAAAAGATTCCAAACCTAGATTGATCCATTGGGTTCTACTATTACAGGAGTTTGACTAGGAGATTAAGGATAAAAAATGAGCTGAGAATTTAGCTATTGACCACTTATCAAGATTAGAAAGCCCACATTTGGAACTATTGAAGAAAGAAGAAATTCATGACATATTTCTTGATGAGCAGTTGTTATGGATTAGCAACAAGAATATTTCTACCTTATGGTTTGCAAACTTCACCATTCTTGGCAGAAGGAATCTTTTCGGCTGATTTTACCTCTCATCAAAAAAAGAAGTTTTTCTCCGACATCAAATACTATTTCTGGAAAGATCCTCATCTATTTAAGAGGTGTGCTGACTAAGTAATCAGGAGATGTGTTGACAATATTGAGGCCTAGGACATTTTGAGGCACTGCCATGAAGACACACCTAGAGGCCACTATCAAGCCAATAGCACTACTAGAAAGGTTCTTGAATGTGGATTTTATTAGCCCTCGATATTCAAGGATGAGCATAGGTTTGTTTAAAGCTGTGATAGGTGTCAATGAACTGGTAACATTTCCAAAGCCTCTGAAATGCCTCTAACAGTTTTTCAAGCTTAAAAAATTTTTTATTTTCGAAACATTGATTTCATGGGACTATTTCCTATCTCTTTTGGAAATAAATACTTTTTTGTTGTGGTTAATTATGTGTCCAAATAGGTTGACACACAAGCTTTACCGATAGATAATGCCAGGGTAGTGATTAAATTTCTTAAGAAGTTGTTCATGCATGTATCTAATATGTGTACTTTTGAGCCTACCAAGACATGTTCTTCATAGATTGAGAGATACTTACTCGTGTTTAACTTAACATTGTAATTATGTGCTTTGCATTATGACATGAATGACATTTCTAAATTGATCATGGGCATTGATATAGTGTTTGGGATTAGATAATGGCTATCTTTTTGCAGGTATTGTTGGAGAAGTTTGGGTTGTGTTTTATTGTATATCGAGGTGGTGGTTTTGTTGAGTGAATGTTACATTTGTGAGAATGTTGAGGGTTGTATTAGATTGTATATTGAGGAGTGATCTTGAGAGTGTTCTATCTTCCTTCCTTTATCCTATCTTTATTCATCATTACATCTTCATCATGTCTAGGAGACCTAAGGGAATGGCACCTGGGACTAAGAGAGGTAGAGTTTCATCTTCATCTACACTATATTTTGAGCCCCTACCTACCACCCAACACTATTTTGTGATCCTACATATCAAATCTAGTACTAAAGTCACCAACATAACAAAATCATAATAGAGAAGATGTATAAGCCTTCCTTTGAAAATTCAGTATAACTTTCTACTATGTTTAGGCGACTGGGGTAGGAACCTATCATTGACTTGGGGGAGCTTATTATCTTGTGAAAGAAAGAGATTTTTATGCCAACATGAGGATAAAAAGAAACCCAACCTCCAAGTCATTTCTACTATGGTTAAGGGGCTGCCAATTGAACTTGATAGGACTAGACTAGCAAGGATCTTGGGTGTACCTGATAATGGTCTATGGATAACTGCGGACCATAATAATCAAAAAAATCTTTCTGATCTTACTTCGGATATGAGTTCTATGAGGACTGGCTTGCAGATATGGAAGAATGGACAAATAGGCCAGTATTGCTACTACTCCAATAATGACCTTAAGGCTCAGTTGCGTACCCTAGTCTACATTTTCTCTTTTAATGTTTATCCTAAGGCTAGTGCTTTCAATAAGTCTAGAGTCCTTGAAGTTTACATTCTTGATAAAACGATGAAGAGTGAGTTTATTCCCCTTACTCCTATTATTATTTGGTCCATGCAGGATGTTGTTTCCTCTCGCATCTCAGCCAGAGCCCTCAAATTTCTCTTGGTCATCATGCGTATTCTACAAGATTTTGGAGTGAATCTAGATAGAGAGCTCAGTGAGCCAACCATTGACCGGAACTTAGTGACTGAACATACTTTATTTCAGTATGGCTATCGTTATGATGAGAGAGAGGAGTTGGAAGAAGCCTTATGAGGTCCAGCATCCGGGGATGGTGGAACTTCCACCTGATGAGGATGAGCCGGAGGAGCAGCCTATTTGACCACGCAATTGAAAGTCAAAAGCAGGAAACAAAGCACGCAGTGAAAGAAAAAAAAAATGAAAAACGAAGAACAAAAAATGCCCAGACCACAGCCGGCGGGGTTCTGGCAGCCTCAGCCAGCACTGGTCACAGTCTAGCAGGACTTCGAGGAAAAAATTTTTTACCTCTTTTTCTCGTTCTCTGAATTGGCTAGACTGGAATGTGGGGAACTGGAGTAGGTGCACTGGTGAAAACCTCTAGCGGGATTCCTGTAAGCTTCCTACTCTATCTGTGCATGTATATAAACGTCAACCTCTTGATCTTCTAGTATATGGCCTGCCTAATCCCATTTGGTAAACCACTCACAGACTAAGGAATTTTTCTTGGAGAGAAAATGAGGCGTCTGGGTTTTTTTTTCACTAAGAGGGAGCAATCAAAAAATAACGTTCTTATCTCCTCCTGTTTAACGTCAATAAAACCCTAGGTTAAATTGGATTGGCCTATTGGACTCTCAGTTTAGCCTTTTTGGATTAAATTAATTATTCTAATTAGAACCAAATAAATTGCCTAAAAATAATTAATTTTTCAGCTCAAATAAACTAGTTTAATTAACAAGCCTATATTAGTTTAGTCACAAGTCAATCTTCAATTATTCAAGCTGGGCTAAAGCCCTGAACAATTAATTAATCCACCAAACTAATTTAATTATTTCTCTCTCAATAGAACTTTATTTTATTCTAATCCAATAATTAAATCAGACTACTTAAATAAAATAAATTCTATTTAATTTAATTTAAGACCAACTCCTTAGCCTGTATTTAATTAGGACTTACGGTCTATACTGGGGACTAAAAGACACACTGCTTTGGCTACTAAAATGACCAAAATATCATTGCCATATAAATAGCTGTATTTTACATTTTAAATATTTTATAATATCACTATAAGAAAATATTGACCCCAAGGACAATGTTACGTTAGCACAATCTCCGACCTACAGATGTAATGACTAAAATATTCCTCTATACATCACTGTACATTAGAGAGGAATAAATGTATTAACAACTTTTTAAGTGACATCTACTATCTTTAGACTTCTAATCCAATGATCCACGACTTCTTGGATCGTTTCTACTTTTCAAGAGAGCTACCCTAAAGCAAATATCCAAATTATGTTTCCCAGGGCCCTGAATATTTAGATCATTCAGATAATCACAAGGGGCGATATAGTATAGAAACTATCTTGTACAAGTCTGTCTTAACAGACTAGTCACACATACCCAACATGAGAGTATATTGGTCCTACGATAGAACCTCAACTATAGCATATCAAAGTACATGTTTCTAGCTTCATTAAGCCAACAACTCATACTCAAGTCGTAGAGTATTAGTCCACGCTGTAGTAATAGTAGTCTAGATTTCTACTATATAGTACTTTAAAAAACCACTACTACAGGTCATGTTCTACGTATTTAAAATACGCTTATGTCATGAAGTGAGTGGATTACTCACTGGCTAAAGGTAAGCCATTCTCCATTTAAAATTCAAAACATAATAACCTAAACATGATGAGATTCTCATTCTCATCAATCGGTTAAAAACAAACGTTTATGTGTTAAGTAACCCGTAATTCATACATTACTATGAAAGACCACTATTCACATGGACCATTTACTTAAACACAATGGGTCTTTTCCAAACGAAATTGTGCACAAATAAAAAATATAAATTCACAAACAATTTCTGAAAATAAATTCTTTTTTTAAAACATTCGATATTTACATTAGAAACCTAGTATAAGATGGCATATTTCCCAACAGGAACCGTGCCAGTAATTCTCATTCTAGTACTGATTTCGTGGCATGAGTGGAGGCCCAACTGGAGAGCTAAATGACCATCCTCCTCCAGCTACGCAATTCCATTGTTAACCTCCATTGTCATCAGGATGTCCACGAGCAGAAATTAGCGACTTTGTTCCAGCAATCCACTGGTACATCTACTAGTAAAGATACCGATGATCCTGACGATGTTAACGATGATGATGATGATGATGAGTCGAAGAGTCTTGATTTAGTCCTTGCTCACTTATATTTTATTTTATTTTCTGTTGCTTTTTTTTTCTTTCTTTTCTTTAAATTTTAATGACCTTTCTTAGTTTTAGTTGTCGTTCCTTTATTTTGATTTTCTTTTTCTTTTTCTAGATTTAAGTTTTTTTTTTCTTTTGAGTAATGTACCCTTCGCTAATTACTCATTATGGTGGATTCACACATGTTGGAACTAGTTCGTAATTGATGTATTTTCTTTTCTCTATTATTTCCCTTTATTTATTTTGGTCATTTGGCTTTGTTTTTATTGTTCTATTTTTTGCCATTGAAGACAATGTCCCGTTTAAGTATGGGGGAAGAGTTTAGCATTGAAGATAGTATCCATATCCATTGTGTACATTGTGCTAAAATTTTTCGAAACTTTTTGTGGTTTTTCATTGTTTAGCAAGGTTGTAATTCACTTTCTTCTTTAGATATGAGTTTTGTTATTCATTTGGTGAATTTTTATGAAATTGGTTTATCGGATAGGATTTTTTTAGGACATAAGAATTTGAATTAATCTTATTTATGTATTAGTGTTTGAATATTATTTGACTCATCTAGTTTGAATGTAGACAATATGATAAATGTGGGGAAAGTTATTGGCTAACTCTTGTATTATGGTTTAAACTTTGCTTAGTTTTAAGTTGTGATAAGGAATGTGAGGAGATAAAATCTTTGACTGGAAAGATTAAGTGAAAAAATTTTGCGATTGAGTTGAAGATCGAGAAAAATGAGTTGATTATTGTTGGTGAGAAGAATGTTTTTGCTTGACTATGGGGGTCAATACGGATAGTGAAGAGAAATTCGCTTTCTTGAAGCTATTAATTTTCGAAAGCAAATGAGAGAAAAAATGTTGGAAAAAAAAATGATGAATGATGACAAAAAGGGGAGCTAATAGAGAAATTCATGCACTTAAGGCTATCAATTCCCTAAGTTATTGAAAAAATTAAGAGAAAAAAATAAAGTGTTTTCCTTAAATCATTACTTAAGTTGCGCAATTTTTATATTTATAATACTTGAGTTCATAAATAACTTGACTTGTATGATTTATATTCTCTATATTTTTGCTTGAAGGGGTGAAATAATTTTCTTAGACTAAGGTATAAACTTGTTTAATTTAACTTCAAAAGTTTTGTGATGTCTTATCAAGTGCTTCCAATTGTAATTGTTTTCAAATGGTTGAGTGAATGGCAAAGGTTCTATCTAGAGTTTGAAGGGAAATTATAAGCCTTTTTATTATTCAAATTTTAGAATGATAAAAGCTTGTATTTTCTTGATAATTTTCTTGACTATAGTGTTTTTCTTGAGAACAAGCAAAGGTTCAAGTGTGGGGGAATATAATAGAGGCTAAATTCATCACTATTTTTCTAGTTATTTGAGGTTAATTTGAGACATTTTTGATGTAATAACTAGGCATATTTTTTCTTATTTGACATTTTACTTATGAAAAGTGTTTTTGATGAATTTGTACAGAATTGAGTGGATTTTGAGCAAAAGGTGAAAAATTCCAGCATGTACCTAGCGCTAGGTCTAGCCACTGCACCAGGTGCCAGGTCTACTCTTGAAGAATAGAGAAAGTAGAGCACAAGTGAGGGGCCAACCAGAATACACCTGGCGCCAGGTAGGTTAAACGTACCTGGTGCCAAGTCCAATCTGTAACTAACGAATTTTGTGCACGAATTTGATATCTTCCAAAGGATTTTAGTATTTTCCGAATTCTAATGGGCCAAGACTTCTCGAGTCACAAATTTTAGTATCAAGAGAGCTTCTAAAGATAAGGAAAACACAAGAGAAAGTAGTGAATCCATAATGAGGGCTTGTCTATAAGTTCTTTCATTACCTTGTTTGCTTTTTCTAATCACTCAAAAGAATGAGAGATTCATCATTCAAGGAGCATTATTCAATAAGGTTTCTAAAAAGAAAAATGAGGATTTGTCTACAAGTTCTTTCTTTACCTTTGTTTTCTTTTTCTAGAATAATGATGTAATTAATGTTTTCATTTTAATTTGACATTATTTTTGAGATTCATGATTTCTTGAGTTAATTTAGTCTTTTGATCAATTGATTATTTATCTTGAGATTTGATTACTTATTTTTCTTACGAAGTTGATTTGTTGATTCTTGTTATTATTGTGCTTAAAAAAGGGATTGATATTTATTTTAATTAATTAATTTCATATTTGTTATCTCTTAACTTGCTTAAAAAAGAGTTAATTACTAAGAACTTAGATAATCAAAGGTTGGTTAATGATTGCTAGAATATGGATTCATTGACTAATTTCATATTTTAAATTACCTAGAATATAGGGATTTATATGAGGATTGACTTTAATGCATATTTTGAGTAAGCCAGGTGAGATAGAATATATTCATTAAGTTATTTAGAAGATAGGGAATCATGGATTGTAAACGAAGTAGTTCTGATTTAATTCTTTACAAAACCAAGATGATAATTGATTGTGATATTTGCTAAATAATTCATTTCTATGTTTTTAAAAGTATTTGTCTAAATTTCATATTTTTACATCATTGAGTTATATATATTTCTTTGATTTTCTTTTTATAATCTTTTCACTTTATTAGGTCGATTAATAATGAATGAAAAGTGATTAGTATGTACTTGTTCCTTTGAGGATCGATACTCGTTAATTCCCTATATTATACTTGCGATAAATATACTTGCTCGTATGTGTATTTTGAAATTAATGTTTTAATTAAAACTTAACTAAGAGATGGATTTAAATTCAATGATTTTTTATACACCAAAATTTACGTATCAAGTTTTTTTGCACCGTTGTCGGGGAACAATATCATGAAAGTTTGGATTTTATTGATTTAACCATGTTTATATGTTTTTATGTCTATATGTAAATATATGAATATGTATATATGTTTCTTGTATAAATAGGTGCCATATTTTATTGTTTGTATACGTGTAATTTAATTTCCTTATTTCTGTACATGTTATACTTTTCCTAACTCAATTTGTGAATGTGTAGTAACTGTTTAACTTGTAAATTTTATAATCCCACTATCTTCTATTTTCTGTAGATCTTGCCCTTAGTGTATGACCCGACGATCTAAAGCAAACATAGTAGATCTTCATCTTGAGATCGAAAAAACCTTCACAAAGATCTAAAAGGTTGTTAGCAAAAGGGTAAGAGAAGACATGGAGGTTAACCAACCAAACAATGGTGGTAATGATGGTAATCATAGGAGGACTATGAATGATTTTGTGAAACCTGTAATATCAAGTATAGGCTTGAGTATTACAAGACCTAGGATAGAGGTTAATAACTTTAAGATAAAGTCCAATATTATCCAAATGATCTAAAATATAGTACAATATGATGAGTTACCTAAGGAAGATCCTAATGCCCATCTTGTAAGTTTTTTAAAAATTTGTAATACATTTAAGATGAATGAGGTTTCTGTAGATGCTATCAAACTAAGGCTTTTTCCTTTTCTTTGAGAGATAGAGCGAAATCTTGGTTACAGTCTTTGCTAGTGGGATCCATTACCACTTAGAATGTTTTAGCTCAAAATTTTCTAACAATATATTTTCCCCTAACTAGAACATCTAAATTTAGGACCAATATTTTTGCCTTCTAACAGTTAGAATATGAAAATTTCTAGAGTGCTGGGAGAGGTTTAAGGAGATGCTTAGAAACTGTCATCATCATGGGTTCAAGCTAGGTATGCAAATGAAAATCTTTCATAGTAGTTTGAGCTTTGTTACAAGGCAACTGGTTGATGCATCTACAAAAGGTTCCATTAATTCTAAGAACCTGGAGGAGGTGTTTGATTTGATTGAAAATATTGCGACAAACAACTATGCATGGGGTAGCACAAGATCCAAAACTCGTGTTCATGGAGTACACAAGGTGAATGCAATGGTAGGTTTGGAGGCTAAGGTAGAGGCACTGACATAAAAGATGGAGCAAATGGTGATGTCTCCTTCCTAAGGACAGGTAATGAATGTTAATTGTGATTTTTGTGAGGAAGGGCATCCAAACCATGAGTGCCAAAGCATGAGGTCATCACAAAAGGCGTTAGAACAAGTTGCATTTGTGGGCAATAGAATATAAGGTAGCAAACCTTACAGTGCCACTTACGGTTAGTTGGAGGAACTATTCCAATTTTTCATGGAACAATTAAAACTAACTTAGGCAGACTTCTTCTAACTTTGGAGAAAATCCAAAGGCCTCAACCCTCTTTTCCTTATAACGCACCCCTGCCTAAGCTATTACTAGAAGAGTTGGTTAACCAATTGGTAAATGAAGTCGATGAAAGTACGAAAAAATTGAAGGTGTTTATACGCAACCTCAAGAATCAAATTGGACAACTGACCAAAATCCTTGAAGATCGTCAAGCGGGAGCCCTTCAGGGAAATATTAAGACCAATCCACGTGACCAAGACCGTGAAAAAAAATGATTTTTATTGCTTTGATTTTTGGAACAACTATTTAATTTTTGCGTGCTTTCATTCATTTTTCTGTTCTTTTAATTTTTAATTTTTAGAATGAATTTTATTCATAAATTTGTAGTTTTAATTGTGGTTGTTTTCATTAATTAATTAAATAAAAATTATATTTTTGGTCGGTCAAAGCTGACCTGGTGTCGGGCTTGAACTTTGGCCCTGGCACTGGGCCAACATAGCTAAAACAAAGCCCAAGATAGCCCAAGCCTAGCGCTAGGCCCAGTACTTGGACTTGGCGCCAGGTCCCTTCAAGCATAAGGCTTCTCACGGCCATAATTGGTCATTTTTTTCAAACAACTCTCATCTCCCTCAATTTTTACTTTTAACCCCTTACTGAGTCTAACTTCAAAACACCATCGGATCATTTTTCATCCCTCCAAAACACTTTCCAAACATAAAATCTTTACTTTTTTCTTGAAGTTTTGGATTAAAAACAAGAAAAATCTAATGTTTCTTCATAAACCCATTTTTCAATCCATCAAATTGGTGCACAATTTCTTCAGTCTTTTTACATAGAATCATTATCCATATATTAGAGATCATTGTGGTATGATTTCTCTGCATTTTTTACAGTTCAATTTTTCATATAGATTATTGGATATTTTCATGTGAATTATAGTCCGAAAATTCTCGTTTTCTTGGTTTAAAGGATTGGATGAAAATTTTTCTTTCTTTGAGGCTTAGTTAGCATGGATATATTATTGACAATAATATTTGGTTGCTACAATACATGTCGTACATCCTTTTGGTAGCTATTGAGCATATCTTTAATATGTGTACTTTTGAGCCTACCAAGACATGTTCTTTATAAATTGAGAGATACTTACTCATGTTTAACTTGAAATTGTGATTATGAGCTTTGCACTATGACATAAATGGCATTTCTAAACTGATCATGGGTATTGATATTGTGTTTGAGATTGGACAATGGCTATCATTTTGTAGGTATTGTTGGGAAAGATTATGTTGTGTTTTGTCATATATTGAGGTGGGGGTTTTGTTGATTGGGTGTTGTATTTGTGAAAAGGTTGAGGGTTATGTTTGATTGTATAGTAAGGAGTGATCTTGAGGGTGTTCTATCTTCTTTCCTTTATCCTATCTTTATCCATCATCACATCTTCATCATATCTAGAAAACCTAAGAGAATAGCACCTGGGGCCAAGAGAACTAGAGCTTTATCTTCATCTATACCATATTTTAAGCCCCTACTTACCCAGTCTATACTATTTTACGATCCTACATGTCAAATCTGGTACCAAAGTCACCAACATAATAAAATTATAGTAGAGAAGATGTATAAGCCCTCTTTCGATAATTCCTTACAGCTTTCTACTATATTTAGACAATTGGAGTGAGAGCATATCATCAGACTTGGGGGAGCTTATTGTCTTGTGAGGGTAAAAGAGTTTTATGCTAACATGCAGGATAAAAAGAAATCCAAGCTCCAAGTTCTTTCTACTATAGTTAATAGGATGCCAATTCAATTTGATAGGATTAGACTAGCAAGGATCTTGGGTGTATGTGATAATAGTCCATGGATAGTTGTGGACCATAATAATCAAAAGATTATTTCTGATCTTACTTAGAATGTGAGTGCTATAAGGACTAGCTTGCAGATGTGGAGGAAAGGACAGATAGGCCAGTATCACTACTACTCCAATAATGATCTTGAGACTCAATTGCGTGCCCTAGTCTACATTTTCTCTTTAATGTTTATCCTAAGGCTAGTGGTTTCAATGAGCCTAGGATTCTTGATGTTTACATTCTTGAAAAGATAATGAGGAGTGAGTCTAGCAATGGCAACTGGGCCGGGACGGCCCACCGGACCAGCATGTCGGGCTCGCCTCGGCTCGGCCCGCTCGACAGACCGAGCACTGTGCGCCGGGCTGGTCCGGGCCAAGGGGTAAAATCCCTGGCCCACCACGCTTGGGCCCGCGGCCCGAAGGGTCGGCCCGCCTGATGGTTTCTTTTTAAATTTGGTCATTTAATTTTTTTTTTTGCAATTTAGCCCCTAAAATGGCTGAATTATTTTTTTTTTTTTTTGTAATTTGATCCCTAACCCCCAAAACTCATCAACACTCTCCAATTCTCTCTTATTTCCATTCATCTTTCTCTCATAATTCTCAAATTTATTCATTTTCTCTACAAAGAGTATTAGAATAGAATTTATTTTTGTATTATACTTTTTCAATTCTTTAAGAAAGTCTTCATATTTTGGAAGATTGTTGAGTAGCGGAATAGTGGATACAAGAAGTTAAAAGCTCAACAAAATATTGTTATTCTTGAATCATGGTCAACAACAAGTTAGTATTTCTTAATCTTACATTCTTTTATTTTAGCTTTATTAGTTGTTTATTTGTTTTAGTTATTTGTTTAATTTTAAAATTAATTTTTTATTTATATTTTTCAATTTTTTTATTTCATTATTTGTTAATACTTTTTTTTTAACTTTTATTTGAATTTTGATTGCTTATTTTTTTTAAAGAAATAATGGATCCAAATCAATATCATCATTTTTCTTCATCCCAATCATCTGCACATTTTAATTTTAATATAGATCCAACTTTGAATTTAATAAATAATGAAATAGGTAATGAAGATGAAGGTCCTAGTAGGTCTAGTGTTAGTGTTTCACAATCACAATCAACTCCAATAATTAATCCCGACGCATCTAATATAGGTGAGGATGATGTTGAAACAACGGATGTTACAACTAAAGCAAAAACATCTATGGTTTGGAATCTTTTTGAAAAAGATAATGATAGTGATAGGGTAGCATGTAAAATTTGTAAAGCGGTATATGCCCATAAGAAGGGAGGAGGGACAGGAACATTAGTTAGACATATGAAAAGGTCACATAATGATTTGTTAGAAAACTTACTTAAATAACAACAAATGCGTACTATAAGAGGTCAAATGATTGGTAATTTTCAATATGATTATAGAAAAAATAGAAATGCATTTGCTAAAATGATTGTTCAAACTAAATTACCTTTTAATTTTGCAGAAAATCCACATTATGAACAATATATGCAAAATAATTGTCAACCAGCATGGAAAAGAATTCCTAGAACAACATTAAAAAATGATATAATAAAGATATATAAAGAAATGAAAGAGTATCTAATTGCTATGTTTGATTCTTGTAATTGAAAATTTGCTCTTACTTGTGATGGTTGGACTGCAATTACTAATGAATCTTATTTATGCATTACATGTCATTGGATAGATCATGATTGGTTAGTATAAAAAAGAACTATTTGTTTTAAATTATTTGAATATCCTTATGTAGGTAGTAGTATAGCTAGAATGATTACTCAAACATGTCGTGAATATAGGATTTTAAATAAAAGTATTTCTATTTCTTTAGATAATGCTTCAAATAATGATTCTGCCATAACAATTTTAAAAAATATTATGAATCCTATGTTAGATGGTATTTTATTTCATACTAGGTGTGCTTGTCATATACTTAATTTATGCGTTAAAGAAGGATATAAATATATTGATGATATTGTTAATATAATTAGAAATGTTGTTTTATTTATTAAAACCTCCCCAACTAGGCAAGAAAATTTTAAGGTATTATGCCGAGAACAAGATATACTTTTAAAAAATTTAGATTAGATTGTAAAATTAGATAGAACTCAACTTTAGATATGTTTGAAAGTGTTATACATTTTCAAAACCAACTTATTGAATTTTGTAATACTAATAATTTTCAACCTCCACTAACTGAAACTCATTTTGAAAATTGTACTGCACTTTCAACATTTTTATTTACTTTCAAAGAAGCTACTGAACTTTTATCGGGATCTTATTATCCCACTACTCATCATATTCTTCCAACACTTGCTAAGGTAGCACATATTTTTTGTGAATATATGTATCATCCCCAATATGGTTTTTTTATGAAAAGTATGTTTGAAAATTATAAAAATATTATGAAGATATTCCTATTTTATATTGTATGGCATTGTGTATGGATTTTAGAGTAAAGACGCCTGGTTTTCATAGTATTATTGAATATTTATATGAAACATTAGATTTTGATAAATCACAACCACTTAAACAATGTATGATAAAAGACATAAAAGATAAAACAGCTAAAACTTTATCTGACATGTATAATTTGTATGAGTTTGAGTCTTCTTGTTCTAGTTCTCCTAGTTTAAGTATGCAAGCTTCATCATCTAATAGTCACTTTCAACCTCTGCGAAAATCTACCTCATCAATTTCATCAGTATTTAATCCATGGGGTATTATGAAACGTAAAAAAAGATCGACTACTACCTACAACGAGATGGCAATTTACGAGATGCAGCCCTTGGTAGAAAATGAAGATCAGCATTTTGATATTTGTGGTTGGTGGAAGGCTCATGTAAGTCAATACCCTATTTTATCTAAAATGGCACGTGATCTTTTGACACCACCACTCTCTACAGTGCCATCGGAAAGCGTCTTCAGTGAGAGCGCTCGAACAATCGATGAAAGAAGATCTCGATTGACTCCTCAAACTTTAGAGATGTTAATGTGTTGTAGTAGTTGGTTTGCAGCCGAAGATAGGACGGCTAATTCGTGGATTATTGATGATGACTCAGATGATGAATAGGATGAACCAAGTAGTTAGTTTAGTATTTTTGTAATTAGGAATTTAGGATAAGTAATACTCCCTCCATCCCACTAAAATTGATAGTGGTTGACTTGGCACGATATTTTATGCAAAAGTAAAAATTAGAATATAATATAATATAATATAATAAAAATAAAAAATATGTGGGTCCCACAATACTTTATGTCAAATCTAAAAATATAAATATAATATATGTGGGGTATATTGATTATTTTATAATAAATTGTATAGTAAAAACTTTCCTTTTAAGGAAAATATCAAATTTAGTGGGACAGCCCAAAATAGTAAGTAGGTCAATTTTAGTGGAACGGAGGGAGTATTATGTATTTAATTTTATTTTTAGGATATTTATTATATTTTTAAATTTTAATCATTGTAATATTGTTAAGAGGTTTAGGCATCAAGTCCCCCTCTTATGTAATCTTTATTTTATTAATTAATAAAACAAGTAGGGGTTCAAGCCAAACCCCCCACCACTTCAAGGTGGCTTTTTTATAATTTTAAAAAATTATGTTAAGTAGAAAAAAAAAGGAATAAGCCACGGGCCGGCCCGCACCAGCCCTCGGGCCACACTGGCCAAGGTCCCAGTCCGGTCCGATCCCAGGGCCTCTGGCCCAAGGACCGGCCCGCCCCTTTCCGGGATCGGCCCACCCTCCAAGCGGGCCGGTCCTCGGGCCCGGCCCTGCACGGCCCGAAATCGTGCGGGCCGGCCCACTGCTAAGTGAGTCTATCCCCTTTACTCCTATTATTATTCAGTCCATGTATAAGGTTTTTTCCTCTCGCATCTCTGCCAAAGTCCTCAAATTTTCCTTGGTCGTCATAAGTATTCTACAAGACTTTAAAGTAAGTTTGGATGGAGAGCTCAGTGAGCCGACCACTGACCGGGACTTAATGACCTAGCACACTTTAGTTCAGTGCGGTTATCATTATGATGAAAGAAATAGGAGGTGGAAGAAGCCTTACAAGGTCCAACATCCGGGGATGGTAGAACTTCCCCCTGATAAGGATAAGCCGGAGCTACAGCCTACTCAACCCCGTAGCCATGCCAGTAGTTCTCATTCTAGTGTTGTTCGAGGCACGAGTAAAGACCCAATTGGAGAGCCAAATGACCATCCTCCTCTAACTACACGATTCCATTGCTGACCTCCATCGCCGTCAAGATGTCCACAGGTAGAAATTTGTGACTTTGATCCGGCAATCTACTGGTGCATCCATTTATAGAGCTTCCGGTGATCTTAATAATGTTGACGATGATGATGATGATGAGTCTGAGGAGTCTTGATTTACTCCTTGCTCACTTGTATTTTATTTTGTTTTCTATTGCTTTTCTTTTCTTTCTTTTGTTTGAATTTTAATGGCCTTTCTTAGTTTTAGTTGTCTTTTCTTTTATTTTGATTTTATTTTTCAGTTTCTAGATTTAAGTGTTTTTTTTCTTTTGAGTTATGTACCCCTCACTAATGACTCCTTGTGGTGGACTCACACGTGTTAGAACTAATTCGTAATAGATGTATTTTCTTTTCTCTATTCTTTCCCTTTATTTATTTTGGTTTTTTGGCTTTGCTTTTATTGTTCTATTTTTTGCCATTAAGGACAATGTCCCGTTTAAGTGTGGGGGAAGAGTTTAGCATTGAAGATATTTTTCATATCCATTGTGTACATTGTGCTAAAATTTTTCAAAATATTTTGTGATTTTTCATTGTTTAGTAAGGTTGTAATTCTCTTTCTTATTTGAATATGAGTTTTGTCATTCATTTAGTGGATCTTTATGAAATTGGTTTATTGGATAAGATATTTTTAAGACTTGAGAATTTGGATTATTCTTGTTTATGCATTAGTGTTTGAATATTATTTTACTCATCTAGTTTGAATGTGGAGAATATGATAAATGTGGAAAATTTTGTTAGCTAACTCTTGTATTGTGGGTTTAAACTTTGCTTAACTTTGAGTTGTAATAAGGAATGTGAGAAGATAAATTTTTTTAGTAGAAAGATTGAGTGAAAAAACTTTGCAATTGAGTTGAAGATTGATAAAAATGAGTTGATTGTTGTTAGTGAGAAGAATGTTTTTGCTTGATTATGGGGGCCAATACGGATAGTGAAGAGAAATCTACTTTTTTGAGGCTATTAATTCCTGAAAGCAAAAGAGAGAAAAACTATTGGAAAAAAAATTATGAGTGATAACAAAAAAAGGGCTAATACGGTACGTAAAGAGAAATCTATACACTTAAGGCTATCAATTTCCTAAGTCATTGAAAAAATTGAGAGAGAAAAATGAAGTGTTTTCCTTAAATCACTACTTGAGTTGCGTAATTTTTAGATTTATAATGCTTGAGTTGGTAGATAGCTTGACTTGTATAATTCATATTATCTATGTTTTTGCTTGAAAGGTGAAATAATTTTCTTAGACTAAGATATAAACTTGTTTAATTTAACTTCAAGAGTTTTGTAATGTCTTATCAAGTGCTTCCAATTGTAATTATTTTCAAAGGGATAAATGAATGGCAAAGGTTCTATCTAGAGTTTGAAGGAAAGTTATAAGCCTTGTTATGATTCAAATTTTAGAATGATAAAAAGCTTGTATTTTCTTGATGATTTTCTTGACTTAAATGTTTTACTTGAGGACAAGCAAAGGTTCAAGTATGAGGGAATATGATAGGGGCTAAACTCATCACTATTTTTCTAGTTATTTGATGTTAATTTGAGATACTTTTGATGTAATAACTAGACATATTCCTTTCTATTTGACATTTTACTCGTAAAAAGTATTTTTGATAAATTTGTACAGAATTGAGTAGACTTTCGAGCAAAAGGTGAAAAATTTCGGCGTGTACCTAGCGCCAAATCTAGCCACTGCACCAGGTGCCAGTCTACTCTGGAAGAATAGAGGAAAATAGAGCACAAATAAAGGGCTAACCAGAATATACCTGGTACCAGGTAGGTCGAAAGTACCCTGCGCCAGGTCCAATCTGTAACTGACGAATTCTGTGTACGAATTTAATATCTGCCAAAGGATTTTTTATATTTTTTGAATTCTAATGGGCTAAGACTTCTCAAGCTACAAATTTTGGTATTAAGGGAACTTATAAAGACAAGGAAAATATAAGAAAAAGTAGTGAATCCAAGGATCAAAACTTCCAATCACTCAAAAGAATGATAGATTCATCATTCAATGAGTATTATTCAAGAAGGTTTCCAAAAAAAAGAAGAAGGGCATGTCTATAAGTTCTTTCTTTACCTTTATTTTCTTTTTCTAGAATAATTTTGTAGTTAGTGTTTTCATTGTAATTTGACATTGTTTTAGGGATTCATAATTTCTTGAGTTAATTTAGTTTTTTGATGAATTTATTATTTATCTTGGTATTTGATTACTTATTTTTCTTACGAAGTTGATTGGTTGACTCTTGTTATTAATGTTCTTAATAAAGGGATTGATAATTATTTCAATTAATTAATTTCATATTTGTTATTTCTTAACTTATTTGAAAACAGGGTTAAATGCCAAGAACTTGGGTAATCAAAGGTTGGTTGATGACTGCTAGAATATGGATTCATTGACTAATTTCATGTTTTAAATTACTTAGAATATGGATTTATATGAGATTGATTTTAATGCATATGTTGTATAAGGCTGGTGAGATAGAATAAATCCATTAAGTTACTGAGAGGATAAGGAATCATGAATCGCAAACGAAGTGATTCTAATTTAATCCTTCATGAGACTAAGATAATAATTGATTGTGATATTTGCAAAATGATTCATTGTTATGTTTTCAAAAGTATTTGTCTAAATTGCATATTTTTACATCCTTGAGTTGTATATATTTCTTTATTTTTCTTTTTATAATCTTATCACTTTATTGGGTCGGTTAAATAATAAATGAAAAGTGATTGTGTGTACTTGTTTCTTTGAGAATTGATACTCGTTAATTTCCTGTGCTATACTTGCGATGAGTATACTTGCTCGAATGTGCATTTTGGGATTAATGTTTTAATTAAAACTTGACTAAGGGATAGATTTAAATTCAATGATTTTTATACACTCAAAATTTACACATCAGGCACGAAAATTGGTATAAGGCTATTGTATTAGGATATTCTTAGATAAACGTGTATATTTGATGGGATATAATTTAAGTCTTGAAATTTTGAATTAACTTTGTTTATGTTTCAGTAAATATTGTGACACTTTATTTCTTGCGAATTGATGAAAAACTTGTGATGAAATATAAGTAAGGAATTTTGATTGATTTATATTCAATAATCTTCTTGCTAGTCCTTACTCTGAGTTTAAGTAAATGTAGATTGGGATAAAATAATGAGAGACAAAGTAAGATAATGCAAAAGCTAAATATTTTTATTACATATCTCTATTAGGCATTTGTATTACATTACCCTAAAAATAAAATCAGAGTTTAATGAGGGTAATGTAAAAGCTAAAACCCCATTATTTATCCATCTCAACTAGTCATTTACATTATCCTACAAAAGTGAGTATATGAATCAATCTTCGATTTACTACTTGGATTGCAATAGCATCGGAAGTTATAGAACTTAAGTTGGCTCACTATTCCTTACTTATATGAATCACTTAGTTTGTATTCTTTACTTAGGAGATTAGGTGAAGTTTGTTAAATAGATGTAAACTTATTTAATTCAACTTCAACATTCTTAGTTTTATCTATTCAAATGCACGGATTTACATGAGTTTAGCTTGGTTGAGTAATCTTGAACTAAATTCTTATCTTAAAAGAAAAAGAATATATTTCTCATGATAGTCAATATTACCAAAAATCTATTTTGGTTAAAATCCTTTTTTATTGAGGTGCTTAATTGTTTAAATGATTTGTTTGAGGACAAACAAAAGTCTAAATGTGGAGGAGTGATAAGTGCATATTATTGCTATATTTTCTTAGTCATTTGTGCTAAATTGTATTGATTTTTTTATTATATGGATACTCATTCCCCTAATTTTTGCTTTCTTTTGTGCAAAATATAAAAATAGAAGATAGATTGGAGAAACAAGGCAAATCGGAGCAAGAAGTAAAAAATATGCGCCAAATGATGCGCTATACATGTGCCGATTTGGAATATAGAGTTTTTAGCACTAACAATTTGGTCAGAACCAACACCGGTTATGACCTATACAAACACCAGTTCCCTTTGTCAATAGGAGCCAGTTTATATACTGAAGAAGCACCAGTTTTAAATAGAGAGTATGGGAGCCAAAGTAGTAAGTACAACTTGTGTCGGGGTAGAAAAGCAACAGGCACTAGTTATGAATGGGAATTCAAGATTTTCAAGAAAAAAGTTTTAACAGGTGCCTATCAGGCATTACAATAGTCGTCGATTCACGTCTCGAATTTTCATTAGTCAACAAATTTTAAAGGTTTTCGAGCTTCACTACAAATACTCTCTCTTCTGTCATTTTAAGCACAATTTTTTAGAAAGGAAAGAGCCGCCCAAACCCTAGAAACACCAAGAGATCATTCCAATGGATGATCAAATATTTCATTGAAGAGAAGGAGAGCAATTTTAAGGGAGATTTGCAAGAGGAAGAAAGGAGCCACTTGTCTAAGAGTTTTTCTCTCTCTCTCTCTTCTTATATTTCTATTTTGATTTTGTTAGGATCTTGTAGATTTATGATGTATTTTAAAAAATTAAACCCTTATTTTGTTAGATCTTGACTTCTATTTTAGTTTATTACAATCCATTTTTAGGTATTCAATCGCTAGATTTGCATTGTGTATTTTAATTAATTAGGTTTTCTTGTCCAAATGAATTCGAGAGATAAAGTTGGAATTTAGAGGCTCGAATGATTGATTTACTTTATTGGTTTTTCTTCGATTAGCTCAGGTTAAGGGATGAGAATTAGGTAGTTGAAGGGTAATAAGATTGCCTAGACATGGGGACACCATTTCCTCTAACTTAGATGGGTAATTAATCTTAATACCTTTTAGATTGGATTAATAAGGTAGAGATACTTGTTAATTAGGTTAAGGGTACGAGACTTATAACTTGAAAGAGAGTGAGTTTTGTATGAGTTTACCTATTGGTACTTAATTTAGGTTGTTAATTAGTTAATCTAGTTAATTAAAGGTTGGTTTAATATTGGGAAATTTCATTTATTTATACTACTTATCTCTTTTACTTATCTCTTTTTCTTACCATTTGGGGTGAATTTAGATGATTTCTTGTGTAATGGGGTTGGCTATTTTTCTTGATAATTCGTTAATTTTTCTTATATGATTAATTGGCTAAACAATGAAACGATAGCATAGTAGAATTTTACCCGAAGGATAGGATACTTGTGAACTAGAACTCTGTACTACACGATGGGTATACTTGCCTATATGTATATTGTGTGGGTGATTTTTAGTATTTTAGATTAAAACCTGATTATTTTTGTGCGAATTGTTGAGACTTCTTCCTAAGCACAAACATATGCAAACAAGCGCACTAACATATTTTTGGCGCCATTGTCGGAGATTGAATGGCACTATTTTAAATTGCCTGAATTTTGTTGATTTGGCCTTGTAATTGTATATACTTGTGAATATGACTTTCATGCACTTAAGTAGTTGTATATATCTTTTTGTGAATATGTATATTTGTATGTGGTTTTAATTTATATGTAAATAATTGTTTATATGTGTATTGTGAGCTTAGATTGATTTGGCCAATAGTATTTGAGAATTCTATTGTTGTTATTGTGTAAGTTTTGTTCTTGTGAAGTTTTAGAAATTTTATTAATTTATTGATTCTTTTTTATAATATTCATTAAGTCATTGGAAAAATTGTTTATAGCTACTCTTTTGTCTTGAGTACCTATTGATTGATTTTATTCTTGTATAAGATTGTTTTGATTTTGGAGTAACTGTGATTGCATGCTTTATTGCAAGGAGAATCTTTTATTGAACATGAGAAAATGGTACTTCCCTAGTAGTTGATGACCAATACCCCACAGCGGAATCGTACCATTTGATGGAATAAATAGAAGAGTCATCTTCATTGAAGGATCTTTTGTGTAACTTTGTGATTATAGTGGACTCATATTGTGGCACAATAGAAGCTTTGTTGAGAATCCATGAGGGACTTCTTTTTACATTGAATGATCAAATTAAGCAATTAGCCAATATATTAAATGATATAAATATGAGAGAACAAGTAAAGGCAATTACATTGTGAAGTGGAAGACAATTGGACAACTTAGAAAAACTTGCAAAAGAAAACAAGGGTACAAAATCGGGTGAACAAAGAGCAGAGTTCAGCTACAGGTATGAACCAGTGCCCGTTGAGGTGACCGAGTAGGAACCGATTGAACATGTTGAAGACAAAACAGTTTAAGGACAAACATAGAGCTTTAAACCACATGTTTCATATCCAAGCCAGTTGAAAAAAAAGAAAGAAGGATTAGCAGTTTAGGAAGTTTTTGGAATTGTTCAAACAACTGCACCTCAATGTTTCCCTCATTGAAGCACTAGCCCAAATGCCCAAATATGTAAAATTTCTCAAGGATGTATTGTCCAAGAAGAGAAGCGTAGAAGAGTTATCCATTGTAATTCTGAATGAAAAGTGTTCGGCCATACTTTCAAGGAAGGATAAGTTACCAAAAAAATTAAAAAATCCGGAGATTTTTTTATACCTTGTTTGATTGGAAACATAGCTTTTGTTAATGCACTGGCTGACTTAGGAGCTAGTATAAACTTATTGCTATACACAACTTTTAGAAAGTTAGGTCATAAGGAACTAAAGCCCACTAGGATGAGTATTCAGTTGGCAGATATATCTATTAAATATCCTAGGGAAATTGTGGATGACATTTTAGTGAAGGTTAACAAGTTTATTTTCCCTGTAGATTTTATTATCATGGGCATGGATAAGGACTCCTAAATCCTTCTTATTTTAGGTAGACCCTTCCTGGACACTGCTAAAGCTATTATAGATGTATATAAAGGAAGGTTAACACTTAGAGTGGAAGATAAAACGGCTATCAATTGAATACCTAAAGGGATTGAAGCATTCATCCATGAAAGATGATTCTTGTTCTATTATCAATGTTTCTAATAAGTGTGTTGATGAGTACATACATGAATATTTGACTAAAAAATCCTGGGATAAATTGTTGTTTGAAGATGAAACAATGGAATCTTAGCAGAACAGTGTTGCATGTTTAGATAAGAAAAATGAGTACCTGATACTAAAAATTTTGTGAGTATTAAGAGTTCAAGTTCGAGAAAAGTGAGGTCATCCATTAAAGATCCACCTAAATTGGAATTAAAAGAACTACCAATTATCTAATTCACAATCTAGAATTAGCGGTAGTAGTGTTTCGTTGAAGATTTGGATAAATTATTTATACAGGGAGCCATGTGAAATTTTCATAGATTAATAAAGTTTGAAGTATTTGTTCACTCAAAAAGAGCTTAACATGAGGTAACGGCATCAAGGATTATGATTTGAGGATTAATTATCATCCAGGGAAGACCGATCATGTAACTGATGCTCTTAGTAGGAAGAGGTCTAGGACATTGGCAGCTTTGCTCACTGGTCAAGAATTACTTATTTTAGAGTTTGAAAAGCTAGAATTGGAAGTAGTGAAACTAGTTACGGGTTATATAGCCGCTTTAATAGCCCAATTGTCTTTTCCACTTAAACAGGAAGCGTCGCTTCCCTCCGCTTGAGACATTTTCTTTGTTTGGTCATGCCTCTATACCTTTGTTTTCTATTATATTTCTAATTTGCCAATCATGAAGGATGTTCAATACCTAGAGTCACTCGCTTTTGAAATGCAAACTATTTTTTCACAAAAGATTCCTGAAAAATGTGATTCTTGGGCTTAAATTTTTTGAAAATATATTTATGTAACAAGCCCAATATCAAGTGAGCCACTTTTCCTTATTGAACTAGTGAGGTCAATTCTATTAAAAGGCGATAAGTTAGAAGAATGGTTTGAAGAAGATCTTAAGTACTGTGCATATTAAGACTTTAGCTCATGTTTTGGAGTATAGTTTAGATATTCATTTGAGTGCCTATTATGTACCAAATGTTTCTTGAAGTAAGCAATTTAAGTTACTATATTTAGGTAGATTTTAGTGTTTCTTAAATCTATTATATACTTGGAAGAATTTGTACCTAAGTTCTCATTAATGTAAGTTTAAAAGGCTTTAGTTATATGGAAATAGTTTTTTATGTTCAAGGTTCGGCATTCTAATTTGAGGTGTTGTCATGTCATCCTTGAATTCGAGGCATGACAGATATATCGTTCTCTTTAAAGTAATTCACACCATTACGAAATTATTCAGTCAGTGCAATAGTCTCCAATCGAATAACTCCTAAGATACAACAGTCTGGTTTTGCATTGTCAGGAGAGCCAAATCAAGACTTTAACCTCCACATACCTTTCCTTCAATAATTCCAACATTATGTATGAGCAAAAAAAAGGCACACTCTTATTGTATCCACTTCTATAAAGGGTACTTTAATAGAGAAGTTATAATCACAAAATTATAACCAAATTAATCCCCATTTATTAAAAAAATATTATGGTAATTATTTATAATCGCCAACATAAAAATACATAAAATATATTTTGTAACCTCCTTGATAAATAAGATAATTATAAAAAAATTAAAATTATTAAAATATCTCCAACATTTTGACACATGTAAAGAACTCTGTCTACAGGCAAGCTGATAACCCTCAAGGCTACTGCATGCAGCTGGACCCCTGTGATGAATGATTTAGCTAGCGTCTCTTCAATATCAAGGGCAAGGAGCTAGAGGAATTGAGTTTGAAGGGTATATCGCCTTGGTTCTAAACTGATTATGATAGACTTGTTAATTTTCACTATTGTTTTTTATTAGAACAAATGGATAGGAAACTATCGTAGTGCCTTGCTATTTTTCATCCTCTAAAGCTAAATTTCTCAACCACAGTTTGTGAGCATATCACTAAATGCCATTACTGTTCTTATAGCATGTGAATACAATTGTTTTCAAAGGTTTTTTTTCCAATCATATCTTTCAACTGACAATCAAACGTAGAAATGTGAAATAAAACAAAAGGATATTACAATTCCAAAAGTGGGAAGTCATAGGATAAGGCAGAGGATAAAATTTTGGAAATCTTCATTTAAAGGTAATCGAGAAAAAGATTCAATAAACCAAGCCTAAATGAAGACAAGAGTTGAAATTTTCACTCAATGCGTTGATCCGAGAATATAATTTTCAACGAAGGCAAAAATGTTAGTACATTTTGGAGATGTATAAGCATCCAAGAAAAGACCATTGACAAAAAATTTTTAAGTAGACATCTTTAGGAAATATACAGAAGAAGCACAGGGGAAAATTATCAAGGAAATCAAGAAAAACTTCATATAATTCCGACTGAATTAAATTAAACATATAGTCAAATATAAGCAAGTAACACAGATATAATTGAAGTAAAAAATGACTCATACCTTTATTTAGAATCTTGCTTAATTTATACAATCAAAAAAAGGATAAGAGATAGAATACTAAATTTCAAAATTTTCCAAAAAAAAATTGAAAATTTAAAAACTAATAAAAAAAAAATTAGCTTAAGAATAGTAAACTAATTAGAAAATTCAAACAACTTAGTTAACTTATTCAAATTTAAAACTAATTTCAGCAAAAAGATGCATTCTTTAACGTTCCTCCTTGCTTCTTTTGCTGCAAATTCCCAACCTCTTTCTTAACTCTTCAAACTTGGCTTTAGATATAGCTTTTATAAGAATATCAATTTAATATTGATCGTCATTTCTACAATGCACCAAAATAATTTATTTTGTTTCTTTGAACTTCTCTAAATAGTACTTAATCTTAAAGTGTTTTCTCTTGTCATAAAAACCTGGATCTTTAGAGATAGATATAACAATTTTGTTATCAACAAATATCTTTGTAGGCTCCTTTTGGTCACTATTTAAATCTGTCAATAACTTTTTTAGCTATAAAGCTTGATTAATTGGTACTAGAAAAATTACTATTACCAACTTGTTATTGCCAACCAACTATATTCGGTTGATAATTACCAACTAATTATCAATAAATTATCAATTGAAATAAAAATAAACAAATTTGAAAATCTTTCAACTAGTTACCAACTGGATAAGGTCAGTTGGTAGTAATTTGTTACTAACATATTAATAATCTATTAGTAATTTGGTAGGAAAATATTTAGCAACACATTGATAATTGAAATTCATCAATTGGTACTTATGATAATCTATGATAATTTAGTGGAAAAATAATTTGCCAACTAATTACCAACTAACATCTTCAACTGATTATAATTATATTTGGTAATTAGTTGCTGACTTGATTGGACAAATTTTACCAACTAATTAACTACTAACATTTATCAGTTGTAATTTATTTAGTTTGTAATTTGTTGGTAATTTAGTAAAAATTCTATATACCAACCAATTAACAATTGATTTCTTTTGTTGGTAATGTTTTCGGTTGGTAATCAATTGGTAACATGATTGGAGAATTTTTCCAACCAAGTTAGTAACACAGTTAGTTGGTAATTTAGTGTAAAAATTCTTTTTTAACTGAAGTATTAAAATTTAAATAAAGGTTTTTTTAAAGATAAATTACAACTATTTTTTAGTGTATTATTTAAAATAATATTCCAACATAAAGGTGGTTTTAAATTTGAAACTTAAATTTTGTATTAAAATTTTAAATCGTAGATAAAAGTTTTTCTAATTGAAAAACAAACTAATTTAGTTTATTATTCAAAGTATTTAGTAAATCCAATATGTATACGTAAATACATATTTAAATATTCCATTAACTTCAAGTTAGCAAATAATATATGTTTGAACTTGAATTCTATTTTGAAATTTTATTTCAATTTATTTGTTTAATTTCAAAATATATAACTGATCTTACTAATAAACATTAATTAATAAAAATAAAGAAACTTCAAATTATAATTCAAATTATATATTTCTATTTATTTTGAATTATATATCTATAGAGAGAATTTTAGTTGAAATAAGAGAGTTTATATATGAGTTGGATATAAAATCTAAAAATTATACTAGATAAAAATCGAAATAAAAATAAGTAGAATAAAACAGTAAGTATTATAACAATATAAATTTCTTCATGAAATGAGATATGCCGCTAGTAAATGAAGAAATCTAGCCAATTCAATAAAAAAAAAAATGCAGTCTTATTTTGATATTAAGTAAATAATTATGAATGATTTGATAATTTGAATTGAACAAATTTATGTGTGTAATAATACTCCAATAGATAGCCAAGCTTGAGGTAAAGAGAAGGGCTTGTCCAAGAGGACTTTATTCCTATAAAACAAACACAAATAAAATCACAAGAAAAATAATAATAATAATAAAATAAAAATATACCTAAATAAAAGAAAACAAACTAAAGAAAAAGAGTCAAAGAAAAAATATAAAACAAAAAATTTTCACACTCATCATGCTTTCTCATCAAATCTTTTAAAAAGAAATTAAAGCTCGAAATAGAAGATAGGCATGATGAATGTAGAATGGAGAGAGGTTTTTGAAAAATAGAAGGTTTATGAAATAATTTTTTCACTAAAGCAAAACACATAAACCTCTGTCCCTAACATTTCTTTAGACACACAAATATTGTTGTCAACATATAAGTGCACATGGTTTCTAAAGAATGCATCAAGCTTGAAATCACCTTTTAACCCTTCGAAAGATTTGTTATAATTAAAATTCCCTTTAGAACTTAGCAACTGAGTTCTTAAAAATGAGATCAAGAAAATTCTTACTTTTCAGGGTATGATCTACAAAAACTAAGTTACCTCCCTGAAATTGGAGTGAAGGGTAAAATTCGTCAACATCCTCAAAGGGTTTCTTATGATGTAGCGTTGAAAGATCCAACTCCTTGAGGAATGATAAATTTAACACAGCATCATTTGGACCCTTGTTCTCCAAGAATTGAGAGGAATCTAAAAAAAATCATGGGATAAAGAGATATTAAAATTATTAGCACGTAGAATAGAATTGAATATCTCCCTTTTCACATTGGACAATTGGTCCTCATATTCTCCCTCCTTTCTTTGGAGAGTCTCTTGTTCATGCATATGAGCCTTTATGGCATCCTCAACCAACTTGGCTAGTTATGTTCTTTGATAGTTCAATCATTGGGATTTTTTTTATATTTTTATTTTATTATTATTTTTTTATATCACTTAATGGAGGATTTTGAATTGGCGACAAAAGAATTCACTAATACTTCTAATGACGTCTCACTAAAAACATCAATGTTAGCTTGTAATTTTGCCAATCTATCATCAATACACTAATTTTTTTTTTTTTTTGAAAAATGAAATAAAAATGATGAACATGCAGCAATGATGAATAATGCAATTTAATTCATAAAGAAATAAATAAAAATGAAACAAAACGAAATCTACTATATCGCCTTCAGGTCATTGGATCATGTACCAAGGCTAACACCTAGCAAAGACAAGACGAAAGTTAGCTAACAGAATTTATGATTACAACACAAAATTACAAGATTACAAAGCTAGTTAATAGAACATAGTCAAAGTTAGTAGGTTAGGTTATAAGGGTATACACAAATACACAAAATACAAAATATAGCACATTTTTGTGAAAAGAACAATTGTACATATTTACATGGTTAAATCAACAAAATCCAAACTTTCATGATATTGTTCTCCGACAACGGTGCCAAAAACTTGATGTCAAATCAAGTTTTTCAAAAACACGTCTAAAATATCCTAATCTCCGGCAACGGCGCCAAAAAATTGATGCGTATGGATTTGGGTATAAAAATCACATAAAAACTAAGCACATTCCCAATCAAGTTTACATTAAAACGTTAACCCTAAATTACACATATAAGCAAGCGTACTCATCATTAACAGAGCATAGGATTCAAACGAGTGTCAATCCTCCAAGAACAAGTATACATTAATCACTTTTCTTTCATTTTTTAACCGACTAAATAAAGTGAAAAAGAAATTTAAAAAAATAAAAATAAATAAAATATATACATGTCAAGGATGGAGAAGTATGTAACTCAAACTATTATTTTGACAAACATGATCTTAAAGAATTTAATCGTTATCATAACTAATTATTCTCTTGGCATTATGAAGGATTAAGATAGATTCACTTCTTTTTCAATCCATGAAATTACTATCTTCTAGATAAATTAGAATCACTTGGTCTCGTCTCAACAAACTCATCCAAAAGATGTATTAAATACAATCCTTGATTAAATTCCCTTAGTCTTGACGAATTTAAAATATGAAATTAACCAATGAATCCTTAGTCTCGGCAAAAATCAATTAACCTTTAATTACCTAATCCTCATCAATTAACCCCCTTGGCCTCGGCGAGTTAACAAACAACAAATATGAAATTAATCAAGTGAAACCACCATCAACCCCTTTGGTCTCAGCAATTAATGGGAAGAACCAACCAATTAATCTCGTAATAAGCTCAAGTAATTAAATACCAAGAAAAACAATCAGTTAATCAAAAGATCAAGTACTCTAAATATCATAAATACCTAAAACAATGTCAAATTACAATAAAATAATTAACATATCATTGTTCAATAAAAAGAAAATAAAGTAAAAGAAAGTACTCATGGACAAGCCTCATTCTTCTTCCTTTAAAGACCTTCTTACACAACCCTCCTTGAATTGAAGAATTCCTCTTTTGATTAAGTAATTTTCTATGATGATCAATGAATTCTCCCCTTTTTCCTTGTGTTTTCCATCTATTTATAGGCTTGGAAAGTGTCTAAACTCGTTGATGTAATGTTCTTGGCCGAGTAGAAGTTGGAAGATACTAAAATTCTACAGATTATCAAAAATCGCATAGAAAAATCACAATACCGCCTTTTCCTCAGAGCACAGTCGGTGCCACCTAGGCTTCTGGAGCCGACGCTGGTTGTGTTCTAGTTCTCCACTCGTTCACCGATTTTTTTCCGAATTCTGCACAATGTAATCCAGTATGCAGCCGACGCCGCCTTGGCTCTTGGAGCCGGCACTAGTTCCACTCTGTTTTGACAATTTTTCGTCACCTCAAAGTTCATATAAACAGTGCATGGCCGACGCCAGTTCCAGTGCCCTAGCTGGCGTCGCCTTTCCTCTGTTTTGCAACGTTTTCGCTTCGTTTTACCCCAAAAATCTGAAATAATAAAAAAAATATCTTTCCAAGGGTAAAATCTTAAGTATGAAAGAATATAACTAGTTATTAAACAAAAATATATCACAAAAGAGTCTCAAATAATTAGAAAAAATATGACTTATTTAGCCCCTATCAAACCAAAACCTCATGAACAATAATGCAGCGTCTTCCAAGCCACCATTAGAAGAATTGATTAGCCAATTGGTAAGTACAACGGAGACTAAGTTCCAAGGGGTCGATGTTACAACAAAGAACCTCGAGGCCTCCATGCGCAACTTGGAAAACCAAATTGGTCAACTGGCTGAATTACTAGGAGATCATCAAGTCGGGACATTGCCAAGAAACATTGAGGAAAATCCATGAGATCAAAACCATGGAAAACATTGAAGCCTTTTTCTTTTACTCTACTTTCAGTTTTGTGATCGAGATAATTTTTATTTATGTCGTTTTGATTGATTATTTTTCATAAATTAGAGTGCATTATTCATCATTATTGTGTGTTCATCATTTTATTAATAAAAAAAAATGGAGAACCGACAGAATGCAACCGGCGTCGGCTAGGGCTAGGATCGGCGCCAGTCCCTGTCGGGTAAGGTGCACATATAGGCCATTTTGGCCACTTTTTCTTCAAAATCTCTAACTTCCCTCTCAATTTCTCTTTAACCCGCGCCGGCTTCACCTCCCCAACTTTCAAAAAATTTGATTTTTCAACTCCTAATCACTTCTATAACATCTATCTATCTCTCTTTTGTTGAACCTATGGATTAGAAATCCCAAAATCTTTCATTTTTCATAACAACATCACCTTCAATCCACAAGCAAGGAGTTTGGATTTCTGCAAAAAGCTTACATCTTTTGATTGCCCATGCATACACAAGCACAAAGGTATGATTTATATTCAATTCCTACAGTTAAAATGGTGTAGATGACTTTTTCTAATTTGAGGGACACTTTTGACTGAAAATTGGGATTGTTGATGTTATCTTGAATTGTGCATTACTCCTTGAGTTTTCATGAGTTGGACTAGATTAGGTGTTAATGGTTCTTTGATACTTGATTCATGCACATGATCATGAGGGGTTTCATGCATATAGCTAAGGTTAGAATTGTTGTTATTTGTGATGGTTTGATAATTGCTATATCTTGAACTGGAATTGTTTGTCACATAATGCCATGATAATTCCTTCATTAACATGCTCATGTCTACTTGAATGCATTGGGGATATTCAACACATTTATGCTTTACAGTAAACTTTACATGTATTGTTGCAGGTTGTATTGAATTGATTGGAGAGGATTGAATTGATTATTGGTTGGAGTGTGATATACATTGAAGGAGTTTGGACTTTGTGGCTATGAGATTGGTTGAGGGTTAAGTAAGAGTTGAAAATTGTGTTTGCACAGGGTAGTTACACCCCGTTTTAAGTCATTGAGCTCAAATGTTCTCTCCTCCTATTTCTCCCACTCCTTACTTAATAACATGTCTCAAGCACGGGGTCATTCCTCTAAAAAGGCAAGAGCTTTCTCTTCCTTAGCCCCTTTATCCGTTGATCTCTTGTTCCTTAGACCAACTGAGTTTGTTGATCCATCTTGTGAGGAATGGTACAATAGGAGAGCATCCAATTAAATCATTGTAGAACGTACTTTCGCACCTACCCTCGACCGTACCCTTAAATTGGAAATGATGTTTAGAAGGCTAGGATGGGGGGTCGATAGTATAGCTAAAAGGAAAGTATTGTCCAGTGCTCATTAAAGAATTTTATGTCAATATGGTTGACAAGGGTAATAAACACTTCCCTATATTGAAACGAGAATGAAAGGAATCCCCATTGTCATCACCCAAAATCAATTAGCTAACCTTCTCCAGGTGTTTGATGATGATTCGTGGCAAAGGATAGACGTGAACAATAAAAAATTCTTTCTGACCTGAATTGGGTTGCCCGAGGGACTAGAGCTACTCTAGGGTTGTATAAACATAATACCTTTCAAGCCAACAGTTTCTATTCAAACAATGATCTGGCTACCAACTTTAGAGCTCTAGTCTATATGTTTGGGTTTAATGTTGTACCCCGTGCTAGTGATTTTAATGAGACTCGATTTATTGACACTTACATTTTACATCGGATGATGAACACTCTGCCTATCCCTCTTGCACCCTTGATTATTTAATCTATTAGGGATGTGGTTCATCACCGTCTATCTACAAAAGCCTTCGTCTTCCCCCTGGTTATAATGAAAATTTTGAAAAACTTTGGTGTTAGTCTTGAGGGAGAACTGATGGAGACTACTATTGAATACGATATAGTGATAGAACAAATATTGATAAGTTGTGGGTACAAGTACAACCAAGAATTACAAAAATGGCTAACTCCCTTTGAGGTCCGACATCCCAGTCAGGTTAGGCCACCCACCGTGGAGGAGGAGCACCCACCACCACCGACACGTGCACGCGCCAGTAGTTCTCAGTCCCAATCCCGGACTGACTTTGAGACTACCGTGCTAGGACGATTAGACCAGCAAATGGAGATGCTTCTACGCTTACAGGGATGATATGGCAAGACGGTAAGCTACTATGAAGCAGCAATTGACGGAATTGAGGCAGTATTCTTTCGGGCAACATGGTGGTAAGGGAACTTCTGCACCCGCTACTGATGATAAGGATGATGAGAAGGAGGAGGACTGATTGTGCTACATTTTCTCTTCTTGTTAACTCTTGTTTTTCCTTTCTCTTTTAATGTCTTTTCTAGTTAGTTTTTGTTTTCTTTTCTTCGTTTGTCCTATTTTCTTTCTTTTGTTTTTGATTTATTTTTCTTTTCTAGTTTTACGTTTTGGTATGCTCTTTTGTATTTTTTTTCTTTTTAGGTACTTTGCCAATGCCTCGTTCTGCAAGAATTCAGCTCTTGTACAGCACATTACACAATGAATGGAAGTATTGTCTTTTTTATCTCTTCTCCTTTATATTTTTAGTCCCATGGCATGGTTTATTCCTTGTTATATGTATTTGGCCATTGATGACAATGTCCAGTTTAAGTGTGGGTGGGGGAGTGATTCAATTGAAAATTCTTTTATGCATATACCTTATCCTTCTTGTAAGCAAAATTTTCAAAATTTTTTCTGATTTTCTTTAAGATTTCAAGCTGTATTTTTAATACATGTCTTTATGATAGATTATAGAGTATATGTTCTAGATCATTTATGACTTATGCATGACTTTTTACACGCACTTGGATGAAGTAGTTCTTGATCAAATGCTTTACATTGTTCTTAAACTAGTTTTTCTACTAAAATTTATGAAGCATTCCAAAACTTACTTGAATACCTCTCGAGGCGAAATAAGAAAGATAGTCATGATTTAACTTAGGGATTATGGTAATAGGTCTTCTTCGGATAGTTTGAGCTTTTCAAACCTACCTATTTTGATATTATCTATAGTACCTATTTTGAGCTTAAATTGTTGATTTCTTTCTTTAAAACTCATCACAATATTTTGTCCATTGCTTGTTTTTTAGAGTTTGAATAATTTTTCATATCTTTATGCTCTTGATGGATAAAAGTACATGAAGAAGAATGTTGAGGGAGAGTACTTGAAGAAAGATCATGACTCGGTACTTTCAATCATGTATCAAAACTGAGTTGAGTTGAAAAGAGAAAAGAAAGAGAAAAGAGAGATTGAACACAAGAAAAGAAAACACAAAGCTACCAGAAAAGATGAAAAGAAAAGAACAGTAGCAGTGAAAGACAAAAGAAGAGTGAAAAGAAAGAAAAGAGAAAGAAGAACTTTTTGAAAGAAAGATCACAAGAGGAATGGTGATTGAGCTGTAAAAGTTGAGTTCATATAAAGTGTTTAACACCATTGCTGACAATTTGAGTGATCTTGTGGAAAAAAATAGAGAAGAGTTGATGAAAAGAGACAAGAAAAAGAAAAAAATGCGAGATTTGCTTGAGCAGAACTGTAATTGCTAAATAAGGTTATGGTTTTGATTTATCTTGGAATAGGAGAGCAAGAAGAGTTGGAAATTATTGATACATTTTATTTATCATTTTCTTGCAAACTCTCAACTTTTTTTATATTTGATTCTCATATATCCTTCATTTGATAAGCTACATTACAAGCATTTAGCCTTACATTACAAATGTAAAAGTCCTACTTGACCTAAGTAGAATTATGATATGTCTCGGATTAATGGAGAGAGTTATGAAAAGTAAACTTATGGAATGCAATTCTTTTTTAACTAAATTCTTTCCAATGGTTTGAGAATATTGTCAAGTATTGAGATTGTTCTACTAAGTCATTATTCACTTACACAAGTCTTACATTTGTTGTGAAAGATGTAGTAGCATGTGTTTTATGTTCTTGAATGAAGAAAGCATTAAAGATATTGTTTTGAAATTGATTAAGTGATTTGATAAAACCTTGTGTTTTCCTACTTGTCTTTGATACTTTGCTTAAGGATAAGCAAAGAGCTAAGTATGAGAGAATATGATAGGGGCTAAATTAGTCATATTTTTTCTAGTTATTTAAGGCTCTTTTGTGATACATTTTGTTTAATAACTAGTCATATTCCTTCATATTTGAGATTTTACCCTTGGAAAGGTATTTTATTCATTATTTCAGATTTTAAGGGTAAAACGAAGCAAAAACGTCGTAAAACAGAATAGAGGCGGCGCCGGCCATGTGTTGATGACACGAACTTCGAAGTGACAAAAAATTGTTGAAATGAGATCGGAGCAGAATGGAACCGGCACCAACTGCACTCTAAACAACATGGTGCTGAAATCAAGAAAAAATCGACGAACGACTAGAGAAACAGAACACAACCGACGCCGGCTCCAGTAGCCAAGGCGGTGCCGACTATGCCCTGAGGAAAAGACGGGATCTTGATTTTTCACGCGGTTTTTGATAATTTGTGGAGTTTTAGTACTTTCCTACTTCTACTCGACCAAGAACATTACACCAACAAGTTTAAACACTTTCTAAACCTATAAATAGATGAAAAACACAAGAGAAAATGGGAGAATTCATTAACCATCATAGAAAATCACTCAAATCAAAGGAGGAATTCTTCAATTCAAGAAGGGTTGTGCAAGAAGGTATTCAAAGGAAGAAGAATGAGGCTTGTCTATGAGTGCTTTCTTTTACTTTGTTTTCTTTTTCTTGAACAACGATATGTTAATTGTTTTATTGTAATTTGACATTATTTTAGGTATTCATGATTTTTAGAGTTATTTGATCTTTTGATTAATTAATTATTTTTCTTACTATTTAATTACTTGAGCGTATTACGAGATTAGTTGGTTGTTTCTTTTCATTAACTTGCTAGACCAAAAAGGTTGATGATAGTTACACTTGATTAATTTCATATTTATTGGCTGTTAACTTACTAGACCAAAGAGGTTAATTGCTAAAGATTGAGTAATTAAAGGTTAATTGATGTCTACCAGACCAAGGATTCATTTATTAATTTCATATTTTAAATTTGCTAGACCAAGGAAATTTAATCAATGATTATGTTTAATGCGTCTTTTGGATGAATTAGTTGAGACAGACCAAGTGATACTAATTTCTCTAGAGGATAGTGATTTCACAGATTGACCAAAAAAGTGAATCTATCTTAATCCTTCATGATGCCAAGGGAATAATTAGTTATGATAAAGATTGGGTTCTTTAGGATCATTATTGTCAAAATAATAGTTTGCGTTACATACTTCTCCATCCTTGACATGTATATATTTTTATTTTATTTTATTTTTATTTTTATTTTTTTCACTTTATTGAGTCGGTTAAACAATGAAAGAAAAGGGATTAATGTATACTTGTTCCTTGATGATCGACACTCATTTGAACCCTATGCTATGTTAATGATGAGTACATTTGCTCATATGTATAATTTGGGGTTAACGTTTTAATTTAAACTTGATTGGGAATGCTCATTTTTATATGATTTTTATACTCAAATAAATACGCATCAATTTTTCTCTATCATCCTCAACTCCTCCTTCATTGTCTCAAACACTTTAGATCTTTTGCAACTTCTTCATTTCTTGTAGACTCAAAAATAGCAAGATTACATTTTGCATAAATATCAGCAAATGATCTTATACCTCTAATAGATTCATCAGCATATGTTTCATCATCTATTAGATAATCAACCTCTTGTTGATCAATTATGTCATCATTATGATACTCTTGTACTAAATTAAGTTTTAGAATGGACTGATTAGGCTCATCTTCTAATTTTTCCCAATTCTATGTTGTATCTTCATTAAATTTGATATTTTTACTAACAATTACCTTTCAATTTTAAGGTTAATAAACTCTATAACCTTTGGTGGTACTGTTGTAGCCCACAAAATTTCCAACTTCTGACTTTCAACCTAATTTATCTCTCTTCATGTAACACCCCTTACTACGTACCCTAAAAAGGACGGGGATGTCGCCCTGTCCCAAGGACAAGGAGTCTTTAAAACGAGGTGCACTAACATGAAGTCAAATCAAAGAAGTCAAACTTAGATAAATAAAGGAAAACTCCTATTACATCAGGCTCAAATTGGAGCAAAACTAAATAAAAACAAACATCTGATCCATAAGCATAAATCAACAATTGTCTCTCAAACATAATAGAAATAACATAAGCTTCAACTATTGCATATCTCGCTTGCTCAGCATAATCAATCTCTTGAAAACATGATATGAAACAGTGTGAGATTAACATCTCAGTAAGTCCTATGTGTGCACATTGTACTTTGAACAGTTCGTGTATGTATAGCTGAAAACATTTACAGAAATATTTGGCAAGTCATAAATAGTTTCTCTTTGTAAGGAGTGGGTTTTCTCATTGTCACATTGTGTACAAAATAAATCATCCACTCGAATAAACAGTCATGTCACCACACTTTGGGCTCCATGATACGAAAAACAGTCAAAGCACCACACTTTGTGTACCTTGCCAGAACCAGATTACCACACTTTGGGCGTTCTGATCAAAGGTGGGTGTACAGCCCACCGAGTGAGATACTCCTCCATCTCTACACCCAACAAAACCATCCGAGTATCTATACCGGGAAAATAAATAATACTTTACCAGGTACAAATGCTAGCTCGGACTGGCCTGACCAACCAATATTGTCACCTTCTCAAGCGGAGCTTATCTTCTGGAGGTGGCCGCCTACCAGAAGGCTCACTCACGCCCTCCAAGACTAGTATTGTTAGCTTACCCTTATTGAGTACTCAACGAACATGTCCGTCAATTCCAGATTCACAATAATGACTCCATACCTTGGCTTTGTAAAACGTGGTTTTCTTGAAAAATGAGTTTTCTAAAATATTTAAAAAAAAGAACAGTTCTTGATAAAGGCATTAAGTTGACAAAACCGTTTAGAGAATAAACACCTACGTTTACAACCCAAATAATCATTGTTCAACAATAGCTTTATAAAGTTTTACAACATTCGACTTGCCACCACATACATTTAACAAAAAAGTTTATGGAATGACTGACTTGATATGCCTCAAATAAACAAGATAAAATCACAGCTTGCTTCTTTCAAAAACCCTCCTGATCTAGAATCACATAATATCCTGATCAGAGTCTCAATCGACTCAAGCATGCATTTAAACTCATTTATTCTCATAACAAATCATGATCTATTATCTAACTTCAAATAAATCACTCAATCCTCAAAATACATATACCATGACCATATATCCATCAAAGACATGAATAATATATCAAAAAGGTCTTGTCTTAACCAACACAATTCACATCCATCATTATCACATCAAACATAGCATCGCTATCTATTGAACATGCTTAATCCATTACTCGACTCCAAATATTCATCTATCCCAACTAAGCACATTTATCATGCTATCATACTTCCATAGATATCATCAATCCCATTAGATCTTAATTTCGACATCAAGGGTAAGAATCCCCTTACCTTACAACCACCGGATTAACAAGGTCTCGGTGCTCCCATGGTGATCATCTCGAGTTCGTTTGAGAAGAAGAGAAAATCTGCATTATTTGCTCCTCTTGATCAAAAATTGAGAAAGGAGATGAAATCAGCCTCTATGTGGCATGATTCAAGGGAAGGAAAAGAGAAGAATCAACGGATGAAAGGAATCAAGAGGTTGAGAGGTCGTTTGCTTACCTTAGGGAGTGCTCGATTTTTTTGGCCTAGGATTGATCTTGAGTTTTCGAAAATTGCAGAGGAGGTTTGGTGGAACTTTTCGTGTAGTAAGGTTGGATTAGGATTAGGCGGCTGTTGTGGTTTAGGGTTAGAAAAGTTTGATTTAAGGTTAGAAAGTGATGCTAAGAATGACTTCTAATGGTTCTAGGTTTCTTTGGCAGCAATAGCGAAAAACTGCAGCTTGCTGCACTTTTATTGCTGTCGAAATTGAGAGGAGTTGAGAGCAGAAAAACAGTTTGAAGTTGCTCTCCTAAGCTGGTCGAAAACTACTCAAGGGAAGGATTATGTGTGTTCAGGTTTTTTGCCAAAACAAGAAAGAGTTTGTATGGGTTTTGACAACTAAATTCTGTGTGAAAGAGGAGTGCTTTGCTGTGCAAAATCTGTGAGCAAAAGAGAGGATTTTCTAGACTATTTTGGCTGCTATTCTGTCCGCAATTCAGAAAGGGAATAATGAGTGCTTTAGGCATTGTAATTGGCCAATTCAATAAGGAGTTTTAGTAGGGTTTGAAGTGCAGAATTTCGTGCATTGCACTAAGCAAAGCTGGCCGAATTCCTGTGCACAAGTTGGCCGAAATTTTGGAAATTTTAGTGGATAAAAATTCTGATTTGGGTAGCTAAAGTAATCTAATTTGGTGAGAGGTGTTCTAGGTGATTTGAGCTAGGTTTAGAAGAGTTTGATTGCCCTTAGGATTGCAAGATTTTCGTGCAGCTTGTGCATGCACAAGGCTGGCCGAAATTGGTAAGATAAGAGAAACAAAAATGTGGTTTGTTTAGATTTAGGATTAAGCTTGATTTGCAAGAGGATTTAGGATAAGATTCCCTAGTATTGGAAGAGTTTGTGTTGAGCTAAAAGTCCTCCAAAGGTGGCGGCACTAAGCTGGAAAAATTTCCAGATTTTTAGCTAGGTTTCTATGTTCAAAATCAATAAGATGTATAACTAGAAAAATTAACAAATTAATTCCAGCTATCTATATAAAATCTGATGAATTAAAAACAAGCTGGAATTTAATTATTGTAGCTAAGGTTTTTTGAAAATTAAAGAGGATAAAAGCTGAAATAATATTAATCTTTATCCTTATCAAAATCCTTGAATTTAGGAGATAAATATGGAGACTTATCCCCTAAGAAGATGGCGTTGGAATTTTAAAAAGGAAAGTTGGGTTTTTCGGCCAAGCATGAGGAAAATCTAGGAAAAAGAATTCAAAAAGAAAGTTAAGATTCGCAAGACGTAAGATTCGAACTCAGGTCACCCAGGAATAATCACCAAACCTAACCGCTATTCCAAATCAACTCCGATGTTACTATTTCTCTAAGAAATTCTTTTCACCCTAATTCTCGTCCCTCCATTTCTTCTACTAAATTTCACCTACAAAAATTTCCAATTAATGCAACAACTCCATTATTTCCCATCAAATAAATTAAATGCAACAGCAACCTTGAAAATCACATGCACCCATGCAAGAATAATCTTTGAGATAACACATGAAATGCGAAATGCTATGCAATGCATGACATTTTCCCCGTAAGTCAAAGGTGGTTTTGGGCGGGGTATTACACTTCACATATGAAATGTGTGTATAGCATAAGCTGCCAAACACCTTCAAATTTTGCAAAGAAGTTTTGTAACCATGCCAAGCTTCAAATGGTACCTTCGCTTTCAAAGCTTTAGTTGGAAGTCTATAAATAGATAGACCGAAGTGTTCATAGCTTCAGCCTAGAAATCTTTTGGCAACTTCTTCTCAAAAAGCAAACATTTGGACATCTACATAATTTTCCTACTTTTTGTTTCACTTACTACATTTTCTTGAGGGGTAGAAGTTGCTGAAAATTGTATTCTATGCTTGCATGCTCACAAAACTTATTAAACTTTTCAGATGTAAATTCAGTCCCATTATCTGATCTAATCACTTTTATTCTTTTGCCACATTGATTCTCAATTCAGTTCTTAAAATTCCAAATATATATTAGCAACTTCAAATTTTGATTTCATGAAATAAACCTATCACATTTTTTTGAAATCATCTATAAATGAAATATAAGACCATTAAAAGAAAGGATTTTCATTGGGCCACAAAATATTTGTATGAACAAGTTGAAACTTTTCACTTGCCCTCCAAGCATTATTGGTTGGAAATGGCATCCTAGATTGCTTTTTGAGTTGAAAACTTCACAAACTTAAGTCTTTGGAGAAATCATAGGCATATCTTGCACAATTTTTTTTTCTTCACAAGTAATTCAATGCAGAATAATGAAATTGCCCCAACCTTCTATGCCAAAATTCTGATTCATTTACAGAACTAGGATATGCACAAACAATATATTTCCAATCCAAAAAGAAGCACTTATCTTTCATCTTCATAGAAAATAATTCACACCATTAGAATCATGTATCATACATGTATTATCCTTGAAAAACACAAAGTAATTGTTTTGTGTTAGTTGTCTTGCACTCAAGAGATTTTGATTAATTTGAGGTACAAATAACAAATCTGGAATGAGTATAATACCTTTTGGAGTTTCAACTGAGGTCACTCCTCTTCTTTTGACTTCTAAAAAGTCTCCACTGCCAATCTAGACCTTTGATATGTATACCTTGTCTAGCTACTTGAACATGCTCTCATCAGAAGTTATGTGATGACTATATCCATTATCAGTGAGCCATGCATCAGTGCTTTTGTTATTTGCAAAACATGTTGTAGCAAAAAAAATTGCTCCTCCTGCTTTTTTTTGGTTTTCTACAGCTTGGGCTTATAATGTTGTTGCTTGTTCTTGCAAACCTTCTCCATATGCTCTATTTGTTTACATAACCTGCATTGGACATCAAGCCTAAAACAATAATATTTTTGAGAATGTGAAGTCTTCTTACGATGTGAGCATGGTAGAAACTTTCCTTTATTTCCTTTCTTACTCCTCCAATCTCCATTTTTCTTCCTCATGTTACTTGATTGTGCAATTTCTTTTCTCTTAGCTTGAAATGCACCTTCAACCCCATCTTTTTTTTTTCAAATGGCCCTTCTTTGTTGTTGAGCTTCCAAAGCATTGATCAACTCTATAAAACTAATTTGTGAAAGATCTCTTGACTCCTCAAGCGAAGAAATTTTTTACTTAAATCGTTCTGGTAAGCTGACAAGAACTTTCTCAACAATTCTTCTATCAATAAGCTTCTCCTCGAACAATTTGATCTTGTTGACTATAGCCTTGAGTATGTTTGCATAGCCCTTGATGTTCTCAAAATCTTTCATCATTTGAAACTCAAACTCCCTTCTGAGATTCAATATTTGCATTTTCTTGGTATGGTCAATGCCCTGGTATTCCTGCCTAAGTGAATTCCAAACCTGCTTCGAAGTTTTACAAGACAGTATTTTTATGAAAACTTTCTCTAAAAGAGCTAAGAAGATACTAGTTTTTGCTTTGAACTTTTTGGACTTCTCCTCATTAAGATATTTGATTTGAGCGAAGATATAGGTTGGGTAGGCTGGTAATGGTGGTGGATCTAGGTCATTTTGCACCACCTTCCATAGGTAAAAGCTTGTAAATAAGCCTTTATCTTTATAACCCAAAAATTGTAGTTTTCTCTAAAAACTAAGGAGGTGAAGAACTAAAATTTAAGGTCATTTTAACTAATCAAGTATGGATAAATCTCTCGTAGGCTCTTAAGAACAAAAGCTCCGGTACCAATTTGTAGTCAAATATAATTATATAAGCATGTAACATTTATAAAATGGGGCTAAAAATGACTCATACTTTCATTTAGAATCATGCCTAATTTTATATAATAAAAAAAAGGATACGAGATGAATACTAAACTTCAAACTTTATCCAGAAAATTTTAAAATTAAAAAATTGACCAAAAAATTAGTGTAGGGTCAATAAAACTGATCAGAAAATTCAACCAACTTTGTTGACTTAATCAAATTTTAAACTAATTTCAGCAGAAGATGCATTCTTCAACAAAATCCTTATAGCCCTGTTTTTAGTATTTGTAGTGGATGTAATACCAACTGCTAATCCCATCGGCAATGGTTTGAATGATACCAAAGGAACAGACAAAGCTTTGCCAATATGCAGGATGGTTTTACACGTAACAGGTCTTATATGGAGAGATGTAACTATGACCCTTAGATTACCAATGAAGAACCCCATCTCCTCCAGTTGAAGAGAGACAAAATGCCAAAAGGCATCCAGTTGAAAATTTATCAGCCTCTGTGTGAAACAACAGTTTGATATAAGGAACTGTGACGAAACTACTGCACCATAAATATCAACAGCCCAGACCGATGTTAAAATGGAACAAAGGTAGTTCAATCTGTTAAAGATACCCGGTAGACAATCCAAATATCTGCTGTAATTCTAACTGTTGAACAAATGAAAAGTTGCAGGATTCAGCCGAATACTAAGACAACTATAATAATATCATATTCAAACAATTCAGTCCCATTTGGGATTTTTTTTTTTTCTTTAAATAAGTTGATAAGGAGTCCTCACTTCTATTTAATGCATAAACTACAACTTCTAACTTGCGTACGCATCCTAAACTGAACCTAAAGGAGCCATCTTTATGAATTAGAATCTCGTGAAAGCCACTTATCCAACAAGAAAACTCACAATTGCGAAAAGAAATGCAATCTCTATGGAAAAACGATCTCTGAGTAAGAGTAAATGGCTTCAAGTCATACACATACATTATCTGGCAGGACGAGAATGAAATCAATCTCACATCGCCAACAACATGTAGTTCCAATGCTTGAGCTCTACGAACAATTAAAATAGAAAACCTAAAAGGAAAGATGATATAGGAAATTCCTAACGTAAAATACCCAGAAAACAACCTAATCCATCCTAAAAAAGCCCAGGTCCTTTTCAATTGCCTCTTCTCTCCTACTCTTGCTACCAAGATAGATCGAATCATGGAAAAAATTAACCATTCTGTGATTCCTTCTGCCTAGCTACACCATTGGCAGAGCCCTCTCTTTCCTCCAGCAACCTGCCAGATTCTTCATCAGCTCTCCTCTGCTCTTCGTGGGCCTTAAGTGCCTGCAATTTGGAGTGGTTGTAATATCCTACACCCAAGAAAGCCAATCCATATCCACACAAATTGATTGGGGTGACAGTGTCCTTGATCACGGACCATGAAAACGCGATCAACAACCAATCCTTAACAACCCCGGCAACGTTCATAGTCAAAGCAGAAGTTTTTCCCACAAGCAAAAACACCGCAAGATTCAAAGCAAAAGCGCAGAGAGAATTCGTCCCAAAAATGATGAAGTCCAGATGAAAACTGGAGGAATTCTTCAAGATTGGATACTCAACGAAAACCCAAGGCACGAACAAGAAAACCAAGCAGCAGGGGGCCACATAATATAGCGAAGTAATGGCATTCAAAGAAACACCCCTAGAATTCAAGAGAATCTGAATTAACACCAGCCTCGTGGCCTCAACTGCCACAGCACCAAGCTGCAAAATTACGCCCCAGGTGTCAAATTTTGCCTCCCCATAGGCAGCAATGCCGACGCCAATGGAAATGGACACCATGTTAGCCATGGTTTCACTCTTGAACTGCTCCTTCTTAAGCATCACGCCAACGGAATAAACAGCCACAGGCATCAAGGCCTTGAGCATTTGAATAAAGGAAACAGATAGATAAATGTAAGCAGAATTCGACAACCACAAAGAAATAGAATATAGAAGGCCGATAGGGACCACAGACTTGGTGTAGAAATCCCAGGACATGGTTACTGGCTCAGCAATCTTAAAGACTCGAACCAGGAGGTACGCTAAGGAAGTAGAAAAAGACATATGAATCATGGTAAGAGAAATCGGGTACGGCCAATCATACATCTTGCGATCCAAGATGTACTTGTTGTAGACAATGACAGTGAATGACAAGAAGATCCATATGGCGACATAGGTGTAGGACAAGACAATTTTCCTCCAGACACCTTCACTTAGCCCCCCTCTGCACATTGTGGTGATGGGAAAATCTCAATCCGAGACGAAAGCAAGTGAAGTTTTTGGTGGGGGATTGGGAAAGTAGAAGGAAGAAAGGAGGAGAAAAAGGCGTTACAGAAAGAAGGAAAAGCGAGGAGAGTGTGGTTGTACTGGTATGAGTGGAGTACGGGAAACGCCAGGTGTGGGGGATTATATGGGTAGAAGAAGTACAAGAGTGCGAATCTGGGGTTTTGTTTTGGGGGTAGGTTTTGACTTGGTTTTGGAGAGGTAATTTTGGTTTGGATGTAATTCCATTATGGTGTGTATAAATAAATATATATACACACATTAATTCCTAAAACTGTCCTTACTAAATAACTAAATTTTAGTTTGATTAATCTATAATTTATCAGGTTTGGACAATTACCTTTGTCCAAACATTTGGTATGACAACAAATAAAATCGATCATATATTGGATTGTTAATTATAATTATATTTATATTTCTATAAAATTATCCATTATTTATTGTCTGAAAAGTTGTCCTTTTAAACTATTCCCTCTATCCTAAATTATTTATTCAGTTTCTAACTTAACTTTTGTCTCGAATTATCTATCTCGTTAGAAAATTAAAATTTAACATATCAAATATGTCCTCATTTAATAACACTTTATTTCTTAAACATATTAAATAATTTCTTTCCTAACAAGTTATCCCATTTAAATAATAAGAGAAAAAAATAATTTAGAGTATATTAAAGTTTTAAAATTTGAATACTTCTTAATAAATAGAAAGAGAATAAATTTAATTTTAAAGATAAAAATAAAAATAAACTCACTTATCTTAACTAAAAAAATCTACTTATCTTAAGACCCACTTAATCAGTTAAATAGAAAATATAATTTGGGACAGATAGAGTATTGAATTACTACCATAAGGAGAAAGAAAATGAGTATAATTAAATTTTGATTTATTAGAATGAGGATGGAAAGATTTAATTTTTGTTTACTTGAATACCCTATCCAATCAAATTAAGAATTAATCACCAGGGGAAAAAAAAGCTGATTTTGCAGGAGTTTTAAATTAATTCAAAAGTTCTTATTTAAATTGAAAGTGAAGAGATCCCGCCAGGCATCTCAACTTTAGTAAGTACTTTTGAAAACACACAAAACTTCCTTTTTGTAAAGAAGATTCACCAACCTTTTTCGTTTTTGGGGAAGACGACCCCACAACTCTTTGTTAGTTCCATATAACTTCTGGGGTTTGTGATACTCTTTTAAATGATGTAGCGTCTTTAATAATAATAATAATAATAATAATAATAATAAAGAATATGAAAGTCTAAATCAATAGAATTATCAACTTAACAAATTAATTACTCTTTTCGTTTCAAAATATATATTCATTTAATTTTATTATTTTATTTCAAAATAAATATTTGTTTATATATTTTAATATATTAATTATTAATATTTTCTTATCTTGCTCTATATTTAACATAATACAAGAGAGATAGAGATAAGAGTAATTAATTTTTAGAAAAATATATTTATTAGAGTTATAATTGGAACTTTATATAAAAAATATCATTATTTTTAATATTCTTAATTTGTGTCTAAATAACTAAATAAACATGTATTTTGAAAGTGTTAGAGTACACAATTAAATTATGTAAGATGAAGAAGAAAGTGATTAAAAAAATAATTTCAAATTGAAACAGGGTAATAAGCTATATTATCTACTTTCACCCAGAAAACCTTCCTGGAAACCCAAAATGGTCCTAGAAATGATAAAACCGGCTTTACAATTGTACTCCCAAAAACCAACAAGTCAATTTTGATTGTAAAGACAACTTTACCTTTCAAAAAATCATTTCAAAAGGATAAATTTGTCTATGCAGTTACCCTTCCCAAAGCAAGTAACGATCTCTTTCTAATGCATTTAACGATAGTGGTCAGAAATATTTTATACATTCAAAAACAAAAACATAAATTAAATTTAAAATTTATTGTATAATAAAAAATATTTTTAACTAATTAAATTTTATTTTATATGGAGAAATATATTCTTAGGTGCCATTGATTAGATACGACTATGGCCACTTTTACCAGAAAAGAAAGCAACTAAAAAAATGGGATGAGAGAGTCAATTGCGCATTAACTTGAGAGATGGAAACGTGGGAACTGACTCATAATTTGATTTTAGTGCCAAAGTCCGCTTTTGAGTGAAACGGGGAAATTTGGGGGCACTCAATCCCAATCCAAAGCCCAATTGTGGAAAAGATGCTCACTCTTTTTAAGGCGAAACTTGTCAGTTGTCACCAATATTTTCACATTCTTTAGCTCAAATACTTTCAAGTAATTGATTAACACTTTAAAACTTGTTTTGATAAAAATAATAATAATAATAATAAATCTAATGAAATTGAATTTTATTTATAGAATATTAATAATTTTATTATTCATTTCAAATATATCATAATTTGACCAAATTATAATCAATAACTTTTGGACCATTAATTTTTTATAAAATTCAAATTTATATTTGTATTTTAAAATAAAATTATATTTCAATTCAAGTGTATCCTTACCATATTTGATATAAAAATTAGAACAGGTCATTATCGTTAACAACTGAAAGAGTGGTTACATTTATGATATCAACCCACAAAATGCAAAAAGTCCATTAGCCGGCTACCACTGAAGTGTTGGTGTGAGATTAGCATTGGTAAGTGCGCCGGGCCGGCCCTGGCCCGGTCCTAGGTTCGGACCGGTTCAGGCCAGGGATAAAATCCCTAGCCCGTCACCCAACGGCTCTCTCTGCTTTTTTTTTTTAATTTGATCCTTTAATTTTTTTTTTTGCAATTTAGCCCCTAAAACAGCTAAAGTAATTTTTTTTTTTGTAATTTGGTCCCTAACCCCCAAAACTCTATAAATACCCCCCAATTCAACCCAAAACTCATCAACACTCTCCAATTCTCTCAAACTCTCTCCAATTCTCTCTTATTTCCATTCATCTTTCTCTCATTATCCTCAAATTTATTCATTTTCTCTACAAAGAGTATTAGAATAGAATTTATTTTTGTATTAATACTTTTTCAATTCATCAAGAAAGTCTTCATATTTTGGAAGATTGTTGAGTAGCGAAATAGTGGATACAAGAAGTAAAAAGCTCAAGTGCTCAACAAAGTATTGTTATTCTTGAATTTTGGTCATCAACAAGTTAGTATTTCTTAATCTTACATTCTTTTATTTTAGCTTTATTAGTTGTTTATTTGTTTTAGTTATTTGTTTAATTTTTAAATTAATTTGTTATTTATATTTTTCAATTCTCTTATTTCATTATTTGTTAATACTTTTTTTTAACTTTTATTTGAATTTTGATTGCTTTTTTTTTTTTTAAAGAAATAATGGATCCAAATCAATATCATCATTTTTCTTCATCCCAATCATCTCGCACATTTTGATTTTAATATAGATCCAGACTTTGAATTTAATAAATAATGAAATAGGTAATGAAGATGAAGGTCCTAGTAGGCCTAGTGTTAGTGTTTCACAATCACAACCAACTCCAATAATTAATCCCGACGCATCTAATATAGGTGAGGATGATGTTGAAACAACGGATGTTACAACTAAAGCAAAAACATCTGTGGTTTGGAATCTTTTTGAAAAAGATAATGATAGTGATAGGGCAACATGTAAAATTTGTAGAGCGGTATATGCACATAAGAAGGGAGGAGGGACGGGAACATTAATTAGACATATGAAAATGTCACATAATGATTGGTTAGAAAACTTACTTAAACAACAACAAATACGTACTACAGGAGGTCAAATGGTTGGTAATTTTCAATATGATCATAGAAAAAATAGAAATGCATTTGCTAAAATGATTGTTCAAACTAAATTACCTTTTAATTTTGCAGAAAATCCACATTATGAACAATATATGCAAAATAATTGTCAACCAGCATGGAAAAGAATTCCTAGAACAACATTAAAAAAATGATATAATAAAGATATATAAAGAAATGAAAGAGTATCTAATTGCTATGTTTGATTCTTGTAATTGGAAATTTGCTCTTACTTGTGATGGTTGGACTGCAATTACTAATGAATCTTATTTATGCATTACATGTCATTGGATAGATCATGATTGGTTAGTACAAAAAAGAACTATTTGTTTTAAATTATTTGAATATCTTCATGTAGGTAGTAGTATAGCTAGAATGATTACTCAAACATGTCGTGAATATAGGATTTTAAATAAAATTATTTCTATTTCTTTAGATAATGCTTCAGATAATGATTCTGCCATAACAATTTTAAAAAATACTATGAATCCTATGTTAGATGGTATTTTATTTCATACTAGGTGTGCTTGTTATATACTTAATTTATGTGTTAAAGAAGGATATAAATATATTGATGATATTGTTAATATAATTAGAAATGTTGTTTTATTTATTAAAACATCCCCAACTAGGCAACAAAATTTTAAGGCATTATGCCGAGAACAAGGTGTATCTTTTAAAAAATTTAGATTAGATTGTAAAACTAGATGGAACTCAACTTTAGATATGTTTGAAAGTGTTATACCTTTTCAAAACCAACTTATTGAATTTTGTAATAGTAATAATTTTCAACATTCACTAACTGAAGCTCATTTTGAAAATTGTACTGCACTTTCAACATTTTTAATTACTTTCAAAGAAGCTACTGAACTTTTATCGGGATCTTATTATCCCACTACTCATCATATTCTTCCAACACTTGCTAAGGTAGCACATATTTTTGGTGAATATATGTATCATCCCCAATATGGTTTTTTTATGAGAAGTATGTTTGAAAAATATAAAAAATATTATGAAGATATTCCTATTTTATATTGTATGGCATTGTGTATGGATCCTAGAGTAAAGACGCCAGGTTTTCATAGTATTATTGAATATTTATATGAAACATTAGATTTTGATGAATCACAAACACTTAAACAATGTATGATAAAAGACATAAAAGATAAAACAGCTAAAGCTTTATCTGACATGTATCATTTGTATGAGTTTGAGTCTTCTTCTTCTAGTTCTCCTAGTTTAAGTAGGCAAGCTTCATCATTTAGTAGTCACTTTCAACCTCCGCAAAAATCTACCTCATCAATTTCATCAGTATTTAATCCATGGGGTATTATGAAACGTCAAAAAAGATCGACTACTACCTACAACGAGATGGCAATTTACGAGATGCAGCCATTGGTAGAAAATAAAGATCAGCATTTTGATATTTGTGGTTGGTGGAAGGCTCATGTAAGTCAATATCCCATTTTATCAAAAATGGCACGTGATCTTTGACACCACCCGTCTCTACAGTGTCATCGGAAAGCGTCTTCAGTGAGAGCGCTCGAACAATCGATGAAAGAAGATCTCGATTGGCTCATCAAACTTTGGAGATGTTAATGTGTTGTAGTAGTTGGTTTGCAGCCGAAGATAGGACGGCTAATTCGTGGATTATTGATGATGACTCAGATGATGAATGGGGTGAACCAAGTAGTTAGTTTAGTATTTTTGTAATTAGGAATTTAGGATAAGTTGTAATATTATGTATTTAATTTTATTTTTAGGATATTTATTATATTTTTAAATTTTAATCATTGTAATATTTTTAAGAGGTTAGGCATCAAGTCACCCTCTTATGTAATCTTTATTTTATTAATTAATAAAACAGGTAGGGGTCCAAGCCAAATCCCCCACCACTTCAAGGTGGCTTTTTTATAATTTTAAAAAATTATGTTAAGTAGGGGGGGAAAAAAAAGAAAGAGGAATAAGCTGTGGGTCAGCCCGCACCGGCCCGCGGGCCACACGGGCCTAGGTATCGGTCCGGTCAGGTCCCAGGGCCTCTGGCCTAGGGACCGGCCCGGCCCGGCCCGAAATCATGCGGGCTGGCCCAGTTGCCATTGCTATATGAGATTGTGAAAAATTCCCTTGAAATTATTTTTATGTCCAATAGTGGGCTAACCTGGGCCGAGTATGGACATCAGTTGGGCTGGGGCATCCATTCACTGGAGTTGGAGGACGGCCTTAGCCTTGTCTTCAAATTGGGAGGATGCCAATAAAAAATGTTTAATCCTATCTTTTATAAGATTTAATTTTTTTTAAATTATACTTTATTTCTATAAATTTTAATATTTTATTACCATTAATTTTATATTTTGATGTATTTTATTTATTATTTTGAATTTTATTTTAGGATTTTATTATTTATTATGATTTTTTTATTTTTCAAATTGTGAGTTTGTTGAATTTTTCTAATATAATTTTTCCACAACTAATTTAAGTTTTAGATTTAAATGGAAAATTTTCTCCTTTTATACAGGGATCTTCTTTCCAAATCTCTCCCGCATCCTCTCCTCCACCATCAGTAACTCACCAAGTGTCCCTTACTTCTCTCTTTTTACTTTTTCTACTGTTTAAATATATTATTATTATTATTATTATTATTATTATTATTATTATTATTATTATTATTATTATTATTATTATTCTTATTCTTATGGTTGTCGTCGTCGTCTCGTTTACTCTATAAGTCAACGTTTGTAAATGATATAAAAATATTAAATAAAAAAAAGTCAAAGAAAATTTAAATTTTATTATATTTATATTTAAAACAGAATTATTACTGTAAGATAATAATAATAATAATAATAATAATAATAATAATAATAATAATAATAATAATAATAATAAAAGAGAGAAGGGAAAGACACTGTGGGGAAGATGACCGAGAGCGAGATTTGGGAGAGAGAATCTGTGGTTTTGCTACGCCCACATTTTTCTACTTGGAGACAGATAATTTTGTCTCCAATGTGCTGTTCCGAGAATCTCCACATCGCTCCATTGTAAGGACAGACTGGAATATGGAAAGGCAGAGGTATGACCGAGACTTCTAATCTCCAATCTATTCCGATTTAATTGCCATCAAACCGACCCAAGTAAAGAAGTACAAAGAGAGGCTATTCTTCTTCGATGAAGAAATAGGATTACAAATTCATAACTCTATGATGGTATAAATACCTGCTAGCCTTATTCAGCAATTGATGAAGAGAGAGAATTCAAATTTGATTAATGTGTGATTCACATGATTATATATTAAACATAAATCAGAATATGTCATATGCAGGAAAAGCAAGGTACTTTACTTTAGAAGACGAAATATAAAAAACAAAAGACAAAGACAAAAAGTTAATAGAATTCTCCGAAACGTTGCCGAAGGCTGGTTTATTCTCCATCGGTATCCTTTCCTATTTGCTTTCTTTTTGGAACTATGTAGGAGGAGAATAAAAAACAACTCAACTTAGTTACGAATATTACATTTGGTTCAAATTAAATAGTAGATGATAGAAAACGACTCAACTCAATTATGAATATGTAACTAATCCTATATTTGATGTAAAATTAGAACATATGATCATGATAGAGTTAATTACCAAAAACTCCTTATACTCTAGGATCATTTTCGATTTTCCTATTGCAAAAAAAAAAAAAAAAAAGGTTCAAATATCGCCCTTTAATTGAACCCCTGTTCAAATAATTGACCACAAACGGATATGTTAAGATGTCCCAAGTACTTTTTCACCTTATAATTTTAACCACCTGGGAAAAGTTCTTTAATTTTTTATTAAAAACAAAAACTTGACCACATGAAAAATAAAAGAGAACTCTTAGGTTGGTTTGGATGGAGGGATTTGAAAAGAAAAGAAGGGATTTGAGAAGATGAGAAAATCATTTCTCTCATTCGGGAGTTTTCAATAGAGAGAAAAGAAGAGAAAATGAGGGATAAATGGCCCTTCCCTTCTCTTCAAATTTTTCTCTCTATATGTGCTGTAAAACGGAAGGATAGACCCAAAGTCAAGAAAAATGAAGTTATAAAATAACTAAATAATCCTTAATGTTCTAAAATTTATGTAGTGTTAGAATAAAATCTACACACTACACACTAATAAAACTCTAACTATTCTTTGTACAAGAATTTTTCTCTTTCTTTTCTATCACAATTTTCTCTAATCTTTCTTTCACTAATCTTTCTTTCACAAAATAATGGTGTATTACAAGCTTAGATAATAACTCTATTTATAGAGCTCTAATTACTGGAATACATTATGGCATACATCATCTTCCACTAATCTCAATTAGTGGTGTCTCCATTAAATGGTGGACATCCATTAAAATCTTCTCTAATAATTCACATAAATCCATAATTAGTGGAGCCTCCACTAATTAATGGAGCTTCCAATAATTTTAAGATATTCATAACACTCCCCCTTGGATGTCCATCCATTACATAAAGAATATGCCTCGTTAAAATCTAACTAGATAAAAATCCAGTGGGAAAAAAATCTAGTGAAGGAAAAAGAGTACACCATTCTATATGTCTGTTTATTACTCCCCCTAATGAGATGATTCCTTTAAATCTTTAAACCGACGCATACCGATTTTATATCTCAACTTCTTAAATGTTGCAGTCGGTAAAGTCTTCGTAAAAATATCTGTTAGGTTATCACATGACTGAATTTGTAGCACATCAATTTCACCTTTCTTCTGGAGTTTGGTGACTTATGTTGTGTCTGATCTCTTTTAATATATCCCCCTCGTAATTGCGTTATGCAAGCTGCATTCTCTTCATAAAGAGGAGTTGGAATATCTTTGATATATGATAATTCACAACTTTCTTGGATATAATGAATCATTCTCTACTTGCTTTATGAATAGCTGTAATTTTAGCATAATTTGAAGAAGTAGCTGCTTGGAGATATCGGAGAACTTGTTTAATTCCATTCTAATGTCGTCGTGTTGGTGAAGAACTAAATCTTGCTAATAAATTAACAGCAAAGGTAATATTAGGTCGTGTATTGTTAGCAAGATACATCAATGCACCAATTGCACTGAGATATGGTACTTCAGGACCAAGAAGTTCTTCATCATCTTCTTGAGGTTGGAAAAGATCTTTATTCACATCTAATGATCGGACGATCATTGGAATACTCAATGAATATGCTTTGTCCATGCCAAATCTTTTTAAAACTTTTGCTGTATATGTTGAATAAATGTTCTATTTGCCAAATGTTCAATTTGTAAACCAAGGTAAAGTGTAATTTTACAACCATCCTTGATATCAAATAATCAATTGTTTCTTAAAACTCTTTAGGAGTTCCAATAAGATTAATATCATCAACATATATAGCTAATATCACGAATTTAGAATCAAATTTCTTAATAAAAACACATGGACATACCTGGTCATTTTTAAATCCCGCTTTCAATCACTATTCACTAAGATGATTGAACCACATGCGCCCAGATGGCTTTAGGCCATATAATGATTTCTGCAATTTGATAGAGTAATTTTCACGAGGATAGTGTTTATATGATGTAGGCATATGAAATCCTTCAGGGATTTTCATGTAAACATCATTTTCTAAATTTTTATCCAAATAAGCAGTGACAACATCTAATAGGCGCATATCTATCTTTTCATATACTACCAAACTGATAAGATATCGGAGTGTAATAGTATCAACAATAGGAGAATAAGTGTCATTATAATCAATACCTGGTCTTTGTGAAAAGCCTTTGGCTACTAACTGTGCTTTATATCGTACGATTTATTTTCATTATATTTTCGCACAAATATCCATTAGTAGCCAATAGGTTTTACACCTTCTGGTGTTCGGACTGTAGGTTTTGTCAATGCATTTAACTCCGATTGAATCGCATCTTTCCATTGCAGCCATTCTTTTCTATGCCGACATTCATCAACTGATATTGTTTCAGGATCATCATTATCATGTGTAACATTAAGAGATATATTGGATGCAAATATATTATCAATAACAGTTTCTATCCGATTCCAACTTCTACCGGAAGTGGTATAATGGATAGAAATTTTAATATTACTTTCATCAACTTCTAGTTCTCTGTCATCAATATGAACATCTGGAACATCTAATCCTCTTTTCTTTCGAGGATTTTTATCTTTAGAACCAAGAGGTCGGCCACGCTTCTGGCGTATTTTTGGCTCAGCAGCTATAGATATAATCTTTTGTTCTACTGAAATTTCAAGTTGAATAGGAGTATCTATAGCTGGAATATGCGATTTTGTTACTCTTCTGAAGTCAACAAAAGCGTCTGGCATTTGATTTGCAATGCTTTACAAATGCATTATACTGTTGAACTTCAAGTTCACACACGCTTGTATGCGGATCAAGATAATTTATAATGTTGTCCAATCAAGATCTTTCTTATACTGTTTCTATTCTCCCCCTAATTTAGGGAATAATGATTTCATAAGAGAATAATGAACAAGAAAAGGAAATGTAAGAACATGATGACAAGTAGGAAATGCCAAGACATTTATTATAAAAATCTCATTTTTTTTTCTCTTCCCGGTACCGACTTTTCCTCTTCCTCTCTTGTCTTTTCTTCTCTTCCGACCCTCTACCTACCATCTACCTCTTCTTCTTCCTCATACAGAGATATATATATATATATATATATATATATATGTATCGATATATATCTCAATCATCAGTCATTAGTAAATATTAAAAACAAAAACCACAAAGCAGATATGGAGACTCGTAATTCATTTGAGACATGGTTAAATTTTGACTTGGTTTCTACAGCAGATTTTGATGTATTTTCCTTTCCAAGCCAACCGCTTCCTCCTAATTTCAGGTGAGATACATTTAAGAGCTTCCTTTTTTTTTTAGTGTGCTTGATAATGAAATTAAACTATCTTTTGGTTTATTTTGATGTAAATCAGTGAACATACTGCTTGGGACCAATTTGATATTCCCATGTAAGAGACTACTTTTGATGCTATTCCTCTTGATGCTATTCATCTGAATGAGGATATGCTTGTGCATGATCCTTTCTACTCCTTAATGGATTTTGAACAAAGCCAAAATATGATTCCAGGTTATCATATATTCAAACATGAATTTTGAATGGTATTATCTTTACTAATATTGTTTTTCTTTTTCTATGAGAAATACTGAGTGGTGTTGGTAATGAAGTCGGAGTGAGAACCCATAACATGCATAATATCGAAGTTCAAGATATTATTTCAGACGAAATTCCTATAGAGAATAAAAGGATTAAGAGGCAGAGAGAAAAGAAGGGCAATAACTCCCATACACTATCAAGAAAAATCATTTCGCAGTACTTTTACCTGCCAATCAAGAGCGCAGCCAAAGAACTGAATATTGGCATAACCCGTCTCAAGAAAAGATGTAGGGAGTTAGGAATTCGTCGATGGCCTCACAGGAAGTTGATGAGCTTGGAGACTCTAATCCAGAATATTCAGATTCTCTCTCACACACACTTATAATTTGCAAGTATGAAATTATGAAAGATTTATAAGTAAATAACCGATGATATCACTTCGATTTACAGGAGATGCAAAATAAAGAAGAATGAGGGCATATGACTGAGAAGAAGTTGAAAGAAGCCATTGAGATACTAGAATATGAAAAGCAGTTGGTGGAAGAAAGTCCTGATACGCAGTTAGAGGACCAAACACAGAAATGGAGACAAGCATGCTTCAAGGCCAAATATATTGAGAAACTTAAGTATAATAAACTTAAGGGGATCATAAATCCCAAGACTCATTTCACAGTAACTTCACGGCTAATTCTACTGCTAGTCTAGATGCTGGCTCAAAAGGGAAGGAAAAGGAGGAGGATGCCGAAGAAGAGGAACTGGAGTCCATAATTGCTAATTGTTTGTCTTCCTCTAATGTAAATATTGAAAAAGAACAATTACAAACATTCATCTTAAATTTGTCAGCTCAATTGCAAAAGAGCAACTACAAACATGTATCCTCAAGTTCATGTGAACACTAGTGATATGAATAAAAGATGTTATGCTTATTATTAATTGAAATATCCTTTTCCCTTTCTATTTCACTTTAGGTGGCCAGTATTTCTCTGTGATAAGGGAAATATCGAGTGTGTCCATGACTATAACCACAGTCACTGCCACAACTACGACTAGAACGATGGCCTCTGTTGGAGCCAACAACATTCACTTTTGGGAGTGCTGTTGAGCCAATTCATTTGGCTTCATGATTTCTCAATAATAACTCATGTTAAATTTGTCAACTTTGGATACCATTTTTCTTGATATTGTTATTGCAGTACAATATTTGATGTATAAAAAGTGGAGAATGTCTTCTCCAACTTTTTATCCGCATAATTTTAACTGAGATGTAATTTTAATACATTGTGGAATTCACGGTTTTAAAATCTTGTAACTTCAGGTGCAATCATTCATACCGTGCAGTTGGTAGTGCAACCATCTTCAGGTAGTCAAATCTTTCTCTTCAACGTTTAGATGTATTTTTGTATTGAGAACCCATGACATATAATTTTTTTTCAGAAATATCAAGGGTTACAAATTTGAGTTTAGCAAGGGTAACCATAGAGATTAATAAATGCGTACATGTCTTCTGGCTTTAATAACGGCAGAGACTCGTGCTAATAACGTGTTATAAAATTTGGGTAGTGTTAGAATAAAATCTACACACTACACACTAATAAAATTCTAACTATTCTTTGCACAAGAATTTCTCTCTTTCTTTTGTATCACAATTTTCTCTAATCTTTCTTTCACAAAATAATGGTGTATTACAAGTTTAGAGAATAACTCTATTTATAGAGTTCTAATTAGTGGAATACATCATGGCATACATCATCTTCCACTAATCTTAATTATTGGTGTCTCCACTAAATGGTGGACATCCATAAAAATATTCTCTAATAATTCACATAAATCCATAATTAGTGGAGCCTCCACTAATTAATGGAGCTTCCAATAATTTTAAGATATTCATAACACTTAAATATTTATTTTTTATTATAAGTTTAAAGATAAATATGTAAATTACTCTACAAAATATCATTTCTCTTTTTTTCTTTACTAACTCCCAAACAAAAGAAAATAAAATCATTTCTTTTCAAACAACATAAGCAATCTCTCATTTTTTTTTTCTCTTCTATTCTCATTAATATTTTCTCTTCATTTTTTTTCCTTCCTAAAACTCGCAAACTAGCCCTTACATTCTGCTCCTCTTCCATAATTATTTCCATCGCCTCCACTAAAATGAATTGAGAACATTTCCACATGAAATTCCAATTATTGCTAATATTTTATATGATTTTTTTTTTTTTTTGCTTAATCCATAATGAAGGAATCATTTTTTGGTTGAGATTTGTGGATGGATATGAAATAGGGTGGTAACCACTAGAGCAAAAATTTGCAGGAACTTTTGCTTAAGAAGAGATGGGTGGCAGACATTGAAAGCAAGATACAGAGGGGTGGCAAATTGAGAAGGGATGGGAAAGAAGCAGAACAGAGGGGAGATGACTTGAAGAAGAAGGGAGGGGAAGAGGGAGCAACGATGAAATATTGCAGACTGAAGACGGCGGCTGGAAGAAGAAAGAAAAATGTAGAAGGGAGCATCGGTAACTAAAAAAAAAGAAGAAGAAAGAGGGGGGACAATGCCACATACAGATGGAAGAAGGAGGGTGAGGAAATGGAAGTAGTGGTGATTGGAAGAAGAATGAGAGAGGAGAGGAAAGAGGGAAACAATTGGAGAAAGGGAGGAGGGAGCAATGGCAACAAAAAGAAGAAGAAGAAAGAGGAGGAAGGACACTGCCATTGATAGAAGACAGAGAAGAGAGAAGAGGTGAGAGTAACGGCAACTAAAACTGCTGCAAATGAACGAAGAAAATGAGAAAAGAGGTGGGTGTGACGACAGCAGTTGGAAGAAAGAGAAGAGGAAGCAATGGTGGCAGTTTGTGATGTAAATGGAAGATGGAAGAAGAAAGATAGAGGGGAGGTGGGGGCAGCATGTTGAGTTGAGTTGGGTTGGATAGAAAATTTTAGAGTTTTGCTTTGAGAAATATGGTGAGAGTAATTTTGTCATATTATATAATTTATTGATTTTTTTTTTTTTGGTTAACTTTCTAATGGAGAGAACTTTGAGAGGTGATATTAGAACAATTTGTTTTGTAAGGACAAATTGAAAATGACCCTGAAGTACAGAGGGCTTTAGGTAATTAAACAAAACATAATGGATTGAAATGGTGATTGCCTATGAATTTACCATGCCAACCTAATGTGGAAAGTACAGTAGCGTGTTACCACAAAAGTTAGCGAAGGAAAAAAGGCTAGGCCAGCCTATCGAGCACTAGTCCTAGCCCAGAAAGGCATAAACTGCAATTTGTCCATGCAGTTGTAGAATGGGTTGGTTTATAGTCCTTACTAGCTTGGCAGGCTGAACCAGCTTGCTGAGAGAAAATATTTAATTTATACTTTATAAGAGACTTGTACAAAATTTCTAACTTATACTTATTTGTAGGAAATCTGCAAGTTGAGGGGAAAAGACCCCAGCAATATCCCATGCAGAAAGAACCCCTTTGACTATGTCCATAATAAGCTATACTCTACTAGGCGTGGGAGGAAACACAAAATCACAATCAAACATGATCCAAAATGGCAAATATTACCAATTCAATAGTGCAATATACCCCAAATTTAGGTCTAAGAAAATTCTCCAATTACTAAGATAGAGGCTTGAGAGTATGAGAAATTCAACATTAGTATAGGTTGTATAATCATATATAATACTATTAATCTAAAAAATAAATGTAAGTAATTAGAGAGGTAGCGGCTTTGATTAGCTATCTAACCTATAATTTAAGAGACCATGGATCATTTTTTAAAAGTGAAAAAAAAAAGAAAAGAAAAGATATGGAATTTGAGCTAAGTAGGTTTTATAATGTCGCGAATGGTTCCCTTTCTATCTAAGTTTTATGTTGCAAAATCAACTAAGTAATTCATATTTTCTATGAAATTCTCTCTCTTACTCTCTTCCTCCACTCTTGTAAAATTACCATATGTCTAGTTTGTTAAAAAAAATAAAGGGGAAAAAAAGTAAGGAAACACATCAATTGTCACAAACCCAAATTTATAAAAGCTTCGTGCCAGCAATAACCTAACTCGACTTAATTAAGTTATTCAACCTCAACCCATACATGATTTAATCAAAAGCACATAAGGAAATATGAGATACAATGCAATAGGCACCCATAACTCAACTCTAAATTTTATGATTTAAGAACAAGGAATTACAAGAGCATAAGATGATGATGTTGTTGTTGATGATGATGATAAAGGAATTACAAGAGTATAATATTATAAGAGATATCTCTCCTCCAGTTAAGCATTAACAGCTTAACCTAAACTTTCACAAAGTCTAATCTACACTTCCATATATCCCACTTCGCAAGTAGTTCACACCTTTTTGTTGAATACAAAGTCACTTCACAAGTGACCAACCCCCCTAGACTCTCTGGAGCTCAAGCTTCACAAGTTTGTGTGAGGAGTATTCCCTACCTTTCATTGAGTTCCACTTGTTGTAAGTCTCTCTCTTACTCTTTAAGATGTATTGGGTCTTGTCTTTCACAAATAAATGCCACAAACTATAGAGGACTTCACCAAAGGAATCCCACAATCATTAGGAGTAACTTTGTATTATCGCATAACTTCAACCCTAAATTTTATGATTAAAAACAATAGGAATTATAAAAGTATAAGATTATATAAAAAAAGGAACTAAAAGAGTATAACAACTCTTACCCAATTAAGCATTCACGATCTAAATTAAATTTTCACAAAACCTAGTCTACAGTCATATATATATATGCCACTTCATAAGTAGTTCCCACCCTTTTAATGAATACAAGGTCACTCCACAAATGACCAACCCGTCTCTAGACTCTCTAGAGTTCAAGCTTCACAAGCTTGTGTGAGGAGTATTCTCTCTCCCTCATTGAGCTTATCCTATTGTGAATTTCCTTCTCACCTCACTCTTTGGGATGTGTTTGGTCTTATCCTTCACAAATAAATGCCACAAACTATATGTAGAGTTCCTTTGGAGAAGTCCCACAACTATTAGGAGATTGACTCCCATTCAAACTTAAGTACCTTAAGCTTATTATATAAGTCTCAAGGTCTTCCAGTGTCATATTGATCTCATAAGAAAGGATCTTATCATTTTAAAATTTTTATTCTTTTGGAAACTTTATAGTCATCTTTGTACAATAGAGACATAGATTTGGTCATATCATAGACTCTATCTAGATATATAACATCTTTGTCATATTGTGGGTCAAAAGCCCATGTATCACGTACCAGTCTTTCAATTCATTTAGTGTATCTAGTCTAAGCATGCTATGTTTGGCCCATGCATATTTGAATAAATCCATCTACCTTGTCTAATCATCTGCTAGGCTTAGTCTATACCTAATCTTAAGCCACCATGGCTCTTTGCTCACATATATATCTAATTCGTAATTTCAACACCAACGTGTACCCTAAGGTCATCCTTCAAAAGTGCCTAGTGCTAACATCCTATAGCTAACCACTCTAGTCTATACTGCATTTATTCGTGGGTTTCACTATTTGATACGTGAATGATCAGTGTCCTACACACCATACTCTTGGATCTAAGAGGTTGATATGTCTCTCTCACTTGAAGAGGTTGACATTCTCATCGACACTACAATTCATTATGCACCCTAATGCTTCGAGTATTTTGCACACTTTCTCTCAGACTTGCCTTTGTACCCAACATCCGATTCTCGATGAATAGTATAGTTCCTTGTCATCTTTTAACTTTGTGAAAACTAAAGAAATTGTTTTGTATTCTAACTTTATTGAGTTAGGAATACAAATTCCCATTACTTTGTATAGTCTTACTTGGATTAAACAATACTATCCAACTTGTGTTAGAAAGTTAGACTTTATTCCTATCAATACTTGGTAGTTTTGGGGTCCTATATATAGGAGTCTTGTCAAGACTATTAGGGTGTAATATTGTACAAGTCAAGTTAGTTAATTAGACTATTGTTGGACTTTCACTTGATGTGTGGGGTTTGAGTATGTGAGTTTTTGAAAGTTTCCACTTTTATACTCCTTTATTTAGTTAATAAAAATTGCTCTTTTTGTTTGTAGACGTAGGTCACCTCCTCCAAACCGAATTAATTCTAGTGTCTTATATTTTACTTCTCATTTTTCATTGTTAAATTTATTTTATTACTAAAGTTCTTTTTTTTTTGCTAACAAAATGGTATCAGAGCCTTTAGGTTTGAAAGATTGAATCTTTGGTAACTATATCTACATTGAGATTTGATTATGAGAAGTTTGATCGCAAAGTCAACTTTGCATTATGGCAAGTTAAAATGCATGCAGTGCTGACTCAAGATAGCATTAGAAAGTTCTGTTAGGTAAGGCAAACAAGCCTTCTAGTATAAAGGATGATGAGTTTGATGACATGGATGAGAAAGTCCTCTCAACAATCCATTTAAGTCTCTCGACCAAGGTTCTACGGGAAGTTATTAGCAAAAAGACTTTGAACTATTTTTGGAAAAAATTAGAGGTGTTATACATGACAAAGAATGTTGAGGATCAACTTTATTTGAAGCAAAGCCTCTATTTGCTTCGTATGACTGCAGGTACTTCTATTGATTCACACCTCAATCAATTTGATTCTATTTTGATGGATTTAGAAGAAAAAAAAAATGTCATCATTGATGAAGACCAAGCTATATTACTGTTATGTTCTCCTCCCATTTCTTCCAAGCATTTTAGAGATACCCTTGTGTATGGCAAAGAAACAATTTCGTATAAGGATATCAAATCTGCTTTGAAGTCTAGGGATAAAATTAATAACACTATCATTAAATATTCAACTGATAGTTCTGGGGAAATGCATTAGTCTCAAGTAAACAGTTTGGATCTTGATAGTATGAGTATTAAGTTGAAACGTTACCATTTGGTGCGTAATAATTGCCATAAAAGGGGACATATCAAGTTTGGATGTTTGAGGTTGAAGAATAAAAAAAAAAGAAAACAAAAATTACTTGCTCAAGTTGGTTTTGGTGCTTTAGACGAAAAAAGTCTTTTATGTGTGACTAATAATAAAGTCAAGTATGAATATGATTGGGTTTTGGATTTGGAATCTTGTTATCATGCTTGTCCTAATAGAGATTGGTTCTCCACGTATGAATCTGTTGATGGTGGAGTTAGTGTTAATGGGCAGTAATATTGCTTGCAAGATTATTAGTGTAAGGTATAATCTGTATCAAGATATATGATGGTGGTGTTGTTAGAATACTCAATGATGTGAAACATATTCCCGATTTGAAGAAAAATATCATCTCTTTAGGCACTCTTAAATCTATTAAGTGCAAATTTGAAATTTTAGGTGGAGTTATGGAGGTTAGTAATGACTTTCTTGTTATTATGAAAGTTACTAGATTTGGAAGTTTATATTTATTGTAGGGATCTACTATCAGAGATTTTGCTTCATCATGTTCGAGTGATTTAGATGTTAAAATATTGCATGGGTGTCATGAACATGTTCTTGTTGAGGAGGTTAGTATGGTTAAGAAGAAAACCATTCGATCATTTGTTCTAGGTATCTTTTCGAAGACAAGTCCAAATCCTGCTGGGACTTGGTTTGAAATTCTTAAGTTAATTTTTGGCTAATATGGAGAAGCTGAAGTAGTTCTTTTTGTCATCTCACGAAAATTAGATTGAGGAGTTAGAATTCATACCAACGTGGAGATTTGAAGAAATTGTTTTATATTCTAACTTTATTAGGTTAGAAATACTAGTTCCCATTACTTTGTATAGTCCTACTTGGATTAAGTAATACTATCCAACTTGTATGAAAAAGTTAGACTTTGTTCCTATCAATATTTGGTAGTTTTAGAGTCATATATATAGGAGTCTTGTCAAGAGTATTAATGTGTAGTCTTGTGTAAGTCATGTTTGCTAATTAGACTATTATTAGGCTTTCATTTGTCGTGTGGAGTTTGAGTTTGTAAGTTTTTAAGAGTCTCCACTTTTATACTCTTTTATTTAATTAATAAATACTATTTTTTTTTGCCCGTAAACATAAATCACCTCGACTAAATCACAATGTCTCATATTTTATTTCTCATTTTTCATTATTAGATTTATTTTACTACTAAAGTTTTTTTTTCCTAACAAAAACACATGCATATGCTTCTCACTTAAGTAACCATCCCGATATAGATCCTGAATCAGGAGGAATATCGAATAGAGGTTCTAGTGCACTGTATTTGATATGTTTATAATATATTTAGTGTATCTTATAATAATCATAAATATATCTGTGTATAAGATGTTATTGATAGTGTACTTATTTATTTATAAATACATTACAAATTGTAACAAATATAATGTAAAATGTACAATTGCATATAGTTGTTGCTTTGACAACGCTTGTGCCCTGTACCATAAAAATTGAAATTAAGAAGCCAAAAGCCCAATCGTCCATCCTAATTTAAACAAGCGTACAAACTTATTTTTGACAAGGTAAAATAGACACGCACAAAATATGAAGAAGATACCAAGAAATTTTAAATGGAAAAAAAATAAAAAAGACGAAATCATACAGTACTTTCCAAGTGTCAAATGTCGAATGCTACTTTTGTTTTCACGTGACAGTGATAGTGCAGAAAAGATAAAGAGTGCCCTGTTTTTTTCTTTTGTTCACATCGTCGCGGGATTGCAATTAATTATGATACTCCATCTATACAAATTCCCCGAATCGCAATAAAGAAAGGATATAAAATGTGCGTTATTGATTTAAATATTGGAGAGGTTCTGGAGTCCTCTTTTCAATGCATGATTAGCTTGAAATTTGTTTTATGCTTAAATATATGTTATTCAAAAATTTGTATCTAACAAGCTTAAAAATTTTCGTAAGTGAATATTTCATCACCTTATATAATTTAAGAGAGAGAAGAAATTAAGAATCAAATTTTAATATAATTTCGTATTTATTTTATAGCGAAAGGCAAGGCTCCATATCAACTTTTGAATGATTGCTAAAGATAGGAGTTGAGTAGCAATTGAGTTAAGAAAATTTTCGGTTTAATTTAAATAATTTTTATTTTTTTAGAACAGTTATTTATTAAAAATATTATATTATTTTTTTTTAGTCTTTTGTATTTTTTTCATAATTTAAAATTTTTTAATTAAATATTTTTTTTATTAAAATTACAATCTAAGTACATTTATGCTTGTTTCTTGCACATGGCATTTCTTTAAGGGCGCATTCCTCCTAATGGCATTTCTTTCTTGCACATGGCATTTCTTTAAGAGCGCATTCCTCCTAATTTCAAGCGGCTTCTAAAGCATCTTTTTCTTTGGCAACTCCTTCCTTTCCTCTCGTAATTTGGCAAATAATGCCCATTTAAACACCACGTGAATATTTCCCCCATTTACTCAGATGCCATTGATTTCAAGCCCGAAAATTGTAGATGGAAAAAAAGTTATATTTTATACAATAAAAATTATACAACATAATTTTTCAATACATGCAAATCGTGGATTTCGATCTATGTAAGAATTTTCCTTCAAGCCAATACATAATATGTTCATGAATTTATATATAATTAAATCTGATTCGGTTATATATATATATATTGGATTTCTATTGATTTGGTTGGAGTAATTTTCTATAATAGAAATTGCTATATAAACAAAACAATAATCTTATAATATCTCAAATTATAAACGCATAGGATATACAACGGATTTATTCTTTGTATTAAAAGTTAAAATTAATACAAAAGAAAGACAATTGTATTGTATTAAACCAAAAGTACTTTAACAATAGTACAAATAAAAGAAAACAAACCTAAAAACTTAATAAATCCAAAAGAATTCTCAACACAATAAGAAAGTGAAGAGTGACGGTTGATGCTTATGTGAAATATGAAAGTTAAAATAAAACAATTGTTTGAAACTCTAGATACTAGATAGGGTTTGTAAAATTAAAATGTTAAAAAATTACAAATATTCCCCTGATCTTTTTTGGAGAGAAAATAAGAATTTAATCAATAAAAAATTATATATAATATATATTTTTATAAAATATCATGTATTTGATTTGATTTGGTTCAATTTCAATAATCAATTTTCAATCTCAAAATTCTTTAAACCAAGACCAAACTAATCTAAATCAAAAGTAGTAGAAACTTATTTTTTAAAAAAAAAAACTCAGACACCAATATGAAGAGATATGATAATATATTTGATAAAAAAAATTTGTTTGGTGGTGATGATAGAGTCCAACAACCAAACACCATAATGTCTTGTCATTTTTTCAATAGTTATGAATATATGAAATTAATCTTCTATAGCATTCTCACAAACTCTACACTACAACTTCCATCGTACAAAAATTTCTAGACACTAATCTATATAAATAATCTCACAAGATTAGAATATAATTCATATTTTAAGGCTCATTTGATAAAATTGAAATGTAAAGATTAAAATATGAATATTTAAATATTGAATTTTGAAAATTGAAGTCTAATTATTGAATTTTAAAATTTGAAGTTTGAATTAATTATAATTTTTTTCATTATATTTTATTACAATTTAGATTAAAAATAATAAAATATTAATGAGTAAATGAGTATTTAATATATTCAAACTTCATATTTAAGTAACCTTCAATTCACTTTAAATTTATAATCAGATTTCAATACGTCTTAATCAATTAAGTAATAACAAAATTCTGTTATAAAAAATATTTAATTAATTAATTAATTTATATTATCCATTGTCGAATGCACTTAATAAAATAATATTTAATTAATTAATTTTAAATACTTTATTAAGTTACCAAACAGGTCCTATACTAAGAATTTGACTCCAACTAATATTAAGAAATTCAAATAGCAATATGAAACTACTAAATAAGACTTAGTAGAATAAAATTAGTAAATATTAAAACTAATAAACTTTTCTCGTTAATAAGAAACTTTCTTAACTGATAAGCTTATGTTATATAATGCCAACAATGCTAGCCTTAAACCAAGTTTTCAATGTGAAGTTCTAATGCCATCACGAGTTAAAATCTCTAATATATATTGCATTGTTTAATTCATACAACATCAATTTTTGATTAATTTTTATCTTCACATGACGTAGTAGACGAACCGCGTAACAATTTTGTTGCTAATTCCGCTTTCTCAAAGAAGTATTGTACATCTACATATTCATAATCATTATTGCACCTTTCTCCAAATAATTCAACTTTAAAAATTTATTAAATTCTATACTTTCTTTGACTTCAAGAAAATCATCACTGTCCGTCTTATTGAAAATATCATCTTTCACAAAATCTTGAATTTCTATCATATTATTAATATTGGAATAAAAAAAAATCAAATTCTTCAAGACATGGGAATCAAGAGAATCAAGTTTCTCACAATTATCCAACTTATTATTTTCTTCCCAATCAAATAGCATTCAGATTCCTCATGATATCAGATAATTCAATATCAACTAGTGGATTAACTTTGCAAAAATCTAATTTATTCTCATCCACTAAATATTCTTCAACAATCAAATTCTCAACCTCTATTGGGTTATTTTCAATTTCATCTTTAAAAGGTAAAATTTTAAACTTTCAACCTCAACAATATTCTCATTAATTTTTTTAACTTTAACAAAAAGATTCTTATCAACTTTTTCAAAATAAAAATCTTTCTTATCTTCAACTTCTTCACATTCAAAAGTTTGATTTTTTTTCCCCAAAAATCTCTTTATTAATATAATTTTTACAAGAAATCTTACCTCCACAAAACTTAATCAAGATTCAATGTTGCATACATGATTTTTTTTTTTTAACACATCCAATGCCACAGTAATATAAATATAATGATTTACTTTAGCAATCATGCATCTCTTTTCCTTACATTCTTATTTTTCTTCTTCTGTCAATTAGATATTAACAAAAAAAATTTCAAAACTTTCTTCAACGATACCCCCAAAGTCGAAAAGGTACTAAGGAAAGTCTGTATGTTGAGATGCCATGATTCAAAATTATTTTTACCATCAAAGGTAGGAATTGTACAAAGATAAGGTATATTCATATCACCAAACTCTGATTGGTCTCCATTTGATTGACTTGGCTTTGAGAAACATGGCTCAAATTAACCTAACTCTGATAAGTTTGGATCAAATAAACTTAGCTCTAAATAGACTAGGTTTTGATCGACATGACTTGGATCAACCTGGCTCTGATACTAAGTTTACAAGGTAAAAAAAATTCTAATACTAATTGTAGGATTATGATATCAATATGAATAAATGTAAAAATATATTTAATAACAATACAAATGGTGGTAGTTGATGTAATGTGCAATCGAACAACACAATATGTTGTCACTCTTTCAATACTTATATATAAATATATTAAATCAAACCTCAATGGTATTCTCACAAGCTCTAGTGGACTAAGCTCTATACTATGACTTTCATCACACACACAAATCTCTAGACACCAACTGATATAAATAGGTCTTATAAGATTAGAATATAAGTCTTATTCTAACTATGTATTTGACTCCAACTAACATTAAAAAAAAAAAAATCCAAATAACAATAGGAAACTACTAAATAAGACCTAATAGAATCAAAACAGTAAATACTAAAAATAATAAACTTTTCTAATTAATAAGAAATATTCAATATTCTTAATTGATAAGTTTGGTTTAAATAATGCCAACAACAGTGATTTTGGTTTAATTTAGTTTGTTTTCAACTTATTTGAATAGTTTGATTATTTATTTTAACATTCTTATATCTCTTCACAGAGTAACACCCAAGTAACTTGGAGCTACACTTCAAGTGGAGCATTTACAATCTACTTAAAATATATCATATGATATCCTAGAAAATGGCTAGGTCTCTTCCTTTCTTGCATTAAAAGAGAAAGTTGAGGACCAATCTAGTGGTAATGGTTATGGGTATTTATTTATTAATAATCTCTTGTTTAGTAAATAAATAAAAAAATATAAGTAGAAAAATGCATGGTTGACAGTGTAAGATGTAGTATGGGATAATGTTTAGAGGATAGAGCCTAAGCAATACTACCTTTTTGCTATGGTTGCTAAGGTATCAAATCCTTGAGTTTGGTACTTAGGCACGTAGTATAGTACCTAGATCACTCATGAGCTAGACCGAGACCAACAGATACACGCAGTTAAGGCATCGTTAATTGCAAAATACTAAGCCAAGACTTGGTGAATGACTTTTAGTTATACTTAGCATGTTCGAGGAAACTATGTGATCTTGGATCGAGATTGAGGCTCAAATTTAGACTCTAAACCAATCTAAATGTAGACTGAGAATGCACAAGTGAGTTGACACTTAGCCAGACATGTATGGGCCAAATACAAGCATCCACAAGTCTAAAGCAATGAAATAGACCTAAGAATTGGTACGTGGCTATAGGCTTGTCCAATGAAGAGGTAGTAATGTTCTAATATTAAAAGGAGTCTAAACCAAGATTAAATTCAAGATTTTATCCCGAAATAATAAGGATAAAATTATTGATCCAATGGTAGAGATTTTCCTAAGACTTACGAAATAATATCAAAGGTAGTTGAGTTCAAAGAGAAGTTACTTTCTAGATGGTTTGCAGACTACTCTAGGAGGTTTATAAATAGCTAGTAGCATTTAAATGTAACCATATTATTCACTTTTGTAATCATAGGAGAGTTTTCTTTAGAGATAAAAGAGAGATTAGAATAGATTTTGTGAAAAAAACCTAGAGTAGGCTATGAATGCTTGTAGTTAAAAGTTGGCGTTATTTCTTGTATTCCTTATTCTTGGGAATAGCTCCCCTCTAGTTTTTAAAATACTAGACATCTTCTAGTGTTTTAATAAGTTTAAGAAACTTTATATATAATAATATAAAAATTATAATTTAAACACGTCATTCTATTTTTCCTTTTCATAAGAAGTCTATGTTAGCTCTAAGAGCGTTCTTCTATATTTTGACTTATGACAAACATTGATGAGGATTAACTTGTGTGATCTATATATAATAAGACATGTTTGACCTAAATTCTTCCAAGGTGTACAAACGAGATTGCTAAGCAACTCTTAAGCAACGAAATCCAAGAATCGGTGACAAAGTATAAGACAAGCTTAAGAAAGTACATATCAAGAAGTTCTTGGGGAAGAACCTTAGATTAGGAATCATTGTTAATGTATTTTCTGTGTAAATTCCTATGTCTTGTTTGCCTTATGATTTAATTTATTTTTACCTTAAAGCACATAAACAAAAAGATTTCAAAATTTCAAGTCTTCAGAATTTTAGATTGAGTAGTTTAGATGACTTGCATCCAAAAGCCTCGTCTAAAACTCTGTGAACTATGTCAAATCGATTTTGTCAAAAAAAGTACTATTTTGGACTCACCTTTTGAACGCACTTTCGTCCGATACTTGAGTCCAAAATTTTGAAAAATTTGACAGCGTGAAACTAGCCGTTGAAACTTTACTTTTTACTTCTATAAAAGCCATTTGAACACGATTTTCTGCAAGATTTTTGTGCCAACTTTCTCAGAAACATTTTTACACTTTAGAATACAAAAATATTCCTTTTCATTTGTACTTTAAAGGTGAAATTGAATTGTTCAAAAAGTAAAAAGTATTAGTGTTCATCTATTCATATCTACTCAAACTTTTTAGCTATTTCTATAAGTTTTCCTTTATTCTAACTTGCATCAAGGTTGAGAAGGTAAAACCCAATTGGGATAAATCTTGATTTATTGTGTATCAAGGTTGTGATGTAAAACCAGTTGGGGTGAGTCTTGTTTTGTGAATATATCAATGTTGTGGTATAAAATCCAATTGGGATGAGCCTTGATTGTGTGTTTGTAGAGATTGGGTGTAAAATTAAGTGTGGTGATCCTCTTGTATAAGATTGATGTAGTCTACCACATTAATTTAGGAAAAAAGTTTTAGTGATTGTGTTAAAATCCTTAAGTAAGAACTTAATGTAGTGGATGTAGATCATTTGAGTATCTAACCACTATAAAGTCTTGAGCATTCTTTTGTGCTATTCTGTCAAAATCCTTTGCTGCATTTTTCACTATCTTCAAATCTTAAATGTTGCATCATTTCTTCTAAAATCAATGACTCATTTATGACCTTTGCATTAGTATTTAAATTTGTCCTTGATATCTAAACTTCCAATCTTCATTTGATGAATTTTCCTATTGTTGTGTGCTGAGTTAAAAGACCTCTGCCTATATTCTTGAAATTGCAAAACACCTATAAAGTCGCGAAGCTTTTCTGTAGTTAAGTTCAAATTTTTAAGGAATCAAAAGTTTTAAATTTGCATTCATTTGACAAAAACCTTATTCACCTCCCTCTAAAATTTTTCAATTGGTATCAAAGTGTTGGTCTACATTATCTTTGTCTTAACAGCATTGTAGCAAAAATCAATATGGCAAACACATCTGTTTCACCTTCAATGGAAGGATCTTCCACAAATAGACTTTTTTTTGTTCAAAAGCAATTATACATTCTAGAAAAGTAGAATAAAGATTTATGTTTACTTAATCAATTTTGAACTATGGAATCTGATTGAAAATTGTCTATTTATCCCGTCAAAATTTGTTGATAGCAGAAAAGTGCTTAAACAGAGTGATGAATATGATAATAAGGACATTGCAAAAATGACTCTGAACATTCAGGCAATGAACATATTGTGTTGTGTTCTTGATGCTAATTAATACAATCGGGTTAGTGGTTGTGATTCAACTCACGAATATAGAGACTACCTGAGGTCACCCATAAGGGAACAAATCAAGTAAAAGAACAAAGTTGGGAATATTAATTCGAGATTATGAATTGTTCTCTATGAAGTCATGTGAGAATATAACTGATATGTTCACTCGATTTACAAATATTATAAATGGTCTAAAAGTATATGGAAAAATTATTCCCTTGGAGAATAAAATAGAAAACTGCCTGACGCTATGCTAAAGAGTTTGTAGCTAAAAACTTTGGTTTTGGAGGAATCAAAAAATCTGAATAATTTACCCACTGAAGAGCTAATTGGCTCACTCGTGACCTACGAAATGAAACTTAAAAAGTTTCAAGAACTTGATGATGATGGCAAAGGAAAAAGAGGAACAACCTTAAAAGTTGGAAACAATGAAGCTATTAGTGAACAATCTAAAAGTGATTATGGTACCGATTTGGACAATGAAGAATTGGCTATGGTAGTTGGAAAATTCAAAAAGATGTTTAGAAAAAGTAACTTTAGCAAAGGAAAGAAGTTTGTCAAAAAGAAAAAACAAACTTCGTCCTTCAAACGTTAATGCTTTGAATGCAAAAGTACGAAGCATTTTATTTTTGATTGCCTAAAAATAAAAGAAAGAGAAGCCAAGCCTAATAAGAAGAAAATAAAATGATTAATTGGAACTTGGGATCAAGCTAAATTCGAGACAGAAGAAAGCTGTGATTCTGAAAATTAAAACGCAAATATTTGCTTCATTGCTATGGAGGATAAGGTAAATTCTACTTCTCTAGATTTGATAACCGATTTGCATGATTTTGATTGTGAAAAACATGATGGTCCTAATGAATTTCTATTTGACATGTTTCATGAATTGAAAAAACTCTTTAGAAGAAATAAAGAAATGAAGATGAAAATTGACTGTTTATCAGATGAAAATGCAAAGCTGCTGAATGAGAACAAAATCTCACTTGACTCACATATGTGTGCAAATATTGAAAAGAATGTTATCATTACTTCCTTGCATAATGTGTCTCAAGAAAATAAATGCTTATGTGATAAAATTCATTCTCTTGAAATTATAGTTAGCAATTTTGATCATATAAAAAATAGAGTCAATAATCTCACTACATACATTGAAAAATTTACAAATGGCAAAAACAATTTGAAAAAATTGCTTGGTGCACAACACATAGCTGGAAACCGAAATAGTCTAGGCTATAGGCATGAGATCAAAGTTGAAAATTACAAATCTCACTTTGTAAAAATTGCTTCATCATATATGACACATAATTATTGCACATATTATAAAAAATCTGAATACAAAGCATTTAGGTGTCATGTTAAGAAGAAAGTAGAATCCGGTGCAAAAACAGTTTGAAAAATTAGAGGAACCATTACTAACCCCTATGGACCCAAGAAAATGTGGGTACCAAAAGTCATTCTTTCATCTCATAAATAGGTACATTTGTTGGGTATCTCAGACTCGTATCCTATACGGCGCAACGAAAAATAAAACGAGATACCATCCCAGGACCCGCCTATATGGTGAAAACAAGATATAAAGATAATAAAGGTAGCAGTTTTTTACCTTTGTTTGATTGTCCAAAGAACAAAAATTTCTTCTTCAAGTTGAGGCGCGATCAGCAATCCTCTAGATCTAACTTCACGAGAGTGGAACGTTTAACCATTATAATCACAGTATTTGATTATCTCTAATAGTAATCCACACAGAGGAATACTCGAGCACCAAAATTTCCTGTGTTAGCGAAAAAGATGGCAACTAGGGTTGTTTGCTTCAAGAGCAACAAGAGAGAGAGAGAGAGAGAGAGAAGATCGTGGCTGTTGTTTTTCGTGTGTTAATAATCTAGCTAGGGTTTCGTGTATCTCATCTATATGTTACACGAAAATCCCCTACCAAAATTGAGAATTCTAATCCTATTAGAATTTTCTAATTGTAATTAGAAACCTCAAATTCTCACAATTACAATTTAGACCATAAATTATAACTAATTATAATTTGTCCACAATAACTTCTATTTCTCTCAATTAACCCCACTATATTATCAAATAACACCTTGAGTGTATAATCCTCTATTGTTTATGACCTATTAGGTTTCCAAGTCAATTGGTAGATAATATGAATTAATCCAAACGTCTTTGAGATTAATAATTCATAATTAATTAGAATTAATCCTATTAATTCTAATCAGGATTGATTTATTAATTCATCAATTAATAAATCCATATTCCCAGATCATGAGCAGTATCTAGCAATACATCATCACCACCAAAGAGTCCAAGAAGTTAAGTGGCTTGACTTAAACCCTTCAATAACAAACTTCAGTGCAATTAACTCATTTATCCAAACTCCAGTGTTTGGAGTACGGAATTAGTGCTAACTCCCTCCAGAATTAATTCTGGTCCAAATACGATAGTACTTGTACCAGGAACCCACCACTCTAGATGTGTATTAATTGAAACTATTTCCAATACACATATGTCTTGGCCAAGGACTACTCGAGTAGTGATTCTTACAAGTGACCGTGAAATATTCGCCCCTACTATTAGGAGTGGTGAATCCTTTATTGACCATTTCAACTACTTTCGTTAATCTGACAATATACCCAATATCCATCCCATAGGCGGCCCTCGATCGAGCTCCGAAGATTGGAATCAAAGTACAATGCTCAGCAAACAAAGTACCATGGAGATCTCAGGTCTAAGGATACTTGCACATTTGCTATATTAAGATTATATCACTGGCACTGAATAGTTATCCATGTGATTATCTCAAAGTTAGGTCATCCAATGAACTTGTTCCATTAACAAGCATCCATGTGTTAACTTTGAATATCTCAATACTCACGGATATGAGAACCACCGCTTGATCAAATTAGGAAGTCTAATACATGCTAGTCTTAACGCATTAATGATGTCCTGTCTCATTTATACTATAACTAGGGACTATTTAAGTACTAACACTATACAGTGTAGTATGAATCTCATATCATGATTTCTATCATAATTTCCTTAATACGGTGTTGTACTAGGAACTTTATCGAACAGTTATATTACTTAAGAGTAAACAAAAGAAACTGTAAGATAAATAATGCCTTTTATTAAAATAAAATGTGTCATATACAATGTACAAATAATTGTCTCTAAGGCACAACACTATCAACATTAGCTTCAAAGAATTGAGCTTCACAAAGTGATTCTTGAATAATGGATGCTTAAGACACATGATGGGAAATGTAGCACTAATGGATAACATTCAAGCTGCAAATAATGAATTTGTCACATTTAGAGATAAGAAAAAGAGAAAATATTCCATATAGGTAATGTTGGTAAGGGATCCTCCATCATTATCAACAAGTATTATTGATTGATAAATTAAAGTGCAATTTGCTTAATATTAGTCTTTTGTGTGAAAAATGTTGCAAGGTTAATTTTGAAAAAGATTCATACACTATCATTGATAATTCTAGTGATGAAATCAATTTTGCTGCCAACCGCACTGGTAATGTCTATGTATTATATCTTAATGATCCTACTGCTCATGAAGAAAAATATTTTTTCATATATGATATTGATGGCTACCTTTGGTATAGAAGGTTATGTCATGTCTCTATTGATTTGTTAAATAGATTGTCCTTTAAAAAGGCTTGAGAAATGACTGCCCAAAATGATATTTGACAAAAACCAAATGTGTGATGCTTGCCATTTTGGAAAACAAACCGAGACATATTTCAAATCCAAGAAAATGATTTTAACCTCAAATCTTCTTGAACTAATACATATGGATTTGTTTAGACCAATAAGGACTACTAGCCTAAGTGGTAAGAAGTATACATATGTATTAGTAGATGATATTTTTGATTTACTTGGACCTTATCTCTTGCACGAAAAGATGACAATGATATAAGTAGCTCAAAGAAAAATGACATTGAATATCATGAAATTCCATCATTTGACAACCATGCCAAAGAAAAAGAACTAGAGGAACAAACTAAAGATAGTGAGCAAAGAAGTGTCGAATACACTGATTAGAATTTGCCAAAAGATTGAAAATACAAAACTGTCTATCCAAAAGAACAGATCATTGGCAATCCTAGCTGCAAAGTTAAAACTAGACGATAATTTGTTGATAATTTTTACTCTACTTTCTAGCACTAAACCTAATTGTATTAATGCAGCTTAACATGATAAGTTTTTGGATTATGGCCATACAAGAAGAGCTGAACCTATTTGAAAGGAATCAAGTTTGGAAGCTTGTCCCTAAACTATTTGACCATTTTGTAATTGGTACCAAGTGGGTTTTCAAAAACAAACTTGATGAGTATGTCATTATTATTAGAAATAAAATCAGATTAGTTGCCTAAGAATTCAATCATGAAGAGGGCATTGACCATAATAAAACTTTTACTCTCGTTACTTGATTAGAATCTATTAGAATGTTGCTTGCCTTTATATTGTTCAAAGGTTCTATGCTTTACTAAATGGATGTCAAAAGTACTTTCTTAAATAGTTTTATTGAAGAAGAAGTTTATGTTGAGCAACCTCTTAGTTTTATTCATGAAAGTTTTCCAAATCATGTATTTAAACTCCCCCAAGCCCTTTATGGTTTAAAGCAAGCCCCAAAAGTATGGTATGAAGGGCTTAGTGTTTTCTTCTTTTAAAAGATTTTTCAAGAGGCTTAATTGATACCACATTATTTATAAAATCTGAAAATTCTGATGATATCCTAATTGTGCAAGTATATGTTGATGATATTATTATTATTATTATTGAGCTACTAATTATTCCCTATGCAAGAAATTTGCTAAGACAATGCAACAAAAGTTTGAAATGAGTATGATGGGAGAACTTAATGTTTTCGATCTACAAATCAAACAAACTAAAGATGATATGCTCCTAAATCAAGCTAAGTATGCCAATAAATTGCTCAAAAGATATATTCACCAAACCACTGGCTGAAGAACGATTCTATCATCTGAGGAGAGGTTAGGAAATTACCAAATTATATAACTAACGATTTTGTCAGAGATTGATTGTTTATTCTTGCAGAATTCCTGAAGATCTTTTAATTTTGGATAGAGATATTGGATACAATATTTAGAATATACTTTAAGCCAAAAGTTATAGTATCTTTTGACCATGCGTGACACACTTTTTGGATAGGAAAATTGAACGGACAATCTGTGTCCAAATGTTTAAATTTTTAAGCTCTAAAAGTTCCTACCTTTTTTTTTTTTTTTTGCCACAACACACTTTCTCTTCTTATCAGAATATCATTACTTATTTTCAAAAAATGACCTTTTCTCAAATGCACTAAATTGTACTTATACTCTTCAATACTTCCTTAACCCTAAAAAGAATTCAAATTTATTTGAATCTTCTTCTCATTTAAAAAATTCAAAAAGCTATCATTTTCCTTAACACTTTTCTCTTTCCTTTGGCCTTCATTCTTTCGCCAAAACTAGAAAAATCAAACTCTTCAATCCTGTTCGTCATAGGTAAAACTCCAAATCCCAACTAAGAGGTTGAGCTAATATCAAAGGAGATCAAGAAATGCAAGACAATGAAAAAGAAATCAGTCACTGCCGAACTGATATCCGCGAAAAAGAAAGAAAAATGAGTTGCCATTGATGAACTAACTCCTCAAATTACATTATCAAAACAACCTCTAGAAGAGGAAAGTACGGACATTCAGGTACCTTAATTTCTCAATTCAAAATAGGTAAATTTGAGTACAATGATTGGGTGTTTAGAAATAGAACTATTATTGCGGGCTAGCGGGTTAATTCTAAGGTCTTTCATTGTTGAAGTGTTTTTGAATTTTTTTTTGTTATTTTGAATATGTTGAAAATCTTGGATAAGGGGCTTTGTTGTCAAATTAATGAAAATTTGTACACCTCACTGATTTGAGAATTCTATGCGAATCTGAAAAAGGGATAACATGAGGAAATACTAAACGGATTTATTGTGTAGTGGTATATATCTAGAATTGGAGAAGTGAACCTCAAGTTTGACCAACGTATGTTGAACAGAATTTATTTTGTCAGAGACAGTGGAGTGCAATTTTTTGAAATGATCAAACTGCCTGAAAATTTTTGAATTCTTTTTAAGACTAAGTCGATTTGAGAGGATTTTACTGGTGCCAAGAGTTTCAAAAATTCAAGTGATTGAAATGCCAAATGGTTAAATAAAATGGGGAGATTACTATATCACATTGTCTCAACCATGGCGATACCTAGTGTTGGCTACAAGACATTTGTAAGCATTCTAAAAATGGCATTGATGTTGGCTCTATCATAAGGAAAACAAATTATCTTTGGGTTTCTGGTTGTGAAATTGATGATTCGATCCTGGAACACATCAAACAATGTATTACTCTTTGGAAACCTTCTTACCAAGCTATTCAAGTACTTCAATGTTGATTTGAGCATGGTTACCCCTAAGCACTGCAAGATAATCATCTACAGTAGAAATTCATTTAAGAAAAAGGGATCTATTCGAGTAGATAATCAATGAATACTACTTAGAGAGGCTACTGAAGAAGAGATAGAAAAATTGGTGAAGGCCAAAGAAAATATGCTACATCAGGACGAACAAAAAGGAAAGTTGAGATTGAAATTCAAGGGGAAACATCAAGTAAAGGGAAGCAGAAAACTCAGATAAGTGGAAAAATGCAGAGTATTTTAGATGCTCTAAATCTGCTATCTACCAAGCTAAAACAATCTAAGTGCAGAAGTCAAAAGTGAACTAAAAATTTTAGGAAATAAACTGCAAACGTGGAAGAAAAGAAATATAAAGCTGAAGGCCATTCGAATGAATAAGTTTCTCCACCCATGCCTGAGCCTAAACCTATCATTCCTTCAATACAGGAAGAAACTAATGTTCAGCTAGAGAAGGAGAGTGAGAAAGAGAATGAGAAAGAATGGTGCCCACTGTTGAACCCACAACTGCTGCACTCATTACTAATAAGGAAGTTCCCTAAGTCAGACAAACCAGTTGCATTTAGCAGCTCATCTGGCTGAAAGAAGAAGTATGTTATGGTAAAATAGAAGTCTAGCAAAATTGTTGGATGACATTCAAAGAAGGATGCCAGTGCTAAGCCTGCAACTATCCTCATCTGTAAGCTATGGCACATGACTACCGATAACTGATGACCTCTTTTGCCAAATTTTATTCTAATGACACAACTTTCTTCTACCAAATTTCATGCTCTCTGTACTATATTTTCATGAATATCTTTATTTTGATCTTTAATTGATATTACTGCTCGTCTCCTACCGCTTATTGTTATAGCTAATATTTCTTATTGCTTATTGTTGGCTTGTTCTGGGCATTTTCCTGATATTATGTCAATTTACTCTGTTGCTTATTGCTATTTTTTTTATTGATGATACAGGGAGAGAAAATGGGGATTGTAAATTGATGATTTGATGTGGTTATGTTGATAATTTGATGCGGTTATAGAGACCGTGTTATGGACTAAGAGGAGATTGTGATGTGGAAACTAAAAATTTCTTTAGAAGCTTATAATTCTATGAAATATATTTTTGGGATTTGAGTTGATCAAACATTATTCTGCGCAATTTTTTTCTTTTTTTCTTTCATGATATCTCTTTCACTGGTTTTTGCCCTTATAAATATAGATTGAATTGTGAATATATTGTGGTTGTATGTTGGTTTATGAGGTTATGATTTGAAATTTATGGATTATGATTGTGACTGCTTATGAGGTTTATAAATTCATATGGCTTAAGATAAATTTTGACTGTTTATGGTTATTATTTGAAAATGCGAACTGTGAAGAATTGGGTGATTTGATGGAGACTATGTTGAGATGTTGTTATTAGTATGGACTAAGGAGATTGAAGTATGGGTATGAGTCTGTTGTACATTCTAACTGATTAAGATTTGGTTGAATGATTTGTTTTGAATATGGTCGTGATGTGCATTTTGCAAAATATTTGTTTGATAATGAGGTTATTCAAGTGAATACTTATGAAATCTGTCTTATCTCTTTTTGATTGCTATGTAAAATTTTCATGCTGAATTTTTTTGAGAAAAATGAGTTCAAATAATTTCAGGAAAAACATTGATCTATACTCTTGGAAATTTTTCTTACTCTACACATACACAGGGGGGGTTTTGGACTCACATTTATTCAATCCAAAAAACTAATAAAAAAAAATGAGTTTTTAAAAGATTAGCTTCTGCCTCATTTTACCCCATTTTGGATGCATGTTTTAGAAGTCCAAAATCTTGAAATCCAGTCTGATTCTCAAACGCACTTCATGGCTCTATATCTTGTGATTCATATATTCACATACTAACGGGGAGTATTACATCTTATGATTTATCTTCTATACCTCCTCGTGTACATATCTATACATTTTTTTGTGACTACTCTTTGCGACTATTCTCTTGTGGAATAGTCTTTTAATGGAAGTAAGGAGGATATGGAGGTAGGTTGGACCATAGGCTCATTGAGCCATGTTTGTGAGTATATATTTAAATTTTCTTATCTTAATCTTATAAACACTCTTTGAGTCCTATAATGAGAAAATGCTTTTCTGTTAAAAATATTCTTATTTCTTTCGGTCTAACATGCATGTTTGACCTCAATTCTTCCAAGGCGTACAAATGAGATTGCTAACTCTTGAGTAACGGAATCCAAAAATGGGTAACAAAGTATAAGACAAGCTTAAAAGAGTACATACCAAGAAGTCCTAGGAGAAGAACCATAAACTAGAAATTGTTGTTAAGGTATTTTTTATATAAATTCCTATGTCTTCTTTGCCTTATAATTCAATTTATTTTTACCTTGAAGCACATAAATAAAAAGATTTCAAAATTTTAAGTCTTCAGAATTTTAGATCGAGTAGTTTAGATAACTCTGCATCCAAAAGCCTCGTTCAAAACTTTGTGAAGAGTATCAAATTGATTTTGCCAAAAAAAAAGTGTCATTTTAGATTTACTTTTAGATGCACCCTCATCTGATACTTGAGTCCAAAATTCTGAAAAATCTGACAATGTAAAACTAGCCGTTTCTAACTATTGGAACTTTACTTTTTGCTTCTATAAAAGTCATTTAAACACGATTTTTTACAAGATTTTTGTGCCATCTTTCTTAGAAACATCCTTACACTTTAGAATACAAAAATCTTCCTTTCATTTGTACTTCAAAGGTGAAATTGAATTGTTCAAAATGTAAAAAGTATTGGTGCTCATCTGTTCATATCTGCCCAAACTTGTGAGCTATTTCTATATCCTTCATTCTAACTTGTATCAAGATTGAGAAGGTAAAACCCAATTAGGGTGAGCCTTGATTTATTGTGTATCAAAGTTGTGGTGTAACACCTAGTTGGGGTGAGCCTTATTTTGTGAATGTATCAAGGTTGTGGTGTAACACCCAGTTGGGGTGAGCCTTAATTGTGTGTTTGTAGAGGTTAGATGTAAAATCAAGTGTGGTGATCCTCTTATATAAGATTAGTGTAATCTACCACCATTAATTTGGAAAAAAAGTTTTAGTGATTATGTTAAAATCCTTAAGTGAGAACTTAAGGTAGTACATGTAGATCGTTTGAGGATTGAACCACTAAAAATTCTTGAACATTCTTTTGTGCTATTTTGTCGAAATCCTTTGATGCATTTTGCATTATCTTCAAATCTTAAATGTTGCATCATTTCTTCTAAAATCAATGACTCATTTATGACCTATGCATTATTATTTAAATTTGTCCTTGATATCTAAACTACCAATCTTCATTTGATGACATTTTCCTATTGTTGTGTGCAGAGTTAAAAGACCTTTGCCTACACTCTTGAAATCGCAAAACACCTATAAAGTCGCGAAGCTCTTCTATAGTTAAGTTCAAATTTTTAAGGAACTAAAAGTTTTAAATCTACATTCGTTTGCCAAAAACCTTATTCACCTCCCTTTAAGGTTTTTCAGTCTACTTTGGTAACTACCTGATAGTTACTTGATTTAGTGGAAATAATTGTTCAATCTTAACTGTTAAATATAATTGTTATTGTAAACTTCTGAGAGGAATTTTCTCTGTCCCATTAATAGGCTAAAGGAGCCAAATATATACACGATAGGCGTGGAAAACAAGCTAACCAACAAATCTCCTAAAATCTCCTAAATATAGAAAGTAAATGTCCTAAATATATTCTTTACATATTAACAGATATTTGTAGATCCTAATATATTCTAATAGTTATCAACGTGATTTTTTTTTATTGAAAAATTGGAAATTCTGCCTTACCACTTATTCTTCATTAACATAAGTTCAAAGTTAGGTTGTGAATGCCCATAATCTTTGTGTCTTCTCTTCTCTTGTTACTTGCATTTTATATACTCATAGCATGTGTGGGTTAGGTTGAGTAACTTAGTCAAGTAACTACCTGACAGTTACTTGATTTAATGGAAATCATTTTTCAATCTCAACCATTAAATACAATTGTTATCAACATGATATTTTTTTTTATTGAAAGATTAGAAATTCAGCCTTGCCACTTATTCTTCATTAACATAAGTTCAAAGTTAGGCTGTGAGTGCCAATAGCCTTTGTGTCTTCTCTTCTCTTTTTACTTGTGTTTTATATACTGATAGCATGTGTGGGTTAAGTTGAGTAACTTAGTCAAGTTGGATTAAGTTGCTTTAGGAATAAGGATACAAGAGTTTGGATTAGAACTTAATCTTGTAAAAATTATGGTATCAGAGTATGGTTCCTGTAGAATAGCACAATGGAAAAGTTTGTAGTCAAAATTGCTCAATTGGAGATGACAATGTTTTCCTTGTCTGAAATTGTGAGCTTGGTAGACATCAAAGCTAAATCCCATTCGTTGGCCATAAGAGGTAACTAACTTCATACCTATGTATGTAGCTTGAAAGAGTGGCATGACACTTATTTTTTATTAACATAAGTTCAAAGTTAGGTTATTAGTGTCCATAATCTTTGTGTGTTCTCTTCTCCTTTTACCTGCATTTTATATACTCATAGCCTGTGTGGGTTAGGTTGAGTAACTTAGTCAAGTCATATTAAGTTGCTTTAGGTGCAAAGATGAAAAAGTTTGGATTTGAACTTAACCTTGTAATAATTATGGTATCAGAGTAAGGTTCCTGTAAGTAGCTCAATGGCAAAGTTTGTAGACAAAATTACTCAATTGGAGGTGACAATATTCTCCTTGTCTGAAATTGTGACCTTAGTAGACATCAAAGCTAAATCCCCTTTGCTGGCCATGAGAGGGAACCAACTTCATATTTGGGTATGTAGCTTGAAGGAGTAACATGGCCAAATTCAATTAGCAAAGTCATTAAGGTCCATAAAAGTTGATTGTTCAAATGCTCGTATGGTGGATTTGACACAAACTATCAATGCCTATATGGAATGGGTGTCATACATAAAAGTTAACTAGCTCGCACGAATCACTGCTAAAAATTCAGGCAAATACGATGGCTAAAAAATCGTCGTATTTGAGAAAATACCGTTATTTTTACTATAAATGACGGTCAAACGATGATTTTTTTACCGTCGTATATAATTGAATCGTATTTATTAAAAATGGCCGAAAACCCGTCATATTTACCTAATGCGGCGGTGTAAATATGACGGTCAAGGAAAAGTGTCGCAATTACTCACATGGGTTGAAATTCTACAAACCGTCGCATTTGGTGAAAAAACCATCGTAATTGTTCCGTAAATACGACAGTTTTAAACCGTCGCAAATACTTGTTAATTGCGACGGCCCTAACCGTTGCAATTGCTGAATATTTGCGATAGTATCCAACCGTCGTAATTACAACCGTGGCAATAAATCTCAGAGCAATTGCGACCATTATTAAAAACGACAGCTCAGACCATCGTATTTATTCTGTTAAGCCATTGCCTATGACTGTCGCATTTGATAAGCAAATACGACGGTTTTGTAACCATCGTATTTGATTATTTTTTTAAAAAAAATAATTGATTGAAATTTAGGCTTATCCATCTGCAATTTCAAATCAAATACAATCCGTTCAACTCATTCAACACCAATTACAATAAAATACAATTTACTTAATGCCAAACAAATCAAAATCAATCTCTTGAACATTGAAATCATAAATAATCCTTAAACTCCACAAGAGAAGTAATACTATATATATAACAAGTAGGAAATGTCAAGAAATCTATTAGAAATAGTAGTACATGTAAAATAAGAAACAAAATTGAGTATGTCAGTCCTCTCCGGTATCATCTTTTCCCCTTCCTTCTTGTCTCTTCCCGGTATTATCTTTTCTCCTTCTTCCTTGTCTCTTCCTCTTCTCAGTCTCGATAAAATATTAATTTTTACCCAACATAACTCAAAGTCAGTGGGTTGGGTTTTAGAACATCTCTTTACTTGTACAATACACAAATTGGAGATCAGTCTCGACAATGAAATGATTCCAATAAATAAAAAACCATTGCATCATCTTTAAACAAATAAAGTGCAAGTGTAAACTTAGAATATTAAAATGTAAACATATACCGACATAAATTTTCTAAACTATGAAACTAATGTGCATATTCTACAATAAAACCCAATTATATTTAAAGTCACAATAACATAAAAATGTCAAGGCAGTGCAATTAAAATATTTTGCGCACTAATGTGGCTCCAATAAAAGATAAGGCAGCGCAATTAAAATATTTTATGTAAAATGAGCAAACCAATCATTTTTTTCCTTTCCTCCTTGTCCATTTCTGCAACAAAATCAAATTATATTTAAAGTTACAAGAACAAAAAAATGTCAAGGTAGTGCAATTAATATATAAGCAGCATTTTGTATAACACATCCATGTAGCCAGTCAAAATCCCCACATATATAACCAAAGATGAGCCTTGTCCTGAACCATATGTTACCATATGAACAATTATCATTTTGATTATATCAGACATCTTGAAAGTACATATGGAAATCCCAGATGAGAACTGAACAGAGAACTCAATAAGAAGTGAACAGAGAACTCAAAAATTGAATAGAGAACTTAACAGAGAACTCAATAAGAACAGGAAATCCCAGATGAGAACTGAACAGAGAACTCAATAGGATGAGAACTCAAAATTTGACTTTTCCCTGTCCTCTTTGTCTCTTTCTCTCCTCCCCTATTCCCGCACATAACCTTTCATTTCCCTTTTCCCTTTTCTCTTTCCTCCTTGTCTCTTTCTCTCCTCAGTCATCCCTTCCTCTACCTGTCATCTACCTCTTCCCCTTCCTCCTTGTCTTTTTCTCTTTTCAGTCCTCCCTCCCCTCTTCTTGCACAGATATATATATTCCTTAGTCATCAATCATTAGTGGAAACCACAAAGGGACCGGAATTTCTTATTTGGTTCTCTTTCTCAAAGATGGATAGTTGTAATTCGTTTAAGATGTGGTCAAATTTTGAATTAGTTTCAAATAAAGAAGATTTTGATGTGTTTTTATTTTCAAGCCAACCTCTTCCTCTTGATTGCAGGTGAGATACTTTTCAAGCTTTTTTTTGGGGGGGGGGGGAGTTCACCTGTCTTCTTCATCTGGTTTGGTTTGTTGTGTTATAAATAAGTGAAAGTTATGAACACGCTACTTTAAATTTCCAATTTGATCTACCTATTCAAGAGACTATTTTTGATGATGTTCCTCTGATGGAGGATATGCTTGTGTATGATTCTTTCTACTTGCTAATGGATTTTGAACAAAGCCAAAACATAGTTCCTGTGGAGGAAATGCCTATTGAAGGTATTACTTCAGACGAAGTTCCTGTGGAGAAGAAAGTAATCAGGAGACAGCGAAAGGAGAATGGCAGTAGCTTCAAGACACTATCAAGAGCAACCATTTTGAAGTACTTTTATATGACACTCACTCGAGTGGCTAAAGAACTGAATGTTTGCCGAACCGGTCTCAAGAAAAGATGTAGGGAGTTGGGAATTCATCGATGGCGTTACAGAAGTTTATGAGCTTGGAGACCCAAATCAAGAATGTTCAGGTTCTTTCTCATACACACTTGTGCATGAAGAACTAATAATTATATGACCCCAAAGTTAACAAAGAAATAATAATTTGAAAGCTTCCATTTGGATTTGCAGGGTTTCCGAAATGAAGAAGAATGAGTGCATATGGCTGAGAAGAAGTTGAGAATGGCCATTGAGATACTGGAACATGAGAAGAAGTTGATAGAAGAAATCTCTGATGCGAAGTTGAAAGACCAAATAAAGAGACTGAGACAAGCATGTTTCAAGGTCAAATATGAGAAAAGAAAACTCATGGATCTAGAAAAATTTTTGACAGATCTTCCCTTACAAACTCATGGAGAGGATCTTGGTGGATTGGATTAACTAAGAAAAGAACCTTTAAAGTCAATGGTAACTAGTTGAAACATTATTCTGGGGAGGATCTTGGAGAATTGGATCGACTTGATGCCACATTCCATGAAGGATAATGTTCTTTGATCTCTAGGGAGTTATTTCTTTCCTTTGATCTTTTCTTTTGTTCCTTTTCTTTATATTTTCTTTTTTATGTTAATTTTAGTTTATACTTTTATGGTATGTTTTATTTTATTTTGTGCTTTGTTTTTAGGTTGTGGAATAATCCTTTCTTGAAGGAATTCAACTATCTAATTTCTTATGATATTTATGCCTTGAGGAGTATTACCTCTTGGATATGCTTATATTATTTTATATTATGTGTAAGTGTTAATATATCTAACTATTAATACTACAGTTCCCTTTCACCATACTTCAATAACACTATAGTTCCACAAATCAACATCAACTTCCACAATAACACTACAGTTTCACAAATCAATATCAACACTATAGTTCCATAATAACACTACAGTTTCCTTTCACCAATAATCACAATCCTAACACTAAATCTCCATATCAACTTTTCAACACCTCAACAACTCCACACATCGATATCCAACAATTCAATAAAACAAAAATTTTCAAAAAATATATATAACTATATCATCATAATGCATATGAAGAATACAATAATATATAACTATATCATCACAATGCATAAGAAGAATATAATACTATATAGTTATACCATCACAAGAATACAATAATATAACATATTAATTGAACATAGCAATGATAAACTATGTTAAGTGTTAATGTCATACATAACATATTATATTATGTTATGTATAATATAATATAAGTGTTAAGTGTTAATGTCATACATAACATATTATATTATATTATGTGAACATATCATAACATATTCAAGAATTGTCTAACATATTATATTATGTGTAAGTGCTAATGTATCTATTGTCGTTCAATACTCAAAGTTTTCATTACAAAATCTACCAAATTGGTACTAGTCTTAAGGATGAGTTAATTTATAGCACAACAGAGTGCATACCAGGCAGCTTTTTGATACAATGTAATTCATACCTTACCGCTTAGAAACTTCTCTGCAACTGTCACTTTTTTCAGCTCCTTTGCAGCATGTGGATTACGAATTACAATATTTTTTTTCCTAAAAGTTTGAAGATGAAGATGTGGATAAGCAGGTTTTTTAAAAAAAAAAAAAGCATTAAGCAGACAACATGACAGAGATAGATAAAAGCGCTTTGGTAGATAGAACTTCATCGGATATCATTTTAGCAAGACAAGGAAAAAACAGTAAACAAAGAGAGGGGAAGGGGGGACGCGTCGGGAGAGGGCTCTGGGGTAGGTGCTCGCGGGGTGGGGGGCTGCTGGGAGGTCACGGACAGGGGAGTGGGGGAGAAATGAATATTGATCTGGTTTCAAGATCTATGAACAAGATCGATCCCTAAATATCCATTTGAAAAAAGAGATGAATAGAAGCAAAGCTGCCACCCAAGTTCAAAATGCCAGAATTCAAAAAAGAAAATTGGGAACTACTGACCTGATACTGCATCTAAGATCTGCCACTATAGCTGTATAAGATCGGCTTGCTGTTCGTTCTCATTCTATATTTGTCCAGAATACCAGTTCAGGGGCAAAATTCAGTAAAAACCAATGAGCTTGCAAACATGCCTAGAAATGAATTACTGAGTCAGTGAGCGGGCACACAGGCGTCGCACTGTCCAACCCGCGCGCACTGCGCACAACGGAGCTCAGTGGCGGGTAGCAAAAACCAGTAGCAAAATAGAGAAGATAAACAGTACCCGGTATGAGCTGAAAAACCAGAGAACCAAAATATGGCAGTAAGGACACGAATTACTAACCAGAAATGATGAAGAAGAGAGGTGCAATGGTCTAGTCCGGTGAGTAGCCGTGCAAATCAATGGATACTGGTTGCTTAGCCGAGGGTAGTGAGTTGCGCCTTGTCCTCAGTGTTCCCTGGAAAGCGTGAGAGAAGGGTGTTCGTGGAGAAGAAGAGGGAGAGGGAAGAGAGAAGAGGGCACAAAGGAAGCGTTCTCGAACAAAGTGGATGGCTACTGGGCGGAAACAGAGAGTATGATTGAAGGTGAGATTCGAACAAAGAAAGCGATTACTATTGCTAGAATTAACAAATAAATTGAACTGCGGTAACTATTGCCGAATTCGGACACAGTAGATAAATTGTCTTGTGGGTCTTACCTTGGAATCAAAAGATAGAAACCGGTACTACATATAATGCTTAGATGAATTTGAATTTGCACGTGAAAAAAAGACAAAAATTATTCTACTTGTTAATAGCCAAGAACTTGAAACCATTATCCAATAGTACACAACTATTACTATAAATGTCGAAAATAGTTGCTATCCAAGAACATGAAACCATTGCTATAAATGTCAAAAATTTTAATTAATGAATTAATTTAAAAAATACTAAAAAAAACCCTTGCGAGGATCGAAATACTATTGGACAAGTATGATAGAAAATACAAGTTAATATATGGGAATAATTAATAATAATTAAAAAAATACTAAAAATGATTCCGGTAGAAATTGAAATATTATTGGAGAAGTATGATGAAAAATACAAGATAATATATGGGAATTAAAAATAAAAACCACGCCCCCGACGAGGATCGAACTCAGGAACTTTCGCTATGCCAATTGAATATATATAATCTGCATATATATATATATATATATATATATATATATATATATATATAAATAAAACAAACTAAAGCAACAAAGGAAAAAGAAAATCAATGGGAAACAAACACCATTAGACAAATTGAAGAAGACAAATGAACCAAAAGTATTAGGATACGATATATCTAGCAATAAAGTTCTACTATTTTCTTTATAACTTTTTTTCAATCACCATTAGAAAATTATAAACATATGAAAATAAGTAATGCAAGTGACATAAATTGAAGGAATATTTTTAAATCAACACGCTATCGTATGAAACTTTTAAAGAAAAAGATTAAATTACTTTAATTAGAAATTATAAATTTACATTAAAAATTAAGAATGTTATAATTTAATAAAATAATAAATGATAAAAGTCAATTAAAAAAAACAATGAATATATATTTGATTTCTTAGGATAATAGATAATTTAAAATAAAAATAATTAAAGACCACAAATATTTTAAGAAGAAAAGAATACTTAAATAAAAAAAAATGCTTGGTGAAGGGCCTTATCAATATTATAGCATATAAGTGATCTGTACGTATCTTACATATATCTTAAAAAAGCATATCCTAAATTTTGGATTTTGTATAAATTTATTTAGTTCAATAGGGTAATTATAGTTTTTTCCTCAAATTATTTTTGATATATTATTTTAGTTCTCAAATATTTTGTCGATCTATTTCTAGTAACTCATGCTAGAGAGAAAGGAGAAAGGAGAAAGTTGAGGAGAAATAGAAGGAGAAAATAAAATAAAAAATGCGCTAAAAATGTCACGTATTGAGAATGTATGCAAAAATATTATTACTTTATTACTTAATTTTTTAATAAACCATAATTTTACCAGAATTTTTTAATGCATAATATCTCTTAGAATAACTAATTATAATAATTAAAATGAAATTCAAACTCTTTAATATCAATATATGAAAACTTAATATGTAAACAAAAATGTATTTAAAAAATCAATGATATAACAATCACATGTATTTATAAAGTTAAAGCAAGTTTAGTGACCAAATTTGAAGGTCATTCATTTTATTTTATCACATTTGTATAGTAATATTTATAAAATAGAAAGATATGTTAGTATTTACAAATATAAAGATATCAAATTAACAATTCAAAGGTTAAATTTATTGCAATTATTACCAATAATATTGTGACTAAATTTGAAAATAATCAGATAAAATTTAAAATAATTTTGAGAGATTTTGTTATAACTAGACTAAAAACGATGGTTACAATAAACCGTCGTATTTTGTCTACTTTATTGCGACGGTTACAATAAATCATCGTATTTGGTCTATCTATTGCGACGGTTATAATAAACCGTCGTATTTACCCTACATTATTGCGATGGTTACAATAAATTGTCTTATTTGGTCTACTCTATTGCGATGGTTTGACGGTTAAAATAAAATGTCATATTTGGCCTATTATATTGCAACGATTAAATTAAACCGTCGTATTTAGCCTATTCTATTACAACGATTATAATAAACCGTCGTATTTGGTCTACTCTATTACGACGGTTAAATTAAACCGTCGTATTTAACCTACTCTATTACGACGACTTGTATAAACTGTCGTATTTAGTCACCAACGACGACGATTGGCATTAGACCGTTGAATTAGGCCTATCTATTGGGACGGTTTCAGAACCATCGTATAAAGTAACCTATTATGACGGTTTTGGACCGTCGTATTTGTCTTCGTTGCATTTGTCCCATTTTTTGTAGTGGATATAGTTCTAAAGCGATTGAATGAGCACCAGTGTTATCTCAACTACAAGCCCTGAACTTAAGGACATCAAGGCAAACTTAGGCTTGATAAAACACACTTTAGTCAACGGAGCTAGTAACAAGGCAATAGGGTTGCCCAAGTTAAAGGTGTAGGAATCGAAGGTGTTTAGAAGGTAGTAGAAAGCCAAAGAATTGGAGAATTTTTCTATGGGACATAGAGTAATACCTTCTAGTTGCTCATATTCTAGACTATGAAAAAGTTACTATAACAACTATGTATTTAGTTATAGTTACCAAGCTATGGTGGCGCACACGTATAGCAATAAGCCCTTGGACAAGATTAAGTCTAAGAAAGAGCTCAAGGCATAATTGAAGTAGCAGTTCTTACCAATCAACACGTTATGATTAGCTTGGGAGGGGCTGAAAAGCCTTAAGTATACAGATTTTATAAAAGATAATGTGAAATGTTTCAACTCACTAATACTAGATGTAAAAGAGATGTCCAATAAAGATAAGCTCTTCAATTTCTTTTCGATTGTTGAGTTGGTCCCAGATAAATTTAAGATGCTAAAAAATCTAAAACTTGGTTTAGGCAATAGAGTAACGTAGATTGTTTAGTAAATTACAATGTAAAATTTAGCCTAAACCAAGGTAAAAAGATGGAGAAAGACAAGAAAAGTAAGGCCAAAGATAAAAGTAAAATGCCCAAAGGTAAGGACATCAAGAAAGACAAGAATGGCGAGTCCAAGTCTATAAAGGCCTCTAGAGATAGCTGCTCTACATATGAAGGGCCTCACTTTACAGCAAATTACCCTTAGAAAAAGGCTAAGAATCATGGAAAACTTGGTGTAGATCAAGTCTAGGAGGGCCATGATGCAATGATATCGCATGTCAATTTGTTGCAGTTGTTGAATTCCCTATATGTAGGGAAGGCTCCCAAACATGAATTGATGTACTTGAAAGCTCAAGTCAATGGCAGTGATATACTACCTATAGCAGACTCGAGTACAACTTATACCTTTATTACAAACCGCAAAATAAAACAGTTGGGACTCAATGTTATTGAATATTTGAGTTGATTAAAGACGATCGACTATGAACCTAAGCCAGTGCAAGGTATAGCAAGTGTTAACTTACATGTTAGTGTTTGGCAAAATAGGTGGTGATTCCCTTACACAATTTTGATCTTATCCTTGGGAATGAGTTCGTAATTTTAACAAAAGCAATTGTGATACCACCTATTAGAGGCATGTTGATCATGGATAACATGCCTTCCCATATTTATGCAAGGAACCTATCTTGACAAAGGGAAATAGGAATTCAAAATGGTATCTGTTCTATAGATAAAGTCCAGTTTAAAGCATGGCGAAATGACATAATTGGTTGCTTTGATGGAAATCAAAATAGATGCCTACCAAGAGATCCCAAACAAGATAACTACTATGCTAGATGAGTTTGTAGAAGTAATACCTAAAGAGCTACCTAATATATTGCTCACTAGAAGTGCAATAGACTATAAGATTGATTTTATCTTGTGTACTATTCCTCCAACGCAAGCACTCTACTATATGTTGCTAACTGAGCTAATTAAGCTAAGGAAGTAATTCGAGTAGTTGCTAGAAATAGTGTAGATGGTCTCTTCAAAAGTCCCAAATAATGCCCCCAAATTGTTCTAAAAAAAGGCAAATAACTCAAAGCAATTCTATATGAGTTATACAATCTTATACAAACTCACTATCAAGAATAAGTATGCTATTCCTAATGTTGTAAACTTGTTCAATAGATTGGTGATGGGAAGGTACTTCACTAAGATAGAATTGAGGTTAGGCTACTAGTAAGTCAGAATTATCAAAGGTGACAAGGCTAAAACTACTACAGTAACAAGGTATTGCCTATATGAATTCCTGGTTATATCATTTGGTCTCACTAATACCCTTGCTAATTTTTGTAATTAGATGAATAATGTCCTCCAGACTTCCCGGATAAGTTCATAGTGATATATCTAGATGATATCATTATGTACAACAAAACTATAGAGGAGCATGTGGTCCATCTAAAAAAGGTGTTCTAGAGGCTAAGGGAGTACGAACTGTACGTGAAGAAAGAAAAGTATAAGTTTAGCAGAACGAAGATCATTTTCCTTGGGCATGTAATTAGCTAGGGTGAGATCAAGATGGATCCTAGAAAGGTGTAAGTTATGTTGAATTGGTCTGCACCAATAAAAATTCCCAAATTTATGTTATTTCTCAAGTTAACCAATTACTACAGATGGTTCGTTGAAGGCTGCTTTAGGATGGCGACCTATTATGGACCTCTTAACAAAGGATCATTTATGGGACTAAGATGCAAAGTGTGACAATGCGTTCCAAAATTTAAAGCAAATCATTGCTTCTGAATCAATCTTGAAGTTGCCAGACCTCAATCTCTCTTTTGAGATGTCTACTCATGCCTCAAACCATTTTATTGGTGGTGTTTTGATATAGGGTAAACAACTAGTGGCTTTTGAGAGTTGAAAGCTGGGTGAGTATAAATAGTGTGAAACAACTCATAAGAAGGAGATGATAATAGTCACCTATTACTTGACGATTTAGAGATATTACATGCTATGACCTCTTTTATGGTGATGACAAATAATATAGCCAATATATGTTTTAAGTCCTAGAAAAAGTTAAGTCCCAAGCATGTACAGTGGCAAGAATTCGTAATGAAATTTAATTTTGACTAGATTCACAAACTAAGAAAGGGATAACTCTGTGGCAAGCGTACTAAGTAGGAAAAAAGTGTGGAAGTGTGTGGAGGCTCTTACTTTGATGAAGACCGACTTCCTGGCAAAGATTAAGAGATAGAATCATAGAGACACTATGTGCATAAAGTTGCTAGACTAAGTCAATCAAGGTCTAGTATGGCATTATTGGATAAAGGATGGTCTACACTATGCCAAGAAAGGTAGAGCCTATATCCTAGTAGGAGAGTGCAGATAACAACTTCTTAAGGAGTGCAAACAACAAATTTTTTAGAAAACTCATTATCCACAATGTGCTAGTTATCAAAGCGTGAAATTAATCTTTTGGCCTAAGATAGAGCATGACATTGAAGCTTATGTGAAATCTTGCATGGTTTCCAGTTAGACAAGCTAGAGATAAGAAGGAAAGTTAAATTGGTATAGCCTCTGCCTGTAGTAGATTATTTATGGCACTCTATTTTTATAGATTTCATCTTTGGCCTTCCTAAGGTAAACAATATGGTTTTAATCTTTATGATGGTTGATTGTTTATCTAAATATACAATCTTTGCTCATGCTCTGAAATCTTATTCAACAGATAAGATTTCTAAATTGTTTTATAAACACATGGTGAAATATGTTAATTTGTCAAAAAGATATCATCAATGACTGTGATATGAGATTCACGAGGAGATTTTGGATTGTACTCTTTAATATGTTAGATTTAGAGTTGAATTTATCCATAGCAAACTGATAAATAGTCTAAGAGGATCAATGCATTACTAGAGGATTATCGAATGTATTATATTAGTGTTAGTTAGAAAAATTAGCTAAATTTAATTAATACTACTCAGCTAAGCTATAATCTGTATAAATTTCATCGACTAGATTGACTTATTAGAGCTGGTAAATGGTCAACATCTCATGATGTCCCATGAGATCCTATTGTAAAGTACTGGTAGAAAATATCTAGTAGTGTATAGGTATGTACGTGCTAAACAAGAATCATGGACAAGGCTCATAATAGTTTGGTGTTGGCACAACAAAAAATGAAGAAGTATTGGGACTAGAGTTGCAAAGCTAAAGAGTTCTAATTAAGTTGAGGATAAAGTTACTGAAATTTATTCTCCAAATCCATAAGAAAATTAATAGCAAGGCGATTCACCGAGACTTGATTCCTAAGTATAATGGCCCATTTGATATTGTTAAGAAGCTAAGTGTTGATGTCAACTTTAGTCGAGCCATTGCAACGATAATATTGAACTGATGCCGATAGAAATTTCTCCAAGCTGAAGATGATGTCAATTATTTTTTAGCCGATGTACTCGCTCAACATTGGAACCAGGAACTATTGAGTCGATAGACATCAACCCCATATCTTGGCACGATCGGTAAAGCATTACTACCCCCAATCGCTAAAGTTGAGCCATGAAGCGAGATTTTTTTCACATACAAATAGTCGGTTACAACATCACAATAAGCATAAAATGGGCAAGGATTCCCAGAATAAGGACGACCAAAAACATCCAAAAGATTACCAATTTCAATTTCTTCTTATTCTGCATTTTTTCTTATTTTTCTTCATAGCTTTGATTATTTTCAGGTGTTTCCTTTATTTCTTGATTATCAACTTTCCGTTTTATTTTATTTTGGGTTTAAATTCCAGTAATTTTGTACTTCTTTTATCAAAATCAATCGAAACACACCAACTCCAGTCCTTTTTGGCTTCTACATGTAATCTTCCTACTTTCTTGAACCATTTCTATAGTAAGTTTAAAGAACCCACGTCTTTTAAAAAGTCCGAGTCTTGCATTTGCTCTTCCATCGGACTCATCAGAAGAGAAGCCAATCGCCAATTTCATCGGCTCCTCTTTTGTACGGCAATATAAATTGGCACGCCCAATGGGACCAAAAGTAGTTGTTGCATGCAATTGCGTTCAAAACGCCTTATGTAGAATCTTTGGCAGCAGCCTTTAGGGCTTTTATCGAATTCATTTGATCGACCTCCAATTCGTGTTTTACGGGGGGTTTTTTATTCTACAGCGACGACTTTCAGTAATGCCCAGGTCACTCTTCCTGAGTAAGGATCACAGTCCTCGTCTCCACCCTAAGTGTCTCAGTTAACACCCACGTCCTTAATTGTCATAAGGAAGGCCATGGAGCAATGTACAGGTGAACTTATTCAGAGTCTTATTCCCCAATTTGCCACAATGTTTCGGTCACAACTTCAGAATGAGCCCCGTAATTTTAAACATAGACAAAATGCTCACGGGCTACCTCAGGTAGTCGTGTATCCTCCTGCCTCGACCGTTAGTGCACCATCTTATGGGTCAGTACAATTGTAGCATAGAGAGCCATCATTTTCAATACCCAGGGGGTACCAAGGGGGTTCGGGATTAGCGGCACAAAGTGTTATTCCCACAGAGCATTTTCTGGGAAGAACCGCACCATATCCAATTACGGTGGTCCAGGTACTGATGGGAATACAGGTATCATTCGACCTAATGGCAACTCCTAATAGGAGTATTTTCCCTCCATTTGGGGGGCCACAAAGTTATGTTACAATTGTTCCTTTCATGTATCCTGCAATGGCCACAACTTATCCGATGCAGAGAATAGGATACCCTAAAATGGCTCCATTTCTAGGACAGGGTTCTCAGCCAACCATGCTAACTTTCCCCATGTAGAATCAACAACCAACATCATCAGCCGATGTTAACGCAATGACAAAAGCATTGTGTCGGCAGACTAGGGATCAACTAGTCTATTAGAAACCCTACCCCGAATGAGTAGATTTTGTGGCGGTGTTACCTCAAGGGTTTAAATTGCCTGAGTTCACTACGTTCTCTGGAGATGAGAACAAATCAACCATGAAACATATCGGGAGGTTTACGGCACAATGTAGAGAATTTGGGAACAATGACTGACATAAATTGCAATTGTTTTCTTTATCTTTAACAAGAGTAGTATTTACTTGGTATGCAAATTTGACTCCTAATTTTGTGTATTCTTGGTCAGATATGGAATGAATTTTTCATGAGCAATTTTTCAAATCGGCACCTGAAGTTTACATAGAAGATCTTTTGACGGTCAAACAAAGCCATCCAAAGGTGTAGCAAAATTCATTGAGCATTTTCGGCAGACTAAGGCCAAATGTATCATGCCATATAGTGTGCTAGAATAGCCATCAGCAGAATGCATCTATAGCTTAAAGAGCGTCCCATTCTCTAAGATTTTTCTGATTTATCCTGCTTACTTTCTCATGCTGTCAGAATAGAAGAAATAATCAAGAAAAAGCAGAAAAGAGATTTGTCAAGTTCTCTCATGGGCAAACTATGATATCAATTGTTGATTATGTTATAGAAAACGAGGAGGAACAACTAATGTAGGTAATGGCGGCACAATTAGTGAAAGATTCGTCTTATATTTGTCCTTTGTTAAACCTAGCAAAGAGAAAGAGGAGGTTTCTCCTACAGGACCATCTAACTACATATTCGATGTATCAAAGGCCGAACAAATCTTTAATTAGATGGTTAAAGACAAACAAGTCCTTTTGCATTTCGGCCATAAAATCCCAAGTCCAAAGGAGTTGAAGGGAAATAGATACTGTAAGTGGCATAATTCATTTTCTCATAATACCAATAGCTATGTTGTTTTCAAGAACACAATTTAGGAGGTTTTACAAAAAAGAAGGTTGAGATTTGCCGACAAACGAGAGGAAACCTTAGTCGAAATAGACCATTTCCCAACAGCCGATACACACATAGTACAGACCTGTAAGGAAGATATTGAAAATAAACTAGGAGATTCTTTCATCTAGGAACAATCCAAAACCTTTGAAGTGAAAGGAACAACGTTCCAAAGGTTGGATGGTCGACCATCGATTTTCACTCGGCTTACTATCCCAATCCTCACAGGCTACTTTCATAGAAAAGATGAGAAGTTCATAGTGTACGTACCTCACAAAGAGTCATTCTTTCCGAGTTATCGCTCACGTCTTACAAAGACTCGCGAGAATAGAAAAAACGGGCTTAGCAGAGACAAATGCCTGAGGAATGGTTAGATGAGTAGGTGCGTCCCACCCTATTAGGATGCTTTGCATCTATTTTAGTTTGTCCCACATCGAAAGTTTGAAAGTCATCCATTTCCTTTGAAAACTTATAAATAAAGGTTTAGTTTGGTTCTTTAAAACAAACAATACCAACACAAGAGTTTGAATAGCTATTGAGGCTTTTACTCTTTGTTATACTCGTATTTTGTATTAGTAGTATTTAGTAGCTTAGGAACTCCTTCCTAAAGTCTTGTAAATTGTCTTTTTTATAGTAAAGCTTTGTTCCACCTCTATCTGCAGACGTAGGTCAGTTAACCGAATTACGTAAGTTTTTGTGTCTCTTTTTTTTATTTCCTTTCTCGTTTTTTATTTTTTCTCCGTGTTATTTTTTATTATTATTATTTCTTTGTTATCGTCTTATGTAGCTTTGCCATTAGAGTTTTGGTTTGTTCTTGGGGTCTATCCCTAATAAACTGGTATCAAAGTTACTAGCTCTTAACTCTATAGCAATGACGATAACAAATACTAAGGTGGAGAAATTCAATTGGGGTGTTAACTTCGGCATGTGGCAACTCAAAATAAAGGCCATCTTAATTCAAGACGGGGTTGACTTAGCCTTGAAAGGAATAGAGAAGAAGCCAGCGGAGATGGCAGTAGTGGCATTTGAAAACCTAGATAAAAGAGCGAGATCAGGTATCATTCTAAATCTCTCGAATGAGATTTTAAGAGAAGTTGCTACTGAGACTTCTGCCAGAGCTATGTGGGAAAAGTTGAAGGCTTTATATAAGAAAAAGACAATGGAGAATCAGCTCTACCTAAAACAAACCTTGTTTACACTTCAGATGGTTGAAGGTACATCTATTACTTCACATCTTGATACATTTGATTCTCTCATTATGGATTTGAGTAATATTAATGTGAAAATAGATGATGAAGATCAGACCATTTTATTGTTGTGTTCCCATCCTCAATCCTTTAAGTATTTTCGAGATATTATGATATATTGAAAGAAAACTATCTTATATTAGGAATTAAATTTGGTTTAAAAGAAATGATTGACAGAGATTTAATTGGATAGGTTATTGGAACTCAAGTTGAAGGTCTGGTAGCCAAGGGTATATCCGAAAATAGAACTTGTGACAGTAGTAAATCAAAATTCAAGTCCAAATCCAAATATAGAAATTTGGTTTGCAATTGTTGTCTGAATGCTTTAAATTGAAAAATAAAGACAAGTATAAAGAAAAATCTACTGATGCTACTGAAGCTAGTGTTGTAGCAGATAAGAGTGAAGGAAATATTTTCTTTGTGACTGATAGTAGGATAAAGTTTGAAAATAAATGAATTTTATATTGGGGTTGTTCTTACCATATCTATCCCAATAGAGATTTATTTTTCACTTATGAAATTTATAACGGTGGAGTTGTTTTGATGGGTAATAATGCCGTTTGTAATGTTATAGGTAAGGGCACAATTTGAATTAAAATGCATGATGGTATTGTGAGGATTCTCACTGATGTTAGACATGTTCCTGATTTGAAAAAGAATCTCATCTCTTTTGGGCACTCTTGAAACTCTTGGGGTGTAAATATGCAGCTGAAGGTGGAGTTATGAAAGTTTGTAAAGGTGCTCTTATTGTTATGAAATATTGCAGGTCTAGTAATTTGTATACTTTACAGGGAACTACTATCACAAGTTTTGTTGTAGCTTCTACATCAACTTTGTCTAATTCTAATATTACCAAATTATGGCATATGCGTTTGGCGCACATGAGTGAGAAAAGTCTGCGCATGTTAAGTAAGAGAAGCCTTCTGGATGAACAAAATACCGGTGCATTGGACTTCTGTGATCACTGTATTTTTGAAAAGTAGAAAAGAGTCAGCTTCAACTCACCAGCAATTCATCGGACTAAAGGTACCTTAGATTATATTCATTCAGATCTGTGAGGTCCATCTTGTGTCTGGTCTAAGGGTGGTTTCATGTATTTGTTGACTTTCATTGATGATTATTTAAGGAAAGTTTTAGTTTATTTTCTGAAAAATAAGAGTGATATTTACCTAATTTTCAAACGGTGAAAAGTTTTGATTGAGAAATAAACAGGTAAACAAATAAAGCAGCTGATGATAGATAATGACATGGAATTTTGTAAAAAAGAATTTGATGAATTTTGTAAAAATAAAGAAATTGTTCAGCACCGTATAGTAAGAATGACGTCTCAACAAAACGGTGTTACAGAACATATGAATAAAACTCTTTTGAAAAGAGCACGATGTATAATTTCAAATGTATGGTTGATAAAGGATTTCTGGGCAAAGCAGCATGTTACATTATCAACCGCGCTCCTTCTGCAGCTCTTGATTTCAAAACTCCTGAGAAAATTTGGTCAGGTACGCTAGCTAATTCCTCTTATTTGAAAGTTTTTGGGTGTCCAACATACATGCATGTAAATGATGGCAAATTAGAGCATAGAGTTAAAAAATGTATTTTCCTTAGATATGCTTTTGGGGTGAAAGGATACAGATTGTGGTATCCAGATCCCAAATCACCAAAATTTATAATTAACAGAGATGTTACATTTGATGAATTGTCTATATTAAATTCTAAAAGGGAGTCTTCGAGTTCTTCTTGTGCAGATGAATATGGTATGCAAGAGCAGATGGAACTTGAAATTGGTAGTTTTAGTCCTTCTAATTTGACTTCTTTTGTTCAGTAAAATTCAGTTCATAGTGATAAAAAAGATACAGAAGAAGAATATTCCATAGCCAGGAATAGATCAAAAAGGGAGATTCGACCATCGCAAAGGTATGCAAATTTAGTTGCATATTCTTTGTTAGTTGCAAAAGAAACAAATCGAGATGGTGAACCGTCTACCTACAACGAAGTTATTTCATGTGAAGATTCAACTAAGTGGTTGATTGTAATGAATGAATAAATTGAGTCCCTCCACAAGAATGGAACTTGAGTCCTTGCAAAGCCGCATTTGGGAAAGAAATTTGTTGGTTTCAAATGGGTCTTCAAGAAAAAGGAGAGTACTCCCAGAGTTGAAGATGGAAGGCACAAAGTAAGATTGGTTGCGAAGGACTATAGTCAGGTACAAGGTGTTGATTTTACTGACGTATTTTCACCTATTGTTAAACATAGCTCTATCTGTGTTTTTCTTGCTGTAGTTGCTATGTATGATTTGGAATTGGAGCAGCTTGGCGTTAAAACAGCCTTCCTGCATGGTAATCTTGAGGAACAAATTTACATGAAGCAACCTGAAGGATTTGAAATTGTTGGAAAAGAAGACCATATTTGCCTTTTGAAGAAATCCTTGTATGAATTGAAGCAGTCTCCAAGACAGTGGTATAAGAGGTTTGACTCATTTATGTTGAGTCATGGTTATTTAAGAAGCATGTACAACAGCTATGTTTACTTTCGAAAGTTGCATAATAATTCCTTCATTTATCTGCTGCTCTATGTTAATGACATGTTCATTGCTACTAAGAATCAGGTAGAAATCGATATCTTGAAGAGACAGTTAAAGAGTGAATTTGAGATGAAAGATTTGGGAGCAGCTAAAAAGATTCTTGGCATGGAGATCAAGAAAGATCGAGCTTTTGGGAAGCTATATCTGACTCAAGAAAATTATATTGAGAAAGTTTTGGAGAGATTTGGCATAAAAATGCAAAACCTGTAAGTACTCATTTTGTGAGTCATTTTAAACTTTTAGATGCTCAGTCACCACAGTCAAGTAAAAAGAAAGATTATATGGCACGTGTTCTATATTCTAGTGTGGTCGGCAGTATAATGTATGTAATGGTCTGTACTCGTCCGGATATTTCACAAGCAGTTAGTGTAGTTAGAAGATTTATGTTTTGTCCTGGAAAAGCACATTGGAAAGCCGTGAAATGGATTCTTAGATATTTGCGAGGCACTTCAGATACTTGTTTGGAGTTTGGAAGAAATAACAATATTTTAGTTGGTTTTGTGGACTCTGACTATGCTGGAAATCTTGACAGGAGAAGATCACTTACTGCCTATATATTTTGCATTAGAGGTTGTACACTTAGTTGGAAAGCTAGCTTATAACATGTAGTGGCGTTGTTTACTACGGAGGCAGAATATATGGCTCTGACCGAGGCAATCAAAGAAGCCCTGTAGTTGAAAGGTTTATTTGGCGAGTTCAGTCAACATAAAAGTATAACTATAATTTACTGTGAGAGTCAAAGTGCATTACATTTGACTAGAGATCAGATGTATCATGAGAGGACGAAGCATATTGATGTGAAGTTTCATTTTATTTGAGATATCATTATTGAGAAGAAAGACTTTGTTTAGAAAATTAATACTAAAGACAATCCTGCTGACATGCTTACGAAACCTCTTCTCGTCTTCAAGTTCAAATAGAGTCTGGACTTGATTAGCATTCATTATTCGTGATTTATAGTCTTTGAACTTTGTGGAAAATGTGGAGCAAAACTGCTATTTTTGAATTTGGAATGTAAGTTAAGGTGGAGATTTGTTAGGATACCTTACATCCATTTTAGTTTGTCCTACATCGAAAGTTTAAGAGTCATTCACCTCATTTAAAGCCTTATAAATAAAAGCTTAGTTTGGTTCTTTAAAACACACACACCAACACAAGAGTTTGAATAGCCATTAAAGCTTTTACTCTTTGTAATACTCTTATTTTGTATTAGTGGTGTTTAGTACTTAGGAATACTTTCCTAAACCCTTGTAAATTGTCTTTTTTATAGTAAAGTTTTGTTCTGCCTCTGCCTGTAGACGTAGGTCAGTTGACCGAACCACATAAGTTCTTGTGTCTCTCTCTTTTATTTCCTTTCTCGTTATTTATTTTTTCTCTACGTTATTTTTTGTTATTATTATTTCTTTATTATCGTCTTGTGTGGCTTTGCCATTGGAGTTTTAGTTTGTTCTTAGGGCCTATCCCTAACATGCCACAAGTTAAAATATGCTTAGCATTCTTCCATCACAATTCCGAGCAAATGCTAAGCAAGAAATGGTGGAAGAAGACTATTATGCAACGGAAGAAGCTATCGTTAAGCTTATTGAATTCAAGGCACCATTAGATGGCATGTTCTTCCCAATCCCAACAGCAGAACATACTAATCGCCTCAAGCCATTGTACATCAAGACGCATATCAACAGAAAACCTTTTTCTTGAGTCTTCATCGATGGAGGGGTTGTACTAAACGTGATGCCTTAGCAACCTTAAGACACTTGGGAGAGGACAAATTCAATTTGTCTCCTACAGATGTTCAAATGCTCAATTTTATTAGGGACGCGGCTAAAGCAGAAGGGATCATTACCTTTGAGGTGATATTTGGATCTAAGGTCAATAAGACTGTTTTCTTTGTAATCACGGTAAAACCAGCTTATTCTGTCATACTGGGTAGAGATTGGATTCATGCAAATCATTGTGTTCCATCAACACTTCACAAAATAATGTTAATCTGGTATGGAGAACAAATGAAAAAGATATTAGCCGATTCGAATTCATTCTCTGTAGAAGTGCACATGAACGAGGTTTTATTTTACCATTCTACCTTTAATTCGAGCCAGTATGCTAAGCTCACTATGGCCCCCATAATCAGATCACAACGGAAGGGATAGAAGGTAAGGGTTTGAGAACAAGAGATCCTAACGATCGGCATGCACCTGGTTTCATCGCCCAGGATCCGCTAGCAGAAATGGATATCGGAGGATTTGGAGAAAATAAAACTCTAAAGGTAAGCTTATGCTTAACTCTCTGTCAATGGAGTGCCCTAACAGTTTTGATTCGTAGATACAAAGATTGTTTCGCGTGAGATTATCATGAAATGCCAGGGTTGGACAGAGGCTTCGTTGAGCATTGCTTACCAATAAAGGAAGATTTCAAGCCTCATAAGCAACCTGCCCGGTGTTTTCCCGCACTCCTACCTAGAATCAAAGAAGAAATTGAGAGGTTACTTCAGTGTTGTTTCATTTGTACTTGTCGATATGCGGACTAGATGTCCAACATCGTTCCTGTTATAAAAAAACTAGCCAACTACGAGTTTGTATTGATTTTAGGAATTTGAATTTGGGCTAAAAAATGAATATACTATACCAATGGCCGACATGTTGGTAGACTTAGCAGTAGGAAACTAATTTTTAAACTTTATGGATGGATATTCTGGTTATAATTAGATATTTATAGTCGAAGAGGATACACACAAGATAGCATTCTGATGTCCAGGCTCCATCGATTTGTTCGAATGGTTAGTCATACTCTTTGGTTTAAAGAATGCTAGGGCAACTTTCCAGAGATTCATGAATCTCATTTTCTATGATCTCATCGGTAAAATAATGGAAGTTTACATTGATGATCTGGTGGTTATGTCGCCCACCTTTTCACAACACTTGAGATGTTTGGTGCAAGCATTTCTCCGAATGCGCAAGCACCGGCTCAAAATCAATCCCGCCTAATACGCATTTGGGGTTTCAACTGAAAATTTTCTTGGATTTCTAGTACATTAAAAGGGAATTGAAGTGGATCAGGACAAAGCAAAAGATATTCTACAGGCAAGACCACTAAAATCCAAGAAAGAACTCCAGAGTTTCATTGGGAAGATTAATTTTTTGCAACATTTTTTAGCAAATGCTGCAGAAAAGTAAAAGTCGTTCTCCTCTTTACTTCAGTTAAAGTCATCTCAAGAGTTCACCTAGCAGTCTGTACATCAGACAGTTTTTGATCAAATCAAAGTTGCTTTATCACAACCACCTATTTTGATGCCGTCACACGATAAGACGCCCCTGAAATTATACATTTCGGCAGCTTAGGAGTCTATTGAAAGCTTGTTAGCTCAAGATAATGTATAGGGAATTGAAAGAGTAGTGTATTACCTTAGCCGAAATCTGACGGATACCCAAACAAGGTATTCTCCCGTTGAAAAGTCATGCTTGTCTTTATATTATGCATGCACAAAACTAGAACATTATATGTTACCTAAGGAGGTGCAAGTTTTGTACAAAATTGATCTAGTCAAATATTTGTTGAACTGTCCCTTGCTGCAAGGACGGTTAATAAAATGGGCAATTAATTTACATGCTTTTTCTTTTACTCACGTGCCTTTGAAAGCAATTAAAGGTCAGGCCATAGTTGATTTTTTGGCTGAATACTCTTGTTCAGAAGTGCCCAATCCTGAGAGGGACAGAGATACATTTCATACAAACCGTGGCGGTTGCAATTTAATGGATCTAGCACCTAATCTAAGATAGGTGTCGCTTGGTCGTTGAAGCCCTTTGTGGACGACAAGGAAAAAATTCTTTTTGAATTAAGAAAAGAAACGTCAAATAATCAGGCAAAGTATGATGCTCTTATTTTAAGACTTCGAATCTTGAAGGCTTTGGATGTTTAAGTGGTTAGTATAACGGGGGACTCTCAAATTGTCATTCGAGAGGTTTCAGGTAAGTATAAATGCACTAACCCTATTTTGATAGATAATTTATAGGAAGTAAAGACATTGTTACAACACTTTTTGGAAGTTATGTTGACTCACATCCCTTGAGTTAAGAACTAGGGTGAAAACGACTTGACTCAAATGGCTTCAGGATTTAGAAAAAGAGCCGGGGTCGTAATGTGCCAATAGATATCGGGAGAAGAACACGAAGAAGATTGGCATTCTGATATCGTTTCCTATTTGCGAAAACTTACTGGTCATGTGTTAAGGGAATTAAAGTGTAAAATGTTGAACTTTGTGCTGATAAAAAATGATTTATTTAGAAGAATCCATTCAAGAGTTTTACTGAAATGTTTATCAAAGAAAGAAGTGTCAAAAACGTTAGCCGAAGTGCATGAAGGTCTATGCGGTGCTCACCAGGCAAGTCCAAAGTTAAAATGGACATTGCAACGTCACGAGTTTTATTGGGCCTTCATGACTACGGATTACGTAGCCTATACAACTAAATGTGAGGCGTGTCAAAAGCATGGTCCTTTAGTACATGCGTCTTCTGCGGAATTGCATCCTATCATTAAGCCATGGTCTTTCAGAGGTTGGGCTCTAGATGTCATTGGTAAGATTCATCCGCCATCGACTAAAGGGCACACATTTATCTTAGTGGCAACGGATTATTTTGCCAAGTGGGTAGAGCCACAACTTTGACCAGGATAACCCAGTCTGCCGTTATCACTTTTCTTCAGTAGAATATTTTGTTCCGTTTTGGCATACTTGAAACAGTAACGACGGACCAAGGAATTATGTTCACAAGAGATAAAGTATGCAATTTTTAACCCAATTCAAAGTCAATCGATTACATTCATCCTCGTATTATGCACAGGCTAACAGTTAAGCTAAAGTAACGAATGAGACCTTGATTAGCATGATTTGAAAGTCGTTGGAAGATAATCCCAAAAGGTGGCATGAAACACTCCAGGAGGTTTTGTGGGCTTATCGGAATGCCTTCAAAACTGCTATAGGTTTCACACTATTTAGGCTCATTTATGGGCAAGATGCAATGTTACCTGCTAAGCTATCATTGCAATCGGCTCGAGTAGCTTACAGACATTACTTGTTAGTTGAGGATTACAGGCTAGCCTTGACTATGAGTTTGGATCAGGTTGAAAAGGACTGATGGGCAGTGCTAGAAACATCAAAAGGCATAAGGAGAAGATATCAAGGGCCTATAACCGGAAAGTGCCGATAAGAAATTTCAGGAAGGAGATATAGTTTGAAAAATCATACCATCAATTGCACCAAAAGATCCACGTTAAGGTAAGTGGTCCGCTTTTTGGGAACAACCTTTTTTGGTTGCACAGGTTTTTTATGGAAGGGCTTATCGACTGATGACATCTGACGGAAATGAGGTAAGTAATGCCATAAACGGTAAATATTTTTAAAAAATTTATCCTACATTTCGAGAGGGAACTATGGCAGAAAAAAAGTGTTAAAAAAATAACAGCAAAAAGAAGAAAAAAGAGAGGATGTTTGCATTATGAAGATAGTTGATCACAAAAAAGGGCTGATCAAATGGCCACTACATTCAAGATTAAGCTAGAATTATTCCAAAAAATGAACTATGTGAGGCGTGTGAGGCGTCTCGATCGGCTGAGCAAAATGAACTATGGCGAGCCAATTCGGATCTTCCTCAAGCAAAGTTGTTTCCTGTGGGATTTTTTTTTTCCTTTTCCGTTTGGCTAGTCACCTTTTTTTGGGCTACCTCCTACTCGATAGCCATTTTCTCCATTGGGGGCGAACTAACTTCGGCATCTCCAGGTTGAGTACCCGAGAGATTAGCCTCATCGGTATGATGGAAAATAGAGGTCAGAGAGGATTGAAATTTGTCCCACGAGGATTGTATACAGCCCAACAGTTTTTTCGAGTGCTAAAACTCCATTTGAAGCAATTCTTCCTCTACTTCCAGCATTAGCAGTCCATCCCAAAACTTAGCCTTTGATTCCTCTGCGGAGGAGGTAGATTGTTGACAGACGCTTTCTGCCTCGAGTTTTTCTTCTAGGATCTTCTTCTCGGAATCCAGCTCCACCTAAATTTCCTGCTATTGTTTTTCAAGGTTTTCAACTTTTTCAACCCTTTATGTGATTTCAGCTCGAAGAACGCTTAAGCGGGTAGAAATTTCCAAGTGATAGGATTGCAGAAAAGCTTCTTGCTCCCGGAGCCCTTCTAAAGCTTCAAGCTGATGGAGGCTTCGTCCTCCTATTCTAAGTGTCCGAGAGAAAGTGCCGAGTGAACCTCATGTGCCCCAAATAATCAGACAATAACCGCTTCAATTTAATAGGAATATCAGTATCAGCCGATTGTGCGAGCAACAAGAGGGCTCGATTGATTGTGTTCCGAGAAGACTTGCTGGTCTATAAGGCAGCCCCAATTAGGCTGTTCAAGAATTCTAGTGCAGCAGCCTCAGACATTATTGGTTGATGAGGAATAGTTTCTTTTGAAATCTCTACTGTAGAGGGTTCAGAGATTAGTTCTGTAGAAGGTGGAGCAGATTTATCAATCGCCGTTTCTTCTGGGATAGGCAGTTCAGATGTTGGATGGATAGTTGATGAAGGAAAAGCAGCCGAAGTTTCTTCCTCAGTTGGTGTTGTCTTCTCGCATGGCTTTTATCAACTCAAAGGAAGAGTCAATAATAACTGATCGACTGAGCTTTTGTTTCTACAAAGGAAGAGAATGAAAGGCAGCCCCAATTAGGCTGTTCAAGAATTCTAGTGCAGCAGCCTCAGACATTATTGGTTGATGAGGAATAGTTTCTTTCGAAATCTCTACTGTAGAGGGTTCAGAGATTAGTTCTGTAGAAGGTGGAGCAGATTTATCAATCGCCGTTTCTTCTGGGATAGGCAGTTCAGATGTTGGATGGATAGTTGATGAAGGAAAAGCAGCCGAAGTTTCTTCCTCAGTTGGTGTTGTCTTCTCGCATGGCTTTTATCAACTCAAAGGAAGAGTCAATAATAACTGATCGACTGAGCTTTTGTTTCTACAAAGGAAGAGAATGAAAGGAGTTAGCTCTAGTGATTATAATAGAAGAGTATCGGAAAAGTCTCAGTACGAAAAATTCAGACCTTGGAGATCATTGGGGTGTGGGTGGCTTGCCGCCTTTTAGATCGCCTAAGCAAAGGAAGAACTGCTTCTTTCTTTTCTTCTTCTTCAGCAGCTCGAAGAGATGAGGCTTTCTTTACTAGCGGTGTTTGGAATGATGGCGAGGCAACAGGACTGGAAGCTATGTTTCTACAAAGGTAGAGAAAAATGTTTCACTCATTTGTCGCCACCATAGATTGAAGTTGGGTGTAGCCTCCAGGACAACTTGAAAAAGGTGGTACTCGAAGGAACGCACAATAGTTAGGGACCTATCAGCTAGAGTTTGCACGTCTACAGCTGATAGAGTAGACTTGACAGCATAGGACGTTACATGCTATGGATCAGCAGGAATATCCTGAATAAGCCCAAATTGCCGAGAGAAGTAATGGGGATTGTACCATTCGCAGGATGACTTGGCACTCCGTGCACCTGGTTTGGCTCCTAAAAGGAGCTCTCGAGAACACAGCATCTTGGCCCAGATGGTTTGTTGAGTGCCCTTTGGCGTATTGGCAAGGTTCTTCAACCAAAGAGGGCTTGTTTCCCGAGCAGAATAGGGGAAGAAGAGAGGCATATTATATAGCTGGTTCTGATAAAGGTAGGATACAATGGTACCAGCTGAGGATCTGTTTAGTGGGATTTTTAACAGCCGCTAGGTAGTGGCTTGGACGGAAGAGTCACCAAAATCCCTGGATAAGTTGTTGACGCCAAACTGGAGGAGATACTGGTAGAGCCACAATTGCATAACCCAGAGAGGGCCGCCAAGGTCGGTCGAGTCATTCCCAACCGATAAGGTCGAAATTATCTGGTTCATCATCCGATAAACCAAGGCTAATACCAAGGAGGCCAGGTCGCAATGCCTCTTTTTCCTCAACAGAGCCGATATGGAGCATCGATATTCGTTACTTATCCCAGCTGAGTGAGAGCAAAAGATGTACTTACAGAGCCACAACTATAGAAAGGAGTTTGTATCAGTGAAGAAGAAGTGATGGGGACCATGGTTATTTAAAGTGAAATTTGAAGCTTAGCCGTTCGCGGGTTTCAAAACCGAGAAGTCGAAATCCTTCTACAATGTTCGGGACATTTCGATTTTGTTAGAAAAAAGAACGGCTACGAATTAAAAGATGTATGATTCTCATTGATCCACCTAATTGCGCTATAAAGCAACGAGACTCGGGGGGACATGTGTTGATGTCAACTTTAGTCGAACCGTTACAACGATTAAACTAATGCCGATAGGAATTTCTCCAAGCCGATGATAATGTCAATTATTTTTCAACCGATGTACTCAATCAACATCGGAACCAGGAACCGTTGAGTCGATAGACATCACCCCCGGCACGATCGGTAAAGCATTACTACCCCCAATGGCTAAAGTTGAGCCATGAAGCAGGATTTTTTTTCACGTATAGATAGTCAGTTGTAATACCACAACAAGCATAAAATGGGTAAGGATTCCCAGAACAAGGACAACCAAACACATCTAGAAGATTACCAGTTTCAAGTTTCAATTTCCTCTTATTCTATAATTTTTCTTGTTTTTCTTCATAACTTTAATTAGTTTCAGGTGTTTCCTTTATTTCTTGATTGCCAACTTTCCATTTCATTTTACTTTGGGTTTAAATTCCAGTAATTTTGTACTTCTTTTATCAAAATCAATCGAAACACACTAACTCCAGTCCTTTTTGGCTTTTGCATGCAATCTTCTTACTTTCTTAGACCTTTTTTTTATAATAAGTTCAAGGAACTCACGTCTCTTAAAATGTCCGACTCTTGCATTCGCTCTTCCATCGGACTGTTTGTGTTCATCGAAAGAGAAATCGATCACCAATTTCATCGGCTCTCCTTTTGTACGGCAACAATAGGTAATGTAGTATACTAATTGAAACTTTTTGATGGGTTGAAGACATATTCCACATTCTGTATGAGCTTATTAAAGTGCTTCAACCCATATATGGGAAGTAGACAATCCAAACTCTACTGCTCATTCAACCACAGTAAGAAAAAAGAAATAGAGAAGATATTAACTCAGATGATAAAAGGCTAAAGCAGGAATAACACGGAAGGAGTACTTGGTACATTAGAAGGATGAACGAGCTGCTAATGCTATTTGGGAATGTGCCGTGAACTAGTGATGGTTTGAGAAAAAGATTGATAAGTATTGAGATACGTAGCGACCCTTGATATCGATAAGAACGTCATCTTCTTCAAGTAAGGGAGGTATGCCAGATATTTGAGTTTGGCATTGAAGTATGTGGGATGGTACCTGGATCACCCGTTAGTCAAATTGAGACCAGCAAATGAACATAAATAAAGCTGATAGTGGTTAGCTGCAGGATACTAGTTCATTACTTGATGAATAACCCTTGATGGTACTTAGAATGTTCTAGGTGAATATATGGGTTTGGGCCAATATTGAGGCTCAAACTCCAGACTAGTTTGGATGTGGACCTAAGGATGTTCAAAAATACTCAATTAAGGGCCTGTTTAATAATTTAATTAAGAATTGAAAATTAATTAATTAATTAATTACTTATTTTATTAAATATATTTAATAACAAATAATATTAAGCGTATTTAATAATAAATTTTTATTATCACTTAGTTATTAAAACATATTGAAATTCTATTATAAATTTTAAGTGAATTAAAAGTTATTTAAGTTTAAAGTCTAAATATGTTAAATACTCAACTAGTTATTAATTTTTATATTTAATTTAAATTGTAATAAAACATAATATAAAAATAAATTATAATTAATTTAATTTTTAATTTTAATTTTCAAATTTTAATTTTCAAAATTTAATACTTAAATATTTGAATTTCAATCTTATCAAACAAGTCCTAAGTGTTCGACGAGAATATATTCGATTATATGTTCAGATCAATTAATTAATTATTCAATACTAACATTTTTATGTATACGTGTGTTTATGTATAATATTTATTTTTTGAAACATTTTAATATTTTTTAAAACAAATCAATTTCAAACTTTCAAAGTCATTAATTAATCAAAGTCATAATAAAGTTTCAAGTTTAAATTATCTTTGTCAAATTGAACTCAGAGTTATTTGGGAGTAGAATTAAACTTGAACTTGAATTTAAGCCTTGAATTTGCATGTGCTGATGGAATCAGACAGCCGTTGCGGTTTGGCCCTTTCGGGTTCGCCCCGGGCATTGGCAGAAGTTCATGGCAATTCACTACTGCTAAGGAATGGGCGGACTTCAATTAATCTATTAATCTATCTAACGAGCTAGGGGTGGAACCCTGAGCACCCTACTTTGGCAATGCAAACGGCTCGACGGGTAAAGCAACTAAGGTTGGATAGGGATAACCTAGTGTTTGTGTAGACAACAATTTTTTTTTAGTGAGGTTTATTTTATGATTTATGATTAATTCTCGCACTTTTATTCACGTTTTGTGGAAAGATGTAATCTTGTTTGCTCTTTTACTTACGGGACCGTGGATATTAATAGAGTTGTATTCGATCGTGAACGAACTGAGTATCATATTTTCGAATTCGAATTTGAATATAATTGAACGTTGTTCGAGTTCGATCGTTTATTATTCAAACTCGAGTTCGTATTTAAATTCGTTCAATTATTATTTGATAATATTCGAGTTCGAAAAATTCGATTAACGTTCGAGATCGAATTGTTCGAATTTGTTTATTTTATATTTTATATTTTAAAATTTATAAAAATAATAATTGAAATTTTAATTAAAATAATTGAATATTAAAATTTAAATAAATATATAATAATATTATTATTATAATTATAATATAAGATTTATTAAGATTAAATCTTAATATTATAAAATATAAATAAAATAATTAATATAATATAATTAATTTTAAAAAATATATAATATGTTCGCGAATGTTTGAATATATTTGTGAACGTGTTCGAGTTTGTTCGATTATTATTCGAGTTCAAATTCGTATTCGAGTTCGTTTGTTTATTAAACGAACGAGTCTTATTCGAATACGAACGATTTCGAATGAATTTTATTCACGAACGTTCAGTTCATTTACAACTCTAGACACTAAGCTCTTATTTCGATATTATCATAATTTAAATATTTAATTATTAAAATTTAAAAATACATCATATTATTAAATACAAATAATAACAAGATAAATATAAAATGTATTCAAATTTTGAATTTAAATAATTTTCATTTCACTAATTTTTAACAAGATTTTAGTCACTAAAAAATTTAATATAATTTAATCAATTAATAGATGATAATAAGAACACTTTAAATTAATTAATTAATTAATTAAAATCAACTCTCATAGGTACAAAGATGGGAATTTTGAGAGGGACGTATGATACCATCATGTGTTGATCAGGAAAGCTAATCTCCCGTGCAAATGAAATTAATATCTTTCTATATTTATATAAAAATATATCCAATTATTTTTTAATAATTTATATAATTATAAAATAACTCCTTTTTTAAGAAAAAAAAATAAAAGAAGAAATGTACCACGAGTCACATGACCTGTTCATAAGAAGTGGGTATCATGAAAAGTTGGTTACAAAATGGTCATTCACCCAACTGGGGCCGACAAATCGATCACGCCTGCTCTCAATTACTGCTTTGGTGAGCGAGCATCAACCGCACCCCTCGGCTCTTAAAGATTCGCCGTATTTGTTGGTGATTCAACGCGCATCCCAGTGCGTGCTGCACCTTGCGCCGTAATAAATAAATCTATCATAATTCTTTTCGGATGGTGAATATTTTCTTTTTTCATTTTTTTCTACCATAGAGATTCCCAGATTTTTTCCCGCTCAACTATGGCATTGCATATAACTAAATATCAATAACTTATTAGGGCAAAGAGATGTTGACGATTTTATATATTGGTGGATTTTATCTTATTATACTTTTTTTTTCCATCCGAAAAAAATGTGATCGCTAAGTAATAATGTGATTATTGAAGTTTATTAAGTAAAAATTTTAAATTCGAGTTGCATCTTTCATCTTGAATTCTTCACATATTAAAAAGAAAAAAAAAATTAGAGAAAGCAATGTTGATTAGCTTGAGATATTTGGATAGTACTGTATTTAAATATTCTATTATGATTTGATACAAACATTTGTGAGAAAATACATCATATTATTGTTATCAATTAAAAAATGTTAATTAATAGAATTATTACCCTATTAGTTATATTTTATTGTTAAAATAAGTACCAATTATAAGTTGATTATTTAATTGTTGCAAAAACACAAAGCAAGAGCAAACCACAATTCACTATTTGATTTAAATTGAAAAATTGAACCAAATTAAATTCGATTTGATTTATTCAGTTTTTGTTATAAAATTAGGGTAGTGTTAGAATAAAATCTTCACACTACACACTAATAAAACTCTAACTATTTTGCACAAGAATTTCTCTCTTTCTTTTCTCTCACAATTTTCTCTAATCTTTCTTTCACAAAATAATGGTGTGTTACAAGCTTAGAGAATAGCTCTATTTATAGAGCTCTAATTAGTGGATTACATCATGGCATACATCATCTTCCACTAATCTTAATTAGTGGTGTCTCCACTAAATGGTGGACATCCATAAAAATCTTCTAATAATTCACATAAATTCATAATTAGTGGAGCCTCCACTAATTAATAAAGATTCCAATAATTCATAATACTCCCCCTTGGATGTCCATCCATTACATAAAGAATATGCCTCGTTAAAACCTTACTAGATAAAAACCCAGTGGGAAAAAAATCTAGTGAAGGAAAAAGAGTACACTATTCTATATGTCTATTTATTACTCCCCCTGATGAGATGATTCATTTAAATCTTTAAACCGACGCATACCGATTTTATATCTCAACTTTTCAAATGTTGCGATCGGTAAAGTCTTCGTGAAAATATCTCGCGAGGTTATCACATGACCGAATTTGTAGCACATCAATTTCACCTTTCTTCCGGAGTTCATGAGTAAAGAAGAATTTTGGTGAAATATGTTTTGTCCGATCTCCTTTAATATATCCTCCTCGTAATTGAGCTATGCAAGCTGCATTGTCTTCATAAAGAGGAGTTGGAATACCTTTGATTGATGATAATCCACAACTTTCTCGGATATAATGAATCATGGATCTTAGCCATACACATTCTCGACTTGCTTCATGAATGGCTATAATTTCAGACATGATTTGAAGAAGTAGTCGCTATAGATTGTTTCATATAACGCCATGATATAGCAGTATTTCCACATGTAAATAGATAGCCCGTTTGAGAACGTGCTTTATGTGGATCAGATAAATAACCAGCATCTGCATAACCTATCAATGTTGGACTGGTTTTATTTGAATAAAATAATCCGAGATCAATTGTACCTTGGAGATATCGAAGGACTTGTTTAATTCCATTCCAATGTCGTCGTGTTGGTGAAGAACTAAATCTTGCTAATAAATTGACAAGCAAAAGCAATATCGAGTCGTGTATTATTAGCAAGATACATCAATGCACCAATTGCACTCGAGATATGGTACTTCGGGACCAAGGAGTTCTTCATCATTTTCTTGAGGTCGGAAAGGATCTTTATCCACATTTAATGATCGCACGATCATTGGAATACTCAATGGATGTGCTTTGTCCATGTAAAATCTTTTTAGCACTTTTGTCGTATATGTTGATTGATGAATAAATGTTCCACTCTCCAAATGTTCAATTTGTAAACCAAGGCAAAATTTGGTTTTACCAAAATCCTTGATTTCGAATTCTCTTTTTAAATAATCAATTGTTTCTTGGAGCTCTTCAGGAGTTCCAATAAGATTAATATCATCAACATATATAGCTAATATCACAAATTTAGAACCGCATTTCTTAATAGAAACGCATGGACATACTTGGTCATTTTTAAATCCCGCTTTCAATAAATATTCACTAAGACGTGTAAACCACATGCGCCCGGATTGCTTCGGGCCATATAATGATTTCCGCAACTTGATGGAGTAATTTTCACGAGGATAATGTTTATATGCTTCGGGCATATGAAATCCTTCGAGGATTTTCATGTAAACATCATTTTCTAAATTTCCATACAAGTAAGCGAGTGACAATATCTAATAGGCGCATATCTATCTTTTCATGTACTGCCAAACCGATAAGATATCGGAGTGTAATAGCATCAACAACAGGAGAATAAGTTTCATCATAATCAATACCTGGTCTTTGTGAAAAACCTTGGGCTACTAATCGCGCTTTATATCGAACGATTTCACTCTTTTCATTGCGCTTTCGCACAAATATCCATTTGTAGCCAACAGGTTTTATACCTTCGGTGTTCGGACTCGCAGTCCGAAGACTTCACGTTTTGCGGTGCATTTAACTCCGATTGAATCGCATCTTTCCATTGCAGCCAATCTTTTCTATGCCGACATTCATCAATCGATATTGGTTCAGGATCATCATTATCCTGTGTAACATCAAGAGATATATTGTATGCAAATATATTATCAATAACGAGTTTCTATCCGATTCCAACTTCTACCGGAAGTGGTATAATTGATAGAAATTTCGGTGTTACTTTCATCAACTTCGGTTCTTTGTCATCAGTTCTTTCTTGGTCTTTATCATTCTTTTCTTCAATATGATCTTCGGATCATTTAATCCTCTTTTCTTTCGAGGATTTTTATCTTTAGAACCAAGAGGTCGGCCACGCTTCGGCGTGTTTTTGACTCAGCAGACTATAGGTATAATATTTTGTTCTGCTGGAACTTCAATTCGAATAGGAGCATTTATAGTTGGAATATGCGATTTTGTAACTCTTCTAGAGTCAACAAAAGCGTCCGGCATTTGATTTGCAATGCTTTGCAAATGAATTATCTTTTGAACTTCAAGTTCACATGCGCTTGTGCGCGGATCAAGATAATTTAATGATGTTGTCCAAGCAAGATCCTTTTTATCGTTGTTTTGGTTCTCCCCTAATTTAGGGAATAATGATTCATCAAAATGACAATCGACAAATCTTGCTCGTGAATACATCTCCGTCGTGGGTTCAACATACACGATAATAGAGGGAGAATCATATCCAACGTATATCCCCTTTCTTCTTTGAGGACCCATCTTTGTACGTTGGTTTGGTGCAATTGGAATATATACAAGACACCCAAAAATTCTTAAATGAGTAATATTTGGTTCGACCCAAAAGCCAATTGCAAAGGAGAGAATTTATGATAACTAGTTGGTCTTATACGTACAAGTGTTGCGAGCATGTAGAATAGCATGTCCCCGAGCGAGATGTTGGGAGATTTGTTTTCATTAATAATGGTCTAGCAATTAATTGTAATCGTTTAATCAAAGATTCAGTAAGACCATTTTGTGTGTGAACATGAGCTACATGATGTTCAACATTAATCCCAATTGACATGCAATATGCATCAAAAGCATGTGATGAAAATTCACCAGCATTATCCAAACGGATATTTTTAATGTGATGGTCCGGAAATTGTGCTCGTAATTTAATTATTTGAGCAAGTAATCTCGCAAACGCCAGGTTGCGAGTAGATAATAAACATACATGTGACCATCGGGATGATGCATCAATTAAGACCATAAAATATTTGAACGGTCCACATGGTGGATCAATAGGTCCACAAATATCTCCGTGAATCTGTTCGAGAAATGTAGGACTTTCGACTCCTACTTTTACTGGTGATGGTTTAACAATTAATTTTCCTATGGAACATGCAAGTACATGCGAATTTTTCCGATGTTAATATCCTTTTATTTTTTAAAGGATGACCATGTGTATTCTCAATGATTCTTCTCATCATGGTAGATCCCGGATGACCCAACCGGTCATGCCAAATGCTAAAAGTAATAGGATCAGTAAATTTTTGGTTTACTAGATGATGAATTTCAATTGTACGTATTTTTACAAAATATAGACCAGTAGAAAAAGACGGCAGTTTTTCTAATACCGATTTCTTACCCAAATGCATTTGAGTAATAAAAAGATGCTCAATCCCATTTTCCTCATTTGTTTCAACATGATACCCATTTCTGCGGATATCTTTAAAACTCAATAAATTTCTTCTGGATTTTGAGGAAAATAGTGCCTTATCAATAATAATTGTTGTTCCTTTAGGCAACAATATACTAGCTTTTCCGGAGCCCTCAATTACATTTGCACTACCGTTTATCGTATAAATATTTATTTCTCCCATTTTGAGATCAGAAAAATATTTCTCATTTTTTAGTATAGTGTGTGTAGTTCCACTATCAATAATGCATACATCATCATTAATAACAGCCATCTGAACACAAATATATATATGTAAACGTAAATATTATTAAAATAGAATGAAAATGGAAATACAAAAATATCAGGGTGAGACTTTAGTTCTTTTGGACACTGCCATCACCAATTAAATGGTCTATCCTACCGTCTGGGTGTTCAAAAAAATCCGATACATTCATATGGGTAATATTGATATTAAGATCTTCAGGATCACTATCGTCATCCTCAGCATTATTTATTGGATGTTGAGAAAAATTTGCTTCCACATTTTTATTTTTCAATGAAGCTTGATACAATTCAACTAAATGCTTAGCCGTACTGACGTTTCGTGACCAATGACCTTTCATGCCACATCTATAACATATATCTTCATGCTTTTCTTCAATTTCTTTTTCTTTTCCCTTTTGATCTTTTCTGTTCCACTTCGGTGGCAGTATTTCTCACGATTTGATTATAATTGTGATAAGGGAAATATCGAGCGTGTCTACGACCATAACCACGACCACGGTCACGGCCACGACCACGACCACGACCACGACTATAACGATGGCTTCTGCTGGAGCCAACAGCATTCACTTCTGGGAGTGCTGTAGAGCCAGATGGTCTAGCTTCATGATTTCTCAATAATAACTCATTATTTTTCTCTGCAATGAGGAGGGCAATAATTAAATCTGTAAATTTTGTATACCCATTTTCTCGATATTGTTGCTGCAGGACAATATTCGAGGCATGAAAGGTGGAGAATGTCTTCTCCAACATATCTTCATCAGTCACTTTTTCTCCGCATAATTTTAATTGAGATGTAATTTTATACATTGCGGAGCTATATTCATTCACGGTTTTAAAATCTTGCAACCTCGAGTGCAACCATTCATACCGTGCGAGTAGGTAGTACGACCATCTTCAGGTGGTCAAATCTTTCTTTTAAATTTACCCATTGGCCATATGGATCTTTTTCGGTAAGATATTCCATTTTCAAATTTTCATCGAGATGACGACGAATAAAAATCAAAGCTTTAGCCTTGTGTTGTGCAGATGTACTATTATTTGCTTGAATAGTTTCACTAAGGCCTTCAGCATTTAGATGCATTTCTACATCGAGAACCCATGACATATAATTTTTTCCAGAAATATCAAGGGCTACAAATTCGAGTTTCGCGATGTTAGCCATAGAGATCAATAAATGCGTACTGTCTTCGGCTTTGGTAACGGCGAAACTCGTGCTTAGTCTTCGGCTTTTGTATCGGTAGAGACTCGTGCGATAACGTGTTATAAAATTAGGGTAGTGTTAGAATAAAATCTTCACACTACACACTAATAAAACTCTAACTATTTTACACAAGAATTTCTCTCTTTCTTTTCTCTCACAATTTTCTCTAATATTTCTTTCACTAATCTTTCTTTCACAAAATAATGGTGTGTTACAAGCTTAGAGAATAGCTCTATTTATAGAGCTCTAATTAGTGGATTACATCATGGCATACATCATCTTCCACTAATCTTAATTAGTGGTGTCTCCACTAAATGGTGGACATCCATAAAAATCTTCTAATAATTCACATAAATCCATAATTAGTGGAGCCTCCACTAATTAATAAAGATTCTAATAATTCATAATAGTTTTATACATAATTTGATTTTTAAAAAGAAAAATCGAATTAAAATTTTTTATTTAAAAAAAAAGAATCGAAAATAAAAAACAAACCCAAGACCCCACTGATATGGCAATATTTCCGCTGAATATCTCCATAGATGGCGATATGAGCCCATCTTCCATTCTCCTCTTTTCTGGGCTTTTTGACTAAATGGGTTCTTTTTTGGAATCCCCATCTGCAATTGGTTCAACTTTAGAGGTACTACCATGGAGGAGGTTCCTCGCGTCTACATACGCGAGGATTTCTATTCCAGTTAAAAAAGTAAATATGTATTGATTTAATAGAGAATTAAGTATTATATTGAGATATTATTTTAGTGAAATGAAAAAAATCATATAGTGAATTTAGAATAAATTATAAATTATTTTTATATATAAAAATTTAGAATTAAAAAATTATAATAAATTTAGAATAAAAAATACTTGAATGAAATAAAATAATAATAAATGATGTTGGGTTGGAATTGTCTAATAATCATGTCTGAACTTTCAATTTAATCCATTTGGAATACACATTGAAGCACATAGATATAGTTTTATCCATCTTTTAGAATTTTCAAACATTAAATTTGGATACAATTAAAAGGCCATCCTTATTTTTTTAGATACAATTAAATTTGGAATATTAATATTTTTAAAATTTTCAAATATTTGAGAATTTAAATATTTTGAAATAGTCATTTGAATTAAATAAATATTATGTAATTAATTTCAATTTCTTTAAATTAAAACCAAAAATAAAATTTTATATACAATTTGAAGAAGACTTAATTTTGAATATTGAATATTAAGAAGACACTTAAATTTCCAAAATTTTTTAGATATATATTTTATGAAATAAAATTTAAACAAAAATATTTTTCTAAATAAATTAACATGAAGATTAATAATTTTTTTCATGTAATTAAAATAATTAATGTGTAATGTCCAATAATCGCAAGATAATCACCATAATCACCATTTTCCACAAGAAGTCGGTGGCACCACTCCTCGCATTTGCTGGACGCGAGGTGTCAGTATACCTAGCGTCCAGCAAATGCGAGGAACCCCTTCGAGTGGGATACCTCTGAAATTGAACCTACTGCAGCTGGGGATTCCAAAAAGGAACCCCTTTTGGTCAAAAAGCCCCATCCTTTCTTCCTTCTCTGTTACCTTTCAATCAACAAATTTTATCCCTTCATTTTTTTTTCTATCAACAAATTTAATTCAATATATTTAAGTATCACAATCAAAATAACTTTAGCTCATATGTTGGACCATCTTTAGATTTTTTATAAAAAAATTCTAAGCTCCCATCAATTATTTTATTTTCTGAAAATTACCGTTGCAGTAAAATTCAAACAATTTTCATAATTTTTCAGGACCCCGATTTATTAGATACCCTCTGCGTTGAATGTGGCTGACATTATGCTCTACTTGTTTTTCAATTTTCATTATTTTTTTAATGGTCATTTGCTATTTTTATGAATTTTATTTAATTGCAGGATTTTTTTTATAAATTGTTCGATTTAATACATTTTGATAAAAGTATAACATTTGAAGATGATATTAAGTTGAAATTATATTGAGAATAGTATTAAATATTAATTTTCTAAGTCAGTGACTTTACTGAGTCAGTGATTCTAAAAAAAATCCTCTTACTTCTCGTTAAGATAGTTTCAAAGAAACTGTAAAATTTAAAGTCCTGGGTACATAATATTTGATATGTCAATTATTTGTATTTGAAACTATTTTTAATTATTTTATTAATAAAAGAATATGTTACCGCTACTTAAAAATGAATATATGATTTATGTTTTTAAAAAAAATTAAACTCAAGACGTTAAAGTAAAATTTTAAACACTAATTATCTCGATCAATTAAAATACTATATTTATAACTATTTATGGGACTATGTCACAACCCTCCTCAATCTCACTGGATTATCATTTTTTAGGAAAATGTATTAGCAGCTTACTTGAAAATGACTTGTTTTTAACTGCTACAACTTTTGATAGAATTATGTACCCTCCTCCCAATCGCTTCGAATCTTTTGTGACATTTTTTGTACCATCTTTTATAACATTCCTACTATAGATTTTTTTAAAAATACATTTAAAACACGATTAAATGTGTATATAAATTATATATAAATTATCATATAGTTGACCACACATAATAATTGTCTAAATATCTATATATGATAATTTATATAATTTATATACATATTTGATCGTGTTCCAAATGTATTAAAAAAAAATTCTACAATAGAAATATTACGAAAATGTTACAGAAAATGTCATAGAAGATTCAAAGCGCTCCCCAACCCCAACAACCCATGGATAAATAATTAACTTGCATTTGGATGGGATTTTTTAAAGTTAAAAAGGTGGAAATTTTTTATTCTATAAAAGAAAAAATAATCTAAATGATTTATACTTTTCAACTTTTACGCACAAAATATTATATTTTAACTTCTTAACCTCGCATATATATTTTTTAAGAATTCAAATTCTTTTTCATTTAAAACATTTCTAAAAAAACTAAAATCCAATTTTACTAAGTAAAGGGGTTAGATACTTTTTGCTATATCAGAAATTAGTCGCTTGTTATATTAGTTTAATTGTAGTCAATTTAATCATAAAAATAACTAAAATATATTATTATAAAGTGACAAGTTAATTGATTAAGATACACTCCTTATTAAGTAGAAATTCTCAGAAAATATCTTTTTAAAAAACAAGACACTTAAATTAACTATTGGAATCGGTTGTTTGGTATATTCTTCGATGTACTAATAAAAATATGACTTATGTCATATTGATATTATTATATTTATAAACTGACGGTTAAATAAAAACAATAACGTTTTGTTATTATTACTATAGCACAGGGTGTAGTAAACACTAAATAATATGACATCTAAACAAAATGTAATTAAGATTGTTAGTTATTGTCTCAATAGTTGTTTGTTTTTTATGACTAAATCATAATTTAAAATTTAAATGACAACTCAAAAGACTTACCAAATCACGCATGAAAAATTAGTTTGCAAACTTAGGCTTGTTTTGGGAGTTGAAAAATGGAGAGAATAGGAGAGATTAGGGAAGAATTGCCTTCTCTTCTCTTGTTTGGGAGTTTTTTTAGGGAAGGAAAGGAAGAGAGGTGGGGGATGGAGGATCACTGATCATTAGAAAGATCTTTTGTTATAGTTTAAAAAATTTTCTAAAATGACAATTCTCTCCATTTTGTTCTAAAGGAATATATCAAAGAGAAAATAATAATAAAGATATTTTAGTAAATTAAATGTTATTATTTATTTTCTTTAAAAACTTATAAATAAAAAAAAAATCTTCTCTTCTTTTTTTTTTCTTTTAAATTATCAAATAATTTTATACATATATCATTTTCTTTCTTTTTTATTTTTTTCTCTCATAACTTTTATTTTATTTTATTTTTTCTAAACTCGCAAACTAGCCATTAGGGTTGGTGGGTAAAGGGAGAAGTTTTGCAAAGAATTATCCTCCCAGTACGAGTATACGTTAACATCACCACGGCCATCGGCAGTGGAGGTCTCGTATGAGAAACCAATTCAAGTAAGGAGTCTTTTATTAGTTCACAATCTCACCCACTTTCAGTCACAGTCAACTTTCACCGTTGCTATGATTCTTTGTCACAAAGAATTTTAGAAATCTCTCACTGCCTCCGTTAGATATATTAATTTACTCTTATCTAGAGATTCCGTGACCTGCGGTGCTCCATAACCAACACCGAGGACACCTTTCCAACCTTTCCCCAATTTTACACAGTACCAAAACACTCGTACTAAATCTTCACCTGCATATAGCAAAAACAGCAGTAGCCGCGTGTGGAATAATGTATATGATAAAGAACTCAATGTGGAAGTTAAGTAGCAGTAGCAGTAGCAGTCATTTAGGGGAAGGAAAAATGGAAAACAACAAGGCTATGAAGAAGAGAAGGTGGCTACTGCCTTTGGTTTTTTGTGTCTTGATTTCTTGTTGTCTTGTAATTTTTTCTGTTTTTACTGCGAACCCTTTTCAGCAGAGGTCTAATGTTCAAGATCAAGTTCCGATTTTTGTTGAATCAAAGCTACATGTAGCTCAAACGCAGCCCAGTTCAAGAATTCCAAGATTAGCTTACTTGATCTCTGGTTCGAGTGGGGATGGTAAGAGCTTGAAGAGGACGCTCATGGCGCTTTATCATCCTTTGAATCAGTATGTGGTGCACTTGGACCTTGAGGCTCCAGTTGAGGAGAGATTGGAGCTGGTACACTTTGTCAAGAATGAGCCCCTCTTTGTGGAAGTTGGGAATGTGAGGGTGGTGAAGAGATCCAATTTGGTCACTTATCGAGGGCCTACCATGGTTACTAATACCCTTCATGCTGCTGCTATTTTGTTTAAAGAAGGCGGAGACTGGGACTGGTTTATCAATTTGAGTGCTTCCGATTATCCTTTGGTCACACAAGATGGTATGATCTAAGTGTGTGCACTCATCATTTTCACTAAATCGTTTTTGGTTCTTCTTTCCGTCCTCCTGTGGCCTATTTTCCTCGTCCCTTTGTTAACCTGTTGCTCGGTGTGCGTGAGATGTGGCTCATGTGACAGCATGTTAGCCATTATTTATCTTCTTTCTTTGGAGTGGATTTTATTTATTTTTTCTTTTATTGGGGTGCGCTCATGGAGCTCGGAAAAGGGAGAGTCGCTCTGTTATTAGGAATTGCTAAATCTGTTTCAATGATTGCTGATACTACTTTTGCAGTTAACAACAAGAGGCTTCTATTTTCAGTGATGTAATGCCAGGGGTTTCCATGTAATTCTGAGTTTCCAAATTCTCCACACCACTGCGGCATAATCTGGATTTTGTCCTTTCTGATCTGACTTATTAAGGGTGTGCAAGTAGTTGTTGCATTTCAAAGATGTTCTTTCTGTTTGGTACTTGCCAACATTTGTTTTGGGGTTATTGGGGCTATGTATGTTTTTGCTGATTTTAATCTGTTATTTAGTAGATGGAACGTTAGTGTTTTTCCATTACCGTTTGCTGTAATTACATCTAAATGATCTTAACATCTTGCTGGTTGTTTCTTTGTTTTCACCAATCATGTCCTACAGATATGCTTCATGCTTTATCAACAATTCCAAGAGAACTTAACTTCATTGAGCACACGAGTGATATTGGCTGGAAGGAGTATGTAGCTCTTGTTTTATATTAATTTGCTGATCTTAATTGTATAAATTTTCACAAAGAATTTGTCCATACTTGAGGTATTTTAAGCCAAGCTTGTCTTAAGGTGCAGTTTTTTTCTGCTAGGTCTCAAAGAGCCAAGCCTATTATAATTGATCCAGCTCTGTATAGCCTACAAAAGTCGGATGTTTTTTGGGTCACAGAGAAAAGGAGTGTACCTACAGCATTCAAGCTTTTTACTGGTGAGTGCTTCGTTGGTAATCCTTTTTCTTGAAGTTTGGACACAGCCAAATAATTAGTCTTATACACTATTACTATCCCACTGCTATGAATTGACATGATTACTGCAATGAGGAAATGCAGTGCACTTATTAACTGTGTTTAAACCCGGCTGCATAGCTTTGTTAATCAATTTGTGCAACTTGCCAATTACTTTAGCTCTACTGGACATGTGAAGGAATGGTTAGTAGATTGATTACATTTTCATTGGGGTGGTTTGGTTCCTTAATTTTCGCTTCTCCCTGTTTCTGTTTCTCTTCAGGAATTGTGGAAAGTGGAAAGATTGATATGTTTTGTTATGTGTATGTCAATAATGTTTGAATAGTTTGCAAGTGTTTTGGTAGGGTGCTGCTAGCCAATTTACTGATTCAATAGTGCAGCTATTATAAGTTATAATAATAGGGTTCCCTTATGACATTGTTGCTTCTTCCAATTCTTGCAAGGCTCCTAGGATATGCATAGCTTTCCAGATGTTTTTTATAGATAGATTAAGCAACCTACAGCTTTTCTCCATTTTTTTTTTGTCTAGGCATCTCATAGTCTCCAGATTTAAGCATCCAAAATATGAGATACAGTACTATTTCTTTTTCTCAAATTATTTATTGTTAGGCCTTTTATTCTTTACACCCTAAAAGTCATACCTGACTGATGAACTGGGGAAGTACTTTGAGAAAGTGTTAACCTTGTAATGCTGCTGCCCCTTAACAAAAGGCTGAAGTAGAACTCCCTTTTCTAAACCTTATAGTTTGAACATGATGACACCACTTTCTCATTAATAGGTACAAGTTCCATTGTTGTGTAGAGTCACCACTAGATATATCAATTACATTCTGCTTGTAGGTTGTTGCTGCCAATTACTCTAAACATAATTGTGGAAGGTCAGTATTTCTGATTATGGTCATGTCTTTTTGTACTCAGGTTCTGCTTGGATGATGCTCTCTCGCCCTTTTGTGGAATACTGTTTATGGGGTTGGGATAACTTACCTAGGATAGTGTTAATGTATTACGCCAATTTCCTTTCCTCACCTGAAGGATATTTTCATACTGTAATTTGTAATGCTGAAGAATTCCGAAATACCACTGTGAACCATGACCTCCACTTCATATCCTGGGACAACCCTCCCAAGCAGCACCCGCATTTCCTAACTGTTGCTAATTACCAGAGAATGGTAGATAGTAATGCCCCATTTGCCCGAAAATTTGGAAGAGAAGAAGCTGTTCTTGACAAGATTGATTCCGAGCTTTTAGGACGTAAAGCTGGTGGCTTTGTTCCAGGTGGCTGGTTTGATGGCGGGGATACAAATGCAACCAATCTTCATTATCCGATTGCAAATATCACTACACTGAAGCCTGGAACTGGTGCTGAAAGACTCAAAACTCTCGTCAATGGTTTGATAACTGATAAAGATTTTGATGTGAAACACTGCATCTAGTGAGTGGATCCTGCAAATAAATATATTAAAAAGCATCTCCACAGAATATAGAAGTGGCCGGCCAGTGTTTCCCCTTTCATGAAACAATTTGATACTGCTTGTTACTGTCCAGAAGGTTTGTAAGGTAAGAAAGGAGCTGCACAGTTTTTTGGACATCTGAGTGTCCTTCCCCTTATTCTTTTCCAGCACGATGGCTAGAAGGTTAGAGATAAGTGGATGCTGCTTTGTATTTGTTTGGTTCAAACAAATGAATGGGGATTAGCATGTGTTATTCTTCAGACACTACAGACAGTTTTGTGTTTGATGTGGTCTGTCCAGGTGCAGCAGTTAGTAGGAATGTATGAAACACTACAGGATGAACAGCATTGAGATGGTCAGTCTGTGCTGAAGTTCCCCATTGACCAATATCCATCAAATTCCAAATATTTGTGAAGATGATATACGGGGTGGTTTTTAATGGTGACTTGGTAATCCAGCTGACGAAGTCTTTACTGTCATATTGTACATTTCCACAATTTTGTACTCATTAAATCTTGATCTGAGGAATATTGTTTGAGATCAAAGCAAAATGAAATAACTAAAAGGATGCCTTTTATCCTAGTTGGTTGGATCCTAATAAAGGTGAATTCTGGGCCACAGTTGTGCAAATTAGTTAGAGATAGATTAGGTACACGGATGAGTGCTTCTGTCGGAACTCCAAAGTCCCTCCTGATTGATATGGCACAACTGTCTGTTCAATTGGATTAAACTGTCTATTTAATTTGAAGGAGTCTCTGCAGGGGTTAAATTCAAGAGAACGAGGAATAACGTGATAGTCCACTCCTTGTCATGGTAACAGTTTCACTAATACCATCTTGGCAGACAGGATTTAGTTCCACAGAAAGTTTAACACGAGCAAATAAGAGGAACCCTTGTATATTTATTGAGTAAGAAACATTACATTGACTAAAGCATCCAGCACTTGACAAATTTCTTGTGCTTTTGGATGCAAGACATCACCAGCAATGAAATCTTCTACTGCCCCATTCACCTCTATAACACTGCAACCTGGCTTCTTCTTCATCCCTGTACTCTCGATAAATCTCCTAACTCTTTTGGCCTCCTTTTCCCAGCCAGCTTCTCTATATAAATTATACGAAAGCACATGAGTCCCGTAGTCCTTTACTCCGATGCTAGCTAATTTTCTCCATATCCTATCCCCCATCTCTGTGTTCCGGTAAGTTCTACAAGCACCAAGTAAGGCTCCCCACACGTTAACATCCCCTTCACCAACCCCTCCCATTTTCTCTTGGATGAACTTCTCAGCTTCTTCCAACTTACCAGCTCTAGCCAAAAGGTCAACCATACACGCATAATGCTCAAGCCTGGGTTCAACCAAATAAACACTGCTCATTTTTTCAAATAAAAAGAGGCCTTCTTCAACGAATTTTGCATGCGAACAAGCACTAAGGACAGCGACAAATGTGGCTTCCGTTGGTTGAGTCCCACCAATCACCATTTCATCAAATAATTCAAGTGATTTAGTTGCACAACCGTTCAATGCAAACCCAGAAATGATGGCATTCCATGCTTCACTGTCCTTGTTAGAAATTCCCTCAAAAACAGAAAAAGCCAATTCTATACATCCACATTTCGAGTACATATCAACCAATGCAGTGGCTAATATTCGGTTAGACTCGAATCCAAGCCTTCTGGCATATGAGTGTATCCACAAGCCTTGTGCAAGTGCACCAAGATGGGCACAAGCTGTAAGGACGCTTACAAGTACCGACTCATTTGGCTTCACACCGGCTTCCTCCATGCATCTATACAAGCACAACACTTCCTTAAATTCACTAACCCGCGAATGTGCCGCCATTATTGCACTCCAAGAAATTACATTCCTTTCAGGCATTTCCTCAAACAAAGACCTTGCCTTTTTAACCTCCCCAACTTTCCCATACCCATCAATCATTGCAGTCCATAATACTACGTCCCTCTGAGAAATTTCATCAAACAGCATACCCGCTCTATCCATATCAAGATTCATCGAATAAAACTCAACCAGAGAACTAACAATAAATGGGTCCTGAACAAAACCTAATTTCACTACGTGGGCATGCATTAAAATGCCCATTTTTTCCGACACACGTAATACCATCGAACAAGCCTTAATCAGAGGTGTAAAGGTATAGTTATTCACAATAAGCCTATCTTTTAGCATGGTTTTATAGCATAAAATCGCGGGTATCGGTAAATGAGAGTGTACATATCCTCTAATCATAGTGTTGTACAAGAAGGTGCTATGGTATTGGAGATTCCTGAATATAGCGCAAGCGTAGGAAAAGAAAGAGGCATTGTGTGAGGTGGCGGCAAATGAAAGAAGAGGGGCGATGGCAGATGGGTTTTCGGGAAGGTAAAGCTTGATGAGGTGGGCATGCAGTTGCTTGACTTGATTGAGTGTTCTGCACTTCTTTCTGAGAAATGTGAGGATGGTGTTTGTTTCCGGCGCTGTAACTGTGTTTTGAATCATCTGAAGAAGACAGCATGGCTGATCATTTCACTTGACAAGTTTTTATGGGGAATTGATAGGGGAATTCTATGCTTCATCGCCTAATAACCATTTTTTAAGCCTTATTTTCATGATATTACAACACTTTTATGTCAATGGTTGATCCATCAATCTAATAACTAATGGCATCTTAAATCATGATGGAATTATTTTGTTTGACAAGTCGAAAGAAATTACCCACCTTACTTCTTAACTTTCCCATTTGCTCAATCAAACTTTTGCTTAGGGATATTGCTCGAATTTAGTATTTGTAATCTAAGCTTGTTCAATTAGAAGTTGATCAACGGGCGTTCAAATAGTAATTGGTTCAAGTTCGAAGATAAATGAAATATAAAATTTAATTTGATTAGTAATTAAATGGTTTGCAAATTTTTGAATTCCTTAGATTATAAATATAAAATATACTAGAATATTAATAACCATAATATATATATATATATATATATATTAGTAATATGTATATATATTATTTTTTAAAAATAAAATTTGACAATGTTATTACTCATTTTGAATTTATTTAGACCTTATCTTTTAAAGAAATTTTGAATAATCATTTTTATATAAAATTTGAAGATGAAATTCAAGTTCTAACAATTCGATCTAAAAAATTAATAAAGTTTTTTAAATTTAAGGTCTGAAAAATAATTTAAAAAATTAAATACGAATTCAAGTTTAATTATTAATGGAACAAACTTAAATACGAATTTAAATTTAATTATTAATTAAACAATTAATAATTCAATTATGTGGATATTATTGAAAAATTATTTGCCTTTCGATTCCATTTTGAAGACACTGGGTTTTTTTGCCATCTCATTGTCACTTGTCACTTGTGCATTTCTCATGAGGACACATTCAATCATGTTTTTGATTCATGTCCTGTTTCTTTCTCTGTTTGGAGCTTTTTACCTAAATCTGTTGGGGTATGGAGATGGTTTGCAACAGTTTCAGCTTTCTCATTTCATAAAATTTTGGTGGCATTTGCATGCACATTGTCGAGCCCAAGGGAGATTGAACTTTGTGAGTTATTGCTGGGTGTTTTTGGAAGGGGGTCAATCTGAGTAAATATGAAGATATAAGGCAGACCCCAGCAACATTGCCGTGTTCATTCTCAAATTGTCTTGACTTCTGAAGCCGCTCTTGGTAAGACGCAGATTAATGCTGTATCTCGCCCCTTTCCAGTAGCATGGAATAGTCGACATGCTGGCTCGTTTGAATGGACTATTGACGGTAGCTGGAAACCAGATGGCAGCTCAGGCTTTGTGGAATAATAAGAAAGGAAGATGGTACTTTTTCCTTAGCGTTTGCACATCGGCTAGATGAAGCTGATCATTTTTTAACCGAAGTTAAAGCATTGAGATTGGAGCTTGGTCATTGTTTAGCTTTTGGTTTCAAAGATATAGAGGTCCAATCAGATTCTTTGCAGTTGGTAAATATGTTAAAGAGTAACCAGTCTCATCTATGGGCAGCATACCAGGAGCAACGTAGAATAAGGTTGATGTTGGCTCGGTTTGATCGGGTGTTTCTTGAACATGTTTATCGCCAAGCCAACACCGTAGCAGACTCTTTTGCTAAATTGGCTTCTTCACAGCGCCCCTCCTCAACATTTCAAGCTTTTCATCATTTGTCAGTGCGTATTAAAAATTTATGCATTTTAGATGCTCAATTTATTCCTATTTTTCGAGAAAGTCATCACTATTCGTCAAAAAGTACAGATTAGGATTCTCTCTATTTATTTTGTATTTACTCTTTTATAATCAATAAATAGGTAAAGGTATGCCTAACCTCCTACTACTATAACACTGATGACTTTCCAAAAAAATTATTAGTTAAACAAATTCGAAGCAGTTTAAACATTTTACTAGAATTCAAATTCAAACTTGAAATAAGAAATATGATATCATCTCGTTCATGTTCAACTATTCGTCGGAAATGGAAGTCATCATGATGTTAAAGGGAAGAAATATTGGTGCTAAGAGTCATTTTCTCCACCTGCACTGTCAAGGGCATAATTTATGATTTTGCATTTATGTTAGTTTGCTCGTGTTCAAGGGCCTTTAAAATGTTGGTTCCAGTTGACACCATCTTGCTATTTTCGATCAGCCCTAACTCCAAACGTAACTGTGTCAACCTCCTTATTTTCTTCAAGGAGCCGTTCAACAAGAGAGAAGATTTCATTCAATTATAAGGGGCACAACTTCAGGTTCTGTCCCTTCAACTCCATCCAGCGAACACCTGATTTATAGCAGTAGTTTCCTATAAAGTGAAGGAAATTAATAGAATTTATTTAATCAAATTCTCCAATAAAAAAATATTACTTGAAAAATTATTTGAATATAGAGAAGTTATAGAAACGTACCTTGATCTATATAATAATTCACGATCACAAATCCAAATTTGTTAATTAACTCTTCTGATTGTTACGTATACATTCTTCTACTTCACAGAGAGAGAGGAACTCTATGAGGTGCTTAGAGTTTTCAGTATGTGCAATCAGAATCCACAACCCTAATATATTTATATTATTGTGTAGCTACTAAAACGTCCATTATAGTTTTTGCAATTACATTTTTGGGTACATAGTATAAATAACTATACACTTTATTAAAATGACAGACCCATATAATTAAATATAAACTACTATAATTGGGTCTTAAACTTTATAACAATAACAATCATATAATTAATTTAATGATACATGTATATTTACATGTCCAAATGCTAAATAACAGTATGTGTGTGCTTATGACTTACATCCAAATTTTAACAATCTCTCACTTGGACTTATATTCATGTGCATATGCGGTAAACCAAATAACTATGTGAAAGTTATAGATCAATATCAGTGTTAGCAAACTTTAGTTTGTTATTTTAAACCAACCATGTCCATTAGTTTCATTAATACATGGATCAAAGAGGCTTTAGCTGCATTAAAAATGCAACTAAAACTAACATTGGTCACATGTATTAATTCAATTAAATGACTTGGATTGAATGTGGATGCGTAGTATGGAAATTACATATGATTGTAATCTATACATGTCTATTTTCAACTAGTCCACATGAGATTATTTAACCAAATATAACATCTATGGTGAAAATAAATAACTGAACTTTATTGTATTAATGAGCAAATGGTAAAAATATATATTATGATGACAACGCTAATATGAGTGATGAGTATAAATATAAATTATAGACTCCAACTGAATTCAAACACCTTCTAGAGACACAACACCCATACTAGTAGTGTGCTCTATAAAGGCTTTTGGTGTCGAGCTTTAGTCAGCAAATCCGCAAGTATGGTGATGAGTGTCTATTATACAAATATTTTATATATCATTTGTGCTTAAATTGCAAAGAAATGCATTCTAAATGGCTTTTTAATCTCCTTATTTTATATAGAATGAAAATGTTGACATTAGATAATGAGCTCAACGTTTTCTTCTTGTTTTATGTAGTATGAAAACGTTGAGATTAGATAATGATTCAAGAAGAAAAAGGAAGAAAAGAGAAATTCAGAGTGTACACTATAACATCTACATTTTTCATACGTCTTTTTCATACACTAATTTTTATACATCATTTTCATGCATAAATATATAAATGAGATAACATTTGAGTGCATAACATTTAAGGAATATTTATTAAGTGTTTATGTAAATAAATTCCACAACTACTTTTTGTACAATTATTTATGGGTGAAATCTTTGTATATATTTATGTGAATATTATTTGATACTTATTTATGATTAATTTCATGTTTTGAATGGAAAATTAATTATTAATAATGTTATGAATTATTGGAATCTCCATTAATTAGTGGAGGCTCTACTAATTATGGATTTATGTGAATTATTATAGAAGATTTTTATGGATGTCCACCATTTAGTGGAGACACCACTAATTGAGATTAGTAGAAGATGATGTATGCCATGATGTATTCCACTAATTAGAGCTCTATAAATAGAGCTATTCTCTAAGCTTGTAAGACACCATTATTTTTGTGAAAGAAAGATTAGTGAAAGAAAGATTAGAGAAAGAATTGTGAGAGAAAGAAAGAGAGAAGTTTAAAGAGAAATTCTTGTGCAAAGAATAGTTAGAATTTTCTTAGTGTGTAGTGTGTAGATTTTATTCTAACCCTACCCTAATTTTATAACACGTTATCAGCACGAGTCTCTGCCGTTATTAAAGCCAGAAGACAGGTACGCATTTATTGATCTCGCTAAATTCGAATTTGTAGCCCTTGATATTTCTGAAAAAAAAAATTTATATGTCATACAGAAATGCATCTAAATGCTAAAAAAAGGAGATCCATATGTCATGTGGATAAAAAGAAAGATTTGACCACCTGAAGATAGTCGTACTACCCACTGCACGGTATGAACGGTTGCACCTGAAGTTGCAAGATTGTAAAATCGTGAACTCCGTGATGTATAAAACTACATCTTAGTTAAAAATTTTACGGAGAAAAAGTTACTGATGAAGTTATATTGGAGAAGACATTCTCCACTTTTCATGTCCTATAGTAACAATATCGAGAAAAAGGGTATCCAAAATTGACAGCTTTAACATGAGTTATTATCGAGAAATCATGAAGCCAGATGAACTGGCTCAACAGCACTCCTAGAAGTGAATGCTGTTGGCTCCAGCAGAAGCCATCGTTATAGTCGTAGTTGTGGTAGTGGTCGTGGTTATAGTCATGGACACACTCGATATTTCCCTTATCACAGAGAAATACTGGCCACCTGCAGTGGAACAGAAAAGATAATAAGGGAAAAAGATATTTCCATTAATAATAAGCATCACATCTTTTATTCATATCACTAGTGTTCATATGAACTTGAGGATACATGTTTATAGTTGCTCTTTTGTAATTGAGCTGACAAATGTAAGATGAATGTTTGTAATTGTTCTTTTTCAATATTTACATTAGAGGAAGACAAACAATTAGTAATTATGGACTTCAGCTCCTCTTTTTCGACATCCTCCTCCTTTTTTTTCTCCTTTGAGCCAGCATCGAGACTAGCAGCAGACTTAGCCATAAAATTATTGCTAAATGAGTCTTGAGATTTTATGATCTCCTTAAGTTTATTATAATTAAATTTCTTATTATATTTAGCCTTGAAGCATGCTTGTCTCAATTTCTATGTTTGGTCCTCTAACTGCGTATTAGGACTTTCTTCCACCAACTGTTTTTCACATTCCAGTATCGCAATGGCTTCTTTCAACTTTTTCTTAGCCATATGCCCTCCTTCTTCTTTATTTTGCATCTCCTATAAATCGAAATGATATCATCGGTTATTTACTTATAAATCTTTCATAATTTCATACTTGCAAATTATAAGTATGTATGAGAGAGAACCTGAACATTCTTGATTATGGTCTCCAAGCTCACCAATTTCCTGTGAGGCCATCGACGAATTCCTAACTCCCTACATCTTTTCTTGAGACGGGTTATGCCAATATTCAGTTCTTTGGCTGTGCTCTTGATTGGTAGGTAAAAGTACTGCGAAATTGTTTCTCTTGATAGTGTCTGGGAGTTATTACCCTTCTTCTCTCTCTGCTTCTTAATCATCTTCTTCTCCCCAGGAATTTTATCTGCAATAATATCTTGAACTTCGATATTATGCATTTCATGAGTACTTACTCCGATTTCGTTGCCAAGACCACTCATTATTTCTCCTAGAAAAAGAAAATAATATCAGTAAAGGTAATACCATTCAAAATCCATGTTTAAATGTATAATAACCTGGAAACATATTCTGGCTTTGTTCAAAATCCATTAGAGAGTAGAAAGGATCATGCACAAGCATATCCTCATTCAAAGGATTAGCATCAAGAGGAACAGTATCAAAAGCAGTCTCTTGTAGGGGCAGATCAACTTGGTCCAAAGCAGTATATTCAAAACTTCCACTGATTTACATAAAAAACAAACCAAAAGAGAGTTTAATTTCATTATCAAGCATACTAAAAACAAATGGAAGCCCTCAAAGGTATCTCACCTGAAATTAGGAGGAAGCGGTTGGTTTGGAAAGGAAAACATATCAAAATCTTCTGCGTTCGAATTAGGCAGAAGCGGTTGGTTTGGAAAGGAAAATACATCAACATCTGCTGCAGAAATCGAGTCAAAATTTGACCATGTCTCAAATGAATTATGAGTCTCCATATATGCTTTTTTATTTTTGTTTTTTATGTTTACTAATGACTGATAACTGATATATATATCGATACATACATATATATATATATATATATATATATATCTCGTATGAGGAAGAAGAAGAGGTAGATGATAGGTAGAGGGTTGGAGGAGAAGAAAAGACAAGAGAGGAAGATGAAAAGTCGGTACCGGGAAGAGTGAAAAAAAAGGAGATATTTTTTTTGGCATTTCTTGTTTGTCATCATTTTCTTATATTTATTTTCTTATTCTCTTGTGAAATCATTATTCTCTAAATTAGGGGGAGAACAGAAACAGTACAAGAAAAATCGTGATTGGACAACATCATTAAATTATCTTGATCCGCATACAAGCGCGTGTGAACTTGAAGTTCAAAAGATAATTCATTTGTAAAGCATTGCAAATCAAATGCCAGACGCTTTTGTTGACTCTAGAAGAGTAACAAAATCGCATATGCCAGCTATAAATGCTCCTATTCTAATTGAAGTTCCAATAGAACAAAAGATTTTACATATAGCTGCTGAGCCAAAAGCATGCCAGAAGTATGGCCGACCTCTTAGTTCTAAAGATAAAAATCCTCAAAAAAAGAGAGGATTAATGGTCTAGATGATCATATTAAAGCAAAGAATGATAAAGACCAAGAGAAAACTTATGACAAAGAACCAGATATAAATGAAAGTAACACTGAAATTTCTATCCATTATACCACTTCCGGTAGAAGTTGGAATCAGATAGAAACAATTATTGATCATATGTTTGCATATAATATCTCTTGATGTTATACAGGATAGTGATGATCCTGAACTAATATCAGTTGATGAATGTCGGCATAGAAAAGATTGGCTGCAATGGAAAGATGCGATTCAATCGGAGTTAAATGCACTGACACAACGTGAAGTCTTCGGACCTGCAGTCCGAACACCAGAAGGTGTAAAACCTATTGGCTACAAATAGATATTTGTGCGAAAGCGCAATGAAAAGAGTGAAATCGTTCGATATAAAGCGCGATTAGTAGCTCAAGGTTTTTCACAAAGATCAGGTATTGATTATGATGAAACTTATTCTCCTGTTGTTGATACTATTACACTCCAATATCTTATCAGTTTGGTAGTACATGAAAAGATAGATATACGCCTATTAGATGTTGTCACTGCTTACTTGTATGGAAATTTAGAAAATGATGTTTACATGAAAATCCCCGAAGGATTTCATATGCCTGAAGCATATAAACATTATCCTCGTGAAAATTACTCCATCAAGTTGCAGAAATCATTATATGGCCTGAAGCAATCTGGGCGCATGTGGTTCACACGTCTTAGTGAATATTTATTGAAAGCGGGATTTAAAAATGACCAGGTATGTCCATATATTTTTATTAAGAAATCTGGTTCTAAATTTGTGATATTAGCTATATATGTTGATGATATTAATCTTATTGGAACTCCTGAAGAGCTCCAAGAAATAATTGATTATTTAAAAAGAGAATTTGAAATCAAGGATTTTGGTAAAACCAAATTTTGCCTTGGTTTACAAATTGAACATCTGGAGAGTGGAACATTTATTCATCAATCAACATATACAGCAAAAGTGCTAAAAAGATTTTACATGGACAAAGCACATCCATTGAGTATTCCAATGATCGTCCGATTATTAAATATGGATAAAGATCCTTTCTGACCTCAATAAAATGATGAAGAACTCATTGGTCCTGAAGTACCATATCTCAGTGCAATTGGTGCATTGATGTATCTTGCTAATAATACACGACTTGATATTGCTTTTGCTGTCAATTTATTAGCAAGATTTAGTTCTTCACCAACACGACGACATTGGAATGGAATTAAACAAGTCATTCGATATCTCCAAGGTACAATTGATCTCGGATTATTTTATTCAAATAAAACTAGTCCAACATTGATAGGTTATGCAGATGCTGGTTATTTATCTGATCCACATAAAGCACGTTCTCAAACGGGCTATCTATTTACATGTGAAAATATTGCTATATCATGGCGTTCTACGAAACAATCTATAGCAGCTACTTCTTCAAATCATGCTGAAATTATAGCTATTTATGAAGCAAGTCGAGAATGTATATGGCTAAGATCCATGATTCATTATATCCGAGAAAGTTGTGGATTATCATCAATCAAAGATATTCCAACTCCTCTTTATGAAGACAATGCAGCTTGCATAGCTCAATTACGAGGAGGATATATTAAAGGAGTCGGACAAAACATATTTCACCAAAATTCTTCTTTACTCATGAACTCCAGAAGAAATGTGAAATTGATGTGCTACAAATTCGGTCATGTGACAACCTCGCAGATATTTTCACGAAGACTTTACCGACTGCAACATTTGAGAAGTTAAGATATAAAATCGGTATGCATCGGTTTAAAGATTTAAAGGAATCATCTCATCAGGGGGAATAATAAACAGACATATAGAATAGTGTACTCTTTTTCCTTCACTAGATTTTTTTCCCACTGGGTTTTTATCTAGTAAGATTTTAACGAGGCATATTCTTTATGTAATGGATGGATATCCAAGGGGGAGTGTTATGAATTATTGGAATCTCCATTAATTAGTGGATGCTCTACTAATTATGGATTTATGTGAATTATTATAGAAGATTTTTATGGATGTCCACCATTTAGTGGAGACACCACTAATTGAGATTAGTGGAAGATGATGTATGACATGATGTATTCCACTAATTAGAGCTCTATAAATAGAGATATTCTCTAAGCTTGTAAGACACCATTATTTTTGTGAAAGAAAGATTAGTGAAAGAAAGATTAGAGAAAGAATTGTGGGAGAAAGAAAGAGAGAAGTTTGAAGAGAAATTCTTGTGCAAAGAATAGTTAGAATTTTCTTAGTGTGTAGTGTGTAGATTTTATTCTAACACTACCCTAATTTTATAACAAATAAGTGTTTATTGCATTATTTATTGAAACCCATTGTTTTGGGGGGCTAATGTGGAAAATCGATTTTGTTGAGGACGCAGTGTTGATTTTTATTAAATAAAAGTCCTATTTTGCTATTTTAATTATTTTAAAATTTGACTTTATTTATTAATTAACCAAGATTTATTTTATTTTATTATTACTTTTATTGACACAAGACTAATTTTAATATTGTATTTATTTTTACACCAAATTATTTATTTATTTATTTATTTTATTCCAATAAATTCTAGAAGCTCTAAATCTGTTAAAAGAATATCATATCCCTCTTTATAGCAACCCAATCTTAACCATTAATGAATTTTAATATTAGCCATTGATTTTAATCAAATTTTAGCATTAAAACAACATCTAAATATCATTTAATTCATCTAACTCATTCTTTTATTAAATAAAACACTTATTCAACAAATAAAACACCAAATATCAAATCCCTTTCGATCATTTCACACACCACATGCACACAAAGTGTTCTTGCTATTTCTACCCTCTCTCTTCATCTCCTTATTTTCTCTCAAAAACACTTAGAACCCTAGCCATAAAACACTCACTTGAAGCCTATTGAACTTGGTAATTTCAAGTATTAAAACTAAATTTGCAAAAAGGTAACATATCTCATCTTATTTTCTTTGTATTTCATAATTTAGAGGTGAAATCCATGTTGGGCAGATTTGGAGTTTTTATATAGAACTTGATTTTGATGATTGTAATGATGAAATATTGCAGAAATATTGATGTTAACATGTAGTAATGGTGTTGGGTGATTGAATTTGGGTGGCTTGATGTGTTTGGAAGGAGATTTAATGGTGAAAATTGTGTTTAGAAGTTGATTTATGTACAAAATTTAGTAATTTTGTGAGATCAATATTGAAAGCATACTTTGGAGATTTTGATCAAACTTAATTTCATCAGATTCTTCTATGTCAAGGAGTAAAACCCTATTAGAATCATGCAAATTGTACTTGTGGTTGATTTTATATGATTTTTTTAATATACCTTATTCTTGGACTTAATGATCTAATTTCTCTCCAAATTTGAGTCTTCAGACAAAGGCCTTCTCCTTCGAATTTGAATCTAAATTTTTAGTAAAAAATACCATTATGTTTAAGGAGTCATTAGAACTTGGAATTATGGGATTTGGATCCGTATTTTATTTTTAATGATTTCTGTAAAAATACTGCTCAATCAGGTTTTCAAAGTTACTATAACGGTAGACTAATTTTTTGAACCACTTAAAGATATTCTTTTTGGATGAAATTTTAACTGTATATTCCTTACATATGAAAGTGATATTTTGTAAAGCTTCATTGAATTTAGAGTATATTTAATTGGTGATATAATTAACTCAAATTATGACTTGCTTTGTCCTGTTTAGCCTAATTTACTGATTTGAACATGCATTGGGAAAGCTATGATTTCACTTTAAATTCTTAATTGTATCAATATAACATAATTCTATATTGATATAGGAGTGAAATATAATGCTTGATGATGCACTTTGATATTCGTTTATGTTGCTAAAAGTATGAATGCTTGAAACATTACTTGATGTAGACTATTATGATAATCACATATCCTATTTGCAAAACCTTATTATTTTGCTATATTTGCTCCATTATATTAATATGAAATGACCTTATATTGATGTAAGAAGGTTAAGTACTAATTGATGTAATGTTGTAGTTGTGTGCTTAGTGAACCTTAACTACTAATTGTTATATATCTACTAGTTATATAAGTGACTATGTAGCATGAAAATCAACTTGACACCTTAATTAATTATTTAATTTCCTAAATTTTTGAGTCTAATTACATACTAAATTTATATATATTGTAATTGAAACTTGATGTATGCCTTGGGAACTTGTTATTGGGGTTTGGTGTGAGATAGAATTATAATTCTAAGATGATTAAGGACTTTGATTAGGATGACTAAGATTGATATGGAGGACTATATATTGTGATTTAATTTATGAGAGAAAATTAATTCCTATACTTTATTTATATTTAGATTTTGAGAAAATTGGAGAAGGAGAACCTTCTAATTAAGAAGTTATTCTTGAATTTTCTTTTATTAGAACTCAAAGTAAGTCATCGCATTTTATAATTTATAAACTTATAAGTCCCCGCATTTCATGTTTTTATAAAATCTAGGTATATTTGTAAGTCTCCACATTTCAAGATTTCCTAAATATAGAAATGCATAAATTTTTTATAAATGCTTTAATTGCATAAATATTTACCTTTAAATTTATTATTTGTGAAATAAAATATTTATTTATTCAAGAAATATTATTTCATGAAATGATTTATTTATGTAAGTGATATTTGATCAAAGGTATATATGTTTGTGTCTTGTTTGGGAAATTATATATTGCAAGGATGTTGCTCTGTTGTGAAGTAAATGTGAATTACAGTTTACGCAATATTTAATTATGCCTTATTTTGGAAAAAATTGCATATTCATGATATGTTGGATATGAAAGCTTGCATTAAAAGTTATTGAGCATATAGAATTGCGAATGATCATGCCTAAACGAATTGCGGAACACATAGCATGTTTTAGCATAATTAGTTTCATATAACATCAATTATATATAAGGTATTTGGGAGCTATTTATTAATTAAATTTCAGAGCAATTATATAATTTTGGGGACGTTTATGAAATGTTGTGTTGGATATACTCTTTTGAAATAATTTTGAAAATATGGGATGGATAAAGATTTTTTAGTTGAGTTTTGAAATCAAAATTGGGAGTAATTTTTGTGAAATAAATATTTTCGAAAATGTTTGTGAAATCTTTTGAAAAAGTATTAAGCTATTTTCAAAAAAATATTGTGCCGATCTATTCGTGTCCGTATCGTGCCGTGTCTACTATGAAATGTGTGGTTTTGTGCTGTTATTCTTAAGTACTCAAAAAGACTTTATTCTTGTACTAACTTTTGTAAAGTTGAGGATACTATCCAGTAGGAGGCCATCTCCGGATAGTTGACATTTTGAGCAGGGTGAAGTATTTATAATTTAGTCGTCCTTAGCTAACAATACGTTTTTCATGAAAAAACGGAGGACGGACGTGGAACGTTCGAGTTAGATAGCACTATGATGGTAGGACTGATCATCCTATTCGGGTTGAATAGCCATTTATAATGACGAATGGATTATATATCCTATTCGAGTTAGATAGCAATTTATTATGGTAAAAAGATTATAAATCATACCCAAGCTCTTGTGGCCAATTTTATTGATGCGGTTGGACAGAGATCCTTTCGGTTATATAAGATGAGATTCTGTTGGTGTTGGATATGAGATGTTAATGCATAATTTAAAATTTGATATTCAAAACACGATTTTCGAAATGTAAATTTCTTTGTGAGACCGTAAGAGATGATCGGATTGGTAAGCTCAATACAGATGTTATGTTTGATATGGAAAAATGATGTTGATATGAAATATCTTCTTTTTTTAAAATATTGTAAATGATATCGTTCTCCTCTGTTCTTATACGGTCCATTGAGAATATAATATATTGTAAATCATATCTGTTTTTGGAACAACAACTCATGCATCATGAAAATATTTTTCTCAGAAAAATTCTCACGAAGCACACACAAGACTTACTAAGATTATATCTCACACCTTTTAATTTATGTTTTATAGGGAATTATGTTTAAAGACAAGATAGAGAAGTCTGTAGTTGTCACATTTGATCTCAATGTATTAGATATTATTTTCTTATATAATTATTGTCTTGAAGAATGATGTAGCTGAAGTATTTTAAGATGTTATTTCGTTATTTGGGATTGATGTATTATTCTAAGCCTTGTAAGGTTTTATTCAGTTTGCCTATAAGTCCTGGTTATTTATTTACTTAGTTCGTTATAAAGACCTCTTATGTCTTCTCGACAGGACAACATCCGCAGTCATTCAGGCCATATGATTGTAGGGTGTTACAATGTACACGGTGCCATGGGTGTTGGGGTCGATGCCACTGTGCAGCTGCTAAACTTCAGAAGTCAACATTCTGGGAGTTGACAATGCCATGCCTATCATCTTTCACGTTACCTTGCATCTTCAGGACTTTAGAAATATCAGAGATTTAGTAAGCCGACAGTACCGTGCAGATCATTGACCATCCCATCGTGCATGATTCTAACACATCAAGAGATCAAGTCGAACGTCAGTGTTTTGAAGAAAATATAGCATATAGAAGCATGCACAGTGTCTTGCACAACACTTCCTATGGTGCCATGCAACATTGCAGAAAAATCCTTGTTCTGTAGAGTTTTTAGGGATTCGCAAAGGAACTTATAAATACTACTTTTTTATTCTTAAAGAGCCACCCATGAAAAATACCAAAAAGACCATTTGAAATGCAATGAAGAAAACAGAAGAGAAGGTCAAGGAAGATTTGAGGAAGAATGAGTAACCCCAAAAGAAGATTGCAAAGTATAAGAGAAACCTTATCTATGAGTTTTCTTTTTTTTCCCTTTGTGATTTGATTTTGTATTTGTTAGATTTAATTAATCTGAGTTGTAATTAAAGGGTTGTACCCTAATTTACTTTTGTATTGAATGTTTGATTAATTGATGTCTATACTGAGCAATTTATCACTTGTGTTTGATTGATTGAATTAATTAATTAGGCAATTCTTTTATTTTGAGCTTGAAAAAGGATTCACAAGATGAGTTCCTTTTTATACTAATTCAATAGATTTATTTTCTCTTAATAAATTTGAGAAAAGATTTGGGGGATTTAGAACTTTGTGATAGATGAGGTTTTATAGTCACCTAGAGATAGAGATTCTATGACTTTTTAACTTGTATTTAAATTTCTTTGATTTTATGCATCATTAGGTTTAATTTGTATAACATAGATATCTATGAATTGGATCTTAGGGTAGCAGATTCATCACTTGAGAGAGAATGAATTTTACTTTATTTTGAAAAATCATGCCAATGCTTAGATTTGATATCAATTGATTGAGTAATATTTATTATTTGAGTATTCTTGGGAGAATTCTCGTTTAATTACATAGCTAATCTTCTTTTCTTACTTGAATCTTGCCTTGTGATCTTTTAGTATTTACCTTGAGAATTGGGTTGATGTATTCGTGTGATACTCTCTTATCCTTAACTGTAGTAATTCGCCTTTTTTACTTCTTATTTTAGTTGATTGAATAATAGAATTCAAATGAAAGTAGGAGTAATTGATCCCGTCTCGAAAGTCTTCGATAATTACCAATTACACTATATACTACATGATGGGTATACTTGTACAAATGTCTGTATAATGAGTTAAATTGGTATTTTATATTAAAATTTATTAAGTATTGGATTTATTTTCTAAAATAAAACACTAGCACAAACCACATAAACAAGTTTTTGGTGCCGTTGTTGGGGATCAATTGTCAATATTTTAAAAACATTTGAGTTTTATTGATTCAATCATTTTTATCTTAAATATATATTTGATTTTGATTTTTCTTTAGTAGTTGATTGATTTTATATTTTAAGATTTTAGAATTGTTTCATTGATCTTTTGTGCATATTTTTCTTGTGAACCTTTTATTTCAGTTCTTCATATAATTGTTTCTTTAGATCTGATTTGTTTTATTATTGGATTATTTGTAGTTGAATTTAGCATTGTTTTATTTTGTAGGACAATTTTCTTATGTATGCATAGAAGAGATTGTGATTGAAGGTTGGTTGAGTTTGATAGTAAGATTGAGAGGACTTTTCAAAGGTTACGTAGGGAACAAAAACAAAGAGTATGGAAAGTTGTGAAAAAATTAGACATTCTGAGTAAATTTGGTGAGAAATCGGAAGTCAATCAATGTGGTAATGGTAATGGAAATGGTAATGGTAATAGAAGAAGAAAAATCAGTAATTATGCTACACCTACTGTTTCGTGTACAAATTCGAATATTATAAGACCTCGAGTGGATATAAATAACTTTGAGATTAAGCCTAATTTCATCCAAATGATTCAATAGATGGCTCAATTTGATAAATTACTAAATGAGGACCCTAATACTCATTTAGCAGTTTTTTTTGGAGATTTGTGACACACTTAAGCTTAATGGTGTATCTGAGGATGCCATACGGTTGATGTTATTTCCCTTTTCTTTGAGAGATCGAGCTAAATCTTGGTTGAAATCCCTACCATCCAGTTCTATTATTACTTGGGATTAACTAGCTAAAAAATTTCTTGCTAAATATTTTCCTCCTACTAGATTGGCCAAGCTAAGGAATGATATTTTTTTATTTTCTCAGTTGGATAGTGAAACAATTCATGATACTTGGGAAAGATTTAAGGAGTTGATAGGAAAATATCCTCAACATAGTTTTGATTTTGATTTGCAAATGTTGACTTTCTGTAATGGATTGAGTTTTTCTGCTAAGCAAATGATTGATACTTCATTAGGAGGAACTACTTCTTCAAAAACTCCAGAAGAACTTTTTGATTTAATGAAACATATCTCATTGAACAATCATTCTTCGGGGAATCAAATATCACGGGTTAAAGGTCAAGGAATGTACAATGTGGATACAATGACATCTTTGGAAGCTAAGTTATAAGTACTAACAAATAAAGTGAATAAGATGAATATTAATTCTACTAATTAGGTCATGATGTGTGATTTTTGTGGAGGAGGACACCTTAATCATGAATGTCAAGAAATAGGAGTTGAGAGTGAGTAACAAGTTGAACATGTGGATTATATGAGGAATGAAGACAAGATAACACTTTTTTAGTAATACTTACAATCCAAATTGGAGAAATTATCCAAATTTTTCTTGAAACAATCTAGGATAAAACTAAAGAAAACCTCAAGGAGTTCAAGCTAACCATGCTCCAAGATTCCAAGTCCTTCTACCATTTTGTGCACCACAACCTCCACCACTGCTACAAGCTTAATCAAGGCTATCCTTAGAAGACTTAGTTGCTATGTTGGTGACTTCCCCTGATACTCGCTTCCAAGGTGTTGAAGTAACAATGAGAAACTAAGAAGTATCAATTCATAACCTCGAAAGTCAAATTAGACAACTTGCAAAGATGCTTGCTTAGAGGGCTATGGGAACCATGCCTGGAAACACTGAAGGCAATCCATGTGATGAACGTGAAGAAATCTTGTTCCTTTTTTTTATTATGCATTGCACTTGAATAAATATTTAGTTTTAGATGTTTTACTTTGTTTTGTTTTTAGTGAGTTTTTATGGTTAATAAGTCTTGGTTAGACATTTTTTTCTTGTTTAGTTTGTTAGGTTTTGAGGCATTTCTTTATTATATCATCTTTTGTTGAGTCTTGTGATTATATATATATATATATATATATATATATATATATATATATATATATCAGATTTATATGTTTTTCATTACTTTAATCATGCTAGTGCTATCTTTTATATATCTATAAATTAATAAAAAAGTGTGTTTGCATTTTTTGGAAGTGCATGGTGAGGTGGAGCTCATACTCTATGGTGTTGTGCCCTTAAATATTGAAGAAAATTTGAAAGTTCTGAGAATACATGGCATCGTGCAAGTCATGCACGACGTCGCCGTGTATCTATTCGGACGAAAATGTTGTCGTTCCACTAAAAGATTCATAGTGGTTAAAGTCATGCATAATACCGTAGAGGTCATGTTGTACGGCACCATGCATATGTTCAAAATATTAACGACATTGTTTTGATTTCAGGTTTTAAATTTCTGTGCTTCGACAGTGACTTGCATATCAGCTTCCATATCGCCGTAAATGTCAGATTTTAAAAAAATAAAACATATTCCCTTTCTTTTTGTTTTCCCAATTCTTCAAAACCTTTGATAGTGGAACCCTAATCCTCTCAAACCCTATTCACCATGTAATCATTGGCTTCACCTATTGTTTAAACTATACTTTACAACCATCTTTCTCATGAATGTTCATCTCTTTTCACAAATTAAACCTATTGACATTTCTTCAAACCCTTGAATTTGCTGTTTTGAACTACACCAAACCATTTATTGCATTTACCTTGCTCCAATCAGCCATAGAGATCTTAATTTAACTTGACATTTCCTCTTTGTTTTGGAGAATCTTAGTGACTGGAAAACTTGTGAAGAACGAGCTGCTACTTGCCATCAATTTTCAAGCAAAAATTGGATGATTTCTAAACTAAGGATTTAATTGAATGATTTCTCTGCACTTGAAATTTGAAGTTGTTATTGAGTATTATTTTTAAACTGTTAGAATTGAACTATTTTGTTGAGTTGTTGAATTGAGCTAATTGTAGGTACTGGAATTATCAATTTGCTATTTTACATGTTTTGATTATGCTGAGCTTTGTTGAGCTATTTTAGGCTTGATTATAGTATGTTGTTGTAGTTTGTGAAAGTTGGTTAATTGTTGCAGTTGGCAGAAGAGTGTGTTTTGAGTTAGTATTATTGCTTGATAAAATTGTGCTAAGCTGCCTTTAATTTAACCTGTTGGGAATGTACTACAAATTCTTGTTTTGAGATTGGCTGATTTTATTAAATAATGGTTGTGGAATGCTATTGAATAGGTATTGCATTTGGTGGTTTGGTTTATGTATTCGGATTTGTGGATATAATTAAGCTGAGCTGAGATAATTTGGGTTATGGACATATTTTGTAATTGTGGTGTTTGTGTTGTGATTTGTGAAGAAAGGGATTGGTGTGGAAAAGAGTTAAAGAGCAAAGGTGATTTATGGAGTACAGTGATTTTATATTATTGTGTTGGTATTGTGGATTTTGTATGGGAAAATTATGAAAAAGAGTTTGGCAGGATTTGTGTTGAAAGTGTGTCATTCTTGTGTTGGATTTGTATTGGTGAATTGGTTTGGAAATTAATTTGCACGGTTGACATTGGTGTTTTGTAGTTGTGAATATGTGATAATTAATTGGTGCAGTGAGACTGATTTGGAAAGAAATTAGTTTAGGTTGTGCTGAGTGAATACCTTTGTCATTTCTTTGACTTATTTTGCCTTTTCTTTCCCTTTCTTTTACTTCCTGTTTTCTTTTTCTTTCCTATCACATTACCTATGGCACCCAAACACATTGCAACTAAGCTCCCCTAAAAAAGAAAAAGAGGTGAAGCCTCTTCATCCCACTAACCCTAACCCTCCAATACTAACAGATTTGTTAAAAAACAAAGAATGGTTTGAGAAGAGAGAGAGCAAGAGGATCATTGTTGAGAGGACTTTCGATGTAGCCTTGGACTATCAGTTCAAGATTTTTTATTTGTTCAGAAAAGTTGGCCAGGGCCCCATCCTTGGATTGAAGAGTATCTATTACCCAAATTTGGTAAAGGATTTTATGCCAATTTAGAGGGGAAGAAACAATATAATCTGAGAAATATTAACACCATAGTTCGAGGAATCCCCATCCACCTTTCTAGAAAGCTGTTAGCTGATAATTTGGGATTCTAGATGAGGGAGCCTAGGTTTAGATCAGCGCATATAATAAAAAAGTGGTGTTAGATTTTGAGTGGGAGTTCCACAAGGCTAGGGCTGCATTGCACTTAGTGTATCAAATAGGTGGCCATGTTGAGGTGCTTCATGTGACCAACCTCCCCCCACAGCTCAGACTTTCAGTCTATATTATGGCTTTTAATGTAGCCCCTAGAGCTAGTGGTTTCAATGAAGAGAGGCTTGTTGATATCTATGCCCTGGATAAGCTAATACATTCCCAGTCTATCCCTTTAGCCTAGTTGATTATCTCCTTCATGAGAGATGTTGTCTACTCTACTCACCCATCCAAGGCCTTTCTTTCCCACTCGTAATCACAAAAATTCTTCAGCACTTCCATATGCCAGTTGAGGGTGAGCTTACTGCTTCTACCACTGCCAGTGATATAGTCATAGATAGGACTTTGGTGAGTTATGGGTACAGTTATAATGAGGATGTCAAGAAATGGCCTACTCCCAATAAATTTAAAGAAAAGACATATCATAGACACCCACAGCTACTACAACAGCAGCCTCTAGCTACAGAGCTTGCCAGAGCTAAGTCTTCTAGAACAAAGAGGCCCAATATAGGAAGGTCTCCTGCCATTATTGATTTTCAAGTAGAGGTGCGCACGCACTTTGCTACGCTTACCAATAGCATCCACGCATTTCAAGACATAGTGGCATAATAGAGTCAGATTATCACTCAGTAGTAATATATGATGGGTTAGTGTTGGAAAGTATGCCTTTAAAGACTATATATTCTGTGTAAATATATTACAAATAGATCCGGCGGCAGGTGAAAATATTTATCGCGTCAGTCTTGAATTGGTTTTTGATCTTAACACCAAGCCCATTAGGGCTTAGTGTATTCGGCCCACTAAGGCTTCATTAAGCCCTAGGGTGGCCGAAATTTTTAGGGATGAGAAGGTAGGATTTTCACCAACCAAGCTCTCTCCCTCTTGTGTGTGTAACTACCCTTTCTCTTGTGTTTTCTCTTCATTCTCTCATTTCTCTCTAGGAGTGGATCTTGGTTATCCAAAAGAGATTTCACCAAGCTAACCCAAAATCAAGGTAAAGTCATACTTTAGAAAACAAAGAGAGGTAGCTTGGAGAAGTTTGATGCAAATGGGTAGAAGATTGGCAGGAAATACCGGTTGAACTGCAGACGCCTCATTCTCTCCCTCCAACGCAAGATCCAGTGCAACACAACATCTTGTTGGTTAATGATAGGGGTTAAAATCATTATTATTTTTCTAGTTATTTGAGGTTAAATTAAGACACTTTTTATAAAATAATTAGTCATATTCCTTCTTATTTGATATTTTCCTTTCAAAAATATTTTTTTATAATTTTATACAAAAATAGGGGAAGTCTGAAACTAATTGTATAATTTTTCAGTATAGACCCAGCACCAGGCCAAGAAGGGAGAGCGGGCGCCAATCTTACACTGGCATAGCAGAGAAATGCAGAGAAATTGATGGAACACAGGAACAATTGCAATAGGAAATTGGAAAGAAAAAGGAGGAAAAATGGCTCACGGCTTGGTTAAGTTTCACGGCTCAATCACAAAGAAAAAGATAAATTTCGGTGGGCCAAGGAAACAAAAGAAACAATTGATCAAAGAAAGGAATTTCGGTAGCTGCTGGACAAAGGAGAAGTCAACAAAAGCTGCTGGACAAAAGGAGAAAGTGCAATTTCACTCGGTGGCTCAGCGAGCCGACGCAACAGCAAGAGAAGAAAAGGAAATTCGATTGGCTGTGCGGCGCGCAAGAGAGAAAAGGATTTCAGCAAGTTCATGGCTCGGAGAAGCCAATAGCAAGAACAAAGAAAGAAAGCTGTTTCGTGCGGCTGAGCAAGAAGACAAAAAAAAAAAAGAAAAATCAGTTCGATGGTATGGCTCAATTTCAGCCGAATTCAACAAGGATTGGTCTCAGTGAATAAGACAAAAGCAAAATCCAATTGATTTCCAATTTCACAATTCAAAAGGCGGTGGAATTACTTAGCTTTATTTAGATTTTTGACCGAATCTAAATTAGTCATATTTTTTTTAATTATTTGAAGATTATTTTATGATATATTTTGTGAAATAACTAATTATATTTCTTCTTATTTAATATTTTCTTTATAAAAATATATTTTTTATAATTTTATATAAAAATAAGAGAAAATTAAAGTTAATTGTGTGATTTTTCAGAACAGGACCAACACTAGCCCAGAAAGTAAAGCCAACGCCAGTTAGTACTGGCAGCACAGGAAGAAGAAATTGAATGAAACAGAAAATTGAGAATTGAAATTAAAGAAAGGAAATTCGGTCAAGGAAACAACAGCAAGAAGAAAGTAAAAAAAAGACAGATTTCGGACAGCAAGAAAAGAACAAAAACAACAAAGGAAAAATGATAATTTCGGTGAGGCCACGGAGGAAACAAAGTCAAAAAAGGCTGCTGAATTGGGTGATGGCAAGGAAACGGCTCAATTGAGCCGACAACAAAGCACAATCAGAAAGCAGCAATTCAGATGGTGGCTCAGCGAGCCAATTGCAACAGCAAGCCGATGCAAAAACAGATAAGAAGAAACAGCTTTCTGCGGCGCATTAGTTTCGGATGGTGGCTTAATTTAGCCGATAGCAATGGGAAATCGGCTTCAGAATTTCGGTGGCTTCAACAAATTTTGGATGGCTCAATTAGAAGCTAAATCAGACAATTCCAATTACAAAGTACAAACATCAATTGAAGGCTTCTGCAATTCCAATTCAGCAAGAATTGTCCTCCAGCACAAAACAGCAAATGCAAAGTCCAATTTAGATTTCCAATTCTCAATTGATAAGATTAAGGCGGTGGACGGTGGAATTTCTTTATATTATTTAGAATTTTATTTTAGACTTTTTAATACTCCTTTTTTGTTTTGAATTATTTAAGTAATTACTTCTTTTTTATTTAAAACTCTTTTAATAACTTTGTGAGCGTATAAATAAATGCCAATTTACTCTAGAAAATGAAGGTGCACAATGTAAAGACTTAGGTATATTTTAGAGTGTATCGCCAATATCTTCTCGAGGGGAATTCATTCAATCGAGGAGGATTGTACAAGAAGGTCTTCAAAGAAAGAAGAATGAGGTTTGTCTATGAATACTTTCTTTTATTTTGTTTTTTTTTTTGAACAATACTGTATTAATTATTTTATTATAATTTGACATTATTTTGGATATTCATGGTTTTTAGAGTTATTTGATTTTTTGATTAATTGATTGTTATTCTTGGTATTTAATTACTTGGGTTGTTACGAGATTGATTAGTTGTTTCTTTCCATTAACTTGCTTGAGAAAGGGGTTAATTGCTAAGAACTGGTAATTAAAGGTTAATTGATCTCTGCCAGAGTATGAATTCATTGGTTAATTTCATGTTTTAAATTTGCCAGAGTATGGAAATTTAATCAAGGATTGTGTTTAATGCATCTTTTGGATGAATTAGTTGAAACAGAGCACGCGATGCTAATTTGTTTAGAAAATAGTGATTTCATGGATTGGGAAAGAAATGAGTCTACTTTTATCCTTCATGATGCCAAGAGAATAATTAGTTATGATAATGATTAGGTACTTTAAGATTATGTTTATCTAAATAATGGTTGGACTACATAATTGTCCATCCTTAACATGTATATATACTTTTATTTTATTTTATTTTTCCTTTTTATTTATTTTTTACTTTATTGAATCGGCTAAACACTGAAAGAAAAGGAATTAATGCATACTTGTTCTTTGAGGATCGACACTCGTTTGAATCCTATGCTATGTTAATGATGAGTACGCTTGCTCATATGTGTAATTTGGGTTTAACATTTTAATTTAAACTTGATTGAGAATGTACTTATTTTTATATGATTTTTATACCCAAACAAATATGCATCAAGTTTTTGGCGCCGTAACCGGGGAACGATATCATGAAAGCATAGATTTTGTTAATTCAACCATATAAATATGTAAATATGTAAATATATAAATATGTAAATTTGTACAATTATTCTTTCTGCAAAAAGATGACATATCTTGTTGTTTGTATAATTGTATTTTAATTTCACTATATAGTGTAAATATGTAAATAGTTATATACATGTTCATAATAACTAACTTGTCTTTGTATATTTGTATTTATTGTATATTTGGTATTTAATTTTACTAACCTAATATTAATGTGGAATATGTGTAATACTGATATTTTTAATTTATTAATTTTTACATCTATAATTCGGAGTCAATACTAACTCTTTTTATTTTCAGGTTTTGACTTTTGCTAACACGATATTTTAGACGAACTGAAGTTATTTTATTTTAGTATTTGTTTCTTTATTTACAATTTTTAATCGTCGTTTAATATTTAATTTATGAATTTGTGGTCATGCATTTAGGATAGTTTTTAGTTATAGAAAGAAAAAAAAAAAAAATCAGCCAGGAACCGACGTTGACTAAGGCCCGGAACCGGCACTGGCCAACTCTTGTCGGAAGAGTCTATCAAAAAAATAAATAAATAAATAAATAAAAATTCTTCTCTTTTTCTTTTTGTCTTTTTTCGTTTGTTCCCTTACCTTTTTTCTTTTCTTCCCAAATTTTTCTTATTTTGTCTTTTTCTTCTTGTTTTCTTTTTCTTGGATTTTCTTGTTTGTTTTTCTTATTTGTCTTCTTCTTCTTCTACTACTACTATTATTATTATTATTATTATTATTATTATTATTATTATTATTATTATTATTATTATTATTATTATTATTATTATTATTATTATTATTATTATTATTATCCCCTATTCCCCTAGAATGATACTTTTATTCCTTCCCTTCATCTTCATTTTCCCCTTCTTCTTCTTCTTCACATTACTTTTCTTCTTCTTCTAATTATCCCCCATGGATTAAAAAATTTTTAAACTTATACGTTGAGGAATATAGTGGTGCAAAACTTTCTCGATTTTATCTTCTTGAATTTTTTTGGCATTATGCATATGTGTTTTTGAGGAAAAATTTACTAGACATGGACAAATCATTGTTGAGTTTATTTGGTGGACAAAAATGCATAGAATGGATTTTAAGCCTTGTGATTCCTTCTAAACATTCGCTATGTATTTTTCTAGAATTTTTCCATATATAGAGAACTTGGACAATTGAGCATCCTTGTGATATTTTGTTTATTGATTAAAGTGGTTGTCATTGTGCTTTTGCTTTCTACGTTGGATATTCTTATTGCTTTTCTTTAACATCAAAAGTCTGGGAAAATCCTTCACTAAAGAGAGAACCAATTGCAAAGGGGATTTGGTTGAGAGAAAGAGGATCTTGTGAGTCCTTTGAAGGTTGTGGTGGTCTATTTAGTATTTTTTAGATAATTTGGAGACAAAGAAGACTCTACTTTGAGGGGGACCTAAAGGCTTTGACTTTCTATTCTTCTTTTCCTTTGATGTTTATTGAACTTTTATCTTGATTTTGTTTCAAATACTCTTTATGCTTTTACTTGTGTGTTCATCTTTCTATTTGTAGGTTGAAGTTTGCTGGAAATAATTCTTCCACCTTCTTGAAGAATGAACTTCTCATATCTTGGAGCTAATCTACACTTGGGGAGTATTGCTTAAACTTTCTACCCTTTTTTAATTTTGGTCCCTTTGGAGATGCTTTATTGTGTTTATTTTTGGCCCATGAGGACATGGGCCAGTTTAAGTGTAGGGGAATGGTTTGGTGATATTCTTAGTCCAAAGTTTTTATCAATTATCTTGATGATTTCTTATTATTGAGTTACTTTGGAAACCATTTTGCTATCTTGAAAAAATCATCTTTTGAAAAAAGTCATCTTGGAGAAAAATTTAATTTCTTTGAAAATTTGAAAGTTTGAAGATTTGGAGCTAAATTGAATTTATTTGTTTATAATGAAGATATGATTTTCCTTTTTAACTTTGGATATGGATTTGTCATTCAGTATGGTAGGATGTTATTAAAAAGGTAAACTTGTATATTAAGTTAGATTTTGCTAAGTCTTGAGAATTTAAGTTAACCTTGGTTATATTTGGTATTTGAGTTTTATTTTATTCTTTGAGTTTGAATATGGATGATATGATGAAATATAGGAAGAGTTGTTGATTAATTCTTATATTATGGATTTAAAATTTGCTTAACTTTGAGTTTTGAGTAAGGAATGTGAGTTGAAAAAAATATATATGCAAGAAAAAAAATTTGAGTGAAAAAATATGAGATGAAAAAATTGAGTTGAGAAAAAATGTTCTTATTGTTTTTATTTTTGAAGACCTTTTGCTGAAAAGGGGGTCAATATGGAGAGAAGTAGCAAGTGTATTCGGTGCACTCTCTTGAAGCCATCTCGAAGGCGAAAAGGAAAAATGAAAAAAAAAGGCAAGCAAGAAAAAAAAATATGTAGAAAAAAATGATGAGTGATGACTGTAAATGAGGCTAATACGGTGTGTGAAGAGAAATCCATGCACTTGAGGCTATCAATTCCCAAAGTCATAGAAAAAAAAAATTAGTGGAGTGTTTTCCTTATTTCACTAACTCGAGTTTTATAAATTTTAGTTTATAATGTTTGAATTGGTTAAATGACTTGACTTGTATGATTTATGTTATCTATGTTTTTACTTGAAAAGTGAAATAATTTTCATGTACTAGATATAAGCTTGTTTAACTTAACTTTGATGGCCTTGAGACTATTTGATTTAATGTATGAGTTTACAAAGGTTTTTAAAGGGTGAATGAATGACAATTTTATGTCTAAGGATGGAAAGAAATTATGCCTTTGTCATGGATGAATATGAAAAAAAATAAATTGTTTTAAATATTTGGTTTGAGTATTTACTTGATGACAAGTAAAGAATCAAGTGTTGGGGAATGTGATAGGGCCTAAATTAATCATATTTTTTCTAGTTATTTGAGGTTATTTTGTAAAATAACTAGTCATATTTATTCCTATTTAATATTTTCTTTATAAAAATAATTTTTAATAATTTTATGTAAAAATAAAAAAAATTAAAATTAATTGTGTAAATTTTCAGAATAAGACAGCACTAGCCCAGAAAGTGGAGCCCGCGGCTGTTAGCTACTGGCAGCACGGGAAGAAGAAATTGAATGAAACAGAACAATGAAATTGGAAATTAAAGAAAGGAAATTCGGTCAAGGAAACAACAGCAAGAAGAAAGAAAAAAAAGACAGATTTCGGACAGCAAGAAAAGGACAAAAACAACAAAGGACAAAAGGTAATTTCGGTGGGGCCAAGGAGGAAACAAAGTCAAAAAAGGCTGCTGAATTGGGTGATGGCAAGGAAACTGCTCAACTGAGCCGACAACAAAGCACAAACAGAAAGCAGCAATTCGGATGGTGGCTCAGCGAGCCAATTGCAACAGCAAGCTGACGCAACAACAAATAAGAAGAAACAGCTTTGTGCGGCGCATCAGTTTTGGATGGTGGCTCAATTTAGCCGACAGCAATGGGAAATCGGCTTCAAAATTTTGGTGGCTTCAGAAAATTTTGGATGGCTCAATTAGAAGCCAAATCAGACAATTCCAATTACAAAGTACAAATTATTATGAATTATTGGAATCTCCATTAATTAGTGGAGACTCCATTAATTATGGATTTATGTGAATTATTAGAGAAGATTTTTATGGATATCCACCATTTAGTGGAGACACAACTAATTGAGATTAGTGGAAGATGATGTATGCCATGATGTATTCTACTAATTAGAACTCTATAAATAGAGTTATTCTCTAAGCTTGTAATACACCATCATTTTGTGAAAGAAAAATTAGAGAAAGAATTGTGAGAGAAAGAAAGAGAGAAGTTTGAAAAGAAATTCTTGTGCAAAGAATAGTTAGAATTTTCTTAGTATGTAGTGTGTAGATTTTATTCTAACACTACCCTAATTTTATAACACGTTATCAGCACGAGACTCTACCGAAGTACTGAAGGTTATAATCACGGTGATACTATTGAAGTGTTCTTGAACAAAAGAGGAAGGTAAGTACTTTTTCTATTTGATTTTGTATCCACATGGCAAATCTTACCAAACTCGAGTTCGCAGCTCTTGATATTACTGGGAAAAACTATTTATCTTGGATACTAGATGCTGAAATGCATTTAGCTGCAATGGGTCTGGAAGATACCATTGTAGAAGGAAATCCATCATCATCACAAAATAATGCTAAAGCTATTATTTTTCTCCGCCATCATCTTCATGATGACTTAAAGGTTGAATACCTTACCGTGAAAAATTCACTTATTTTGTGGACTAATTTGAAAGAAAGGTTCGATCACCAAAAGATGGTTGTCCTTCCAAAGGCACGGTATGACTGGATGCATTTGCGATTACAAGACTTTAAATCTGTTAGTGAGTATAATTCTGCTATTTTTAAAATTAGCTCGCAGACTAAAACTGTGTGGAGAAAATATTACTGATGAGGATATGTTAGAAAAAACTTTTTCTACTTTTCATGCCTCGAATGTGCTCTGCAACGACAATATCGAGAAAAGAGATTCAAGAAATATGCGAGAATTGATATCTTGTCTTCTCGTAGCTGAGCAAAATAATGAGTTATTAATGAAAAATCATGAAACTCGACCAACAGGTTCTACTCCATTCCCGGAAGTGAATGATGTTAGAACTCGTAATTTTAGCTCTAGAAGAGGTCGTGGTCGTGGATATGGCCGTGGTCGTGGACATATATATAGTCGTGATAAAAATATTTATTATGATCGCAACAGTCAAAATAAAGTTACGAGAAATAATGACAACCACTAGAAGTGGCTAAAAACTAACGTGAAAGGAAAAGGAAATGATGTTCCTAAAAATTATGAAGATAAATGTTATCGTTGTGGAATAAAAGGCCATTGGTCTCGTACCTGTCGTACTGCAAAACACCTTGTTGATCTGTATCAGGCGTCTATTGAGAAGAAAGGCAAAAATGTTGAAACAAATTTTACTCTACAACATTCTCTTCATGATAATAATGATATCAACCTTAACAACGTTGATGTAACTCATTTAGACGTGGCTGATTTCTTTGAGCATCCTGAAGGAAGAATTGAGCATTTGATTGGTGATGGAAGTGTTCAAAATAATTAAAAGTTTACTTTTAATATGTTTCTTTTATATTTTATATTTTTGGCATTGTAAGAGTACTTATCGTTTAAGGTTTTTATTGTTTGAGTATTTACATTTATAAATGTTTTGTTATGTCCAGATGGCTATTATTCCGCTTACCGGATACACAAATGGCATTGAAGATATATGCCTAATTGATAGTGGTACAACACACACCATATTAAAAGATAAAAAATATTTCTCTTACCTGCAAATGGGAGAAACAAATGTTAATACTATAGGTGGTAGTATAAAGTTGATTGAAGGCTCTGGAAGAGCTAATATTGTATTACCCGGAGGAACAAATGTTGTTATTCCTAAAGCGTTATTTTCTTCGAAATCTCGAAGAAATTTATTAAGCTTTAAAGATATTTGCCGAAATGGATATCACATTGAAACAATGGAAGAAAATAGTTTTGAGTATCTCTGTATTACTCAAATAATGTCGGGTAAGAAATCTTTATTAGAAAAGCTACCATCTCTTTCTTCTGGCTTATATAGCACAAAAATCCATGCAATTGAAATGCATCATTCAGTAAATCAGAAGTTTACTGATCCTACTACATTTATCATTTGGCATGACCGTTTGGGTCATCCAGGAGCTATTATGATGCGAAGAATAATTGAAAATACGTATGGTCATCCTTTGAAAAGTCAAAGGATTTTGACATCTGATAAATTTTCATGTGCTGCATGTTCTCAAGGGAAATTGATTATTAAACCATCTCTAACAAAAGTGGAGTTTGAGTCTCCAGTATTTTTAGAAAGAATTCATGGTGATATATGTGGACCAATTAATCCAGCATGTGGGCAATTCAGATACTTTATGATTTTAATTGATGCATCAACCCGATGGTCGCATGTTAGTTTATTATCAACTCGCAACCTGGCGTTCGCGAGATTTCTTGCCCAAATAATTCGCTTAAGAGCGCAATTTCCAGATTATCCGATCAAAAGGATCCGTCTAGATAATGCTGGAGAATATTCCTCCCAAGCTTTTGATGCTTATTGCCTGTCAATTGGAATTACTATTGAATATCCAGTAGCTCATGTTCATACTCAGAATGGTCTAGCTGAATCATTCATTAAACGGTTACAATTAATTGTTAGACCGTTATTAGTGAGAACAAATCTCCCGACAACTGCTTGGGGAGATGCTATTTTGTATGCTGCAGCACTTGTACGCCTAAGGCCAACAAGTTATCACAAATTTTCTCCCTTACAATTGGCTTTTGGTTCCGAACCAAATATAGCTTATTTAAGAATTTTTGGGTGTGCTGTATATATTCCAATTGCACCAAACCAACGTACAAAGATGGGTCCTCAAAGAAGAAAAGGGATCTACGTTGGATATGATTCTCCCTCTATTATCAGGTATGTTGAACCCCTGACAGGAGATGTATTCACAGCAAGATTTGCTGATTGTCATTTTGATGAATCATTATTCCCTAAATTAGGGGGAGAACCAAAACAGCATAAAAAGGATCTTGCTTGGATAACATCATTAAATTATCTTGATCCGCGCACAAGCGCATGTGAACTTGAAGTTCAAAAGATAATTCATTTGCAAAGCATTGCAAATCAAATGCCAGATGCTTTTGTTGACTTCAGAAGAATTACAAAATCGCATATTCCAGCTATAAATGCTCCTATTTGAATTGAAGTTCCAGCAGAACAAAATATTATACCTATAACTGCTGAGTAAAAAATACGCCAGAAGCGTAGCCGACCTCTTGGTTCTAAAGATAAAAATCCTCAAAAGAAAAGAGGATTAAATGATCCAGAAGATCATATTGAAGAAAAGAATGAGAAAGACCAAGAGAAAACTAATGACAAAGAACCAGAAGTTGATGAAAGTAACACTGAGATTTCTATCAATTATACCACTTCCGGTAGAATTTGGAATCGGATAGAAACTGTTATTGATAATATATTTGCATACAATATATCTCTTGATGTTACACAGGATAATGATGATCCTGAACCAATATCAGTTGATGAATGTCGGCATAGAAAAGATTGGCTGCAATGGAAAGATGCGATTCAATCGGAGTTAAATGCACTAACAAAACGTGAAGTCTTTGGACCTGCAATCCGAACACCAGAAGGTGTAAAACCTATTGGCTACAAATGGATATTTGTGCGAAAGCGCAATGAAAAGAATGAAATTGTTCGATATAAAGCGCGATTAGTAGCCCAAGTTTTTTCACAAAGACCAAGTATTGATTATGATGAAACTTATTCTCCTGTTGTTGATGCTATTACACTGCGATATCTTATCAGTTTGGCAGTACATGAAAAGATAGATATGCACCTATTAGATGTTGTCACTGCTTACTTGTATGGAAATTTAGAAAATGATGTTTACATGAAAATTCCCGAAGGATTTCATATGCCTGAAGCATATAAACATTATCCTCGTAAAATTACTCCATCAAGTTGCAGAAATCATTATATGGCCTGAAACAATCTGAGCGCATGTGGTTCACTCGTCTTAGTGAATATTTATTGAAAGCGGGATTTAAAAATGACCAGGTATGTCCATATATTTTTATTAAGAAATCTGGTTCTAAATTTGTGATATTAGCTATATATGTTCATGATATTAATCTTATTGGAACTCCTGAAGAGCTCCAAGAAACAATTGATTATTTAAAAAGAGAATTCGAAATCAAGGATTTTGGTAAAACCAAATTTTGCCTTGGTTTACAAATTGAACATTTGGAGAGTGAAACATTTATTCATCAATGAACATATACAGCAAAAGTGCTAAAAAGATTTTACATGGACAAAGCACATCCATTGAATATTCCAATGATCGTCCGATAATTAAATGTGGATAAAGATCCTTTCCGACCTCAAGAAAATGATGAAGAACTCATTGGTCCTGAAGTATCATATCTCAGTGCAATTGGTGCATTGATGTATCTTGCAAATAATACACGACCTGATATTGCTTTTGCTGTCAATTTATTAGCAAGATTTAGTTTTTCACCAACACGACGACATTGGAATGGAATTAAACAAGTCCTTCGATATCTCCAAGGTACAATTGATCTCGGATTATTTTATTCAAATAAAACCAGTCCAACATTGATAGGTCATGCAGATGCTGGTTATTTATCTGATCCACATAAAGCACGTTCTCAAACGGGCTATCTATTCACATGTGGAAATACTGCTATATCATGGCGTTCTACGAAACAATCTATAGCAGCTACTTCTTCAAATCATGCTGAAATTATAGCCATTCATGAAGCAAGTCGAGAATGTGTATGGCTAAGATCCATGATTCATTATATCCGAGAAAGTTGTGGATTATCATCGATCAAAGATATTTCAACTCCTCTTTATGAAGACAATGCACTTGCATAGCTCAATTACGAGGAGGATATATTAAAGGAGTCGGACAAAACATATTTCACCAAAATTCTTCTTTACTCATGAACTCCAGAAGAAAGGTGAAATTTATGTGCTACAAATTCGGTCATATGACAACCTTGTAGATATTTTCACGAAGACTTTACCGACTGCAACATTTGAGAAGTTGAGATATAAAATCGGTATGCGTCGGTTTAAAGATTTAAAGGAATCATCTCATCAGGGAGAGTAATAAACAGACATATAGAATAATGTACTTTTTTTCCTTCACTAGATTTTTTTTCCCACTGGGTTTTTATCTAGTAAGGTTTTAACGAGGCATATTCTTTATGTAATGGATGGACATCCAAGGGGGAGTGTTATGAATTATTGGAATCTCCATTAATTAGTGGAGGCTCCACTAATTATGGATTTATGTGAATTATTAGAGAAGATTTTTATGGATGTCCACCATTTAGTGGAGACACCACTAATTGAGATTAGTGGAAGATGATGTATGCCATGATGTATTCCACTAATTAGAGCTCTATAAATAGAGCTATTCTCTAAGCTTGTAATACACCATCATTTTGTGAAAGAAAAATTAGAGAAAGAATTGTGAGAGAAAGAAAGAGAGAAGTTTGAAAAGAAATTCTTGTGCAAAGAATAGTTAGAATTTTCTTAGTGTGTAGTGTGTAGATTTTATTCTAACACTACCCTAATTTTATAACACAAATATAAATTGAAGGCTTCAGCAAGAATTGTCCTCCAGCACAAAACAACAAAAGCAAAATCCAATTCAGATTTCCAATCCTCAATTGATCAGATTAAGGCGGTGGACGGTGGAATTTCTTTATATTATTTAGATTTTTATTTTAGACTTTTTAGTACTCCTTTTTTATTTGGGATTATTTAGGTAATTACTTCTTTTTTACTTAGAAATCTTTTAGGAACTTTGTGAGCCTATAAATAAAGGCCAATTTACCCGAGGAAAGGGAGGTGCACAATATAGAGACTCAGGTATATTTTAGAGTACATCGCCAATATCTTCTCGAGAAGAATTCATTCAATCAAGGAGGATTGTATAAGAAGGTCTTCAAATGAAGAAGCATGATGCTTGTTTATAAGTGATTTCTTTTACTTTGTTTTCTTTTTCTTGAATAATGATGTATTAATTGTTTTATTGTAATTTGACATTGTTGTAGATATTCATGATTTTTAGAGTTATTTGATCTTTTGATTAATAGATTGTTATTATTGGTATTTAATTACTTGGGTTGATTACGAGATTGATTGATTGTTTCTTTCCATTAACTTGCTTGAGAAATGGGTTAATTGCTAAGAACTAGTAATTAAAGATTAATTGATGTATGCCAGAGTATGAATTCATTGGTTAATTTCATATTTTAAATTTTCCAGAGTATGAAAATTTAATCAAGGATTGTGTTTAATGTATCTTTTGGGTGAATTAGTTGAGACAGAGTATGTGATGCTAATTTATTTAGAAAATAGTGATTTCATGAATTTGGAAAGAAGTGAGTCTACTTTCATCCTTAAGATTATGTTTATCTAAATAATGGTTGGACTACATAATTCTCTATCCTTGATATGTATATATTCTTTTATTTTATTTTATTTTATTTTATTTTTTATTTATTTTTCACTTTATTGAGTCGGTTAAATAATGAAAGAAAAGGGATTAATGCATACTTGTTCCTTGAGGATCGACACTCGTTTGAACCCTATGCTATATTAATAATGAGTACGCTTACTTATATGTGTAATTTGAGTTTAACGTTTTAATTTAAATTTGATTGGGAATGTGCTTATTTTTATATGATTTTTATACCCAAATAAATACACATCAGTTTTTATTTTAGAATTTTACTATTCCTTTTTTATTTTGAATTTTAGTAATTACTTCTTCTTTATTTTAGGATTCTTTTAGAAACTTTGTGAGCCTATAAATAGAGGCCAATTTGTTTAGAAAAGGGGGGGGGGGTGCACAATGTAGAGATTTATGTATATTTTAGAGTGCATCACCAATATTTTCTTGAGAGAAATAATTCAAGGAGCATTGATTCTTGGAGGAGTTTTTATTGGAAATTAAAAGACTTGTCTATGAGTATTTATCTCTTTCCTTTGTTTTCTTTTTCTTGAATAATGATGTATTAATTGTTTTATTGTAATTTGACATTGTTTTAGGTATTCATGATTTTTAGAGGTACTTTGATCTTTTGATTAATTGATAATTATTCTTGGTATTTAATTACTTGTGCTGATTACGGTTTAGTTGGTTGTTTCTTTCCATTAACTTGCTTGGAAAAGGGGTTGATGGTGGTCTCAATTTATTAATTTCATATTTGTTGTCTCTTAATTTGCTTAGAAAAGGGGTGCTAAGAATTGGGTAATTAAAAGTTAATTGATGTCTGCCAGGATATGGATTCATTGGTTAATTTCATGTTTTAAATTTGTCAAGATATAGAGATTTAATCAAGGATTGTGTTTAATGTATCTTTTGGGTGAATTAGTTGAGACATGATATGTGATGCTAATTTGTCTAGAAGATAGTAATTTCATGGATTGGAAAAGAAGTGAATCTATCTTAATCCTTCATGATGCCAAGAGAATGATTAGTTATGATAATGATTGGGTACTTTAAGATCATGGTTGTCAAAATGCATAATTCTCCAACTTTGACATGTATATATTATATTATATTATATTATTTTATTTTTTATTTGTTTTTCACTTTATTGAGTCTGTTAAACAATGAAAGAAAAGTGATTAATGCATACTTGTTTCTTGAGGATCAACACTCGTTTTAAACCCTATGCTATGCTTAATGATGAGTACGCTTGCTCATATGTGTAATTTGGGGTTAATGTTTTAATTTAAACTTGATTGAGAATGTACTTATTTTTATATGATTTTTATATCCAAATTCAAACACATCAGTTAATCCGCGACCAATAAAGAAAAGTAAGTACTCTCTCTTAGATGTGGCTCGGAAAACTGAAAATTTTTCGCTGCGTTTTCTTTGATGTTTTCCGTTTAGATCATTCAATTGGTATAAGAGACACAATTTTCTTTTAGGAACATGTACTAAGGTTAAAAACGAGAAAAGGTGGTTCCTTTACTATTAAAAATGAATCTTTTATGATCCCTCATACATTGGTTTCTAGAGTTCATGTATGCTTTGTGGTTAGAGGTATAGGATCTTGTATTCTAATAATTTTCCCATTATTTTTCTGGTTTTGAGTGGATGCAATGTACGCCTCGTGTTTAGAGACATAGGTACTTGTAAAGGCATATTTTTATACTTGGTTTTGTATTTCTTTTAACTTGTAAATATTGGGGATTGAAGAACGTGGTTACTGTAATAGTTGAGGGGTGGAAAAATAGCTAAAAAGTAAGATTTTTTTCAGAAATCGGCGAACTCCAAAACAGACTTGGCACTAGGTAGGCCTACTGGACCAAATGTCAAGTCCCTTCTGCTCAATTGGATGGAGAAACAGAATAGACCCGGCGCCAGGTGTGTCCAATAGACACGGCACCAGGTCCACTCTGTCCATCTGGGAGTTCTTGGAGACACAGAATAGACCTGGCGCCAGGTGGGCCAAATGGACCAGGCGCTAGGTCCATTCTGTCCAGAGGCAAATTTGTGCAATTCTGTCCAAGAAAAGAGAAAGCACTGTTGAAGTTCTGTGCCTCAATTTTTCCTTGATGTAATCATGTTTTGAAACCATTATATAAAGTTAATTTTCTGCAATAGTTTTATTTATCTATGGATGAATAATTTGTATGGAAATGAGTAGTAAAGGAATAAATTAATAGTTTGAGCATGAAAAAATTTACTTTTGTTATCATGTTTATTTTATTTTTGTGATCAAATGCGCAAGTTCTTGTGAGACCAAAGTCTCACTAGATAGAATGGTTGTTGATAAAACATTTCAATCTAAGAAATTTTAAAATAAAAGAGTTCATAGTTTATTTTCTTAAAGGATTCAATCCTTGCAATAGAGAATAATGTTGAACTTGAGGTTATTTAATAAAGTTTTACTTGGCAATTAACTTAGAAGAGTAAAATAAATTCATAGTTTATTCTTTCAAAAGATTTAATCCTTGACATAGAGAATAATATTAAATTTTAGTTTTTTTACTAAATTTAATGAAGCCATAAGATTATAGAAAATGTTTTTGATACCAAACTCTATTTTTAATAAAAAATTAAGTGGGATATAGGTTCCAACGACTCCATAGCTTCCATCACAATTCTCATTAAAGATAGTGAATTTTTTCGTGTTATTCTGAGAATGGACCCCTATAGGATGGATTTTCACAAGTATCTAGAATTAATGGAAGAGTAAAATTAAAAACCTAGGGTATGTGCTAAGGTTGACCAACCTACGTTGGAGGTTTTTAGCACTAGATTGCCTGTAGGTAGTGTGAATCAGTGGTCATCCTATCAGTGGAACTTTTTCTAAACCATTACTTATTTATGAAGTTTTGATTCGTGATGGTTAAACACTTAACCTAGAATGGTATTAATTCTCTTACGAAGCTCTGTTAGTTTTTTTAAGAGCCAAACTATTTATATTATTAATAATGGCTTTAAGAGTTATTTATTATCAAAGAAATAATATAAAGAAATGTGCATTTTTTACAAACTAAATGAATGTTTTTTGCAATATTTCAGAAATGTCTAGTTTCAGTCCATTGTCAATCATTCTCAAGGAGAATAAGTTAACAGGCCCAAATTATGTAGATTGGAAGAGACACCTGAACATAGTATTCACTGCCGAGGAGTATAAGTATGTTCTTACGGATCCCTATCTTGTGATTGGGGAAGATTCCACTGATTAGGAGTGAGAAGCCGAGAAGGTATGGAAGAAAGCTAACGATATAGCTCAGTGCTATATGTTGGCTTTCATATCTAGTGTGCTCTAATCTAAGCATGAGTACATAGCCAATGCGTACGACATGAATTTATCATTGCATACCATATTTGCTAACAAAAGCTAGCCCGCAAGGCAGGAATCTCTTAGGGCAATTATGAATACTAGGATGGCTAAGGTAGCATTGGTTCGAAAGCATCTGCTCAAGATGATTGCCTACTTCAAGGAGGCTGAGGTCCTAGGCACAATAATAGATCCTGTGAGCCAAATTGACATGGTTTTTGAAATTCTACTTGATTTATATTCTCAGTTGAAGTTGAACTATACAGTGAACAAATTGGATATGAATCTTATGGAGCTTATGAAAGAGCTCTAGACGGCAGAGAATATCATGAAGCCCATGTCAAAGTTTTTGATCTCCTGTTCTATTTCTTCTAGAATTAAAACAAAGCCTAAGAAATTCAAGAAGAGGAAGGTCTAGAACAACACAAGGGCCCAGCCTAAAGCATATGGTCAGGCTAAGTCCAATGGGCAGCCTAAAGGCAAATGCTTCAAGTGTGGCAAAAAGGAACATTGGAAGAAAGATTGTCCAGATTTCTTAGCCAAATCTACTTCAGGTATTGCACTATACCTAGAGTCTATTTTGATAGTTGGATCAATATCTTCCTGAATAGTTGATTCTGGAGCCATTGACTATGTCTGTAATTCCTTGCAGAGGTTCAGAAGGATAAGGAGACTCAACAAAAGTGAGCATGGACTTCAAATAGGCAATGGAGCAAGAATATAGGCTGAAGAAGTATGAGATCTTGAGCTTATTTTTTATTGTAATAGGAAGTTAATTTTAAAAGGTATTTTATATGTTTCCTGTTTTAAACAGAATTTGATGTCAGTTTCCAAATTGATGAATGAAGGATATTCTGTTTCTTTCTATTCTGGTGTTTCCATCAGTAGATATAGTAATGTAATTTGTACAGGAAACATGTATGGAAATTTCTTTTATATACATCCTATTAGAAATCAAGTAAATAATATCCAAACTGAACCTGATAATAAAAAGTCATATCAAATGACTCGTATTTGTGGCATCTAGGGTTGAGACATATAAATACCAATTAGATTCAAAAGCTAATTAATGATAAGTCTTTAGATTCATTGAGATTAGAAGAATGGCCTCAGTGTGAATCTTACCTTAAAGGTAAAATGACCAAAAGGTCCTTTACCAAAAAGGTAGATAAAGCCACGGAAATACTAGCATTAGTTTATACGGATGTTTATAGTCCGATGACTACACCAATTAGGGAAGGCTACGAGTACTTTATCATTTTCACAGATGATCAAACTCGTTTTGGTTATATTTTTCTAATGAGGCACAAGTCTGACTCTTTTGATAAATTTAAGAAATTTAAGGTTGAAGTGGAGTGTCAAACAGGTAAATTAATTAAAACTTTGAAATCGAATTGTGGTGGAGAGTACCTCATTAGTGAGTTTAAGGATTACTTAGTACATCACGACATAGTATTTCAGTTAACTGCGCCTGGAATTTTTCAGCAGAACAAAGTAGCTAAGAAAAGAAATAGAACTTTGATGGAAATGGCCAGAAGCATGATGAGTCATGCGTCTCTCTTTTTTTTTTTTATAGATATTCCTTAGAAATAGTAGCATATATTTTGAACTTGGTACCTTCCAAATCAGTACCTAAGACACGATGTGGACTGGAGTTGTCCAACTTATATGCTGACAAAAAGAAATAAGATAGAACCAAGATTAGAGTTATGCTACTTCGTTGGGTATCCAAAAGGAACAAGAGGTGGATATTTCTATCAACCTCAAGAGCATAAGGTATTTGTTAGTACTAATTCTAGATACTTAGAGGATGAACAAGTTACATCTACCACAGGTTCAAGTATAATAGAATTAGAAGAGAAGTTGATCACTGATGCAACTTCAGGTACTTCTAACACCTTGATCGAGGAATAAAGAGAAACACTACCGGATGTTGCTGTACAAATTGAGCTGCGTCATAGTGGGAGGATCACAAAAGTGTCAGAAAAGTGGACCGGAGAGACCTATAATCTAGTCTCTGATCATCAAGAATAAGATCTCACTAGATACAAGGAGCCATTGTTAATGCTGATGCAGACAAATGGCAGCTAACCATGAATGCCGAGATTGAGTCTATGTACCTCAATTAGGTTTGGGATCTTATCACTGCACCTAATGGAATAAAACCCATTGAGTATAAATAGGTATACAAGAGAAAGAGAGGTGTGGATGGAAATGTTGAAACCTATAAAGCAAGGTTGATTGCTAAAGCTTATACTCAGAAAGAAGGGATTGATTATGAGGAAACTTTTTTACCAGTAGTCATGCTTAAGTCTATCCGTATTCTCTTAGCTATCACATATCATTATGACTATGAGATATGACAAATAGATGTCAAGACGGCCTTCTTAAATAGCTATCTTAGCGAAGACATTTATATGTCCCATCCAGAAGGTTTTGTTGCTAGAGGTCAAGAACAAATGGTCTGTAAGCTTAAGAAGTCCATCTATAGACTTAAGGAAGCATCACGAGCATGGAACATACGTTTTGATGAAATTGTGAAGGCTTATGGTTTCATTCAAAACGTGGATAAACCATGTGTGTATACAAAATCAGACAGTGGCAAAGTAATTTTCTTAATACTTTATATAGATGACATTGTACTCATTGAAAATGATGTAGGGATATTATCATCTGTCAAGGTTTGGCTATTTAGTCAATATATCATGAAAGACATGGGAGAAGCTAGCTACATTCTAGGTATTAAGCTTCTTAGAGATAGAAAGTAGAGAATGTTAGGCTTATTCCAATCTGCTTACATTGACAAGATATTGGTTAAGTATAGCATGGATCAATGTGTTAGGATTTGTGGACTCCTAAACGCGAAAAATATTCCCAAATCCCTTCTGAAGACCCAAGCCAAATGATTAAGATTGATCTAGGGATTACAGAATTACCTCTATTTGACGTAATCAAGACCTCTGGCTTCTGGTTTTCAGGCGTATATACAACTCGAATGATCATCGGACGCTACAATGTGTGAACGTCCTCTATCGAATACACACGGCGAACTAGCTCGTTACCCGAGAGTGCTAGCGCCTAGAGTTTGGGAGGCTTAAATTTTTTGGTGAATTGGAGGCACGAATGTTTTGATAGAGATCTAACTGCAGAAGACGTCTAGGGTTTTCTTTTTTCAACCACCCGAACCTCTTAGAGTCCAACTCTCATAATATCTTATCATATTTTATTTTAAATTCAAATTAAAACTGATATGATAAGATTCTACTATTATCTCGATAATTTAACTAATTAATTTATCGAGTCAAATTCTTATAATTTGGACATCCTCCAAATACATCAAATATGAACATATTTCCAAATTTATTGTGTCTGGTCATTTTTTCTAGGTTTGATTAATCTAGACATATTTCTAGATACATCGAATCTGGTTACTAGAAAAATAACCTAACATGTTCACTTAATGTGTGACCCTATAGGTTCATTTAATACTGACAGTGTGCCCAAATCACATTTAAATGGCCCATAAGATATAAGCGGCTTCTAGCAAAATATTATAACTATCCAGGTTAAATGAAGATCAATGATATTTTTGAACCAAATCATAATTTTATATTTAGTCATTTTGTCACACGATATCCAGATTAAGCATAAGGCACATAGTATGTCATCTTTATTAAATTTAATCAATTATTTCTTGATCTCATAGTAGGCTGTTCAAACAAATTATCTCAATATCTCAAATTGATATATTTGAGCATGACTATGCATTTTAACAGACTAACTTATTAAGGGACCCATGGACATCTCTCCCAAAATTGAGAAGGACAAATTCCTTCAATATCAATCATATTCCTCTCTCTGATTTATTCTATATCTAAACGTGGTCTAATTTATTATTCGGTTAAATACAATTTTAGACAACGTCAAAATATAGAATTTATCTGTAGGAAACTATGATAAATTCAGGTCGAAGGACTTCTAATATCATTATGACTAGAAAGTACTTATAACATGTTCCATGAAGTATTCTCACAGTGGGTTATGTCCAATACAATGTTCTTTAACATTTATTTATGTTTTGACTTGATATCACGTATATCCATGACCAGTAAAATATAGCCATCAAGTCACAAACATACTAATTTTAATTTATTATTATTTTACTAATAATAATCGATCAAGGACAATTTAAGAATAGTCATTGTATTTGTTATAGGGTTTTACTATCAAGTCACATATTTGATGACCACAAAACTAAATGCACTATTCATGAAAAGAAATACCTTATTTTATTACATAATACATAATGACAATAGTATAACTATAAATTATTTTAGGATATATCCATAACAGTAAAGGGGCAATTATACCTTTTAGGCATGGATTATTCTTATATTCCAAGCAGTGACCTCAAATACAGGAAGATAAGCAAAAAATGAGGAAGATCTTTTATGCTTCGACCGTAGGAAGTCTTATGTATGTTCCTCACAGAACTTGGAATAGTACCGCATATGAACAGGCTTGTCATGATTTATTGTGACAACACTGGAGCAGTGTCACAATGCAAGGAATCTTGAAACCATAGGAAGGGCAAGCATATAGAAAGGAAGTATCACCTCATCTGGGAGTTCATCCACAAACGGAAGATTGTGATTGATCAGATTTCCTTTGCCAACAATTTGGCAGATCTCTTTACTAAGTCTTTGACAAAAAAGGTGCTTCGCAGACACTTAGATATCATAGGGGTTAGCATTTATAGACTTTCTTAGTCTTTATAGTGCAAGTGGGAGATTGTTGGAAAGTATACCCTCAAAAACTATATATTCTGTGTAAATATATTGCAAATAGACTCTGCACCAGGTGGGTTTAATGGGCCCGGCGCCAGGTCGACTCTACCCAGCCAGAGTTCTTGAAAAAATAGAGCAGACCCAGCGCCAGGTCCACTAAATTCATTTAATTTGGTTTGTTTCTTATATTATTGCATATTTAAGGTCAAAGTGTGACAAGTAATAGTTTATGTATTGGGTCATTCTTTACAGTAAAATATAGACTATTAGTACTTGTCATACAAGTAAAATTGAATTCTTAGTAATTTGATGGAATTGAGCATTTCATCAAGATAAGACTGTTATGCCATTAGTTCCAATGAGGAATGGTTTATCTTGAATCAGTAAGTAGTTTACTTACATCATTGGCATAAGCGTATTACGAATACATAGAACTAGATCTGTAGTAGTGGTCTCTCTTAAAATACTATAATTATAGAGACCAAACTATTACTACTATAGCGTGAACAGATACCTTCATACTTAAGTATGAGTTGGTGGTCTGACGAAGTTAGAGTCTTATACTTTAATGTATGTTAGGTGAAATTTCTTTTGTGAGATTAATAACCTTGTACATTGGGTGTATTACTCTAGTTAGTTAAGACGGACTCATGCAACAGAGTTTTTATACTTCACTTTATGAAGATTAATTACTCCATTGTGATTGTCCAGGATAATATAATAATTCAGTGCTTTAGGAACATGACTCTAGAATGTGTGCTTTTGGGTAGCTTCCAATGATAAGTAAGTATATTTAAGTGAGTCATGGATTGTCGGACTAGAGATCTAAAGATGGTAGATATCTTTAAGATGGGTGTTAATATATTTATCTTGTCTCATTGATGAGCATTATACAGAGGGGCATTTCCGTCATTTCACCTGTTGGTCAGAGATATTATTTTAGTAATATTATTCTTGGGGTCAATATATGGTGATAAATGAAAATATTTAAAATGGTAAAATGCTGCTATTTGATAGTAAGAGAATTTTGATCATTTTAGTAGTCATGAATAATGAAAAACCTTATGGGGGTGAATAAGATTTTTGGCAAACTAAAAAATTCTCAAATCGTCTGATATGCAGAATAACAATGATCAACAGGTTTCTTGGACCAACTTTATGGTAACAAAGAAAGTTATTCAAGAACTCTTTGATAAATATCCAGATTTAGAATAAAGAAGGAAATGCAATGTAGTTAATGATGTAAGAAAAGAAATGAGACACAATATGTATAGTAGTTTGATCTACCAAGATCTACGTCCACTACCTTAAGTTCACACTTAAGGATTTTCAACTAGATTTTATTTACTCTACTTAATAAAATTAAATTGTACCACATACAAGAGAGGATCACCACACAAGGTTTCCAAAACCTTTCAATCAAACAATCACAACAAAGTTCACCCCAAATAGATTTTACACCACAACCTTGTACTACAAAGGGGATTAAATATCAATAGAACAGTAAAAGCTCACTTATTTGAGCAGATGTTCATTAAGGTACAAAATATAAACACTTTTACCCTTAACACGATATAAATTCACTTTGAAGCCCTTGATAAAAGGAGATTTTTGAAAACGTTGAGCAATAGTGTTTCATAGAAGAATGTTTCAAAAATCTTGTGTCTAATTTTACTTAGAGGCTATTTATAGGTCCAAAAACTGAAGTGTCAACGGCTATAATTTTCTGTTAAATTTATCCGTGTTTTGGACTCAGGTTTCGGACGACGATGTATCCAAAAGGTAAGTCCAAAATGGCACTTTTTAGGCAAAAATATTTCAACGTAGTTTATAGGATTTTGAACGAATCTTTTGGATGCAGAAACATCTAAATTACTCAATCCAAAATTCTGAAAATTTCAAAACTTTGAAATCTTCTTTTTTTGTGTGCTTCAAGGTAAAAATCAATTGAATCAAAATGTAAAGAGACATAAGAATTAATAGAAATACCTTAATATCACTTCCTAATCTAAAGTTCTTCTATAAGGACTTTTTGGTATGCAATCCCAAATATTTTGATATTCTTTTTGATCTTCCATACTTGAATTCCATTACTAAAGAGTTGCCTAACAATCATATCTGAATGCCTTAGAAGAACATAGGTCAAACATATCCTATTACATATAGATTACACAAGTTGGTTCATATTAATATTTGTCATAAATCAAAATATAGGAGAAAGCCTTTAGGGCTAACAAATAGTATATCTCTTGATCCCCGGAGTAACTCAAGTTACCTTAGTGTTGTCTGGATACAATTTGGGATTAATGGATAATTATCTAGAAGAAAAATAAAATTTATTCTAAAAGTCCAATTAGAATTAATTAACTAGTCTTGAGTTTTTCATAAGGCCCAGAAAAGATAATTAATTAATTAAGAAAATTAGACTGGAATAAATTGATTCATTAGGTTGATATATGTTGACATATATTAATAGTCCAATTAGAATTAATTAATTTGTTGATGTGTCCGGACTTGGGTGTAAAAATCATACAAAAACTAAGTACATTCCCAATTAAGTTTAAATTAAAAAGTTCAACCCAAATCACACATATGAGTAAGCGTACTCATCATTAACCGAGCATAGGGTTCAAACGAGTGTCGATCCTCCAGGAACAAGTAGACATTAATCGCCTTTCTTTCATTGTTTAACCGACTCGATAAAGCGAAAAATAAATAAAAATAAAAATAAAATAAAATAAAAATAAAAGTATATACATGTCAAGGATGGAGAAGTATGTAACTCAAACCATTGTTTAGACAAATATGATCTTAAAGTACCTAACCATTATCATAACTAATCATTCTTTTGGCACTATGAAGGATTAAGATAAATTAGCATCACTTGGTCTGTTTTAACTAATTCATCCACAAGATGCATTAAACACAATCCTTGATTAAATTTCATTAGTTTGGCAAATTTAAAATATGAAATTAATCAATGAATCTTTGGTCTGGCAAATATCAATTAATCTTTAATTACTCAATCCTCAGAAATTAATCTCTTTGGTCTAGCAAGTTAACAGCTAATGAATATGAAATTAATCAATTGCAACCACCATCAACCTCTTTGGTCTAGCAAGTTAATGAAAAGAAACAACCAATTAATCTCGTAATACGCCCAAGTAATTAAATACCAAGAAGAACAATCAATTAATCAAAAGATCAAATAACTCTAAAAATCATGAATATCTAAAACAATGTCGAATTACAATTAAACAATTAACATATCATTGTCCAAGAAAAAGAAAACAAAGTAAAAGAAAGCACTCATAGACAAGCCTACTTCTTCTTCATTTGAAGACCTTCTTGTACAATCCTTTTTGAATTGAAGAATTCCTCATTTGATTTGAGTGATTTTTTGTGATGATTAATGAATTCTCCCCTTTTTTTCCTTGTGTTTTTCATTTATTTATAGATTTCGGAAGTGCTTAAACTCGTAGGTACAGAGTTCTTGGCTGAGTAGAAGTTGGAAGATACAAAAACTCCATAGATTACCAAAAATCGCGTAAAAAAAATCAAGCACCGCCTTATCTTCAGAGCACAGCCGGCGTCGCCTTGGCTCTCGGAGCCGGCGCTGATTGTGTTCTGCTTCTCTACTTGTTCATCGATTTTTCTCTGAATTTTGCACAATGAAGACCAGAATGCAGTCAGCGCCGCCTTGACTCTTGGAGCTGGGGCCGGTTCCTCTCTGTTTTGACAATTTTTCGTCACTTCGAAGTTCGTACAATCCAGTGCATGGCTGGCGCCGGTTCTAGAGCCCTAGCGGGCGCCGCCTCTTCTCTGTTCTATGACGTTTTTGTTTCATTTTACCCTAAAAGTCTGTAATATTGAGCAAAATACATTTCCAATGGTAAAATCTTAAATATGAAGGAATATGACTAATTATTGAATAAAATGTATCACAAAAGAGCCTCAAACAACTAGGAAAAATATGACTAATTTAGCCCCTATCATATTCTCCCACACTTAACTCTTTGCTTGTCCTCAAGCAAAGTATCAAGAACAAGTAAGAAAACACAAGGCTAAATCAATCACTCAATCAATTTCCAAACCATATCTTTAATACTTTCTCCATTCAAGAACATAAAACACATGATACTACATCTTTCACAACCAATGCAAGACTTGTGTTAGTGATAAATGACTTAGTAGAACCATCTCAATACTTCACAATATCTTCAAACCATTGGAAAGAATTTAGTTCAAAAAGAATATGCATTCCATATGCTTACTTTTCATACACTCTCTCCACTAATCCGAGACTAATCATGATTTTACTTAGATCAAGTAGGACTTTTAAACTTGTAATATAAGGCTAAAGGCTTGTAATGTAACTTATCAAACGAAGGATATAGGAGAATCAAATATCAAAGAAATTAAAAGTTCGCAAGAAAAGGATAAACGAAATGAATCAATAATTTCTAACTTTTCTTGCTCTCATATTCCAAAACTCAATGAAACCATAATCTTATTCTGCAATTCCAACTCCACTCAAGCAAATCCTGCATTTTTTCTCTTTTACTTTCAACTCTTCTTTATTCCTTTCACAAGATCACTCAAATTTCCAGCAATGGTGTTAATTACTTTGTATGTACTTAACTTTTACAGTTCAATCACCATCCCTTTTGTGATATTTTCTTCTTCTTTCACTTGTCTTTTCCTTCACTGCTGCTGTTTTTGTCTTCTTTTTCTTTCTCTTTCTTTTCTTTCTTTCTAGCAGCTTTTTGTTTTTTTTTCAATTCCTCTATTTTTCAACTTCTTTCTTTCATTCTTACTACTGCTTTTCTTTTCCCAGCTCAACTCATTATTGATCCGTGACTGAAAGTAATAAGTCATGATCCTTATCCCAACATTCTTTCTCAACATTCTCATACATATACTTTCATCCATCAAGAGCATAAAGATTTGAAGAATTATTCAAACTCTCAACACAAGCAATGGACAAACTATTATGACAGGTTTTAATGAAAGAAATCAATAATTTAGACTCAAAATAGGCACTAAAGATATTATGAAAATAGGTAGGCTTGAAAAGTTCAAACTATTTAAAGAAGACCTATTACCATCATCCCTAAGTTAAATCATGAATGTCTTTCTTATTTCACCTTGAGAGATATTTAAGTAAGTTTTAGAATGCTCCATGAAGTTTAGTAGAAAAATAGGATTAAGAACAATGCAAAGCATTAGATCAAGAACTACTTCGTCCAAGTGCGTACAAAAAGTCATGCATAAGCCATAAATGATCTAGAATATATGCTCTATAATCCATCATAAAGACATGCATTAAAAATACAGCTTGAAATCTCCAAGAAAGTTAGAAATTTTTTTGAAAAATTGAAAAATTTTTGCTCAAAATGCTTTCAAGAAGGCTAAAGTATATGTATAGAAGACTTGTCAATCAAATCACTCCCCCACACTTAAACTGGACATTGTCCTTAATGGCCAAATAAATAGAATAAGGAATAAACCATACCATGGGACCAAAAATATAAAGGAGAATATATAAGAAAGACAATACTTCCATGACGGAGTAGCTCCAAAATTTTAAACTTTGTGCTCAAAATAAAATTGATAAAAACTTGGACAAAGTATATCACCAAACCACTCCCCCATACTTAAATTGGACAATGTCCTCATTGGCAAAAAATAAACACAAGAAAGCATCTCCAAAGGGACCACAAATAATAAATGTGTAGAAAGTTTAAGTAATACTTCCCAAGTGCAATAATGCTCCAATAGATATCCAACTTGAGGTAAAAAGAAGGGCTTTATTCCTATAAAACAAAACACAAATAAAAGTACAAAGAAAATAATAATAAAATAAAAGCAAACCTAAATAAAAGAAAACAAGCTAAAGAAAACGACTAAAATAAAAATAAAATAAAAACTTTTCACACTCACCATGCTTCCTCATCAGACATTTTGAAAAGAAATTAAAACTCAAAATAGAAGATAGGCCTGATGAATGTATAGTGAAGAATGGAAGATTTTGAAAAATGGAAGGTTCATGAAAATAATTTTTTTTTCACTAAAGCCAAATACATAAACCTTTGTTTCTAACATTTCTTTAGATACATAAATATTGTTGTTAACATATAAGTGCACATGGTTTCTAAAGAATGCATCAAGCTTGAAATCACCGATTAACCCTTCAAAAGAATTTTTACAATTTAAAATACCCCTTTAAACTTAGTGTTTGAGTTCTTAAAGATAGGATTGGGAAATCCTTACTCTTCAATGCTTCTACAAATACCAAGTTACTCCCTGAGATTAGGGTGAAGGGTGGAATTTGTCAACATCCTCAAATGGTTTCTTAGAATGAATGATAAATCTAACTTCTTGAGGTATGTTGAACTCCATACATCATCATTGGGACCATTGTTCTCCAAGAAGTGAGAAGAGCCTAAAAAATCATGTGACAAAGAAATATTAGAATTATGAGCACATAGAGTAGAATCAAATACCTCTCTTACCACATCATGCAATTGTCCCTCATAGCCTCTCTTTTTTCTTTTTTTTTATGGTCAATTGTACGGGCTAGCATGAACTCATGAGTCTCCTCAACAATCTTAACTAATTGTTTCATTTGATCACCCAATCGTTGGGAAGCTTCTTCATGCCACTGAACAGATAAATTTGTATTGGCAACAATATAATTCACTAATACTTCTAATGACGTCTCACTAAAAACATCAATGTTAGCATGTAATTTTGCCAATCTACCATCAATATACTAATGTTTTTTTTTTGTGAAAAATGAAATAAAAATGATGAACATGCAGCAATAATGAATAATGTAATTTAATTCATGAAAAAAGAAATAAAAATGAAACAAAACGAAATCTACTATATCACATTCAGGTCATTGGATCATGTACCAAGGCTAACACCTAGCAAAGACAAGACAAAAGTTAGTTAATAGAATTCATAATTCAAACAAAATTACAAGAACTTGTTAGTCAAATTAAACATAGTCAAAGTTAGCAAGTTAGATTACAAAAGTATACATAAGATACACAAGATACAAAAGATAGTACCTTTTTGCGAAAAGAATAATTGTACATATTTATATATTTACTTATTTATATATTTACATGGTTAAATCAACAAAATTCAAACTTTCATGCTATTGTTCCCCGGCAACGGCGCCAAAAACTTGATGTGTCTGGACTTGGGTGTAAAAATCATACAAAAACTAAGCACATTCCCAATCAGGTTTAAATTAAAACGTTCAACTCAAATCACATATATGAGCAAGTGTACTCATCATTAACCGAGCATAGAGTTCAAACGAGTGTCGATCCTCCAGGAACAAGTAGACATTACTCACATTTCTTTCATTGTTTAACCGACTCGATAAAGCGAAAAATAAATAAAAATAAAAATAAAAATAAAAATAAAAATAAAAATATATACATGTCAAGGATGAAGAAGTATGTAACTCAAACCATTGTTTAGACAAATATGATCTTAAAGTACCTAACCATTATCATAACTAATCATTCTCTTGGCACCATGAAGGATTAAGATAAATTAGCATCACTTTGTCTGTCTTAACTAATTCATCCACAAGATGCATTAAACACAATTCTTGATTAAATTTCCTTGGTCGGCAAATTTAAAACATGAAATTAATCAATGAATCATTGGTCTGGCAAACATCAATTAACATTTAATTACTCAATCCTCAATAATTAACCTCTTTGGTCTAGCAAGTTAACAGCCAATAAATATGAAATTAATCAATTGCAACCACCATCAACCTCTTTGGTCTAGCAAGTTAATGAAAAGAAAGAACCAATTAATCTCGTAATACGCCCAAGTAATTAAATACCAAGAAGAACAATCAATTAATCAAATGAAAAGAAACAATTAATTAATCTAGTAATATGCCCAAGTAATTAAATACCAAGAAGAACAATCAATTAATCAAAAGATCAAATAACTCTAAAAATCATGAATATCTAAAACAATGTCGAATTACAATTAAACAATTAATATATCATTGTCCAAGAAAAAGAAAACAAAGTAAAAGAAAGTACTCATAGACAAGTCTACTTTTTCTTCCTTTGAAGACCTTCTTATACAATCCTTCTTGAATTGAAGAATTCCTCATTTGATTTGAGTGATTTTTTATGATGATCAATGAATTCTCCCATTTTTTCCTTGTGTTTTTCATCTATTTATAGGTTTAGAAAGTGCTTAAACTCGTAGGTACAGAGTTCTTGGCCGAGTAGAAGTTGGAAGATACTAAAACTCCACATATTACCAAAAACCAAGTAGAAAAAATCAAGCACCGCCTTATCTTCAGGGCACAGCTGGCGTCGCCTTGGCTCTTGGAGTCAGCGCTAGTTGTGTTATACTTCTCTACTTGTTCGTTAATTTTTCTCCGAATTTTGTACAATGAAGACTAGAATGTAGCCGATACCGGTTCCCCTCTGTTCCGCTCTGTTTTGACAATTTTTTGTCGCTTCGAAGTTCGTGCAATCTAGTACTTGGCCGGCGCTAGTTCTAGAGCCCTAGTCAGCGCCATCTCTTCTCTGTTCTGCGACGTTTTTATTTTATTTTACCCTAAAAATCTGTAATAATGAACAAAATACCTTTCCAAAGGTAAAATCTCAAATATGAAGGAATATGACTAGTTATTGAACAAAATGTATTACAAAAGAGCCTCAAATAACTAGGAAAGATATGACTAATTTACCCCCTATCATTTGTATTGGGTATTTAATGAAGCCTAGAAAAAATAATTAATTAATGAAGAGGATTAGGTCAGTCTTGGATTTGTTTTTTTATCTTAACACCAAGCCCATTAGGGCTTAGTGTATTTGGCCCACTAGGGCTTCATTAAGCCCTAGGATGGCCGAAATTTATAAGGATGAGAAGGTAGGGTTTTCACCAACCAAGCTCTCTCCCTCTTGTGTGTGCAGCCACCATTCCTCTTGTGTTTTCTCTTCTTTCTCATATTTCTCTTTAGAAGTGGATCTTGGTTATCCAAAGAGTTTTCACTAAGCTAACTCAAGATTAAGGTAGAGTCATACTCTGGAAGACAAAGAGAGGTAGCTTGGAGAAATTTGATGTGAAGGAGTAAAAGATTGACGGGAATACCGGTCGAACTGCATGCGCCTCCTTCTCCCCCTCCAATGCAAGATCCAGTACAACTCGACATCTTGTTAGTTAATCCGTGATCAATAAAGAAAAGTAAGTACTCTCTCCTAAATGTTACTCGAAAAACTAAAAAATTTTCACTGTGTTTTCTTTGCTATTTTTCATTTAGATCTTTCAGTCAAATGATAGGATTACTAGAGAAACAAGGCTAGCTATCTGATGGATATGAGAAGCAGATCAAGATGGTCCGGACTAAGCTCAGAAACATGGGAATAGGATTAGACACTCTTCGTACTCAGCAGTCCACTTCAGATACTTTCATTTATACTATGTGGGATAGCCTTAAGAGATATGGCCATCTGGGACCCAATGAGCCTGAGCAAAGTAGCTACGAAGGCCACAGACCATATTAGGGATATGATTTGTTTTGTTTTATTTTATGTATATTTTAAGTTAGTATTTTGTTTTGATTCTATTTTATTTCATTTCAGATTTATTAGTACTTATTTTTTTTTGGATGACTGTAGATATTATATTTCTTAGATGCTGGAATCTTGATTCTCTTCTCTTCAATACACAATTTGAGATTTTATTCACTTGGGGAGTATTCCTTTAATTCTTTTCTTCTTAATACTTTCATTCATACTATGTGGGATAAGCTTAAGATATATGGCCATTTGGGACCCGATGAGCCTGAGCAGAGTAGCCACGAAGGCCACAAACCATATTAGGGATATGATTTGTTTTGTTTTATGGATATTTTCATTTAGTATTTTTGTTTTGATTTTATTTTATTTCATTTTAGATTTATTATTAATTATTTTTTTTGAATGACTGTAGATATTATCTTTCTTAGATACTGAAATCTTGATTCTTTTCTCTTCAATACAAAATTCGAGATTTTCTTCATTTGGAGAGTATTCTTTTAATTCTTTTCTTCTTAATATTTTTAGTCCTATTGCATACACACTCATTGCATATTTTGTTGGCCAATAAGGACATTGTCTATTTTAAGTGTGGGGGAGAGATTAAGGTGTATTCTTTGCAAGATCATTCGCGGTTTTTATTTATGGGTTGGAATAGGTTTTTGAAAAATTTGAGCTATTTTTTTTTAATTTTTAGCTTATTTTAAATGCATTTGGAATTGTTATTCTTTTTATCTTGACATGAGAACTTGGAATGGGTTTATTTTAACTAGATATTCTTAGGTAACTGTGTATATTTGATGTAATATGGATTAGATCTTGAGAATTTGGCTTAACCTTGTGTATGTTTTATTTCTTGGAAATAGATGAGAAACTTGTGATAAAATTTAAGTAAGGAATCCTGATTTATTTATATTCTATGATCTTCTAACTAGTCCTTATTCCAGGTTTAAGTAAATGTGGACTAGATTAAAAAGATTAGGGAAATAAGTAAAGTAATGTAATTGCTGAAAATCACCCACTATATCTTCATTAGGAAATTACATTACCTTGCCAAAGAAAGAAAATGAAATTAGAGGATAATATAAAAGTTGAAAATCTTTCATTTTATCTCGAATATGCGATTATATTACCCTGCAAAAGTGAGCACACAGACCAATCCTCTGTTTACTACTTGGACTGTAGTAGTTTTTGGAAGTCAGAGAACTTAAGTAACTCATTATTCCCTACTTATATAAATCATTTGAGTCGTATTCTTGACTTAGGAAATGATATGACACTTGTTGAATAGATATATATTTGTTTAATCCAATTTCAATGGCTCTAGTCTTATCTCCTCAAATTATGCATTTACATGAGTTTAGCCTGGTTAAATGATTTTGAACTAAATTCTCATCTCAATAGAAAATGAGTATCTTTTCTAATAATAGTCATTGTTCTAAAAATCTACTTTTGATTTTTATGCTTTTTGCTTGAAGTGCTTTTAATTTTGATATTTTGCTTGAGGACAAGCAAAACTTTAAGTATGGGGAAGTGATAATTGTCTATTATACACATATTTTACACGTCATTTATGCTTAAATTGTGGAGAAATACATTCTAGATTTCTACTTGATCTCTTATTTTCTCCTTGTTTTATGTAGGATGAAAACATTGAAATTAGATAAGGATTCAAGAAGAAAAAGATAGAAAAAGAGAATTTTTGAGCGTACACAGTGCCATGGATGCCAAGGTTGACGCAACCATACTACTATTGAACTTCAGAAGTCAATATTTTGGGAGTCGATGGCGCCATACCTATCACCTTGCATGTTGCGGTGCACTTTCAGAATTTCAAAAATATCAGAGATTAACAAACCAATGGTGCCATGCAGATCATTGACCATCCCGTCGTGTATGATTCCAACACATCAAGAAATCAAGTCGAACGACTGTGTTTTGAAGTAAATATAGCATACGGAAGCATGCATGACACTGTGCACAACACTTCCAATGGCGCCGTGCAATATCGTAGAAAAATCCTTGTTCTACAAAATTTTTAGGGATTCATGAAAGAATCTATAAATACTGCTTTTTGGGGTCATTTTTAGAGAGCCACCCACAAAAAACACCAGAGAGACCCCTTGGAACACAAGGAAGAGAATATAAGAGAATATTAAGGAAGAAGGAATAACCCTAAAGAAGATTGCAAAGTAGAAGAGATACTTTGTCTATGAGTTTTCTCTTTTTTCTTTTGTAATTTGATATTGTGTTTGTTGGATTTACTTGATTTGAGTTGTAATTAAAGGGTTGTACCATAATTTACTATTGTATTAGATGTTTATTTGATTAATTAATATCTATTTTGAGCAATTTATCACTTGGATTTGATTGATTGAATTAATTGATTGGGTAATTCTCTTATATTGAGCTTGAGAAAGGATTCATGAGATAGGTTTCCTTTTATACTCACTCAATAGATTTGTTTTTCTTGGGTGAACTTGATAAAAGATTTAGAGAATTTAGAACTTAGTGATAGATGAGGTTTTGGGGTTATTTAGAGATAGGGATTCTATGACTTTTTGACTTGTATTTATATTTATTTGATTTTATGCATCATTAGGTTTGATTTGTATGATAGAGATATCTATGGGTTAGATCATAGGGTAGGAGATTCATCACTCGAGAGAGAGTGGATTTTACTTTAGTTTGAAAAATCTTGCCAATGCTTGGATTTGATATCAATTGATTGAGTAATATTTATTATTTGAGTATTCTTAGGAGACTTTATGTTTAATTATATGGCCAATCTCCTTTTCTTACTTGATTCTTGCTTTGTGATCTTGTAGTCTTTACCTTGAAAATTGAGCTAATGTATTCGTGTGATACTTTCTTATCCTTAATAGTAATAATTAGTCATTTTTACTTCTTATTTTGGTTGATTAAATAATAGAATTCAAGTAAAAGTATGAGTAATTGATCCCATTCTCGAGGGTTTTCGATATTTACCCACTATATTCTATACTACATTATGGGTATACTTGCCCAAATATGTGTATGTGAGTTAAATTGGTATTTTATATTAAAAATTGGTTGAGCATTAGATTTATTTTCTAAAACATGACACTAACACAAACTGCACAAAAGTTGCTTCACAAAGAATAAGAAAATAAATTACTTTAAGAGAAATAAAATTCCTAATATAAAGTTGCTTCACCAAGATCTTTCATCTCAAATGACTTTGAGAGAAATTTTTTAGTTTTATGCATTAATCCTACATTGTTACAAGTTAGCAAAAAACTATCCATATAAGATACTAAAAAGATGTACTTATCTCTATAGAATTTGTGATACACACAATCATCCACAGCATTTACCTCAAAACTAAATGACAAAATTATCTCGTGAATCTTAATTACCACTTATGGGAAGCCTGTTTAAGCCTATAAAAGGATTTCTTAAGTTTACTAACCAATTTCTTAGAATCTAAACCCTCCGGTTGTACCATATAGATTGTTTCATTAATGTTTCTATTGGGAAATGTTGTTTTGACATTTATTTGATGTAATTCAAGATCAACTGTGCCATTAATGGCATAATTATTCTAAAAGAGTCTTTCAAAAAAATTGAAGAGAAAGTCTCTTTATAGTTAATGCCATCCTTTTGAGAAAGTACTTTAGCGATCATATGTGTTTTATATCTTTTCACATTACCATGTGAATCCCTTCTTGGTTTTAAAAACTTATTTACAAGCAATTGATTTCACACATTCAGATAAAGGAACAAGATCTCAAATGTCATTGTCTTTCATGGATTAGATTTTTTCACCGATGGCATTTATCTATTTTTGAGCATTTGAGCTTTCAATAGCTTGTTGAAAGGTGACTGGATTATCTACCATTGAGTCAATGCTTTCCATATGCTCGATTAGAAATATAATATAATCTTCTGGAATTGCGCTGCTTCTTTTTCAAATAGATCTTTTTAAAGGCATTAGTTTTTGAGGTTGTTGAGGCTGCTCCTCAGAAACGACTAGTTAAGGAGCGACTATATAATCAGGATCAAGCACAGCTTGTTGATCTAAGTTAGGAGGAAATTCAACATTATCTTGTGTTGGTTATTGTTTTTGAACACTGTTAGATACAGAAACCTGTATATGTTTAGGAACAACTATAGGAAGAGAAACACATTTTTCCTCAAAGACAATATTTCTTACTTTATCTTCTCCCTCAACATCAAAATCCTCAAAGAACCAAGCATTTCCCATTTCAAAAAATGTTCTACTATAGGAATCATAGAACTTGTAACCTTGTGACTATTCAGAATATCCAACAAAATAGTAACCAACTGTTCTTGCATCTAATTTCTTTTCATTAGGCCTGTAAGGTTTCTTACTTGTTATTAATAACTAATATGTGGTTTTGGTCATTGCTTTAGTTGGTACTTTATTTAGGATATAAATTGCAGTTTTAAGTGTATCTCTCCAGAGTGATTTTGGTCAAGTAGTATGACAAGTCATACTTCTGACCATGTCTTTAAGGGTTTTGTTTCATCTTTCAGCAACTTCATTCATATTGAGAGATCCTGACATAGTATACTGAGGGATAATCCCACACTCTTTTAGAAATTTAGTGAATGGCCATGGACATTGTTCACATGAACCATAATTCCTATCATAATATTCACCACCGCAGTCAGATCTAATGCATTTTATCATTTTACTTAGTTAATTTTCAACTTCAGTTTTAAGTGCTTTGAACTTGTCCAAGGCTTCCGATTTCTTATTTATAAAAAATAGATAATCATAAGGAAAGTAATCGTCTATAAATGTAATAAAGTACTGTTGACCATTCCAAGAAGTTGTAGGAAATAGTTCACATATGTCTGTATGTATTTATTCCAAGATGTATTTAGCTTTCTCAGTACCCATCTTTTTTTTTTTTTTTTGTCTGTTAACTTACTCTTTATACACTCAACTTATATTAGATTGTTTGAAGTACTAATTGTTTCAAGAATTCTGTCTGACACAAGTCTTTTAATTCTTCTTTTGGAGATATAACCTAATCTATTGTGCCATAATGAATAGGAATCTTCATTAGTTAATTTCCGTTTGGTGCCTCTTATATCTGCATGGAAGGATTCATTAAAAGAGGTAACTATATCAAGCTAATATAAATTGTCATAAGAGGACAAAAAATTGGTTCCAAACAATTTAGAATCAAAATAGAGACGACACTGTTTATTGCCAAATGAACAAAAATATCCTTCTTTATTTAAAACAGAAATAGAAACTAAATTCCATCTAAATGATAGTACAACGATTCCAAATAATAACCATATTTTAATAATAATTTGAATGTTCGAATGGCTTGAACCTTTGCTATACTGTCGTTCCCTATATAGATGAATCTTTCATCATCACTTAGTTGGCGGTAACTCTGGCAACCCTATATTGATATACTTATATGAGTAGTGGCACCTGAATCTAACCGCCAAGCATATCTTGGCACCAAAACTAAATTGACCTCTGAATAGACAAGAGTTAAAAGGATACATTTCTTCATACTTTATGCGTGATATTTAGGGCATTCCTTCTTAATATGAGAGGGATCCTTGTAGAAAAAACACTTGTCGTGTTTCAACTATCCCTTCTGCTTTTTCTTCGCTAATGTATCCACAGTCACTTTACCCTTCCTTTTCTTGTTACCCCTTTGAGAATGAATCCAGATTAATACTCTCATCTTTATGTTTTCTCATCTTCTCTTCTTTATGTACTAAATGTGAGATGAGTTCATTAACTATCTATTTATCTTTTTGACAATTGTAACTCATCTCAAACTGACCAAATTTAGGAGGAAGAGACATCAAAACAAGGTACACTAGTAGATTATCTGGAAGATCCAACTTTAGTGTCTTAAGTTTTGAGATAGTGTGAGACATCTCGAGAATGTATTCTTTGATATTTTCTAAACCACTATACATCATGGCTATAAGTTTACACAAAAACGTAATTGTCTCAGTCTTTTCGCTTTTTACAAAGCGTCGTTTCAACTGTTTAAGAAAATTAAGTGCATTCGTCTCTTGGGACATACTACCAAGAAAAATTTCTAGGATTGTACTCTTTATGATCATCAGATTTATTCAATTTGAGCGCTCCCATTGCATCATTTTCCTTTTTTGATCAGAGGTACTATTATCCATCGACTCAGCAGGACGTGACTCCCTAAGAGCTAAGTCCAGATCAATACATCTCAAATGAATTAGGACCTCATCCTTCCAAACTTCAAAGTTTGCACCACTTAATTGTGGAATGTTATTCAAATTGGCAGATAATTTAGCAATAAAATTACCAGTAAGTATAATAGAGAACAAGAAAAATAAATAAATAAATAAAAGCTCACTCAAAATACTTTTATACCTTATGGGTTAAATTCATGACAAAATCTCATCACAAGAAGACCAGTGTAACACTAAGTCTAGTCTTTAGAGAGAGAGAGTTAGCTTACAAGTGATCTTCATGGTGTAGTAATCAATCATTAATAGTAAAATCTAGTCAAGTATTAAGTCTTCCTTTGGGCCGACTTAGTACTCACTACGAACACTTAATAACCATTACGTGTTCATTACTACATGTGTTTGAGCTTCTTAGCCTAACAATAGCAACTTTTCTTTGGGCTGATTACTATCCGCATGATTGACACTGAACACAATATCTAATTAATTCATTGCTAAAAAGTTTTCATGGAAGAGCCTACTTTGGTAGGATACTACTTCTACCAATCAATGTAAACTAATAGATACACTCGTTAGAGTTTCCTTAAGTTGTTATGAATAAAAATTAATTAATTTAAAATTTTAATTAATTTTTAATTTAAAAATTATGTATAACTAAATAATAAATTATGCATAACCACATAATTCATAGAGCAGTGTTAATACAAACCATATGACATGTTATCATGAATAATATATAATTTAACAAATAATATAGTAATAAAAAAAAGTATTAACTAAAGAATAAATTTATGTCAACCTAGACACAAAAAGAAATTCCAAAATTATAATTAAATATTTCAATTGGCTAATAAAATAGCAAAATCTTCAATCTTTTGCAATACAATTAATTGAAGCTAATCCAAGTCATAGGATCCTTGTTGCTCAACTTAGGGATCAAAGTTCAAGTCTCGGGTAGAGCTGTATTCGAACACGAACGAATTGAGCATCACATTTTCAAGTTCGAGTTCGTTCATTTATTATTCAAGCTCGAGTTCATGTTTGAATTTGTTCGATTATTGTTTGATAATGTTCGAGTTCGAGTTCGAGTTCGTTTATTTTTTATTTTTTAAAAATTTATAAAAATAATAATTCAAATTTTAATTAAAATAATTGAATATTATAATATTAAATAAATATATAATAATAATATTATTATAATTATAATATAAGATTTATTAAGAATAAATCTTAATATTATAAAATATAAATAAAATAAATAATATAATATAATTAATTTAAAAAAATATATAATATGTTCGCGAACGTTTGAATATATTTATGAACATGTTCGAGTTCATTTGTTTATTATTTGAGTTCGAATTCATTTGTTTATTAAACGAATGAATCTTATTCGAACACGAGTTTTTATTCGTGAACGTTCGATTCGTTTACAACTCCTGAATAAAGTTGTATTATATATCGTTTTTTTAATGTATAATTAAAGGGGAATTGCTGGCCCAATGCTCCGAAGCCCAACCAATGGTGCTGAAACAAAATGGGCCATGAATTCTTCACCAAAAGCAACAGTCCCATGGAATCAGCTTGCCCAAAAAAAATGGGCCCATATTCTTCTCCAAATTGGAATATTTTTTGGGAAAAATTCACTTTGCCATCCAAAGTTTGGCCCAAATCCCACATTGCCATCCAAACTTAATTTTGACTCTAATTGGCATCTCAATTTCTATCGTTTCCCAATTTGCCATCCAGCCGGGTCTGACTGTTAGTCAACTAGTAAATGTAATAGAAATCGTCTGCCAAACTAACCGAAATGGCATAAAGACCAAAATGCCCCTCAATCTATCTCCCCATAACGGAGAAATTTGTCGGCCGTTGCAGGTGAACTTACAAAAGCAGAGGAAAAGCAAGGGTTTTGCATCTACGGACAAGATCAACTCTGAATTACAGTGACAAGAGCAACCCCGAAGTAAAATAATGGGCACTCAATGCAATTGCGGGAAGATGGCTGTGATGAAGACTTCGTGGACAAAAGCAAATACAGGAAGAAGGTTTTATGGGTGTCAACAGGTTGAGGTTAGTTGTACAGTGTACTGACTTGAAGTAATCCACTGATTCTATAGAAATCCTTTCTAATAAATGTTTGAATTTGTAGAACGGAGGGGGTTGCAATTTTTTTCTTGGATCGATCCCCCAATTTGTCCGAGAGCGGCGTCTCTAATTCCAGGCTTGATCAGAAAGATTGATGGATTAGAAGTTGAAATTGATCGGTTGGAAACTGTAATTGAGGGTTTGAAGAATGAAAATGAAAGGGAAAAATCAAGGAGAAAAAAGTTTGCTTGGCTGTTTGTGATTTTTCTTTTGCTCTGGTGCGTCTCAAGCATGAAGAATTAGAATATTTCTGAAGGAATTTTTTTTTCCCCATCCTTAGTAACCATCCCAAGGAGGATTAGTTACTACATGTATTCGGTCAGTGTTTAGTGAATGAAAAATGTTGTAATCAAAAGCCTCTAATTTTCTTACTTAATTTCAGAGGCAAATATGATGCATATTATCTATGGTGGTGTTTCAATACAATGTTGCTAAATGAGGATTAGTTACTGCATGGTGCGTTGGTTATTAGAATGATTGAGTTTCTTCAAGGGAGTGAAGTTCCAGTTGGCTTTTGTAGAACAAGGCTGATTCATTTTAAGAACTTTGTTCTAATAGCTGTGATGAGGCACAAAAGAAGGCTCCATCGTGAAGGTTGAGGTTCTGTTGACTGAGAATTCTATCTGTTCATTGCTTCTTGGAGAATTTGCCTTGAACATGCAGTCTACTTTAACTTGTACACCTGGATCCATGGATGGTAAGAAGGAAAAGGAGGAAGATGACAAAGGCAAGGGAGAAAAAGGGGAGAAGCATAAAATTGAACAAAAAAGTGAGTTGAAAACAGAACACAAGGAGGAGGAAAAGGAAAACGAGTCTGCAGAAGAATCTGATGAGGGAGAGACTGATGTCAAGAAGAAGAAAGGCAAAGGATACATGCTTTTGCTTCATCTTGCAGCTCAAACTTTATGCATGTATATGTACCTATATATGTTCTGGTGATAAATAAATAAGGGAGACTTTCAGTTTCCATACTTGTTCACTGGCTTCTTTTGCATTGTCTTGATTGTACTTGCTGTTTTATTTAGTTCAAACTGATCTGGTTAAGATTGTAAAATTCTGGTTAAGACTTGGAAGAACAAAATTCTGGTTAAGACTTGGAAGAACAGAGTAATTATGAACATATATTTCAGTTGGCATTCTCCATACTTCTTCATTGAAGTTTGTCTGGAAACTATAGCATTGATTTAGATTCGATAATTTTTAATCACTTAGGCAGTTATGAACTATGAAGGTGGTAGAACTCAAGAATTGCTGCAGGGATAGCTTGTGCTTTCCCATTTTTCCAGGAAGGAGAAAAAAAAAACAAAGTTTAAAAAGTTACAGAAGAATCCAAAGAAGACAAAGTATAACCTGCTAAATCATGTGCAGTAAATCAACATAACTGGAAATCTGATATATGAATGAGATCACTCCAAGCAATAGGTAAGAACTATTTGACTATAACACTGATTAGAAATAAAGAGGGAATACCAAAGGAAACTGAATGATCAAATATGGATCTCAAATCCCTTCACAGGGGCATAATCACAGGGGCATCATCACTTCAACTATAACAAGAAAAGCACACTTCTGATCAGTGCAACTTTTTCCCTGCAACTCAACCACATTTCAACCATCACTTCAACTCAACCATCACTCCAACTCAATCACATTTCACACCTCAAAATAACCTGCTAAATCATGTAGCAATCCAATACTCCATATAAGTTCTGCAAAATTTTGGGCAGAATGTTTATGTGCAGCAAAACAACATAACTGGAAATCTGATATAACAACATAACTGGAAATCAGGTATAACAACATAACTGGAAACTGATCATCCATCACTTCAACTCAACCACATTTCAACTCGACATAACACAACCACATTTCAACCATAACAAAATTTTCCCTACAACTCAACCACATTTCAACCACTGCAAAACAACATAACAAAATTTTCCCTGCAACTCAACCACATTTCAACCATCACTTCAACTCAACCATCACTCCAACTCAACCACATTTCACACCTCAAAATCACAGGGCCAAGACTCAAAATGCAAGAAAAGCAAGAATCTGGAAACTGATCAACCATCACTTCAACTCAACCACATTTCACACCTCAAAATCAAGAAAAGCAAGAATTGAGGAAGTGGTTTAAACATAACTGCAAAGTTGCCATTTAAACAAAAAGAAGTGGTTTAAACATAACTACAAAGTTGCCATTTAAACAAAAAGAAGTGGTTTCTACACCACAAATATCAAACACAATTTGCCATTTAAACATATTCTCAAATTTTTCTACAATCTCCACATCTTCTTTTTGATAACATTATTCTTGTTTGTCCTTCCTTTAACTTCCTTGGTAGTCAATCCTACCAGTGGCACACTTCTTGTTGGTTGTGAATTTGCCCTTGGCTCAAAATTAGATTCCTGGATTAACCATCCAAGTATTAGTTTAAAATTACAAGAATAATGATAATACAACAACTAAAAAAATAGGGACAGATTACTTACTTTATCATTAGTTGGGCAACTGCCTATATTTGGTTGAGAGGAGAAAAACTGCTTTGATGGGGCAAACTGAGTAGTAGAGTCACTTCCAACAAGATTCTCAATACTGCTATCATTTCCAACAAGTTGTCCTTGGACTCTCGAATCTCCAGATTCATTGTCAACATGTGCTGATATTTCTTCAGCATTAGCCTGAAAATAAAAAATAGATCAAATAAAGTAAATTATAGTACAATCTACTTGAAGTGCATAACAATTTATACATTATGCTTACTTTTTTTGGCTTGTTCGAGCATCCCCTTTTATTATGGCCTGATTTCCCACATATTGTGCATCTAATAATTGATCCTTTCTTGGAAATTTTTTTACCCTGCTTGCTTATTGGCTCATCTAGTTCTTTTTTCCTGAGTTTCTTTGGTCTTCCAGCCCTCTTAACTATCTCAGGTGGCAACAGTTGTTCCATTGAAGAACTTGGCCAACAATCTTTCCCATTCATTGGATTCAAAGTGTGATCATAACAAGCCAAATATGTTTGTTTATGGTAACAAAGATCCACAAAGTCCATAGGATTCAGCCTAAAAGTCATTATAGCTGCAACGGCATGCTTGCATGGAATTCCATTCAAATCCCATCTCCTACAAGTGCAGCTTTTTGTACTCAAATCTACTACCCTTCGCTCACCATGCATCCCCTCAACCTCAAATTTATTTGGCCCTGCACATCTTGTTATAAAAGACCCTGACTCCTTTTTGGTTTCTTCAATTTTTTTAAATATTTTAGGACATACATCTCCTTCATATTTCATCATTCTATATCTCAAAATGCATATTCTTTCCATAATCCATTGACGAATCTCTTCAAGCATAGAAATGATGCATTTATTTCTTGAAGGAAGTATTGCACTATTGAAAGATTCACATAAATTGTTCAAGAGTATATCACATTTTGGCCAGATATCAAAAAATGCCCTTGACCAATGGTGGGGATCCTTCGTTGAAATCCACTCAAATGCAGCCTTGTTAATTACTTCCATCTCCTTAAGTGCAGCTTCAAACTCATTTTCTCGTGTGGCACTTGCTTGCCTTCCATAGCAATTCCTTCAATGCTAGTCCCTTGTGGTTCGTTTTAAAATTATTGTACATATGTCGTACACAAAAGCGATGCTTTGAGTTAGGAAATAGTTGGCCTATTGCCTCAAGAAGGCCCTTTTGTTTATCACTCATAAATGTCCAGCTAAAGTCATTCACCATATTCAAATCAGTTTGGAGAATCTCAAGAAACCACTTCCATGTCTTATACCTCTCATTCTCTACAATTCCATAAGCAATTGGGTACATGCAATTGTTAGCATCAATTCCCACAGCAGATAAGAGAATGCCTCCATATGAGGACTTCAAGTGACACCCATCTAATCCAACTAAAGTCCTACAACCAGCTAAGAAACCCTTCTTTGTAGCATCCCAACGAGATATAAATTCTTCTAAATCTATATTGTCCAACCAGTTCTCCGGATTTAATCCTTTTGGCTTTGACTTTGATAGTCGTTCCAGGATTTGATCTCCTCATCTCTTCACAGTACCTCCATAACAAGCTATATTGTTCCACTTCTGTCCCATCTATCAACTCTAGAGCTTTCTTCTTAGCTCTTGCAACTGAGCTTTTACTTAGCTTCAACCAACGCTCGCACTCAATGTCTTTTTGCAAGGACTTTATAGGATAACTGGGATTATTCTTAATCCTTTGACAATATTCACGAGCAATCCATTTTGAAGTTGCAGCATTTACATGGAAGGTCCTACCACATTGATGATCCGAAATGTATGTTTTAACCATCATTGTTGGATCTTGTTTGTCTACTCTGCTTGCATATATCATCCACCGACACCCTTCCTCTGGACATGTAACACGGACCTTTTTGGAGTCATTACGGTGGAATTTGGTTGCCCTCCCTTCTTTAATGGCTTGTGATCTCACGAGCATTTCTAAAGACAAGCTGAATTTGCAAACCTCATCCCAATACAAAATTGTGGATTATCATAACCATGTTTGACATTGAACACCGGTCCAAGTTTTTTGCAACTCTTATGACCTTCTTTTGATGTGTTTTCTTCATCCTCAGAGCTTTCATTACTATCTAAACCTTCGGGATCAGTTTCAATATATCCCTCATCTAGCTCTTTATGTGCTTCAAATGCTATTGTCCCTTCCAATAAATGTGTAGAAGCTTGTGAAGTGAGGCCAGTTTTTGCAGCTTCGACTAACTTTCTTTTTTGTTTCATATAAATCCCCTCATCTAAAATCAAATTTGTGTCAACAAGCTCATCGTCATCAAGCATACTGTAATCACTATCTTCAAAACTTTCACAATTGGAATCATCTCCTTGTGACTGGCTAGAATCAGAGCAACTTTTCTCATCAATTTCAATATCAAATAAATCACTATTGCTACTACCTCGCCAAATTTGGTGTACTGTCTCAGTTTCTGCCCATTTCTCTTTCTCTTGATTTCCTCCTAAACCATTACCTTCAAAATCAATTATATCCCTCATACCCCTATCAAACACATCCTTATGATCAACCCAAATTTCAACCACTTTATCCTTCGCAGCATATTTATCTAAGTTCATCGCTATCTCATCAGAAAGAATGAATTGAAAGAAGCTACCATCATGATAGTAGTATCCACAAGAACCAGTAATCCCTAATTCTTTCACCATTGAGTCTAATTCACATAAAGACATACAGTCAGAAGTGCAAAAATCAAAATAATTCAGGCATCCATCCTTGTAAAATGTTGTGTTCTTGCCAATTTCCATAAATTTGCCACTGTGATGCATTAAAATGGTATAGCAATCTAAACAACCTTCAATTTCACCTACACAAAATAATGAAATTACACATTCTACTTAGGCTATAGTTGAAGATAAGTGTCTGCTAAAACATATGTTCAGTGAATGCTCGCAAGCCCAAAGTCAGAAATCAGAATAAGTAATTGTCTAGCCAGCAGTAATGAACCACAGTAATGTGTTTTGACAATGAACAACAGTATTGTGTTTAAGCAATAAACAAAGCTATGAACCACAGTTTAAGAAATCAGAATAAGTGTTTAAGCAATGAACCACAGTAATGTGTTTATAAAATAATGCCATAAACATAGCTAAATTATGTTAAAATTTTCATTTAGAAAACTAAAACATATACCATATGGAGGAGCCCTTGTTCTGGATTCCAACTCTTCTACTTTCCTCAGCACCCACGACATTGTTGTACTGTGTTTGAGGCACCTGAACGACCAGCAAGATTGGGCCTTTCGTAGCTTAGAATCTTAGGGTACTAATCGGGTACAAGGGCAAGAGAGAAGAAGATTTGGCTTCCTACTACTAATTTTCCTACTAAGGTCTGCCCTTCAGAGGTCTGCTTCTCTAGATTTCCAACGAACCTTGCCCTTCAGAGGTCTGCTTCTTTAGCTTTCTCGAGCTCTGCTAATGAGCAGCAACGGCCGACAAATTTCAAGATGACAACTGAGTCGCACGGCGTTGTGTTTTTGGGCGCCAAATGTAAGTTTACCAAATTGTCCTTATTGGGAGTCACCTGAGAAGTTTGCCTTCAGTTGACTAACAGTCAGACCCAGTTGGATGGCAAATTGGGAAACGATAGAAATTGAGATGCCAATTAGAGTCAAAATTAAGTTTGGATGGCAATGTGGGATTTGGGCTAAACTTTGGATGGCAAAATGAATTTTTCCCATATTTTTTTGTGAGATGAAATTCATTGAATTCTTCAGTGATGTTGAACAACTCTAATTGCAACACTGCCCAAACGAAATTTACAATTTTTTAATATGTAAAAATAATAATCATAATAACTTAAAAAGAAAATATGGAGACGCAATCCATCGTTACAAGATTTGATAATACATAATATATATATATATATATATTAAATAAAAAATATTATCATAAAATTATTCTGAATTAATTAAATCATTCACTATAAACATAAATATATTATTTCTACACTGCTCAACTAATATATACATAAAAGATTTAATATTTATACATAAACAATCATACAATATTTATAATTAAAACCAAATAATCTACGATGTAAGGTGACTTTGATACCATTGAAGGAAATTAATAGAATTTATTTACTCAAATTCCCCCCCCCCCAAAAAAAAAACCTTACTCAAAAAATTATTTAGATATAGATGAGTGATAGAAGGGTACCTTAATCTAATTCACGATCACAAATTTGGATTCGTTGGATTTTTTGATTGTTACGTAGATAACCTTCTATCTTAGAAAGAGACGGAAACTATAAGAGGTAGTTAGAGTTTTCAATACTTGTAATTAAGGACCACAACTCTAATGCATTTATATTATTATGCAACTGCTAAAACAATTCATCATAATTTTTATAACTACACTATTGGGTTTCTACACATTATAAATAATTTGACACTTTATTAAGATGACAGACATATAAAATTAAATATAGACTACTATAATTGGGTCTTAAACCTTATAACAATAACAATTACATAATTAATTTAATGATACATATATATTTATATATTTAAATATTAAATAATAATGTGCGTGTGCTCGTAGCTTAAGTCCAAATTCTAACATAAAGTTGTATAAAAGCAATTACAAGTTTTAAGCTGTGTTATTCATCTGCAACTTGAACAATCTTTTTCCCGACATTACTACCAAGAAAAAGTCCCAGAAAAGCAGAAGGTATGCTTTCTAAACCATACGAAATGTCTTCAAGTGCTTGGATTTTCCTAGCTCGAAGGTATTCAGCTGTCTCTGAAAGGAACTTCTTATAGATATTCATGTGATCAACAACTAAAAATCCTTGAATTGTGATCCTTCTGTATATAACATTTATCATGTTAGGAGCAACAATATTTCTATTGCCCGAATATTCGGATATAACACCACAAACAGCAACCCTCCCGAATGTGTTCATATTCGCAACTGCTGCTTCTAGCATCTCTGCTCCCACATTATCGAAGTATATGTCAATCCCATCAGGGAAGTACCTAAAGTAACAAACACATAGAAACCAGTCAGTCAAGAACACTAAGATTTGGTTTTTTATTATAAAATGCAAAGTCGAACATCCATGAAAAGGATGTCATGCAGATGAATTATGAAAGGAATTGAACCTTCTGAGAGCGGACTCGAGATTAGTTTCTTCTTTATAGTTGAATGCGTCATCAAACCCAAGCTTCTCTTTCAGCAAGTTCACCTATTTCCAAGTCAATACATACAAATGTTAGATCCGTTTTTTGGGAATCAAATATTCTTCTCGTTTTGATGCAGGTTTCGATATGCTCTGTCTCTATTTTTCATCTATTCTTTAAGTAATATTCTAGACTGGTGATTCACCCAAACTCTTCAAAATGGCTGCGTATGGAATTAGGTGTAGTTGAATTTGTCATATCGATGTTGATTAAGGATGACAGTAAGAGAACTAAGAGGAAGACCTTAGTATGCTCTCTTTTAACCATCTAAGATTTATAAGGGTGTGATATTTTATGTTACTACGACTATTTATTCTTTTATATTTTTATTAATGAATTATTTTAATTAGCAAAAAAAGTCAAAAAAAAGGGGAGGGGGGGGGAGAGAAGGAAATAAACCATTTCCTGGCTACCAGCGGAACCGACCACATAGCATCCAAAGAGTTTGGCATATTGTCCCACCAGACTTCCTACGGATCCTGAAGCAGCAGATACAAACACCTTCTCCCCCTTCTTGGGTTTACACACCTCAAAAAATCCTACATAAGCTGTTAGCCCACTGAATGCTGCCAAACAATCATCATCATCAAATGAGCAATAACCATAGCACATAAAAAGACTTCAATGTTGATGTGGCCTCAAGAGATGAGGAAATTATGGCCAAAACACTCATTGAGCTAGAGATTGACGTACTAGAACATTTGCCTCGTTGTTCAAATGTTTGAAGGATTCATTGTCCAAATTGTACACCTATCAGCAAAGTATATGAAAACTGTTAGTGAACTAGGGTACCTACGAGCACAGACAGGCAACTCAACTGAATTGAACAAGCACCGCCTATACCCGACCAGGGCTCTAACAATTGCAATTATCAAATATCAACAATGCCGGCAAGGCCACACAGTCCAAACGTAATGTAACTAGACAGAATTCACACTTAATAAACAAATCAATAGTATACTTGATTGACTTGCTCGCGGTTCTACCAGAATGTACCTAGCGCTGGCACTCCTCTGGACAAGTTGCGCCGCAACGTCTTGTATCTGCTGACCGAATCACCGATCTAATACTTGGTTTGCCTTCAAGAAGCTATTCGCCCCACTCCGGTGCGATGGGTACAGCAACTCTTCTTGCAGGATAAGACGGTCTCAGATCACTGTTGACTCACACCAACTGTGATCACCTCGAAAATCCCCTCAGTTCGCCGGTCCCGATAAGGCAAAATTATGGATCGTGGAGAGAGAATCGAAGCGGCGAATTTTCTTGCAAGAAGCAAAAAAAACATGAAAAGGGGTTCTCCCTAATGGCGGCTCTGTTCCCCCTTTTAATGTCGCCTTAGGAAAATTAAAACCCAATTCGGATTAGGAAGTCCTAATTCCTTTACCAGATTTTATGTTTCCTATTCCTTTTCAAGTTAGAGTTAATTAATTGAGCCAAATAAAAGTAGAAGATCGTGAAAACATGGCCCAAGCCCAACTTTAACAATATTTAATTATGGATTCCCACCATGAAAATGGCTTCTACCACAATCAAAACAATCTCTAACATGTCAAGAACAATTCCCATTAATTGTTTTAGGCTAACTAATCATGAGTTAAAAATTATTAACTCCCAAAGTTGCCATTTTCAACAATCCCCCACAAATCCATAATTAAAGACTATTCAGGATTCACATAATCTGCTTTCGATAATGGTACCTTCCGGTTTGAACCACTACCTAAGTTATCCAACTTATGCCCCCACGAGAACGAGATGGACTTAAGCCTTGAATACGAACCTTGAATGTGACGGCGTCCATTGGTAACAACAAACTATCGGCTATGGAGATAATCTTTAGGGTTGACACGTTATGGCCATGTGTCCTGATCCTGTCTCATGAGTGTATTCAGAGAAAACCCAATTCCCTTTAGTTGCGGCCACACAACAACACTCACATAGTTGGCGATCTCCAAGGATGGACTGCTAGCATCCTGTCTAAAAGACTTGATCCCATTCAGAGTCAAAACTCTTACTTATTGCGATAAACGCACCACGAGGCTTTCGGGAAATGGCCTAGATACAAAAGTATCGAAATTGGTGCCAGATTCACTCAAACGACTTGTTTATACCACATTGAAGCGCCTTGCGGGATCTCCACTTGGTCGGTTGGGTTGCCACTTGTAGGTGAATCATTTTACGGGTTATCGGTCCCATTCCCAACCTGGATTTAAGGAACAATGATGTTTCAAGTCCCTTAGTTAGGGAGTCTGCAATGTTATATTTGGATCCAACAAAGTCAACGAGACACCACCCTTTCGAGACACTAACTCCCTTATAGACTTAAGTCTAACTTGGATGTGTCTCTTAGTCTTTTGATTATACTTGGTACTCTTTATCTTTGCAATTGTGGTTTGATTGTCACAATGCACGAGATATAGCGATAACGGACTTGCTGATCATTGGCAAAGAGGACAATAGTCCATACGACCATTCGGCTTCCGTTCCGATAGTATCCAAGGCACATAACTCGGCCTCAAAAGTTGACCGAGTTATCATAGTACGTTTACAAGACTTCCGGCGATTGCACCACCACCTAATGTAAACACATATCCGAGTGCATCCATTGCTACCAGAGTTCTTGGCTATCCGGCTTGCATCACTATACCCTTCAAGTACAGTGAGGAATTTCCCATAATGCGGCCCAAGGGACAACTTGTTCCCTTCAAGTACCTTAGTACTCTATCCAAGGCCTCCCAATGAGTCCGATTTGGACAACTTGTATATCTTGCCGGCTTAGATACGAGAAAATGAAATATCTGGTCTTGAGCCATTCGCAAGATATTGCAAGCTACCAATAATTTGAGAATATCTTAATTGAGACACGGGAACTCCACTTTCATTTTTGAACAAAGCTACGGAAGGGTCACTTGGAGTTTTAGCAATTCTACAATTTTGATACCCATATTTCTCAAGAACACTCTCAACATAGTGAGTTTGAGAAATGGTTATTCCCTCGATTGAGCGAATCAACTTTAGGCCAAGAATCACATTTGCTACTCCCATATCCTTCATTTCAAACTTACTTTTCAAAAATGATTTAGTCTCATTAATTATCTCAATATTGGACCCAAATAGCAAAATGTCATCCACATACGAGGCATAGAACAATACAAGTATTACCTTTAACCTTACGGTAAACACACTTGTCATTCTCATTTATGTTGAAGCCAAATGATAAAATTGTTTTATCAAATTTTTCATGCCATTGTTTGGGTGCTTGTTTTAGACCATATAGGGATTTAATAAGTTTACAAACTTTCCGTTCATTTCCTTTGGCCACAAATCCCTCGGGTTGATCCATATATATCTCTTCTTCAAGATCACCATGAAGAAAAGTCTGTCTTCACATCCATTTGGTGGATGGTGAGACAATATATGGAAGCCAATGCAATTAGCACTCGGATTGTAGTCAAACGAGCAACGGGAGAGTATGTATCAAAATAGTCTATTCCCTCTTTCTGTCTAAACCCTTTGGCAACTAATCGGCTTTATACTTATCTATGGTCCCATCCGGTTTAAGTTTCTTCTTAAATATCCATTTACATCCAATTGTACTTGCACCCGGGAGGGAGATCTACCAATTCCCATGTCCCATTGGAGACAATGGAATCCATCTCACTCTTGACGGCTCCTTTCCAATGCCACGCTACGAGGAAGCCATAGGCGCTTGAAAAGTCAAAGGTTCGTCCTCAACATTGTAAGTGACAAAGTCACTTCCAAAGTCCTTGACAGACCTTAGCTCTCTTACTCCTTCTAGGTTCTTCCAATTCCTCAATTTGAGTATTGGGACTATTTGGACTTGCCCCCACATCTTTCATCCTTTCCACATGATCGGGAATGGAATCGGACGTTAAGTCTGAATCTAAAGTAGAAACATCTTGAGGCAAACCAGTTTTCATGGGAAACACATTCTCAAAGAATGTAGCATCACGGTATTGAATGATAGTGTTACAATCTATACCAGGTATTTCGGACTTAATTACCAAAAACCTCATGGCATAGCTTATTTCCACATAACCAATAAAGATGGAATCAACAGTCTTTGGTCCTAACTTCTTCCTTTTATGTTCAGGGATTAGAACTTTTGCAAGACAACCCCACACACGGAAGTATTTTAAGTTAGGTTTCCTACCTTTCCAGATTTCAAATGGAGTTACCTCTTTATGTTTATGAGGGACTCTGTTCAGAATATGGCAAGTCGTATTCAAAGCCTCACCCCACATATACTTAGGCAATCCAGAATTTAAAAGTAAACTGTTGATCATATCTTTAAACGTTCTATTTTTCCGTTCAGCAATCCCATTAGACTGGGGAGAATAAGGGGGTGTCTCCTCATGAATTATGCCATTGCTTTGGCAATATTCAACAAATGGATTAGACCCATACTCTCCACCTCTATCAGATCTTAACCTTTTAAGTTTCTTGCCAGTTTGAGTTTCAGCTTCATTTTTAAATATGAGAAACTTTTCAAGTGCTTCATCTTTATGTTTAAGTAAATAAACATAGCAATATTTACTGCAATCGTCAATAAAAGTAATGAAATATTTCTTATGATCCCTAGTCAATAAGCCATTGAATTCACAAATGTCTGTGTGAACTAAATCAAGTATTTCTGAATCCCTTTCAATTGAATGATAGGGTTTCCTGGTTGTTTTAGCTTCCACACACACTTGACATTTATTTTTCTTATCAATTGAATGTTTAGGGATCAAATCTAAATTCATCATTCTTTTAACAGAATCTAAATTTAAATGTCCAAGTCTACTATGCCAAACATCAGTGGATTCAATAATGTGCACCATAGGATAAACAGAATTCTCAATAGAAGAAGCTTTATTCAAATCAGAAGTAAAAGGTTCAACTCTTAATTTAAATAAACCATCTGACAAATAACCTTTGCCAACAAAAGAATTGTAGTGCATAATCACTACTTTATTACATTTGAAAGTAAGTTCATAACCCTCTCTAACTAAACATGAACCACTAAGAATATTCCTACGAACTGTTGGAACATGTTGCACCCTATGAAGAGAAAGAATACGCCCTGAAGGAAACTTCAAGTCCACGCGTCCAATCCCCAACACATTGGCTGCAGTTGAGTTCCCCATCTTCACAATTTTTCCTTTAATAGGCTGGTAAGATACAAAAAGCAATTTATCAGCACAAACGTGCACATTTGCTCCAGTATCAACCAGCCATTCAAGTGGCTCATAAATAGTAAAGACTTCTGGGTTAACAGAAACATACCTTTCATCATCATTGGAAGTAGTGATGCCAGTCTCAGCCTCAATGGTACAAACCTCAGTAAGGTGAGTACTCAAATCAGCCTCCGCTTGACTAGTATCCTCTACCACCACATTGACTTGTGCTTCAGAATTTGATCCTTGTTTGACTTTGGGCTTTTTAGACGGACAGTCCTTAACCCAATGTCCAACCTGACCACAATTCCAGCAAGGTTTGTTTGCTTTCGATTTCTTCTTGGCCTTGCCTTTTGTCTTGTTTATGTTTTTAGAGTTTGAGTTAACCCCCACATTCCTCTGATTATTGCTCTTCTTCCCAGTAGTCACAATATGGACATTAGACTCCATAGGTACAATATGACTATTCTTTCTATGTTGCTCCTCAATGGATATTGATTTCATCAGATCGTTTAGAGAAATCTTCTCCGTCTTGTGTTTGAGGGACATACCAAAGTCCTCCCAAGACTTAGGAAATTTCTCTATCACTGACATCACTTGAAACTTCTCAGGAAGTTCCATATCCGATTCATGAAGAGAATGAATAATCAATTGCAACTCTTGAGTCTGTTCAGTCACAGACTTACCCTCAACCATCTGAAACTTCAGGAATTTGGAGACATAATACCTTTCCAGACCTTGATCCTCGGTATTATATTTCCTATCCAGTTCATCCCATAGCATCTTTGCTGTGTATGACTCAGAACAGTAGACATCAAAGAGAGCATTTGTCAATGCAGACAGTATTGCTCCTCTGCCTACATTATTCCGTTCATCCCACGCAGCAATCTCAGCTACTCTAGAATGCCTTTCAGTTGGTATAGGCCTGTCTACCTGCACTGCTGATAATAAGCCCCTCATGGTCAACCAAATTTTCATGCGTTGTTGCCAACGCTTGAAATTCTGCCCTGGACCAAACTTGTCCGGCAAACCATTCAAGTCAACCAAAGGCTTATACGCAGCAGATGCAGTACCTGACGAATTGGCCATTGCACACACACAGATAATTGCAGAATAGCTTCTTGAAGATTGTTAGTGAACTAGGGTACCTACGAGCACAGACAGGCAACTCAACTGAATTGAACAAGCACCGCCTATACCCGACCAGGGCTCTAACAATTGCAATTATCAAATATCAACAATGCCGGCAAGGCCACACAGTCCAAACGTAATGTAACTAGACAGAATTCACACTTAATAAACAAATCAATAGTATACCTGATTGACTTGCTCGCGGTTCTACCAGAATGTACCTAGCGCTGGCACTCCTCTGGACAAGCTGCGCCGCAACGTACTGTACTGCTGACCGAATCACCAGTCTAATACTGGTTTGCCTTCAAGAAGCTATTCGCCCCACTCCGGTGCGATGGGTACAACGACTCTTCTTGCAGGATAAGACGGTCTCAGATCACTGTTGACGCACACCAACTGTGATCACCTCGAAAATCCCCTCAATTCGCCGGTCCCGATAAGGCAAAATTATGGATCGTGGAGAGAGAATCGAAGCGGCGAATTTTCTTGCAAGAAGCAAAAAAAACATGAAAAGGGGTTCTCCCTAATGGCGGCTCTGTTCCCCCTTTTAATGTCGCCTTAGGAAAATTAAAACCCAATTCGGATTAGGAAGTCCTAATTCCTTTACCAGATTTTATGTTTCCTATTCCTTTTCAAGTTAGAGTTAATTAATTGAGCCAAATAAAAGTAGAAGATCGTGAAAACATGGCCCAAGCCCAACTTTAACAATATTTAATTATGGATTCCCACCATGAAAATGGCTTCTACCACAATCAAAACAATCTCTAACATGTCAAGAACAATTCCCATTAATTGTTTTAGGCTAACTAATCATGAGTTAAAAATTATTAACTCCCAAAGTTGCCATTTTCAACAAAAACAACAGATGGAAAAAAAAGAAAAAGAAAAAAAGAGACAGATAAAAGGAAACACTTACCAAGAACTCCTACATGATAGGAGAGTGGAAAGCCCATTGTATCCAACTTGTTTAACATACCACCCTCTTTAAACAGAGTGTAGTCTCCCCAGCTGAGAAGCCCCGCGACCAACTCACCCTCTTGAAATTTCGGGTTTCCAGAGGCAAAAACTCTCCCCACACCAGGGGTACCAATGACCTGTGCATAGAGAATTCAGTTACCGTAGGTGCCACAATCTGCCAAAATCTGAAACAGAAAGTAAAATTCCCATTTGCTGATCTTACCTGGCCAGGAGTAATACGAGCCGCAAAAGTTCCAACGTCCTGTGAAGAACTGTGGCTCTTCATGCGGTTCAACTAGTATGGATCAATGGATACATAAAGATTTTTCACAGTAACTTCCTTCTTCCCAGGCTCGAGTGATGGAGAAAGAGCCTCGGATTTGAGCTCAAAGTCGGACTCTTGCGGTGCTCCATTGATGTGATGCTTGATGGCTATGTACCTATTTGTTAGTTTTGCCATAGAATTCTGAATTCAAGAAGAACGAAAGCAGAAGGAACAACGCAAAGTTGAGTACTGGGGAGATATGATCTGCAATGACTTCCCTGGCCACTGATGTTTACAGTTGCGGACAACCACTATGACATCTCTGTTGATAAAGCCAGCGTGGCTCGACAATAACCCTATCCTTTAACATCCACAAAAACTAAGAAACTAAATACACACAGTAAGCTTTTTTCAACGCGAGCATCACCATCCTCAAACATCAACAAATAATACTTTCCAGATAAGAAATTAAATTATTATCATATATTTAGTTTATGTTAGATAATTTACTATTTTAAAATTTATAAATATCTTTTTAATACATGACAGAGATTGGCTCCCTATTTCCGGGGAAAGAATGTTATAATATGTAACAAAAATGGTAATATAACAATAACAAAAAAAAAAATAATGAAATAGAACTACAAGACGTGTTTTAATTAACATTGTATTTAGTTTAGGGATTAATTATCAAAAACACGCTATACTCTATTGTTATTCTTAATTTTCCCTTTTTAAAAAAATTATACCAATGTTACTCTTTTTCTCTAACACTATGATCAAATTAACTGTTAAAAATAAAAATTTTAATAATTTTTTATGAAAAATCAAAATTACCCCTTATATCATCTTCCTCAAACTAAAACTCTAAAATTAACTTTTCTCTAACCTAACCCTATCCGTTGTTGCATCCCCACCACCAAAACCCCTCCCTCATTGCCCCTCCCACTACAGGAAAAATCGAGATATGCGAAGGCCAAAAACCGTCGCAAAACCGACCGTCGCTCTTTGCGACGGTTTTGCGAGGGCAAAAAAAATTCGTTGCTATTTGCGAGGGTTTTGCGACGAATATTTTTGGTCAAACTTCGCCAAAGAAGCAAATTTGCGACCATTTTGCAACGAAAAATATTGAATCGTAGCAAAATCCTCGCAAATTGCGACGGTTTTGCGAGGGTCTTTGCAGAGCGTCGCTAATTACGAGGGCAAAGGCCCTTGCAAAACCGTCGCTATTTGCGAGGGATCCCTCACAAATAGCGACGATTTTGCGAGGGCCCCCAAGTTGTGGCCCTCGCAAAATCGTCACAAATTGCGACGATTTTGCAAGGGTCTTTTTTGGCTCTCGCAAAACCTCGCAATTTGCGAGAGTTTTGCGAGGGGAGTAATAACCACCTAGTCTTGACCCTCGCAAAATCGTCGCAAATTGCGACGATTTTGCGAGGGTCATTTTGGGCGCTTGCAAAACCCTAGCAAATTGCAACGGTTTTACGAGAGGAAAATTAACCCTCAAGTCATGGCCCTCGCAAAACCCTTGCAGAGGGCAAAACCATAGCAATGTGCGAGGGCCTTTTTGGACCCTCGCAAAGCAAGGAATTTTTTGCCCGATTACATCGTCGAAATTTGTAATGAAATTTTCTAGCCCTCGCTAAATCGTCGCAAATTGCGAGGATTTTGCGATGATTTTTTATTTTTCTATTATTATATTTATTTTAAATTATTAATTCCCTGTAAATCAGTCCTCAAACACTATACAAATAAATGCCAAAACTATGTTCATAATCCAAAAAAATACTATAAAAAATTAAAAATAAGCCCGAATAAATATATTTAAAATACTAAAATGTAATATAATATAAATACATAATAAGTATCTAAAAAAGTAAAATAATTCACAAAAATAAGTAATAGTGTATAAAGAGTATAAAAATAAATATAACAAAGTCTATGTAATTAAAGAAGGAGCAGCTGCAGAAGGGGGTGGAGGAGGGGAACGAGAGCCCCTACGTGGGCCCGAGTGCTCATCAGTTGGATCAAATCTATCGTCAGTATTTGGATCTTCATCTTCAGCATTAGCAGCCGATATGCGCGCTTCTATCTCTTCTATGGATGACATAGATGGTGCAGGAATACCCATCTTGTCCGACATAGCTGCCATCCAACCACCAAATGTAGACTGCTGTTGTCTCATGAAATCCCGGTACAAGTCTATTTGTCGATTGAACCTCCGCTCGGCCTGTTGAACCCTTTGCTCTACTAGATGTCCAATATCAGCTGGTGTAGTGGAAGATGCATGCAGTCCACTTTGAGACAGTCTAGTTTGAACATGTGTCGCCTTTGAGCCTAAGCCAAAAACTCGTCTCCTTTTGAACCCGCCTTGTGCCTTTACGAACATGGCTTTTTTATCAAAAGGAACAACAGAGTTTACGAAGTCACTAGAGTCGGACTGAGGAATGCTCTGTATGAGATTTCGCACCTCATCCTAAAAAAAAAAAAAGAATTGTCAATAGTAATTATCAAACTAAAATACAAATTCCACGTAGTATAAAGAATTTCAACATATTTAATCTATATACTACCAATGTCGGGCGGATCGCTCACTGACAAATTGACCCTTTTGTGGCCCACTCTGAAAGACATGTAATGTCTCAAACATGTCTGTGTAGCTAAAAGAACTCCCCTCCTTGGCCCGCTACATTTATGCTAACAAAACACAATTATTACAATCTTATATAAATTTGTTTCAAAGCAATTTAGAATAATAATTAATTAAGTGAAAATGAATTACCAAACGGTCCTCATATTCTGTGAACGAAATAGACCCTCCAGTATGGGTGCAGCTATTTCCACGATTCTTTTTGTTGGTAGATGAGAGCTTTTGATACTTCTCTGATCTCTAGTACTTGCAAAGTTCATTCCAATACTGTGCCTCTATCCAATGAGGACATACCCAATCATCCCTCTTCCTCAGCCTAGACATTATATCCGAAAATCACGTCCGACACTTCTTTTCCCAAGTTGATCGAATTTGGGAAACATACTCTTCCTCCACCAAAAATATTTCTGCATGATTATGATTAAGATTTCTGATTAACATATAACATAGTACTTAAACGACAAAAAATACTCAAAAATTGCTTACCCTAAATTCTTGAAACCATAAGTCTCGCACGGTTATTGGGATGTGCGTGTATGTCGGATACGAACCAGTGAAGTACTGCTATATTATATTTGAAATTTCTCGGACACATTTGTTCGAGCCGGAGAACCTATTTTTAGTGCAAAGACAATGTACAATATAGTTATGTTAATATAAAAAATAATAATAATTGAACTAATAATTAACATCTTACAAAGTATGAATATGTTCAATTGAATAATACACTCCAAGATAATGGTAGTTATTCTACTCCACAGTAAAAAGCGGCAGATTTTGAATTTTTTTTGATAGAATCTCCCCTGTAATTGGACATTTTCCAGGCATAGGGCCACCTCAAAATTTGACAATCAAAATGCAATTGCAAACAACAAAGGCAGATCATTCATTTATAGAAAAAAAAAATAAAAGGATAATTAGGGGTAATCACCCATTACTCACGGGGAATCCAACATTTGAATTCAACACAAAGGCAATTTATATGAACAACACGCAACTCTTACATCTTCATAATCCAAGGAAACAAATTTCTCACATAAAAGAGCCATCAAAGCATTCCACTAGAGTTAAATCTTCGTTCACATGCTTAATACACTTGTTACTTGTTAGTATACATTAAATTGTCGTTTATAGAAAGGTATTATTTAAAGCTAAATTGTCTTTACCTAAACTAAAATTTAGAAAAATATATCTACTAAATATAGTGTTGATACATTTGTGTCTCATATTCGTTTTTGTTCATATAATTTAAGAGAAAACGAGAAGAACAAATATATATTTTTTTTCAATTTTGTGCATTTATTCTATGATTTTCTTAAAACTAACTATTTTGAGGGACACTAATATATTGTTATAATCAAGTAATAATATTACTAAACTAATCAGATATCAACCTTCCTATTATGGCATCATAACCAATCAAATTAATTTATAAGGGTTTATATAGCTAAAACATAGTTTCCATATAATTTGATCAAAGTAGTAGTTTTTTGATAACAGGGTAAAAGACAGTGCACTTTGTACAAAGTATATCACATATAAGTACAGATCAAAACACCATGAATGTTAAAAAAGGACAACAATTCCAATTAACAATTCAGCAATTCCAGTTCACAATTCCAAATTTAAATAAATAATCCAACATCAAACCACCATCATATCACTTCCAATCTCCTCAAATTCAACCCTAACATCAATACAACTTTTATACATCAATTCCAACTCTGCTCATTCACAAATAATCACCCAAATTTCAAAGCTTTAGGGGAAATGCAAATGTGCCCAACATGGACTTAGTTTATAAAATATGAAGTAGCTCAAGAAATGAATTCTAACTACTTACCCAAATGAATCAGCTTCAGCAATAGCACAGCAGTAGAATAGGAATGGCAGTGGAGGTGCAGGCTGAGGGGGGCGGGCTGAGCGAGGGGGCTGAGGGAGACTCTGCAGGGAGGGGCGCGGGGAGGGGAGCTGCGGGAGAGGGAGCGTCGGGGAGAGGGGGCTTGGGGGAGAGGGAGCGTTGGGGAGAGAGGAGGCTTGGCAGGGTGCGGGGGCTCGGGATGGGGGGGAGTTAAGGGAGGGGGGCGCGGGGATGGGGGAGCTGCGGGGGAGGTCGTCGACGGGGGGAGGGGGGAGGGATGGGGAGGGGAGATGCGCGGCGCCGAGCTTGGGAAGGGGAGGGGGTGGTGGATCGTGTGGGAAGGGAAGAAGGGTGTGAGGAAGAAGGAGGGGGAAAAAAAAAGGAGGGAGTGAAAAATTTTGGAAAATTTTAGTTTTTTTTAAATTCCTAGCTATTTCGTCGCAATTTGTGATGAAAAAATAAAACCCTCGCTAATTTCTCATAAATTAATACGAATAACATTATAAATCGATCTATACATTATAATTTTTATTATTTTTTAGTGATTTTAATAATATTATTATTTAAATTATTTTTCTTTATATATTTTAATTTATACATCACTTAACCAAATAATTAGATCCAAAAATTATATATATGGATATATATAACTATATAGTATAATATATATTAATATGTAGGAGATGAATAACATTACAAATCGATCTCTACATTATAATTTTCACTATTTTTTTAGTGATCTCAACAATAATAACAGTATTTGAATTTTTTTTCTTTATATATTTTACTTTATACACCACTTAACCAAATAGATAGATTAAAAAATTGGACATATGTATATACATAGCTATATAGTATAATATATATTAAACATGTAGGAGACGAAGAACATTACAAATTGATCTCTACATTATAAATTTCACCATTTTTTTAGTGATATCAACAATAATAAAGTATTTGAATTATTTTTCTTTATATATTTTACTTTATACACTACTTAATCAAAGTGATAGATTAAAAAATTAGACATATGTATATATATATATATATATATATATACCTACATGTTATAATATATATATATATATATATATATATATATAACTAAATAGATACTTATATACATTGTATACATATACTTATTTATTAGAGTAAGTATATAACATAACATAATTAACTATATATATTTACTTATGCAATACATTAGGTGTATAACATGACATAATTACATATACAAAATTATAATAAAATGCACTAATTGAGACATGTTATTAAAAATATTTCAGTAAATTTGTCAAAATACACCACCACACAAACACGTAAAGAAAAATTTAAAAATAAAAAAAAAAATATTTAAACCCTATTTTATCGCAAAACCCTCGCAAATTCGTCGCAATTAGTGACGGATTTGCGACGAATTAGGGTTTTGAGATTTTTCAAAATTTTTTTCATTTATTTATTTTTTTAATTAAAAATATTGATCGTCGCAAAACCCTCATAATTTGCGAGGACGTAAAAGCCGTCGCAACACCCTCACAAATTGCGAGGGCTTTGTGATGGATATTCATTTTTTTAAATTACTTTTTTTTAAAAAATAATCGACCGTCGCAAAATCCTCGCAATTTACGAGGGTTTCTACTCCGTCGCAAAACCTTCGCAAATTGCGACGACTTTGCGATGGGCATTCAAATTTTTTTTTCAATCATCGGCCGTCGTAAAACCCTCGCAATTTGTGAGGGTTTAATGGCCGTCGCAAAACCCTCGCAAATTGCGAGGGTTTTGCGATGGACATTCAAAAATTTTTGAAAAAATAAATGGCCGTCACAAAACCTTCGCAATTTGCGAGGGCTTAAGTGCTGTCGCAAAACCCTCTCAAATTGCGAGGACTTTGCGATGGATGTTCAAAAATTTTTAAAATATTTAAAAAAAAAAACAATTGGTCGTCGCAAAACCTTCGCAATTTGCGAGGGCTTATTGGCCATCGCAAAATCCTCGCAAATTGCGAGGGTTTTGCGATGGACGTTCAAAAAATTTTTAAAAAAATATTTTTTTTGGCCGTCGTAAATTGCGAGGACTTTGCGATGGACATTTAAATTTTTTAAAAAACAATTGATCGTCGTAAAACCCTCGCAAATTGGTCGTCGCAAAATCCTTGCAAATTGCGAGGGTTTTGCGATGGATGTTCAAAAAAATGTTTGAATTTTTTTTTTTAAAAATAAATGGTCGTCGCAAAACCCTCGCAAATAGCGATGATTTTGCTACGAATTGCGATGGGTATTTTGGCCGTCGCAAATTGCGATGGTGTTAGTCAACCCGCAAGTTAATTGAAAATCGTCGTAAATTGGTCGCCATTAGCGACGGTTTTGTAGCCGTCACAAAAAATTTGTCGCAAATCTCGATTTTGCCTGTAGTGTCCCCTTTGTTCTTCTTCTTTTCAACACAACTACATCCCTCTTTTTCTTCTTCTACCTACAACAACCTACCTGCAACAATATAGATACATCATTATTTTATCTTCTTCTTCTACTTCTTGCAACAAAGTTGCAACCACATCCTCTTTCTTTTGCCCTCTTCCTTGACCTTGCCATACTTTATCCCTCTATTTTTCTTCTCTCTCACGTTCACCTCCCTCACGTCACCCACATCCCTCTTTTTCTTTTCTTACCTCCCTTATTTTGTGCTTTCTTCCCCTTGCATCCTCACTGTCTTCTCTCTCTTCTTTCTTTATTCTCCTCTCACTGCTCAAAAAGGGATTAAATACAACGGCTAAGAAACTGTCGTTTTAAGGAAAACGCATCGTATTTCTTAAATACAACGGTCTAATGATGGTTTCTTAGCCATTGCAACTAAGCCCGTCATTTTTATCATAAGACGGTCATCAAACTGTTATATTTGGTTAATGCGATGGCAAATTACGACTGTTGTTCAAAAGCCTTGTATAAGTATGTTCTAAAAATAAGAAAATAAAGGTGGAAAAAACTGTCGTATTTATTCACCAAATATGACAGTCATACCCGTCACATTTATCTATACACAATATGATGATTGAAATTGTCATACTACTTCTAATCAATAACGACAGTTTATTGAAGATAAAATCGCAAGTGAAACATAGCTAAAAAACCAGCCATGGAACAACAAAAACGCAACACACCTGCGTGAAGAAGAATAATGGGAAAAAAAAAATATTTTGTCATTTCCTCTTCTTCTTGTCCTCAAAATCGGCTGAACTGGAATATGTGGAACTGGGGTAGGCACGCTCGTGGAAGCCTCTGGTGCAATTCCTGCATGCCTTCTACTTCGTCTTTGCATGTAGATGAACGCCTAGCTTTCGATCTTCCAATATATGGCTTGCCTAATCTCGTTTGGTGAACAACTTAGGGGCCAAAGAATATTTTCTGGAGAGGGAGAGAAAAAAAAAAAACGTCTGGTATTTTTCACAGAGAGGAAGCACTCGAAAAACAACGTAGTTTTCTTTTCTCCTGTTTAACCTAAATAAAATCCTAGGTTAAACTTGATTAGGCCATTGGACTCTTAGTTTAACCTTTTTGGGCTTAATTAATTATTTTAACTAAAACCAAATAAATGGCCCAATTAATAAATAATTAATTTTCTAGCCCAAATAAACCAGTCCAATTAATTAAGCCTATATTAGTTTAGTCCCAGGTTAATCTTTAATTATTCAAACTGGGCCAAAGCCCTGAATAATTAATTAACCCACCAAACTAATTTAATTAATTCTCTCTCTCCATGGACCTTTATTTTATTCTAACCCAATAATTAAATCAGGCTACTTAAATAAAATAAATTCCATTTAATTTAAGATCAATTCTTTAGCCCGTATATAATTAGGACTCACGGTCTATACTGGGGACCAAAAGACACACCGCATTGGCTACTAAAATGACCAAAATACCCTTGCCATAAAAATAGCTGTATTTTGTATTTTAAATATTTCCTAATATCACCATAAGGAAATATTGACCCCAAGGACAATGCTGCGTTAGCAAAGTCTCCGACCTACAGGTGATATGACTAAAATACCCATCTACACATCGCCGTACATTTAGAGAGGAAGAAGTGTACTAACACTCCTCTAAATAACATCTACCATCCTTAAGCTTCTAGTCCAATGATCCACGACTTCCTGGAGTGTTTCCGCTTTCCAAGGGAGCTACCCTAAAGCAAATATCCAAGTCATGTTTCGCAGGGCCCTGGACATTTTAGACCATTCGGACAACCACAAGGGGCGATATAGTGCAGAAACTATCTTGTACAAGTCTGTCTTAACTAACTAGTCACACATACCCAACATGCAAGTATATTGGTTCTACTATAGAACCTCAACTATAGCATATCAAAGCATATGCTTCCAGTTTCATCAAACCACCAACTCATACTCAAGTTGTAGAGTACTAGTCCACGCTGTAGCGGTAGTAGTCTAGGTTTCTGTCATATAGTACTTTTAGAAACCACTACTACAGGTCCTGTCCTACGTATTTGAAATACGCTTATATTATGAAGTGAGTGGACTACTCACTGGCTAAAGGTAAACCATTCCCCATTTGGAATTCATAACATAATAACCTAAACATGATGAGATTCCCATTCTCATCAATAGGTTAAGGACTAATGTTTATGTATTAAATAACCCGTGATCCATACCTTACTGTGAAAGACCACCATTCACATGGATCACTTATTTAAACACAATGGGTCTGTTCCAAACGAAAATTGCGCACAAACAAAAAGTAAATTCACAAACAAATTCTGAAAGTAAATTCTTTTATTAAAATATTCAGTTTTACAACAGAAACCTAGTTTAAGAGGGCATACAATCCAACATTTATAGCGTCGCTTATATTACCAAAATAAATGACGGTTCGAATCGTTGTCTTAAATTTAGTAATTGCGATGGTTTTGACCATCGCTATCAACAAAGCCAACACCAATCAAACAATAAATAAACTAAAATATTCTTCATATAAATTAAATGTGTACAATAAAAAGTAATAGTACATATACAACAAGTAGAAAATAAAGGGTATCATCACAAGTGCTACTTATATAAAACAAAAGCAAAATAAAATATCTCAATCCTACTCATCACCAATAGCATCAGCAACATCGGATTATCCATGGGGATGAGATGTAGAACTAATACTAAGAGATGCCGTAGAGGCACTAGATGGAGGTATATGAGCTATGACAAATGCACCCATGTTAGATCTGTGAGATAAGGCTAATTTCATGTTGGCATGCATACGTGCCTTAATCTCAACTTGCATAACTTGCACACGTGCCTGAACTTCAGCCAACATGCATGCCTCTATCTCAACTTGCATAGCCTTTATATGTGCCTCAACTTGTACTCTAATGGCCTTCTTAACATTTCTAGAACAACTAGATGACTGTCTGACTGAAGTTGGTGTTGGTCCCTTCCTTCTGCATCTAACATGACCTCTCGTATCAAGACCAAATATACACTGAAAGATCTCATCTCTCATTTTCTCGGTGCACTTAGACTCGGGAAACGTCTACCACTCTACCCTTAATTGATCCTACAAAACTAAGAAAAAACATACATATCAAGTTAAAATTAAAGTTAATCTATTCATTTTGTTGTATTTTAACAATTCAACAAAGTAAAGTATAAAAAATGACTTGCAATCATTTCAGCAGTCAAACCATCAATTTGTTGACCACTCTATCTTCGTGTTATAAGAAACATATCATATTGTGACGTCAGTTAGCCATGTGAAGCCCTCTGTAAGCATGACAAATGATTAATTGGATAGTATTATGAAATAAAAATTTTAAAAATCTACTAATAAAAGCAAAATAATGGTGTATAGGATAATCTAAATATCTGATCTAGTATCATAGAATGTGGCATCCTTCTTGTAGCTGGTGGGTATGCAATATGTGATCAATTCTACCTGTTCTACTCAGTCTTCGCCTATGAATGTTTAAAATAGTTAACATGTAACCGAAAAATACCATAGTCATTTTATATATACAAACAACTTCACGATATAAAAAGTCTAAGAGTTAATTATGGCATGATATGACCTGCACATCCTTCAAACGCTAATATGCAACCAAAATCCTCCACTGATTTTTGTTGACCGGCCTATCTCCACAAGCAATAGGCTCCGTGTTATGCTAAAAATGAATGTAATATTTATGCTTACGCTTGGACTTGTAATCCTTCCAGTGTAACACCCCACATTTTTACTTTCAATTGATTACTATTGGTAATAGGATGAGAATTTGTATCGATGTCTAGAACAAAAGTTGATTGGTGTAATTAAACGAATATTTTGGTAGAATAATATTTTGTTGGGACATGGATGTAATTATTTGATTTGTTCTACCTGTACCCTAAATTTTTGGAAGGCTACTCTTATCAATAAAAAAATAATTTTAAGGGAACTCTGAAAAGAGAAATTGGTCAGTGCGATAAAACGCACGTTTTGGTGTGAATTATGCTACCTAGGGTTTCGGGGGCATTTTCGTCATTTTGACCGCACTCGCGACTTTGACTGCAAATTTGACCAAGTAGAAAATGAATTGAAGAATTTAAGTGTTACCAATGGACTCAGTAGAATTTTTAGAATTGAATGGTGAAATAAAATATTTTTCCGTTACGGACTTGATTTTGGTCATTTCTGAAGAAAATAGGACATCGATATTAAAAATGGTGCATGTGGCATTTTGTGAGTGGTAGGCCATGGACACGTGTCAATCATGAAGAGTTCATGCAAGACACATGCAATTAAAGAATTGCAAAATAAATGAAGAATGATGTGTAATTTTGTGACTGGAACATGTCACTCATAGGCCCATTTGATTAAGGTCTTGAGTAATATAATTGGCTAATATTTGGACCAAGAAAAGATGAATGAGTGGCTGGAAATTGGCCAAGAATTTCGATAACCATGCAAGAAGAAATAGGGGAATTTTTGTGGAGGAAATAAAAATAGTTGGTGTGTAAGAATTTCATTGAAACAAACCTAAGTATATCCATCATTCAATTAAACCTAAGAAATTCATGAGCCGAGAGGGAGAAAAACCAAGAGAAAAAGAAAAAGAAGAGAGAAAGAAAGAAGTGTGTGTTTTTGGAGTAAAATCACACCAAATAGCCATCAATACAAGGTAAAACCCTACATTGCTTGAATTAAAATTGTTGTTGGGTGAATGATAATTATAATGATGTGAATTTTAACATGAAAACATGACTTTCATGTCTTGATTTCGGATCAAAGTTAGGGTTTGTGAGTTTTTGTGTATAAACCTTATATATGCTTGTATATGTGTTGGCTGCCTAAGGGTCATTGAATGATGTTTTGTGGGAGGAAGAGCTGAATAATTATGGTAATTTGAAGGCTTATTTTTGGTTGAAGAGGTGATGATCAAAGTAGAGTAACATGGAATTTACTTGATTGGAAAAATGAATCAAACTAGCTTTTGATTAGAAGAGATAAATCTGTGTTGAATAAGTGTGACTTTTGTGAGCTATTAAAAATTGGGAAATTCAGAATTAAAGATGATTTGAAGGAGAATTGAATGAATTAATGGTTCTAAGGTATTAAAGATTAAAGGAGAATAAAGAAAAACATGAATAGTGAATTTGAGGTAAAATTACTGGAGCTGTTTTTGCCCAGTACGATGCTTCAAGAACTAGAATTTTGGAAAATAGCTTATACAAAATTAAATTTAAGAGTCTTACAGTCATTTTGGTATATCATAGAGCCAAAACGGAGTTATGGATTGAAAGTTATGCCTAAAACATAATTATGTGTCAAAGTAGCAAAATTTCAAAATTTTGCTTGGAACACAGACGAATTTAAGGATGATTAATTGTGTGATTTTTGATGAAATAATTGAAAAAATATGAAGTGAATCCCTTTTTTATAAAAGGTGAAAGAATGTGGAAAAAAGAAAATGAAAGAATCGAACAAATGACGAAAAAACGACGTGAACAAATGTTGAACATTTTCCTTAACCATTGGCTACCCGTTGGGCACGTTAGTTGGACGTCGGCCAACCGTCGGCTATTTTTCGGGCAAATACGAATTAACTCAAAAAAGATGTTTGGTGTAGATTTAGCGATAAACGGTTAACGGAACGTCGAAAATGGTAGAGACGGTGATTAAATGGCCGTGAACGGAAATGGTTACTTAGTACATAAGGTGAGTCCCTTTGATAACTAAAACCTTTTGAAAGCTAGGGTGCTCCTTTTCTCCATGAAATGTTATGTTTTATACCGTTTTAGAAATCTCTGAATATGTTTAAAGTTTCTCTGAGCAAGATTTGTTTTTATGCCATTTTGGGTTTGAATAAATTTTATAGTTGGCTTGGAAACCTTAACGGATGATTAAAAAGTGAATTTGTGAATTCAGTCCTTTTTGGATTAAATACTTGAAATTTTTAGAAAATGGTGATTTTAGAATCAGATATTCATAAATTGACTGGAATGCCCTTATTGGAATATTTTATGGAAATGTGCTTGGAAACTTTAATTTTAATCCTCTTTTGGGATTAGAATTCTTGATTTTTTGAAATGAGTTCCTTTTGAAATTGGGTATTTGGAAAATGATCCAAATGCCCTTATTGAAATGTTTTATGAAAACCTTTGAAATCGGGTATTCGGTAAATGACCGAAATATCCTTATTAGAACTTTTGTGAATACTTTTCAAATTGAGTAAGGGTAAAATGACTCGAACACCCTCGAAAAGTCTTTTGAAAATCGGGTATGGGTAAAATAACTCAAATGCACTTGAAAAATGACTTTTGTGATCGAGTACGGGGAAAATGACCCGTATATGCTTGGAAACATATTTTGATGTATGAACAAACTCTTTTTACCCTGTTTTGACATGGTTTTGGAAAATGATCTTTTGTGATGAGATTGACTTTTGAAAAATGACATTTTGATCCCTGAAATTATTTTATTGGCTTGATGTGCTATGAAATGAATTGATTGGCTCTGTGGAGTCTATGTGAATAATGATCTGACTTGAGAGTCAGTGAGATCAAGTTCTGAAAAATATAATTTTGTCCCAAAAATATTTTGATTTGAAAATTCTTCGGGATCAGATAACCCTCTAGCCTGATCAGTCAGACAGGGTTGGTATTGTTAACATTGAGTACTCAGCAAGGACTTTAATCTTTGTACTAGCTCATATTAGAGATAGACAACTCTAAGTAACCCGATCAGTTTTGGGGATTGTCTTACTCTAAATAGGGCGATAGAGTATTGAGATGAGTCATCCTGGCTAGCCGTCTAGAGCTTAACATTATCGTGACTTGTGTACACTTTGTAATTGGGTTGTTCATGAGCCTGGGCTGGGCTAGACACCTGGCGTTGTTCTAACCCCTTGCTACCTTGATAGTGATTGATATCAAAATTGGGACCTCTGACTTACAGTAGCAAGTAAAAGATTTTCCAGGGACGTATGAATTGAGTACTGGAGGCTGTGGTCTCAGTATGATGACACGTGCAAGTTGGTGTGCTTATTCGGCGATGCACGGATCGAGTATTGGAGATTGCGGTCTCAGTACAATGACATGTGCAAGTTAGTGTATTTATCTAGTAATGCATGGTTAAGTATTGTAAGGCGAAGTCCCTGACACAATAAGATCGTGATGCCAAAGCGAAGCCTTGTGAGTTTTGCATACAAGCCGACCTTCTATTAGAGAAGTGCATGTGAATTGAAAATTGGGGACAATGTTTTGAAAGTGAAATAAAGTTTTCTAAAAATGATTGAATTCTGGATAAACTCTTCGATAGAGAGTTTTGTAATTATTTCCAGTGAACAAATAATATGCTATTCCACAAAAGTTTTATATACCTTATTCTTTCATAAAGCACTAGTACACACGGGACTCACTAGATGATTCGTCACTTACACGTGTCTTTTAACTTACTTTTTGTAGGATTTAGAGCTGAGCGGACCTATGAATAGAAAGACGATATAACAGAGTCGGCAGTTTAGGCCTAGACAGCTTTCCTTTTGATCATATACTATTTTCTGTTATAGATAGAGATGGCATGTATGAAATTCTTTGATATATGTATATGTGTAGCCATCAATGTAGGATATTATTGAGTCTGGACCTTATATATGTATTTACTCTGTTATTTCCGTTATAAAGACCCATTGTTCAGGAAATTGGACGAGGCGACACCCGGTGTTGATATGCTACCGCTGTTATCTTTAGTAGAGGTGTTACAATTGGTATTACAGCCTAGTTTTACAAAACTATGGTATCGTCATAGAACTTGATAGAACCTTTTTGTTGTGTAGGTATGGTGGATAGGAGCGAAAAAAGCAAGCACCCAATGGTCAAGCGCAGTGATGAAGGAAAGAAAGAGACAAGTGAGAGTTTGGGTGTAGAGAGAAAACCTACCCCCGAGAGGATTCCGTCGCCGTATGAGGAGACATGTGGCGACTCCAATGAGATCGATGGTGATATTAAGCCGCGCCATCAGGACAATGATGATGATAAGAATAATAGCATCCCCAACGGTGCAGTACTATCTGAGGATGATGAGGTGGTGCTTGGTGAGGATGTACATGGGGTACTTGTGGAAGAGATACTGGATTTGGAGGTTGTTGATATGGGAGAGGACCAGGTGATACTCGAGTTGGAGGTACCTGTAGTTGAGGAGTCTGAGGAGGATTTAGAGATAAACCAAGCGCTATTGGCTTGGTTGTAGCAGATGCGAACGGAGATGATGAGGTTGATGCAGCGGAGTCTTATACAGTCTCGACTGATTTAGGATCTCCCATATCAGACAGTAAGGATGATGAGTAGGAGGGTGAGATGTATATATATATAGTATGATATGTATAGTTCAACCGGTGTATATGACTGTATACTTGGCACATGAATTTTGTACTGACTTTGTGATAAATGAGAATGAACATGTGTTATGTTTTGCTAATTGTGCTGTGCCTATTCTATGACTACTTTTGAACTATGTTACATTTGTTATATCGATAAAATCTCATGAACTATACAGATGCCTTCTAAACGGACCTCTGGACAATTATCGCGAGTTACTCGAAATAACCTTGAACTAATGGTGGAGGAACCGCAGGCGGAAGGTACCCACTTCACAACCTTGGACCACCCTATATTTCAGACCTTCCAAAAGAAGGCTGACATGATCCAACAACTGACTGAGAATGTTAGGGTAAATGAGGGTGCGAGTAAGGAAAGTCAGCAAGGTGAAGTCAAATCGGATAGAGCTCTTGAGCACTTTTTGAAATTTTACCCTCCGCAATTTTAAAGGCGACCTGACTCAGAACAGTAGGCTGAAAATTGGATTGAACAGATGGAAAATATTTTTGTAGCCTTGAATTATTTGGAGTAAAGGAAGGTACAATTTGCTACATTCCAATTGAAAGGGCCTGCCCAAGATTGGTGGGCAAGAGAGATGAATCAACGAGAATAGGAGTAGATAGATTTTAAGGCCAGATTTAAGAAGGATTTTATTCCTATTTGGGTGGTAGAAAGAAAAGAGGATGAATTCCATGCTGTTCGGCAAAGAGGTCATACGGTGGGATAATACATCGTTGAATTTACTATACTATTAAAATATTACCCACTCTTTGTCTATTTTGTGAAGGGTTTATGACCAGAGTTGAAAAGAGTATTAGTGAGTATGGCTCCTACCAGTTATAACACTGTAGTAAAAATGACTTCTAGAATAGAAGTGACTGATATTAAACAGATAAGCGAGAGGAACCAAGGCGAATTTCGTGGCATGAATCAGAAGAGATTAGGAGGGTCTCGATGGAAGAGGAAAAGGAAGATGCAAATGAGGGGAGGCTCAACTGGCTCGATGGGAGGACTGCCCTCCTTTAAATGCTTTAATTATGGAAAAATAGGGCATAAGATTTTAAATTACCCTTACTCACTAAGGATAGGAGGATGGAGCCGACCTAGAGGCAACAGCCAAGGACAGAGGTCAGGATTTGGAAGAGAAAATCTAGCGCAAGCTTCTACTTCTAAAACTGGACCCCCCAAATCGCAGGTAAACTCTTGGGTGGTGGTATTAGAGAAGACAGATGATTAGACTGTAGTGGTGGAAGGTACACTTCTTATTTTTTATCATAATACTAAAGTATTAGTAGATCTTGGTTCTATGCATTCTTTTGTTGCCAATTCATTTCTTGATTCTATGAGGATAAAATGAGAAGAAATTTTATATGAAATGATTCTAGAACTCCTTCGGGAAAGCAAATAAATAGTGAGAAAATACATAGAAACTGTAAGATCTTAGTAGAAGATGAAGTATTGGAACGACATTTGATAAGTTTGCCCATACAGGATTATGATATTGTCTTGGACATGGATTGGCTATCTCAGCATCATGCTCAAGTTAGTTGTAGATATAAGGTAGTACATTTCCATCAGCCTGGGAAACCTATATTGGAATTTGTAGGTGAGGCTGAAAGGAAAAGTAATATTTTTGTATTGGAACTCAATGCATGAATATTATAAGGAAATGATGTACAGGATACTTGGCTTATGTAATTAATAAGCCAGGAGAAGCTAAAAAGCCTAAAGATGTTCCCGTTATGAAAGAATATTTAGATATTTTTCCAACGGTATTGAAGAAGTTATTGCTGAAGAGAGAAATAGAGTTTTCCATTGATCTAGTGCCATCGACAGAACTAATTTTAAGGACCCCTTATAGAATAGCACTTACGAAATTGCAGGAGCTCAAGAAACAACTATCAGAATTAATGGAGCAAGGGTTTATCTGACCAAGTGCTTCACCTGGGGGAGTACCCGTATTATTTGTTAAGAAGAAAGATGGGTCATTGCGGATCTGTGTAGATTATCAAGGATTGAATGTAGAGACAGTAAAGAATAAATATCCATTGTCCATGGTTGATGGATTGTTAGATTAGTTGTAAAGAACTGGATGTTTCTCGAAATTAGACTTAAGGCAAGGATATTACCAGGTCCAGATTCGGGAAGAAGATATACTGAAAACTGTATTTAACACTCGATATGGACATTTTGAGTTTGTGGTGATGCCCTTTGGTATTACCAATGCCTCTATTATTGTTTATGGACTTGATGCACCGAACATTTTAGCCATACTTAGTTAATTTTGTGGTCATATTCATAGATGATATTTTGGTATACTCCAAAGGCCCCCAAGAACATAAGTAGTATCTTCGGAAAGTATTGCAAAAGTTGAGAGAAGCCAAACTGTATACAAAGTTTAGTAAGTGTGAGTTTTGGTTACCAGAAGTTGCATTCTTGGGACCTGTGATATCCAAAGACGGGATTACAGTAGATCCTGCAAAAGTCGAGACGGTGACAAATTGGAAACGTCCTGAGACTCCGACCAAAATTTGAAGTTATTGAGGGAACTCTCTAAGATAGTTTCACCTTTGACTCGACCCGCCCAAAAGGAAGTTCCTTGTGTTGGAACCAAGAAGCGTGAGAGAAATTTCCAAGAGTTGAAAAAAGGATTAAATTCTACTCCTATTCTAATATTGCCAGTGATGGAATCATTCATTACCGTGATCAGTATTGTATTCCGAAATAGTCTACGATGAAGCAAGATATTTTGACAAAAGCACATTAGAGTAAATATACTATCCATCCAGGAGTCGTGAAGATGTATCAGGACTTAAAACGACATTATTAATAGGTTGGTATGAAAAAGGATATCTCAGATTTTGTAGCTCGATGTTTAACTGGTCAGCAAGTGAAAGCTGATCAGCAATAGCCTGGAGGGTTATTGCTGCCATTACCCAACTCTATCATGAAAATAGAGTAAAATTACTATGAATTTCATTACGGGATTACCCATGACAGTAGGACAATGAGATAATATATAGGTGATAGTGGATCGACTGACTAAGTCCACTCATTTTATCTCTATCAATCAACGGGATTCCTTAGAAAAGTTAAGTAAGGTCTATATAGAAGAAGTAATCCGACTTCATTGAGTACCCTCTAGTATTGTGTCGAACCGAGACCCCAGATTTATTTCGAAGTTTTGGACTAAGTTATAGCAGAGATACGGGATAACATTAAAATTCAGTGTAGCAGCGCACCCATAAATAGATAGGTAGACTGAACAAGTGAATAAGATTTTAGAAGATATGTTACGGTCTTACGCTTTAAATTTTGAAACTAAGCGGATTAATAATTTAGCGTATGCAGAATTTGCATACGAATTAGAATGGCCCTGTTTGAAGTCTTGTGTGGAAGAAAATATCAGTCCTCATTATATTGGAAAAGTTTAGGATGGAGAACGGGCGAATAAGATGCTTTTGATATTGAAAAAGTCTGACAGGCTGTAGATATGATCAAAACTAAGTTGCAGGCAACGCAGAGTAGACAGAAAAGTTATGCGGATCGACGTAGGAGTAGTTTAGAATTTACTGAAGGGGATCATGTATTCTTGAAATTAGCTCCACAATGATAATTGGGAATCAAAGAATAAGAACAGAAATTGGCATTTAGGTATGCTGGACCATACCTAATTGTCGAGAGGATTGGAAAAATAGCCTATCGATTGAGTTACCAGTAGAACTTCAAGTTATTCATGTCGTGTTTTATGTATCCTAACTTCAAAAGTATGTGGCTAATACTGCCAACATTTTGAATGAAGAACCCATTGAGATGACTCTAAGCTTGAAGAATAAGGAAAAACCTATTAAGATCTTGGAGTATGCTGAAAAGGAATTGCGGAATGTGAAAATTCCACTTGTACAAGTATCGTGGAATCATCATCCTGTGTAAGATGTAACTTGGGAAATGAAAGCTAAGATGTTGAAAAAGTATCTAAATTTACTCCAAGTGTAAGCTAATTTTGAGGATAAAATTTTTGTATGGAGGGGAGAATATAACACCCCACCTTTTTACTTTCGATTGACTACTATTGGTAATAGGATGAGAATTTGTATAGATGTCCTGAACAAAAGTTGATCGTTGAAATGAAACGAATATTTTGGTAGAATAATATTTTATTGGGACTTGGATGTAATTATTGGAATTGTTCTACCTGTACCCTAAATTTTCGGAAGACTATAATTATCAACAAAATAAGAATTAAAGGGTACTCTGAAAAGAAAAATTGGTCAGTACAATAAAATGCACGTTTTGGTGTGAATTATGCTACCCAGGATATTGGGGGTATTTTCATCATTTTGATCGCGCTCGGGACTTTGACCACAAATTTGACCAAGTAAAAAAGGAATTGAAGAATTTAAGTGTTACCAATGGATTCAGTAGAATTTTTGGAGTTGAATGGTGAAATAAAATATTTTTCCGTTACAGACCCAATTTTGGTCATTTTTTAAGAAAATAGGAAATCGCAGTTAAAAATGGTGCGTATGGCATTTTGTGAGTGGTAGGCCATGGATATGTGTCAATTTAAGAGAGGTTGCATGAAGAGTTCATGCAAGACACGTGGAATTAAAAGATTGCAAAATAAATGAAGAATGATATGTAATTTTATGATTGGAACACATCACTCGTGGGTCCATTTGATTAAGGTCTTGAGCAATATAATTGGCTAATATTTGGACCAAGAGAAGATGAATGAATGGCTGAAAATTGGTTAAGAATTTCGGCAGCCATGCAAGAAAAAATAAGGAAATTTTTGTAGAGGAAATAAAAATGATTGGTGTGTAAGAATTTCATTGGAACACACCTAAGTATATCCACCATTCAATTAAACCACAACAAGAAATGGAGGGCCAAGATTGGAGGCTGAATGGCGGTCAAGAGAGGCTTTAAAATAGCCAGAAATTCGTAAGCCAAGAAGGAGAAAAACCAAGAGAAAGAGAAAAATGAAAGAGAAAGCAAGAAGTGTGTGTGTTCTTGGCATTCTTAGAGCAAAATGACACCAAATAGCCTCCAATACAAGGTAAAACCCTACCTTGCTTGAATTAAAATAATCTAAATGTCTTTATTAGAATGTTTTATGAAAATCTTTGAAATTGGGTATTCAGTAAATAACCAAAGTATCCTTATTGAAATTTTTGTGAATACTTTTCAAATCGAATAAGAGTAAAATGATCCGCATACTCTTAGAATGTCTTTTGAAAATCAGGTATGGGTAAAATAACCTGAATGCCCTTGAAAAATGACTTTTGTGATCGAGTACCTAGAAAATGACCCGAATACTCTTAGAAACATATTTTGATGTGTGAATAGAACTCTCTTTATCTTGTTTCGATATAGTTTTGGAAAACGATCTCTTGTGATGAGATTGACTTTTGGAAAACGACCTTTTGATTCTTGAAATTATTTTATTGGTCTGATATGCCATGGGATAAATTGATTGGCTCTGCGGAGTCTATGTGAATGATGATCTAACTTGCGAGTCAGTGGGATCAAGTTCTGAAAAATGTGATTTTGCCCTAAAAATATTTTGATTTGAAAATCCTACGGGATCAGATAACCCTCTAGCCTGATTAGTCAGACGGGGTTGGTATTATTAACGTTGAGTACTCAGCGCGGACTTTGATCTTTATACTAGCTCATGTTAGAGATAAACGACCCCAAGTAACCCGATCAGTTCTGGGGATTGTCTTACTCCAAATAGGGGGATAGGGTATTAAGATGAGTCGTCCTGGCTAGTCGCTTAGAGCTTGGCAATTGTCGTACCTTGTATGCACTTTGTGATTGGGTTATTCACGGGCTAGGTTGGACACCTGGCGTTGCTCTAACCCCTTGCTGCCTCGATGGTGATTGACGTCAAGATTGTGACCCTTGACTTACGGTAGCAAGTAAAAGATTTTCCAGCGATGCTCGAATCAAATTCTAGAGGTTGCAGTCTTAGTACGATGACACATGCAAGTTGGTATACTTATCCGGCAATGCACGGTTGAGTACTGTAAGGCGAAGTCCCTGGTATAATAAGATCGTGATACTGAAGTGAAGCCTTGTAAGTTTTGCATACAGGCTGACCTTTTATTAGAGAAGTGCTTGTGATTTGAAATTTAGGGTAATGTTTTGAAAATGAAATAAAATTTTTCAAAAATGATTGAGTTCTGGATAAACTCTTTTTTAGAGAGTTTTGGAATTATTTTCAATGAACAAATGATATGTTATTCCATAAAAGTTTTATATACCCTATTCTTCCATAAATCATTAGCACACATGGGACTCACTGAGTGATTTGTCTCTCACACGTGTCTTTTAACTTACCTTTTGTAGGTTCCAGAGCTAAGCAGACCTATAGATAGAAGGACGAAACCACGAGTCAGCAGTTTAGGCCTAGACAGTTTTTCTTTTGATTATGTACTGTATTCTGTTATATATAAAAATGGCATGTATGAAATTCTCTAATATATGTATATGTGTGGCCATTAGTGTGGGATATTGTTGAGTCTAGACTTTATATATGTATTTACTCTGTTGTTTCTGTTATAAAAACCCCTTGTCCGGGAAACTGGACGGGGCGACACCCGGTGTTGATATGCTTCCGTTGTTGTCTTTAGTAGGGGTGTTACATCCAAGCTGCGTAAAGCATCTTTATTGTGATACTACATCTCTCTGGTGGCATAGTGGTGTTATTTTTGTACGTGTTAAATAAATAAGAAACAGAAAAAAAAAACATAACATGTTAACAAATTAATCTTGTAATTTAAGGGACTTTTAAACATTTAACCAAAGTTGGCAAGAAACTTATTTACTGTATTTCTTCCCACAGAGAATCCTTCATTCTTTGAGGTATAGAATGCCAATCCTTATAATTTAAAGGGAGTTTGCTACCCATTTGCATAAAACAACCAACTACAGAACTGAAGCGAGAAGCATCCACCCCTATAAGCCCTCCATGCTGGCTAACTCCAATCTTATACTTTTAGAATCCAGATTCAGCCCACCCAGGGGCAACTTTCCACCCTCTGACCTCCTCTGGATGAGGAATCTAGAAATAATAGTATAAATAGTTACCAAATAATAATATGTAAAAAATAATGATTAAAAATTCATGTTAAACAACTAAATATATAAGTATGATTTCATTATCAAAAAAGATGAAAGCTTAATATAAATATGATCTATGTATACATCTAAAATAAATAAACCGACACAAATGTGAGGCATTAGGTCTTGAAGAAGTAGGTCATGTGTTACTAGGACCTGCACTAGAGGTAGCTGCAGCTTTTGTGCTACTAGGACCTACACCAGAGGTAGCTGTAGATCTTGTGCTACTTGGACCTGCACCAGAAGTAGATCTTCGTGTCTCTAATGTTATAATAATCTCTTCTCATTTTTGGCATCACCACATGTCATCTCTTTCTCTAGGACAACGAAAATACCAAACTTGCACCGCTTGATTTGTTAGTATGAATGACTTATTCACCTCTCTACTTTCCCAGTACAACAAACAGTTAAGGTTCGCCAAAATGAACTTGAGGTCGTCAAATTTAACATATCGATACACATTGACCTAATTACATTTAAATAATAAAATTTTTAACTGATTACTACATCAGATCCTAATAATATCAGTAAGCATCCCATAGTAATTGACATTACCAACTATGGGATTCCTATCTCTTGGGCTAGCATAGCTCGTAGTGTCAACTCTACTCATAACACTAAAATTTTGAATGAACTTATTAGCCTCATAAGTTATTGTACGAAACCATAACCCATTCATGTTGCATGCATTATAACGCATTCTTTGATTGAAAGGACCACTAGCAAGCATTCTAACTTCGGCACGAATATCAGGACATTCTTTATTTTCATCAACGTATATGAACTATACAAATAATAATAATATAAATTCCACCAGCTTAATATGTTCAAAATAATTATAAGCAATACAAGCATGGAAGTGTAACTTACGTAATAACTGAGCCAAGTGTAAAACATTTGAGAGTGAATGCGTTGTTTGTTATGTAATGGAGCTCTCAGATGCTTTCTATTTATGACAGACATATGAAGCCTGTATATGTTAGATGTAGAGTTTAGTATCAATAATATATATATATATATATATATATATATATATATGCATCCAAAAGAAAACTAACTTTTTATATGATTTAAGAATGTTAGAGTTGGCTAGAATCCACCGGTATTCTTGCATTAAGGTAGTACGATTAAATACTATATCAATCCCATTTGATACAAATGTCATATATTTTTCCATTACATACCCACTGGCAATTGAACTTTCTAGCCGAGCACGATTACGTACGTAACATTTGAGAGTTTTCAAATACCTTTCAACCAAAAATATCTATCGGCATTATACTGGGCTAGCTAACAATGCATCATCTGCCAAACATATCGATAAATGTTCCATTATTTCAAAGAAATTTGAGATGAATGTCTTCTCAAGAAGACATAGTGTAACCACAAATCGGTCTTAAAAATGCTTAAGATGCCTCTTCTTATTAACTTTTGAGCATAACTATTTAAAATATAAAGTAATCTCATTCATTAATTATACAAAATTCCTTGGTAAAGTTGTGTGGGTAGCTAATGGGATTAATTGTTAGAGTAAGATGTAAGAATCACGACTTTTCAAACCTCCCAAAGTCTTTCTCTTCATGTTTACCTGTCGAGAAATATTAGAAGAGTAGCCATCGAGAAATCTCAATTCTTTCAAAACTGTCAAGAAAATTTTAACTTCAAACTGTATCCAGTTCTGGATTGATTTAAAATGGGATGTAGAGACTTTCTAATATTCGTAACGTGCAAATTCTGACGAGCTTTCAAGATATTTTTCAAAGAACTACCATCACTTAATATAATAACAGATTGTCCGCAAAATTTTTTTCTATGTGCACTAAGTCAAGATTATGCCTCATCAAATTGCTCTCCTAATATGGCAGCTCTCAAAATGTACTTTTTTTCTTCCAATTATACAAATTTATGCCAAACTTTCGTTTAAAGTTAGGCTGGATTCTAATTTTCATATCATTTATTTCATATTCTGTTAAACAACCCCGAGTTACATCAAAATTTCAGTCTCTATGCACCTTGTTGGTGCTTGTAGTATTTCTATTCCATCGTAGAAAGAGACTTTGTCCCTATGAAACTTATGTGACAGGTTAAGAAATCTACGATAATGTAAGAAGTAACATTTACCATCATTAGATAAGAAGTATGACAAGCAATTAACATTGTGTATTAGACAAGCCCTCTCGGTTTGAATACTATAGCTTGATAGATTGCCATAAGTTAGAAAATCACTTATGGTCCACATAATAGCTACACACAAACAGAACACCTTTTTGCCTTAGCATTGTATGTCATCATGCTGTCACACTATAATTCCTCAAACTCCTCAATCAATAGTTTTGTAAAAACGTCAATCTTGTTCCTTGAACTCTTGGGGCCATCAATAAGAATTGACAATATAAAATAAACTTACTTCATACATAGCCAGAGTGAAAAATTGTACGGTGTTAAGACAACAGGCTAAGTACTATATTGTATGTGTATATTTAAAAAATGACTAAATCCATCGGAGGCTAGGCCAAGCCTTGCATTCTGACAATCACCTGCAAATTCTAAATGTAATTCATCAAACTTTCTCTAGATCTTAGAATCAGTTGGGTGTCTATAGACTCCATCTTTCACATGACCTTCTTCGTGCTACCTCATAAGAAAAGTAGTTTTGTGAGACATAAATAATTGTTTCAATCTCGAGAGCTAATAGAAAATACCTAACACACTTGCATACAATGGTATTGCCCTCTTTCTTGTACCTCAGAGTGTTGCACATCTCACGATGAATAATTGCCTTATTTTCCCCTGTATATCATACAATTATTTGAACAAATATCCTATACTTTACATTCATCCCTAACATATTTGTTATCTTACTAGCCTCATAGTAATTTTTAGCAATCTTCACACCCATCTCTCTGAAAGCATCTGTTATAAGCTCAAGTAGATGTCAACGAATTATTTGACCACCCGTTAAGGACTTTCAAGTATAATAATCTCATGATGAATGATAAAGAAGAAAATTTTTTATGACTCGGATATAACTCCATATTCGCTTCTTCTAACAATTTAAGTATCTCTCTCAAATCTTTAGGCTCTTTATTTGTATTCTCAAGCTCATTAATCCAGTAGCATCTTGAACCATCCCAACCATATCATCCCCTTTTATGTTATCGGATGAAGTAACATTACTATTTATATTGCTAGAATATATGTATACTTCCCAATAAGCACTCCATTTTTTGTACCAATGCATGAAATCCTACATTTGACAATGTTGTTTGATCTATATTGTATTACAAACATACCTATTCTGACACTTCATACAAGGATAATAGATTTTGGCTCCATTAGGTTTGTCTCTCAATGCAAATTCTATAAAGGTATCCAAACTCTTATTATATTCGTCACCTAAATGGTCATTTGAGTCAATCCATGATCAATCCATTCCTTTATTTCTATAACAATAATAGGAAATATAACTAGATAATAGGAAATATAGTTGAACACAGTTTTAAAAATACAAATGACATTTTAGTTTAATAATCTAACTGTATCTAACTATATTTTCTATTACTGTATGGAGCCAAAGAAAATGGAGATATTAGAAAAAGAGAATTGGAAAAAGTAAATAAAGATATAAATAAAAAGAAAGGAGAGATATTTTTTAATGAGAAAAGTGGAGTCGAACTAGTAAGATGGTCTAACTTTATAGTAACTATTACTATATAAAGTGGTGTCGAACTAGAGATATTATTTTTAATGAGAAAAGTGGTGTCGAGTGCTTTTGCCTTGCAGCTCTACCAACCCCCAATACTGTTATTGTAGAACTTAATAGATTGTCTAGAGAGTTTTGGTGGAATTCTAAACAATCCTTGCTGGCTTTGGACGGAAGTATGCACACAAAAGGGTATAGAAAAAGATATGATACAATTCCATAATTGTATGGAGTTAAAAAAATATATAACTATATTTCCAATTACTATTGTAACGATGGTAGAATATAAACTCTATTATTAGAACATAAATAAATAAAAAATAATGAAAAAAAATTTGACAGAATTTTCCTTATAAATTGAACATTTTCCAGGCATTAGGCTACCTTAAGATACGCAACCATGCAATTCAACCAACAAAGATAGAACAATCAATGGTATATAATATAAAACTAACTTAAGGATAATCACTTATTACCTATGGGGAGTGATCACCCATCACACACGGAGAACGATCATCCAAGATCTTATTTTTTTAACCTTAGTAATACTCTTCTAGATAGTAAAAAAAAACAAACTGTATACTCTAACCTTTGCAACATAGCAAAAAGTCAAGTATTAGATATATCATAAAGTGGATTAGGACAATTTGTAAGTTATAACATCACATCTATTTTAGGGAAATGAGTTTTTATATCATGAAGTAGTCTCATTAATAAGTCAAGTATTAGATAGTCAAAATATGGTTGTATTTACTTATCAAACAAGTTGCAAATGATACAGCAAAAGTAAGGCCAATGGTGGGTAAAAAAAAAAAAAAAATAGTTACCTTTATAATCTAGAGGAAAGAAATGTCACTGAAACTCAGCTTAAAGCTGTAAATTCCTAATTCAATAAGCTAACTTATTTTATAAAAAGAACAGCAATGCATATGAATTGTTATTTCATCAAACAACTTAAATATGGCGTCAAGTCTAAGAAATTTCATCATCATGTATGAATGATCATGCTTATGGTTTCATTTCTCTTATATCTAGTGACTTGTACCTATACTAAGGATGAAATGCTAATTTCTTGTACCCTAGCATAGTCCACAAATAGGGAATCTAAATATTCCAGGTAATCTAATCTTGTACCTAATCTAAACTTAGCTTAATTCCCAGTCCATCAAGTACCATAGTAAGATTCTTTTATAAATTTTTAGATCATATTTGAACACTATTCCTACCTTATTATTTCTAGCAGTTTAGGAATTTGAAACAAATATAATGGGATTCTCAATGCGTTCTTAACTCAATCACCCCATAGCATTCCCTTTCTCTCTCTCAGTGGTTGTACCATTTGTCAAGTCAAGGGAGACATACTACTGGCCATAAAACCTTTCTGTACTTGAAATACATTTAGCACAAAGCAAGAAAGAAGAGAAAATCATAGAGAGACAATATGCTATATATCAGGAAAGATTTTCTAAAAAAAATTGAGCTGGAAAAATGTTTTTGGTGCATTATAACAACAATATTTGCCTATGGACAAACTAGCAGGGGAAAACTTACATAATGAGAGGGATCACAGAGAAAGTAGTCAAGGATATCTAGTCCTAACTATATGCTACATACAATTTTTACTACAATGTACTATCAAGATAATTTAAACTTTATAGTAGAGATATTTGTTGAATCTGAAAAGAAAATATAAAGTAGAGAGAAACTCAAGGAAACTAATGAAGCAACAAAGAGCAACTGAAGGATGAACCAGTCGCGAATGCAAGCAGTGATAGCGGGAATGAATCCAGTAGTGATGGCGAGCAATGAATTCGACAGTGATGATATTGTGCAGTGTTGAATATAAAAAATATTACTAACCTACACATACACAATCAAATTTTAATTAAAATGCCAAAATACTCTAAACACATAATTGGGCAAGTATATCTCTCATGTAATATAAAATTTAAGGGTAAGTATCGAAGATCCTTGGGAAATGATAAAGGTATCACTACTAACTCTTCTTTTATTATTTGGCTTAATCAAATTAAAATGAATAAACTATCTACAATGGACAAAATTAGACAATCAATATCAAATCACACAAGATTTGCCATGAAAAAATCAAGGATGAGAAATAGAGTATAAGACATGCACTTGTCAAGAATCTCCTAAAATTAACCAAGTATCAAATCAAATCCAAGATAGCTAAATTCTAATTCTAATACTGGAGAGGTCATGAATGCAAACTCACTTTCTCTCAAGTTATAGATTTTCAATTCTTAGACTAATTAAAGAGTATCTCTACCTCCTTAATTGAATCCAAGAAGTATTAAGTGCAAACCCCAAAATTCCAAAAGAACCCAATACTATTATCTCTAGGTGACATCAAATTTTCAATGATTGCCAAGTTCCAATCTTTTAAATTCTTTTTCAAATTCATCAAGGGAACACAAAAATTAAATCCAATTAATTGGAACCTAACTCCTAACTCCATTCCTCAAATTCATTAGAAGAGAGTAAACTAAACAATAAATCTAACACAATAAAATCAAGTAATCATTTAATAAAAATTGAAATCTAACAAATTAAGAGTAGGTTTAATACATGAACTAATTAGGGTTCAACCCTTTAAGAATAACTAAAGCATTGAAATATATTGCCAAGTGAAAAATAGAGAAAAAAGAGGGAGAAAACGCATAGACAAGCTTGCTTCTCCATCTTCTCCAAGCATTTTTTGAGCAACCCTCCATATTCTTCACCTTCAATCTCCTCTCTTATGTGTGTGGGTTTTTTCCCCAAAGTTGGCTACCCTTTATTGTCCCAAAGAGATGTATTTATAGGGACAAGGATGCCCTAAAAATTAGGCTTGAATAGAACTGCATATCTATTTTACGACATGAAATGGCGTTGGTTGATATGATATAAGCAGCGGCGACTATCTCTTATTTTTCCTGTATACTCAACATTGAATGGTGTCCTTTACTTTGAACCAGACGACATTGTTAGCTCTCAGAATCTCAATTTTGTGCTATTTATTAATCAAATGGCGCCGGTTAACTTGAACCAAACGACACCGGTTGTTTCAGTAAATCTTCTATTTTAATCCTTTTTATTCCATTTTCTTCATACAATCATTATTTATTCATTCATACACAAAATAATGTAAAAATGGAAGGATGAGTGGTCATTTAAGCTAAATTCTATACAAATATAGTACAATTTATACAGAAAATATGTATATAATTGGCACTCATCAGACGATGGCATGCAGTGACGGCGGCGAGCAGTTCTAGATCAAATTTAAACAATGAATCCGACATTTATGGAGGCTTTATAGAGAAGATGGGTGTAGAGGCTGCTCAAAAGAATGTCGATGGAGAAGATGGGGCAAGAAGAAGATGGGACAAGGAGAGCAGAGGAATTTCGATGGCTGTCGGAGATGGGGAATAGAGAAGGAATTAGGTAGAGGTGAAGAAGAAAAGGGAAAATGGAGCTATGGTGTTTCTATTTAATTACATTGGAGTAATCACAACGGCTAAAAGCCGTCATTTATGATCGACTATGACAGTTGTAAACCATCACTTTTTTAAGGGTCGTATTTGTTTCAATTCTTAATTAAATATTTTTTGTTCTCAAAATTATATTTATTTATTTATATATATATACACATATAAATAGTGTGTGTGTATATTTTATATTCACTAGAAAAAAAATGATATATTGGCGACAAAACTTCAATCAGGAAAATTTTTTTATGGCTAAAAGTACCCTTTAGCGAGGAAAAATTTTCTTCAGCGACAAAAACTTTTTGTCGCTACTGATTAAGACATTTGACTACAAAATTTTTATTTTCTAACTAAAAATGATGGCTTTAGCTAGGAAATATGTGTATTAGCGAGAAAAATTTAAGTTTCTTTGCTAATAATGCATTATTAGTGACGAAAATTCATTTTTTTAACTAAAATAATAATTTTTATCACCATTAACTATACTTCTAGCGACAAAATTCATATTTCCTAACTAATACCTGTCTTTAAATTTTTAAATATTTCCAAAATGATTCCAAAATATTTTTAAATTAGTCTTTAAATCTTGTATAATTACAAAATGACCTCAAAATTTTGTAAAATGGCCCCAAATTTTAAAATATTTATAATATGACCCTAAAAATTTTATAAATTGGTCCCTAAAATTTTTAATATATAAATCATGACTCCAAATTTTACAAATTGGTCCTTCAATTTTGTAAAATTATAAAATGATTGCCAAAAATTTATAAATTGGTCATTAAATTTTAGAATATTTAAAATATAATCTAAAAAATTTTACAAATTAGTCCCTAAATTTTTAAATATTTGTATATATATACATATGTGTGTGTGTGTGTGTGTGTGTGTGTGCGCGCGTGCGCGCACACACATTACATGCTATGCTTTATATAAAGATCAAGCTAGATTATGTGGCAAAACATATTTGATTACCTTCAAATTTGGTTATAATACTTTTTTTTTTTAACAATTTCAATAAATCTAACGGTTGGATTATTAATTTGATATATCTATCTTTGTAAATGCATTAGGTTTTGGGCATTTTTATAATGATTATGCAAGATTATGTGACAAAATATATTTGATTACCTTCGAATTTGGTCATAACATATTTTCAGTAAATTTAACAAATCTAATGGTTGGATTGTTAATTTGGTAAGCCCATCTTTGTTAATGCATTAGGCTTTGGGCATTTTTATAGAGATTATTTTAGATTATGTGGTAAAATATATCCGATTACATTTAGGTCATAATACTTTTTATAGTGATTTTATCAAATCTAACAATTAGATCGTTAATTTAATATGCCTATCTTTGTAAAAGTATTAGATATTTTGGTATTTTTATAGAAATTATACTAGATTCAGTGGCAAAATATATTCTATTATATTTAAATTTGGTCATAATCCTTTTAATAGAAATTTCAATAAATTTAACGGTTGGATCGTTAATTTGATATACATATCTTTGTAAATGTGTTAAGTTTTTGGTATTTTTATAATGATTATACAAGATTCTGTGGCAAAATATATCCGATTATCTTTAAATTTAGTCATAATAGGTTTTTAGAGATTTTATCAAATTTAATGGTTAAATCGTTAATTTAATATGTCTACCTTTGTAAATGTGTTAGGTTTTGAGAATTTTATAGAGATTATGCTAGATTATGTGACAAAACGTATATGCTTATCTTTAAATTTGGTTACAATACATTTTTTAATGATTTTATCAAATCTAATGGTTGGATCGTTAATTTGATATACCTATCCTTGCAAATGTATTAGGTTTTAGACATTTTTATACAGATTAAGCTAAATTATGTGGTAGAATATATCTGATTATCATAAAATTTGGTCATAATATATTTTTTAGTAATTTTAACAAATCTAGTAGTTTGATCGTTAATTTAATATGCCTATCTTTGTAAATGCATTAAGTTTTGATTATTTTTATAGAGACCATGCAAGAATATATGGCAAAACATATCCGATTACCTTCAAATTTAGTTATAATATTTTTTTTTTTTAGTAATTTTAGCACATCTATGGTTAGATCAATAATTTGACACGTCTATCTTCGTAAATGATTTAGGTTTTGGACATTTTTATAGATATTATTCTAAATTATATTGAAAAACATATTTAATTATCTTTAAATTAGATCATAATAATTTTTTAGTAATTTTATCAAATCTAATAGTTGGATTGATAATTTGATATGTATGTCTTTGTAAATATATTAGGTATTCGACATTTTTATACAGATTATACTAGATTTTGTGCAAAACATTTTCGATTATCTTTAAGTTTAGTCATAATACATTTTTTAGTGTTTTTATCAAATCTAAAGATTGGATAATTAATTTGATATGTAAATCTTTCTAAATGTGTTAGATTTTTTTGACATTTCTATAAAGATTATGCTAGATTCTATGGCAAATGATAGGGTCTAAATTAGTCATTTTTTTCTAGTTATTTGAGACTAAATTAAGACACTTTTTATACAATAACTAGTCATATTCCTTCATATTTAATATTTCCCTTATAAAAATATTTTTCTGTAATTTTATGCAAAAATAAGAAAAAATTGGAGCTAATTGTGTGATTTTCCAGAACAAGACCAGCACCAGCCCAAGAAGGACAGTCGGCGCCAGTCTTCCACTGGAAAGAACAGAGAACAGCGCATGGAAATTGAAGAAACAGAGCAATTCGGCTGCAATTGAAATTAGAAAGGAAAAAGGAGAAAAATGGCTAAGTGGATTTCGGTTCATGAGTCACGGCTAACAGCAAAACAAAGAAACAATTTTGGCTGATAGCAAGAAGAAGACAAAAGCAATAGAAGCAAGAAAAGAAAGAGATAATTAGGTGAAAAGCAAAGTTAACAAAAAGGACTACAAAAGACAAAAGCAAAAGGAAGGAAAACAAAGGAATTCGGTCTTCAATTTGATGGCTCAACTGAGCAAAGCAACAACAGAAAAAGAAAACAGCTTCTGTGGCTTGGTAAACGGCTCAAATCTAGCCAACACTACAAGAGAAAGAATTCCGTGTGGCTGGACAATTCCATTCGGCTCAAATCAGGCTGACACAACAAAGATCAGCTCAGCAGTTTCATGGCTCGAAAGAAAGCAAATTCCGCACGGCTTCATTGGAAGTTGATTTCAGGCAAATTACAATTCCAATTCAACAGAATTGTGCTTCAGTAGAAAATGACAAAGACAAATTGATTTCCAATTTTCAAAGTCAAATGCGGTGGACTTCTTTTTCTTAGTGTTTTATTTAGGTTTTTATTTTAGACTTTTATTACTCCTTGTTGGTTTTGAATTTTAGGTAATTTCTTCTTCTTTTCTTAGGACTCTTTTAGGAACTTTGTGAGCCTATAAATAAAGGTCAATTTACCCTAGAAAATGGGGTGCACAATGTAGAGATTTAGTTATATTTTTGAGTGCATCACCAATATTTTCTCGAGAGAATTAATTCAAGGAGGATTGTGCAAGAATGTCTTCAAAAGAAGAAGAAGGAGGCTTGTCTATGAGTGCTTTCTTTTACTTTGTTTTCTTTTTCTTGAACAATGATGTATTAATTATTTTATTGTAATTCAACATTGTGTTAGGTATTCATGATTGTTAGAGTTACTTTGATCTTTTGATTAATTGATTGTTATTCTTGGTATTTAATTACTTGTGCTTATTATGAGTTTAATTGGTTGTTTCTTTCCATTAACTTGCTTGAAAAGAGGTTGATGGTGGTTTCAATTCATTGATTTCATATTTGTTATCTCTTAACTTGCTTGAAAAAGAGGTTAATTGCGAAGAACTAGGTAATTGAAAGTTAATTGATGTTTGCCAGAATATGGATTCATTGGTTAATTTCATGTTGTAAATTTGCCAGAATATGAAAATTTAATCAAGAATTGTGTCTAATGCATCTTTTGGGTGAATTAGTCGAGACAGAATATGTTATGCTAATTTGTCTTGAAGATAGTGATTTCATGGATTGAAAAAGAAGTGAATCTATCTTAATCCTTCATGATGCTAAGAGAATAATGAGTTATGATAATGATTAGAATACTTTAAGATCATGTTTGTCAAAACAATGGTTTAAGTTACATAATTCTCCATCATTGACATGTATATATTCTTTTCTTTTATTTTTCTTTTTATTTCTTTTTCACTTTATTGAGTTGGTTAAACAATGAAAGAAAAGTGATTAATGCATACTTGTTCCTTGAGGATCGATACTCGTTTGAACCCTATACTATGTTAATGATGAGTACGCTTACTCATATGTGTAATATGGGGTTAACGTTTTAATTTAAACTTGATTAGGAATGTGTTTGGTTTTTATATGATTTTTTTATACTCAAATAAATATGCATCAGTAAAACACATCCGATTACCTTAAATTTGGTTATAATACTCTTTTTAGTGATTGTATCAAATTTAATGGTTGGATTGTTAATTCGATATGCATATCTTTCTAAATGTGACAGGTTTTTGGTATTTTTAAATAGATTATGCTAGATTTTGTGGCAAAATATATTCGATTAGCTTTAAATTTGGTCATAATATTTTTTTAATAATTTTATCAAATCTAACAGTTAGATCGTTAATTTGATATGTCTATCTTTCTAAATGTGTTGGGTTGTTTATATTTTTATAGAGATTATGCTAGATTCTATTGTAAAATATATCTGATTACCTTTAAATTTGGTCGTAATACTTTTTTAGTGATATTATTAAATCTAACATTTGGATCATTAATTTGATATGCCAATTTTTCTAAAATCTGTTAGGTTTTTTTTTTTAATAAAGATTATGCTAGATTCTATGACAAAACACATCTGATTACCTTTAAATTTAGTCATAATACTTTTTTTTAGTGATTTTATCAAATTTAACAGTTGGATCGTTAATTTGATATGCTTATATTTCTAAATATTTTAGCTTCTTTTCATTTATATTGAGATTATACTAGATTTTGTTGAAAAACATATCCAATCATCTTTAAAAATTTGATTGTAATACTTTTTTAGCAATTTTATTAAATTTAACGGTTGGATCGTTAATTTAATATGCCCATCTTTCTAAATGTATTAGGTTTTTGGCATTGTTATAAAGTTTGTACTAGATTTTATGACAAAATATATCTAATTACCTTTTAATTTGGTCATAATACATTTTTTAGTTTTTTTTTATCAAATCTAACAGTTGAATCGTTAATTTGATGTGCCTATCTTTCCAAATATATTAGGTTTTGGCATTTTTAAAAAAATTATGCTAGATTTTGTATCAAAACATTTCTAATTACCTTTAAATTTTGTCATAATCCTGTTTTTAGTGATTTTATTAAATATAATGGTTAAATCGTTAATTTGATTTGCCTATCTTTCTAAATTTGTTAGGTTTTTGGTATTTTTATAGAGATTATGCTAGATTTTATGGCAAAACATATTCAATTACCTTTAAATTTGGTTATAATAATGTTTTTAGTAATTTTGTCAAATCTAACGGTTAAATCGTTAGATTGATATGCCTATTTTTGTAAATATATTAGGTTTTCAGCATTTTTATAGAGATTAGCTAGATTTTGTGGCAGAAGCTGCAAAAATATCCGATTATCTTAAAATTTGGTCACAATACATTTATTTTTTTAGTATTTTTATCAAATCTGATGGTTAGATCGTTAATTTGATATGCATATCTTTGAAAATGTTTTAGATTTCGAGCATTTTTATAAAGATTGTACTTGATTATATGGCAAAACATATAGAATACTATCAAATTTGGTCAAATTACTTTTTTTCTTTTTAGTAATTTTAGCACATCTAATGGTTAATTGTGAATTTGATAATGCCTTTGTTTTTTTTTTTTAGGTGTGTTTTTGTGCCTATATACACACACAATGTGTGTATTTATATATGATATATATATATATATATTTATTTATATAAACATATATATGTATATGTATGTTTATATACATATATGTATATGAATATGTATATATTAATATATATGAATACATATATTGATATATATATATATATATATATATATGTATATATGAATATCGATTTCTTACTATATCTAATATCACCACGCTTAGTTGCGTGAGGAATAAAATTAATAGGAAAGGATTTACCATAAGCTTTTTTCAATCTCTTAACAACGATTAAATGATGACAAGGGGTTTAAAATGTATTTGATAAGCAAGAGTATAAAAAATGACTTTATGAAATAATTGTAGGAAATTATTTCCAAGTAAAATATCCAATCTGGTATTATAAAAATAAAAAATGGACATTTAATGAGGAATCCTAATAAAATTATAAGTTGCTCTATTCCTGAAGAAATTTCAATAAGGTTATTAGATATATCTTTTCCTTTAATATGTTTCAAATATTGGTGATATTCTTTTGGAAAACAATCTGCTTTACATAAACATGATCTTGATCCCCTATGTATATATGCAGCAAAATATTCTACTTTATAATCTTTATAAGTAATTCCAATAGGAATATAAACACTATAAGGACTTTTCATTTTGGTATATATATCAATTTTCCATTACATGTCATTTTTAATCCATATGATGTTATTTGATATAGTTTCAAGAAAAGTAGTTCCTAACATAATTTCTAAACTATCATTCATTCCTTCATTTTCTATGAGTAATTTAATATTAATTATTTCTGTACCAAATTTTAACAATGTTTCTACGATTTCATTTATTTCATGTACTTCATTAAAATTTGTATATTGATGTGGATTATCTAATTGAAATTTTTGTAATTGTCCACAAATTTTATGACTTATATAATTTTCATTTGCTCTAGTATCTATTAAAATATTAACAGTTTTTAACTGTAATCCATCAAAACATTCTCCTTTTATTTTATAATTACTTAATTCATAATTTCATGGTATAATAATTCCACTATATGTTGTAGTAATTGGATTACTAGTTACATGGGTATTAGTAAAAGATAATATAGGTGGTAAATGATTTTCAATTATTAAGGGTATTTCCTATAAATCTAAATTTAATGGGGTAGAATATATTTCTTCTATGATAGGCAAACTAGGTACTTGAACTTGACAAACATCATTAAATAAATAAGGATAATCTATTATAGTTTTTTAAACTAAAACAATCTGAATGATGTGTATTAGAGATTGCATATGCAATTGCATAAGTAATTGAATAAGGTCTATTATGTAGATAGAAAAAATCTTTTCTTTTAAAATTTTGTATTGAACTTAATGTTTTATCAAAATCTCTATCTTTAATATTATAAGCTATTCTGGGATAAATATTAAAATTTAATTTTCCATACTGAAGATTTCCTATTAAAATTCCTAAGCATGCCTCTTCTCTATTTCGAATTCTATTATTCATTATTGCTAAATCTATATGGGTGTCTAATCCTTCTTTAAAAGTTGCTTTTATAATTATTTGAATTGCTCCTATATGTATTCATCCAAGACTATTTCTAATTTCTGACTTTAATTTTTGTATTTTATCTTCAATATTCTTTTTTGTTAATAAAGGTATAATGACTTTATTATTTGTTAAAGACATTTCTAATGCTCTTTCTTGAATATTTAATCCATAATATAAATGGTGTTTTCTAGGTTTTATACCTAATCTTTCTAATGTATTAACATGAAATCCTGAATAATTTGTTAATGAAAAATTTTCTTGTTATATTTGTTTTAATTTTCTTTTATCTATGAGTATTTCTTTATTATATTCTCCTGAGGATTCTTCTTCATTATCTATTATAGGATTTATTTTAGTAATTTCTGTATTATTCATCTTCAGATGTTTCTGTATATTCTGTATCAATTAAAATAAAAATGCTTTCATCAGTGCTTAATTCTTCAAAATTATCTATTAGGATAAATTCACCTTCTTAAATCATTCTTTGAATATCTTCATCTATTTCCATTTTTTTTTATTTTTTTCAAACTTTTTAGGACATCTATTTGCATAATGACCAATTTCCTTACAATAATAACATTAACATTCTTTTACATTTTTTCTTTTTCTTTTAAATGTTGGTTTCTTAGGTTTCTTATATTTTTTCTTGTTATAATATCTGGTTTTCCTTTTCTTAAAATATCTTTTCCTATATTCTTTTCTCTTTTTATATTTTCTCTTCACTTTATTGTAATAATATGGACTATCGCATCCTATCATTAAAGGTAGTTTTGATTTTTCACAACATAAAGATATCTTTTTCCTTAGACCCCAAGTTAATTTTTATAAAATTGCATCTCCACACCATTCACTTATCTCTACAGTGGGCAGTTCTTTTTCCCAAAGTATCATGATCTCCAGGTTTATATGTATCTATTAATTTCTATCCCTAAGGTTTAGGTATTTTTGTAAAAAATAAAGGTAAATAGGTTTGTGTATTGGGTACTTGATTATAGATATAATAATAATAATATTGAAATACACATATATCTATCAATTTCACACAAACAAAAAAGTTGTAATCGTAATTACACAATTAAATATTTTTGTGTAGTTGATGGATCTTTAAACAAATTTCTTTCTCCTAAAAATTCAAGTTTTAACACTTCTGTTGCCCTTGTAATGACATTAGATATAACATCATCAGTATCAAATGCAGTACGTATAACTTCTTCAGAAAGGTTTTGTCAATATCTGAGTGCACTGTTAAGCAAACTTCTTAGTATAAATTGTCTTACAGATTCTTTATCTAATTTATTAATAGTAACAGCTATTCTCATAGCGGTTTCCCACTTATCTATTGCTTCTTCAACATTAGCAATGCAATCAATATCCAAATATATCCCAAAAGGATTAATAGATTCAGCTCTCATTTTTTCTAAAGGTGTAAACTTATGTGTTTGATGTTGCATAACGGAACTTAATCCTGCATATCTATCTAATTGGTTTATCAAAAGCCTAAGATGGATTTGTACTAGTACTAGGAATATTTGAAATATTTGGATTATATTCCGAATTAAATTCGGGTTTGATCTTTGTTATTTCAGGTTTAAATTTATAAAATTATTTTCCATATCCATATCTCCTATTTTTGTTATTAAATTTTCCATATCTGATGGAATCTCATCAGTTTCAGAATTTCTCATTTCCTTTGTATCCATTAGGTATGTTCATTTTCTCTAAATGTAGTAATAAAGGGCTTTTCTTTTCTTCTAGAACTATTATTCTTGTCTCCTTTTCAATTTCTGTAATTATTTCTTTTTTCTTTTTTCTTTATCTCTTTGTTGTAATAATGTTCTAATTAATGTTCCTATTTTATCTATTTCTAATATTATTCTTTCACCATAATATATTATTGTTTTTTGTAGTTCTATTAAATCTTTATCTAACTTAGTAGACATATCTTGTTATGTTAATATAGTAATTTTTTGTTTATCCCTAAATCTATGTATTACTAGATTCTCCTTTATTGATTTTGGATGAGTCACACATATTTGAATTAGTAAATTGATCTAAACAATTTAAAAAATCAATTGATTCAATAATATCGATTTGTTTAAAATCTTCAAGTCTCGGACTATGATCCTTCCTATGTCTTACATTATTACTTAAAATATATGATATTTTGGTTAACATATATGTTCTTAAAGGAAATATTGGTAATATAATTTTTATCTATTCCCCAAGTCTTTTAAATTGTCTTTCTATTTTTTCAATATCCTCCAAATTAGGTTGTTGTCTAGTGGGTGGTTTTCTAGGCATTATTAATCCAATCTATATCCCCAATCTGAATTATCTATTTGATTATTATCTGAATAAAATTGTATTGGGACATCTAAGTTAGTTTCCCATTCCTGTGCATATCTATTCTCAGAGTCTGTAAAATCTTCATCAGATATATCTTGAGTTTCATAAAGTGTTATAATCAAGTGAGGATGTTGGTTCTATAAGTTCAATATCCAAATTATCTAGTTTGAGTAACACTCTAATACCATTTTTGTGTGCCAAAAATTGTCGGTTCAATATTAAAATATTCTTGGGGTATTATCTTGTAGGATTATAACTAGATCAAAATAATATAAAGAAATTACAGAGATTGTAAACATTCAAGGAATAATAAATGTATCACAACCAGAGACTTATACTATTAAATTCTTATAGCATTAAAAGCATTAAGGGTCCATTGCACTTCCATACCTAAGTTTTTCTTTGACCTTAACGTTACCAGGTCACACCTTAAGACTTTTACTAGGCATTTTAGCCTCAACTTACCTGTAAACAGGTAACTTCTCTAGGCTCCTTTAGTTCGCAAAGCACAGCCTGGGATCGTTTGCTACTTTCGGCATCCAAAACTTAGATAAGAAAGCCAAATATGCCTTGAAGCCAATGATACTGTAAGACTTAATAGTTTTGACTCTTGTTGTGATACTAAAAGAAAGTATTTATTTCATAAGAAGTATATTACAAGGGTTTGAAAGTACAAAGGATAACTTGAAACTATAAGTAGATAGGTTTCTCAAGATTCGTTGAGAAACTTTATTCACCTATGTTCATATTTATAGTAGCTTTCGAACTGAAAATCCCATCTAATACATTTAAAAAGTCTATTTCAGATGTCAAAGTTGAATGAGTCATCATCCTTATCTCTTTTGCTGAATCATTTGTCTTTTAGTAATCATATGACTTTATTGTCGATGAGTTATTGCTCCAGCTATCCTTTAATCATCTTCCGAGCTTCCTAGAAGATTAACACTTGCATGGCTAGTCTTGGAGTGCTTGTTATCTTCATTAGTCCCACCACTAATGGTTTTTCTTGGAGAACATGCTGGACAGGTTCCTTTTTCATGTTTTCTACAGATTCGAGCTTAAGCCTGTGGACTATATTGAATAATTCTTTTTTCTAGGAACTTAATCTTTGATTGTAGGTATCTTTCTGCACTTGGTGGAGTTCTCTTTGCTAGGCTTATCAGTACAGATGAATGCATCTTCTTCCTGCCATATATACGAAATCCTTTTTTAAATGCACTTTTCATATTTTGTAGAACAATCCTGACTCCAATAGCTCTTCTATAATAGATGTCGGATTCTTCAAATCTTCTATATTCTTTTGCATTGTTTGTTTGAATAGAATATGGATAAGCCTTGCCGACTTGGATGAAGTGGAAAGAAGGATATCTTTCTTCTTCAAAGAAATTCGGACCAACAGAAACAAATTTTAGGAATAAAATATCATTTGGTGTTACAGTAGGATTATGAAGATAAAAATCTTTTACCCCTTCTTATACCCAGAAGGGTAATTGGAAAATCTCTTCAAAATCTGGTGGTGATAAATAAATGAATTATGGAACTGAAATCATACCAAAATCTGATCTCTCTTGGAGAGGAATCTTGTAGATAATTTATTTTTGGATATATTCCAGTATGATCCAACTATCTAGTTTCAGTATTTGAGAGACTGTAGAGTTCTCTCATAATCTGCTGTTGTATTTCCACCACTGGGAGTATCGATGGAGAAATTTTTGAAGAAAATATAACAGATTTCTCCTTTTGTGGTCTGAAAGAAATCTCTTCCTCTTTTTCTTTTTGTGATGCTGTAGAACAAGATCCTATCTCTCTCATTTCTATCTTATCTAAAATATTTTTATTATTTATTATTTATCTCAAAATTATTTATTCTAGTTTTTATCATTTTACTCTCAGATATCAGGAAATCCATAACTTCCTCAGTCATACCTAGTATTTGAGCAATATTTATGATGTCTGAGACATTATCTTGGATACTCAGAATTTGTTTTTCCATATCTTCTAAAAGTTTAAGAATCCTAGCTTCTGTATTGGCCATCTCTGGTTAAAAAATCTGCTAAAATATTTTTATTAGTTTTAATAATCTCAATATCAAACTGGTATTCAGCTAATAAAGTTTGCCATCTAATTAACCTTTTATATTCAAGTTTAGAAGGTAAATTATTTCTGATAAAAGCTTTAACTTAAGTATTATTAGTTTGTAGTAAAAATCTTTTAGGTAATAAGAAATAATAAAATTTCTGACAACTTTTAACAATAGCTAATAATTCTTTTTCATTAATATGATATCGTTTTTGAGTATCATTAAACGTTCCAAAACAATATCTACATACTAATTCTTTATCTTCATCCTTCTTTTTTAATACTCCACTCTAATAATTTTCTGATGCATCTGTTTCTAAAATCAAATTATATGTTGCAAAAGGTAATTGTAATTTAGGCAATGTAGCACATATTTGTTTTATCTGTTTTACATGATTTTCTAATATAGAATCAAAGCTAAATATTTTATTTTGTTTCAACAAGGTTTGTAAAGGCTGTTTTAATCTAGCAAGATTTTCTATAAAATTAGAAGCATAATTCAATAATCCTAAAAAGCTTTGAACTTGTTTTTTATCTATTAATATATCTGGAAGATTTTGTAACTTTTCTAAAATATGGGGTTGTAATTCTATTCCTTTATTATCTATCATGATTCCTAAAAATTCTATGTTTTCCTAAATTAATTTTTGCTTTCTTTTAGAGCTAATCCATTTTTTATACATAAATCACAAAAAAATATTTAAATGCTTAATATGAGACTCTATGGTATTAGAAACAATTAAAATATCATCTACATAAACAAATATAAAATCATAAGATTTAAAAATATTATCCATTTTCCTTTTAAGTATTTGAGGGGCATTTTTTAATAAAAAAGGCATTACTAACTATTCATATTGTCCTTGTAGGGTAGAAAAAGAAGTATATTTAATACTATCTGGTTCCGTTTTTAGTTTGCTAAAAGCCACTTTTACGATTAAATTTAGAAAATATCTTTTTATTTCTTGTCCAATTTATTAAGCTTTCTTTATGAGGTAGAAAATAACCATAGAAAATAGTATTAATCACCATTCTAGTTTTTTCTCTAACTATTTCTGCATGCTTTCTTACGATGAATCCTGGAGAGCTATGAGGTGAATTACTTTCTTGTATCAAATTGGCTTCTAACAATTCTTTTAATTATATATTAAATTCTTTTTTATCTTCTTCATTATATCTCATTGGTTTAACTCTAATAATTTTATTTTTATCTATCATTTCTAGTTTAGCTGTAATCTTATTTTTATCCCAAAATTGTATAGGATTATCTGTATAACACTATCTTAACTTTGTTTTAATATTCTCTATATCAATATCTAAAAGTCTTAACTCAACTTGATATTGTAATAAAGGTATTCCTTTTGAAAAAAATTAGTTTCTTACTATAAATATATATATATATATATATACACACACACACACACACACACACACACATATATATGAATATATGTATATATATGTGTATATATATTAATATGTAAATATATTTATGTGTATATTAATATATACAAACACACACAAATATAAATAAATATGTATATATGTTTGTATTTATATTTGTATGAATATGTATATATATGTATATATGAATATAAAAAAATATATATATATATATGTGTGTGTGTGTGTGTGTGTGATGTATGCATATATATATATATATATATATATATATATATATATATATATATATGAATTTATGAATATGTGTGTGCGTGTGTGTGTGTGTATATATATATATATTTGTATATATGAATATGAATATATATTTATATATATGTATATATGAATATATAAATATTTGTATATATTGGTCCCTAAATTTTTTATATTTTCAAAATGATCCTTAAAAAAATTTTAAATTGGCCCCTAATTTTTTTGATATTTATAAAATGACCCCCAAAATTTGCATATTGGTCCCTAAATTTTTAATATTTATAGTATGACCACAAAATATTTTTTAGATTGGTCACTAAAATTTTTAATATTTACAATATGACCTCCAAAACTTTTTGCAATTATTCCCTAACATATATGTGTGTATATTTAAGTATATATGCATATGCATATATATATATATATATATATATATATATATACATATATATATACATATATACATATCTATATATACATATATATATATATATTAAAATAGGTAATGAATCAATTAATTACCATTTAAAAATTTTCAAATATATATAGATATCTAAATTATTACATATTATTGAATAATATGTATTGATAGTAAATTTATATGATTATTTATGTTTTTTTCTATATATATACGTATATATATATATATATATATATGTAGTATATACATATATGTTTATTAATATATTTAAATGTGTTGTGTGTGTGTGTGTGTGTGTGTGTGTGTGTGTGTGTGTGAAGAACCGATGTCGGCTTGCCGACAGAAGCCCACGTATGAAGAATATATGTTCTTGATCTTCATAGATCTATGTTTTATTGGTTATATATTGAATAGATCTGAGAACTCTGTGCAAAGATCTGACTAAATCTGGAAGGAGATCTGGTATCCAGATCGACTCGGCAAGATAGACTGAACCTTTAGGCCATGGAGTTAAGGCCGCTGGTAGTTCCAGTATCATGTTGAGACGAGAATTCAATTCTCAATGGCCAGATCCAGTATAGATATGCACACAGACTTAACAGATCTAGACTTTATGTAACAAATAGATCATATATCTAAGAATAGCATGAACCATAGATCCAAACTAATTATTGTGTAAGATGATTGATAGCTTAAGTGTATTCCATCTTATGGAATCTGACGGCGATGATTACCAAGTTAAGGGAAGTATTTAAACACTGATTTAATACTTGCTGTAATTTACTGCTTTCTTGCTTTCTGCATATTTGAAATATTATTGCATCATGTCTTTCTCCCGACTCTTCCGATCCCCATCTTCATCCTCCTCTTCATCATCCTCTTATTCCATTGCTCCTGTTGTCTCTTCAAAGATCAAAGAAGAAGTTCACTTCTCTGATCTACAACAATCAATTGACAACTGAAAAATTCCCAAGTTTTTCGACAAAGAAATTTACAAAAATCCCAAATGGTCACTTAGCAGTGACTATGTTATTAAGACTGTTGAGGAAACAGTCTAAATAGATCCTGATACTCAAGAAATCAGACTCCTCACCCCAAGTGCTCTAGAGAAATTTAGAAAAAAATATAAATATCTCCATTTTGGCCTCGTCCAAATTGCAGCAAAACCTCTGTCTAGAGAAGGTTTAGACACATCTCTTCTTTTATGTCTTAGGGATACTAGATTCCTAAATTTCAATGATTCTCTCTTGGGTATGGTTGAAACCAGCCTATGCAATGGACTAGTCTACTTTGATTGGTTCTCCAATTTTACAATTTCTCTTCAGGATAGGAATCTTTTAGACTCCCTGACCTTGAATGTCCAAACTGCAAATTTCAAAATAAAAACTGGATCTCTTCCAGTAGCAATTTTATATAGAATTCAATATAAAGCGATGAATTCTGCTTTCAATACTGGTGCTATGAATGTATCAAACAAAGGAGAAACAATCCTATTCCAAACAGATCTATCCAGATCTCATCTTTCAATTCCAAAACCTATTTCTTGGAAAGAGGTAAGTTTCCCTTCAAATTGGTTATTAACTGGAGTCACCCCTTCGAAAAAACCAGAAAATACAACTATCTTCGAAATACACCAATCTCCCTCTGGAAATGTTGAGATCACTTTCTAAAGATCTCTCAGTTAAAGGATCTCATATCCTCCATCAAGTACAGCATCTAGACTAGGATCGTCATCTAGATTTCAACAACCAAGGCATTCTACATCCTCTGTAGCAACACATTTACAGGATATAGATCAAGATCTGAGAATTCCTCAAGCCAGGTATGTTACACAACCTGGATCAGATGATAATCCTACATCTCCTACCCATTCTGTTATGATTGGAGATCTTAATGTTTTACAAACTGATTTTGTCATAAACAAAGAACAATTGAGAAAAGAATTTTACTCCCCTATAAACATTCTCAAAAGAAACTGGTTTTTTGAACATTATCAAGGATCTGAGAGACAACAGATCCAAGATAAATATTATGAATTTTTAAACCGGGTTCAAAAGCAGATCGATTTCTTTTTATGGTTTGAAGCTTATACTTCACTCAACAAAATTGATTACCATTTTGCAAAATCTATCAATGTTTCTAAAATGTGGCAAACATCCCAAGGCACATATGTTTCTTCGGAATTACCTTGGAGCCAAAATTTTAAAATTCCTTTTGGTATGGAAACAATTATTGCTGCCCCTTTCAAAAGAAGACTGGAAACTGATTTTGAGGAATTAGTCAAAGTAAAAGATCTTCAAAGTCTTTTTGAACAAAACAACTATACTAATAAGTATTTACAAACTATTGGTGAATATTTGATTTCAAAACCAAGTATCTCCAGTCTAGCAACTCCTATGACTTCAAATATTTCTTCAACTATTCCTCTTTTTAAACCTTATGAAATTCCTATCCAATTTCGTGAAGAAATAAAAAAGACTTTTGCTCCACCCATGCTTACAGAATTACAGAGAAGGATAGCAGAAATCGAAAAATCCATTCTGGTTCCCTGATACTCCTTCTACGAGTGTTAAGCAAAAAAATAGTCATTCCGGGGTCACCCTCCACTCCAGCCAAAATAATTACTCAGCAATCTATTTTTGTATTACAGGAAACTGAATCAGATTCTGATCATAGTACTACAGAACCTCCTCCTATAGAGATTGCCCCTCTCAGATTAGGACGACCAAACAATTGGAGAAATCCGCAGAAACTTTATTATTCTAGAGCCACTCGTCCAGATATAGCCCTATAAGAAAGTCCAGCTATCCTGCAAAATTCCTACAATGCCAACAACATCTATGAATGGAACATAGATGGTCAGTCTGAATACAATATTATGGCCAAATTTCAGCAGATGACCATGGTGGCCACTGTATATAGAACAACCCATGGTAGTTCAGACCAATTATCTGCCCATGTTTTAATAGCAGGTTTTACAGGACAACTCAAAGGTCGGTGGGACGAACATCTCATTGACACAGATAAGTATGATATTCTTCATGCTATCAAAACAGATGCTGATGGTCATCCCATCTTACAAAATGGTGAACCAATCTCTGATGCAGTGTCTACTTTAATTTTCACATTGGTCAGAACCTTCATAGGAAATCCAGGTATTTTCCGTGAAAATTCCACTGAGATTTTCAATAATCTCAAGTGTAAAACCTTATCTGATTTTAGATGGTATAAGGATACCTTCCTCACTAGTATTTATGCCAGACCTGATGAAAATAGCTAGTACTAGAAAGAAAAATTCCTAGATGGCCTCCCTAAATCTCTTCGTGACTTTGTTCGTGAGGAATTGCAAACCCAGCATAATGAAAATGTACCTTATGATAGGATCACCTTTGGTCAGTTAACCAGTCAGATCCAGCAGTAGCCTTTAAGATTTGTCGACAAGACAAAATGCTGAGGCAATTAGCCAAAGATAGAGCCTAAAGAAGTAGAGATTTAGGCTCCTTCTATGAACAGTTTGGGTTGCCTTCCTTTAGTTCAAAACCCTATAGGAGCCATAGGCACAAACAGTTGCAATCCAAGCCCACTTACCATAAAGGTAAGCCCAAATTCAGAAAGCCGTCAAAATATCCAGCCCTTCCTGTCCCTCAACCCAAACCTCACAAAACCAAAAGGGCCTATGTCCTAAAGGATAAGTCTAAGTCAGTTACTTGTTTCAAATGTGGTAAACCAGGCCATATGGCCAGATATTACAGGGTTTCCAAAAGAATCCATGAACTCTCATTGGATCAAGAATTACTTGATAAAATTCAAAACCTTTTTCTCTCCGAATCCGAGTTTGACCTTGCTGATGATGAATATGATCAGCAATTCAACCAAATCCAAGAAGATGATGTTCCCTCCTCATCCTTAGAAACTGATGAAGAACAACTTGCCATCAATGTCCTCTCTAAAGAACAAGATTTACTCTTAGAGATTATAGGCAATCTTCCTAATGATACAACCAGAAAAGAATATCTGGATAAGTTGAAACAAACTTTCCAGCAGCCATCATCTTCAAGATCCAATCCTTTTGATAATCTTCCTAGGATTGTCAACACTTATAATATTACAAATATTCTCAATAGATTTCAGGCTAAACCTCAAAAAATAGTTACTATTCAAGATTTGCAGTTTGAAATCACCATTCTCAAACAAGAAGTCAGGGAAATCAAAGATTCCCAAGAGATCGACAGATTAGTTCTTCAACAACTTTGTTCAAAAGATATAATACCAATTGAGCTAGAAGCCTTAAAACCTCAAGAGCCAAATCAATTTTTGAATTTTATTTCAAAAATTTCCATCCAGAAATGGCATATCAGAATTACCTTGGTAATTAACAATTCTTTTACCCTTGAAATCCCAGCCCTTCTAGACACCGGTGCTGACCTCAATTGTATTCAAGAAGGACTTATTCCTACTAAGTTCTTTGAAAAGACCAAAGAAAGTCTTCAATCTGCCAATGGTAAGAAACTAGGTATTAGTTTCAAACTTTCAAATGTGGAGGTAAAACACTCATTTTTGTCTATTTTCACTTCTTTCTTATTAGTCAAAGATATCACTCACCCTGTTATCTTAGGCACACATTTCATCCAACAGATTATCCCTTTCATGGTCCTCAAAGAAGGTATTCAAGTCACTTACCTTAATCAACAAATGCTCATTCCTTTTGATAGGCCTCCATTGAAAAAGAATTCCAATTTTTGGAAAACAAATTATCCCAAATCAATTTTCTGAAAGCAGACTTGGCCTTCAAAAGACTCCAGCTACAGTTGTAGGATTCTACTACCAAATAAAAAATCCAAGCTCTAGCAAATCATATCCAACAACATCTTTGTTATGATCTTTCTACTACCTTCTGGCATAGGAAATAGCACATAGTCCGCCTCCCTTACGAGCCTAACTTTGATGAAAAGTCTATCCCAACCAAGGCTAGACCAATCCAAATGAACCATGAGTTAACCACTCTCTGTCAAAAGGAAATCCAAGATCTCATCCAAAAAAAGATTATCACTCTAAGTACATCTCCATGGAGCTGTGCTGCATTTTATGTGTACAAAAATGCTGAAATCGAGAGAGGTGCTCCAAGATTAGTAATTAATTACAAACCTCTCAATACAGCATTGAGATGGATAAGGTATCCTATTCCTAATAAAAAAGATTTGCTCAACAGACTGCATGCTACGATCATATTTTCAAAATTTGATCTTAAGTCTGGATATTAGCAAATCCAAATTGACCCTAGAGATCGGTACAAAACTACATTTACAGTTCCATTTGGTCAGTATGAATGGAATGTAATGCCTTTTGGTTTGAAAAATACTCCTTCTGAATTTCAAAGAATTATGAATGAGATTTTCAATCCCTATTCTCAATTTATCATTGTCTATATTGATGATGTCTTAGTATTCTCAAACAGTTTGGAACAACATTTCAAACATCTTAATATTTTGCTCTCTACCATCAAATATAATGGTTTAGTGCTTTCAAAAACAAAATTTAGCCTTTTTTAAACTAATGTTCAATTTCTTGGACACAATATCCAACAGGAAAATATTACTCCTATTTCCCGATCAATTCAGTTTGCTGACAAATTTCCTAACCAAATTCTTGATAGGACTCAACTTCAAATATTTCTTGGTTACTTGAATTATATTTCTGAATTCATTCCAGGAATTAAAAATTTAATCAAGCCTTTGCATGATAGGCTCAAACAGCCTCCTCCTCCATGGACTAATGTTCATACTTCAATTGTCCGACAAGTTAAAGATCAGGTTAAGAATCTTCCATGCCTTTCCTTGCCTGATCCTCAAGCTCCAAAAATTGTTGAAACAGATACCTCTGACATCGGTTATGGTGGCATATTGAAACAACAAAAAAATGGCAAAGAACATATTATTGCATTTGCATCCAAGCATTGGAATAGTTCCCTGCAGAACTATCCCACCATCAAAAAAGAAATTTTAGCAATTGTTTTGTGCATTTAAAAGTTTCAAGCAGATTTACTAAATCAAAAGTTTCTATTACGTATTGATTGCAAAGTTGCAAAATATGTTTTGCAGAAAGACGTAAAAAACCTTGCATCAAAACAAATATTTGCTAGATGGCAAGCTATTTTATCTATATTTGATTTTGATATAGAATATATCAAAGGATCTTCAAATTCAATTCCTGATTTCTTAACTCGGGAATTCCTGCAGGGTCGATAAGTTTATGGCCCTTAAACCCATGAATAAGAATTTGAAGCTCAAAGAGCTTCTTGCTATTCCTGACTCACAGGAACCAAAGAAAGAATCCTCTGGATCATCCACTGGCAAAACCCAGTTTACCAGCTCAGAAGACTATGCGATAGTCATAACCCAAAGTCCACAACCTCAAAAAATCCAGAAACCACTTTTCTTGGAAAACCTAACTTCTAAAAGTTGGGCTGATATTGTTGAATCTGAGGATTCACAAGAAGCCCAAGTCCAATCTGCATGGACAGTGGCTGATATTCATGAATGGTGCACAAAAATGGGATTTTCACTTCCCACAGCAAGCCAACAAATGGGCTTTCCATCTAACAATCCAAGTCAGCTTACACAAGCTGATCTAAAATAGGTTAAATTCTCTAAACCTAAAATTGTGGCGGTTTCTAATCCCACAAAATCTGAAAAAATGATTTCTAAAAATACAAGCACAAGCACGATGCAATCGGCATCCTCAAAGGTTCTTTCTTCCGAACCACAACCTGTTTTTTCCAGGCTCTCTTCTTCCCCTGAGCCTGTATACTCCAAAACTCCAGGAGTCTATAAACTCCTTCAAATGGAACCAGAATTCTGGAATTCCAATCCACAATTTGCAGCTAGGCAACTCTTTAGCCCAGATATTAATTTTGTCCAGAAATCACCCAAATCTACCCAAAAATATTACGAGTTCATACTGGTAGATATTGAGAGTACATCATTCCAGCATCACAAAGATAAAAAGACTGAATCCTTCATTACAAATACTTCAGCCCAAATCCATTCGATCCATACTCCTTCAATATGGAAAGCCCCACCAAACACATTCAAAGGATTCTCCCAACCATTTGACCCAATGGTTTAAAATTATTGGGATTACCACACAGCCTGAATGAATGCGTTCACCTTCCAAAATAAACAGCAAAGAAGGATTTGATTACTTCCAGTCCAGATATTCAAATCCCCAATCAGCAGTTCCTCTTCTACTTTAATTTTTTAGCATTTTCAAACTTGCCTGGATATACTCCCAAAAGTTTGCATATCACAAAGAAGTAAACCATCATGGATTTTTGTATCTTTCCCTCTAAGGACATTGCAAATAGTGGAAAGATTGGGATATAAAAAATACCTATATCCCTTCCATCGAAAAATGGTTTAAGGCAAACCCAAAATACTTGTCTTTGATAGACAGTCAACAAATGGAGTTCCTCCAATAAAAATCTATTGCAGTTGCCACTCTTGCAGCCTCCAAGTCCAAAGAAGATTTTGTAACAGCCATACAATTGATGCTATGACAATTACAGGGACAATCTTCGACCTCAACACCTGAAGCACCTACAGAAGATCAAGAGGTGGGATCTGAAAAGGAAGAAGATGAAGAAGATTATTATTGTGAATAATAACTCAAAATAATGAAAACAACATTGGTAATGACTGACCAACATCAGCAGAACCAAAGACGTAAGCAGTGACCTCAGCAAATACTGTAGCACTTTTCGAGTGTTACTGTTTTCACTGTACACTGTAGCGGCTTTTTAGTGTTACTGTTTGACACTATAGCATCACGATTATTTTGTCTATAAATAGCCATTTCAATTTCATTTTAAGACACACTTGCCACACCATAGCACTTGTATCTTACATTCTTGCAAGACTCTTTCCAGTTAGAATTCAATTCTAGCTTTCAAATATTGTAATTTTATTTCAATAATAATATCTGAAGTTTCATTTGCATATGGTCGGCTAAGCCGCCTCATTTACTTTCAATTCATCATTCATGCTTTAATTATACTTTAATTTATTTGTGCATTCCGTATGCAACCTTTCTTTCTTTAATTTACTTCCCTATTCCCGTTCCCTTTCGGGCAAAGCTTCCCGTCCCCTTGGGGGGTGTGTGTGTGTGTGTGTGTGTGTGTGTGTGTATGTATGTATATGTATATGTATGTGGGATGTATATATATGTATGTGTCTATGTGAGTATGTATATATCTGTATATATGTGTGTATGTATATATGTGTGTTTGTATATATATGTGTGTGTATATATATTTATGGAAAATATTTTTAGCAAATATAATGTATGAGTTTTTTTTTTTCTAATTGATCTATATGTATAAAATTATTTAATAAAATTGATGACATAATTAACATCATATAGATTTTTAAAATTATATAAATATACAAAATAACTTATTATATTGAATAGTTTGTTTTAATAGTAAACTTAATATGATTATTATACTTTGTTATAATACTATTGTTTTTAAAAAATTAAACTTGAACTTTACAAATAGTTTAAGTAAAATATATATATGACCAAACATGAAGTTTGGCCCAGCAGTTGAGAGCACGTATTGCACTCCCGCCGAACCAGGGTTCGAATCTCATAAGATGAATTTTGCAGAATTGGAGTGGAGTGTTGAAATCCAATATTGGCAAAGCTTTCCTCGCCAAAGAGCATAACTCTTTGGCTAAGAAAGTTTCCTCAACATTAACAAAAGTTTTGTCACCATTGATGGTTTTTGGTGACAAAATTTTACAAGCAAAAAAGTTTATAAGAATATTTTTACGAATGTATTTAATTTGTGAAATAAAATTGGACCTTTAGTGACAAAATTTTTGTCGCGAAAATATAATCATTAGTGACAAAATGACACTTTTGGTGACAAAATTTTTTCAGTTTTTTGGACAAAACTTTTCATTGTGAAAAGTTGGAGCTTTAGTGAGGAAACAATTTTCCTCACTAAAAGGCTCACATTGGCAACAAAACATTGTGTTTTGTCGCCCGAATCTTTGGCAAAGGCACATCAACGACAAACCAGCAACAAATTTTTTTTTTTCTCGCAGAAGGGCTTTAGTGAGGAACAAAAGGTCTTTAGCTAGAAAAATATTTTGTCATAGAAGGCTTTTTTTTGTAGTGATTACTTATAAATATAGAAATAGAATATTCAAAATCAAATTAAAGCGAAATCTATTTGTTATGTATATTAATCTTCATAAAGCAATTCATGTAACATATATAGAAGTATATAAATTCGGTACAAATATATGAAGACATAAGATGTGTATGGAAATTTTACTTAGCAAACTAATAATTCAACCAGTTAGATGTATTCATAAAGTTGAAGCAAGTTTGATGACTAAAATTGAAGCTAATTTGTTATATTTTACCATTTTTCGGTATAATCTCTATAAAATAGTCAGAAAACCTAGTGCATATATAAATGTGAGAATATCAAATTAATTATCTAATCATTAGATTTATTAAAAGTACTAAAAAATATATTATAACCAAATTTAATGATAATTGGTTATATTTTGCTACAAAATCTAGCACAATCTCTATACAAAAGTCAATACTTTAATGTGTTTATAAACATACACATATCATTAATGATCCAACTGTTATATCTATTAAAATAAATGAAAATGTATTATGATTAAATTTGAAGATAATCAGATACAATTTGAATTATAATAGAAGGGCTTTGTTGTACTTGAAAACAACAATAACAGCCTAAACTTTTGTTTTAAACCAAATATAAACGACGGCTATCCTATCGTCTTATTTTAAACATAAGATATGATGATTACAACCATTGTAGTTATTCTATAGTAAAATGTGAGCATGTGTTGAGACAAAGGCGATGATTTGCTAATACCAGTCATATATAAGAAACATAACAAGACGGTTGTGAACAACTATCGTATTTGTGCTTAGATTATAAGATGGTTTCGTACCATTGTAGTTGATCAACTTAATACGATGTTTATTTTTTACCGTTGTATTTACTCTAATAAATATGATGGTTCTAGCTACAACCACTATATATAGCTTCTATTTATGATGGATTTTTTTGTTGTCGTATATAGTGGCGTCTTATTTACTCCCATTTTTTGTAGTGTTTCTTGCTTTCTTTTTTTCCCTTTCCCTCGCTATTGGCTGCCCCTCTTTTCTACTCCTTCTATTAGCTCTTCTCCTTCTTCCACTTCTTTCCTCTCTGCCTCCTTCCCTTCTCTTTCCCTTTTTATTTTGTGACTTGACCTTCTCTGCTTCTTTTTTTTTCCCCCTCTTTCTTCTCTCTTTGCCTTCCCTCACCCTAAACTTCAACATCTTCATCCCACTATTTTGTTTTCAAAGTAGGTAGCCACAACTACAGCTAAGATGAAGACAAAGATGCTAAAGGTGTGGTTAAGGGACGGAAAGAGAGAAAAGAGAAAGAATCGATGGCTATCATTTTTCAATTGTTTAAAATTTTTTAAAAATTCTTAAAGCGCTTGCAGTATGTTGAATGGAAACTAGGACAATTAACATTATTTGTTTATAACGTCTAAATAAATTGAGTAGATTTGCAATTGAGAGTTGATATTAGTACAAATTTTTTGTAGGGGGCAAATTGAGAATGGCGATAGAGTATAGGATATTTTTGGTAATTAGTCCTTAATTTAATAAACACAATGTAAATTCAAATCTAATGTTGCTCAACTTTTTTTTTTCAAGCGATAAATAATTTCAAGTATTTCTATAATTATTTACTAGCATGACATAAAATCAAGAGCCCAAAATTGATAGCCAAATATTATGGTCTGGCTTCATGTCACTAGTAAAACAGGCTTGATCCACATTTATTGTGGCACAATAATTTAATGAAATATCTTACTATGTTTAAATTAGTACAATTCGTTAATAATTAATGATTATTTAGGGTAAAAAAATATCAATTCTCCTTAAACTTTCATTGATTTTGAATTTTATTTCCTTATTTAAAAGCTTTGACCTTTGCCATATAACTATAAAATGTATCAATTCCTTTTGTCCAATTTAGACAATAATGCCTAGTGGAAATGGGATTTTAAAGATGTTTTTGTTATTTAAATTTCCTTTTCATTTGGCCTATTTACAATACTATTTGACCTTTTTATTTATTAAAAATTCATTTTTTTTCCTTTGCTCTTTCCTTTCTTCTTTCCTAATGCTATTGGCACTATCACCACCACCCATAGCAGACATAACCACAAAGGTTGCGCCTCAATATTGTTTTGTTTGAACAAAGATAGGGAGTTAGAACTATGTTGATGGTCGAGGATGATGAAGGCAAAAGAGGAAGAGGAAAGGGAACTGAGGAAAGGTGCCTAATATTTAGTCATTAATTCACTCCTTACTTTAATTCGTTGTAACCTTAATTTAATGCGTTGTAATTTTCTTGTATGTTTAAATTTGTGTTTGCATGACTATTCTTTGTGTGGTAGTATAAAACAATATAATATGTATTAAAGAAATTAACTTTGATGGTTTAGACCAAATTAATAATATTTAAAAAAAACAACCGTTTTACCCCTATTATTTTTTGAAATTAATCCAAAGCTTTTGAAAATGATAATAAAAGATTTTTAATACTAAGAATTTTAGTTTTGGAGCTCTTGCATAGATAATTTTGAGTTAAATACTATTTTTAGGAAATTTTTATATTTTGAATGTTATAAATGAAAAAAAAAATTTTTAGTAGTTACAAAGTAAATTTTTGAAGCCTGTGAGCTTCGTAAAACTTCTTCAGAGTTTAATTTACTATTAACAATTTCAAATTGCCTTGTATTAATTTACTCTGTCAAAATAAAAAAGTAGGGTTAAATTATAACTTTTAAAAGGTTATAGGCCTTTTGTAAATATTTTACTTTCCTCTCTAAACCCTCACACAACACAAACTTCTTCATTTTTTCAGCCTTTGTCATTCCTTTCTCACTCTCCCTCACTTTACTTTCATTCGGCTCACATTTTTTATTTCCTCCCTCCCTCCCCCTCCCAACCAACTTAATGATTCATTCTATAATATTCCAAGAATATTTTGAAATAACAATCAACTCCTTTTCTTCTCCATTCATACCACTACCTTAGACTCCCTTTCTTGAAATTTTTGTTTCCATGACTCATGAATTTTAATGTAACTTTATGGTTGATTATTAATTATTTAAACTTTGTGAACACTTTTCAAGGTTTTAATTGAATTTATTTAAAGATTTAAGACATGAAATTTTTTTAAAGGTTCTTAATTTACTATTTTGGGAAAGTGAGGACTGTCTTTTATGGAAGGTGAAATTGATGTTATAAATTATTAATTGGGAATTAATTTAACTTATTGAATACATTAGATTTGCTATATTAGATATTAATATTTGGTTGGCCAATTTATTGAATTCATGAAAAAGGGACTTTAGGAGTAAATAGGGAAGTTTTGAGAATTACTATAATTGGATGACATTAATAATGAGATTATATTTATTAGATAAATGTGAAGGCTTGTGGATGGAGTTTGAGTGATGGAAATCTTGAGGTATGTTGGTGATGAACTAGCCTAGTATAAGTATTTTAAGGATAATATGGGAATTTGACTTGGGATGGGTACGAATATTGTATGATTGTAGTTTGGTGATGATTATAGAGTTCCTGTAAAGAATTGAATTTATATGGACATTTTCCTTAAAAACTTTTATGAGATCCTTTGAAGGGTGTATCAGAAAAACACTAAGGACAAACTAGATACCTTAAAAGTGATTAAGGGATTAAACCATAAATCACTTGTAGGGGATTATAGAAGTTTCCAGAGTTGGAAAGGGTGAAAGGACTGAAATTTAGTGAAAAGTCCTAAAATTGAAATGAGACGTTTGGCAAGAGGGGAGGTAAGATATATTTTTGACCCATTTCTTTAGACTAACAATAGTGACAGGGCGTGTATGATTTAATTGTAGAATCCTATTTGCCAACTTAACTTTTCATAAAATGACCAACATACCGCTAATCTGAATTGTGTGCTAGGGTTTAGAAATTGAGTAACTAAAGTTGGGAACTTTTACAAATGTGTTAATTTAAGTATGATACATGATGCGTTTAGATTTGGTTATAAAAGTCATACAAAAGCTAAGCACATTCCGATCAAGTTTAAATTAAAACATTGGACCCAAACCAAATATATGAGCAAGCATACTCATCATTACTGAGCATAGGGTTCAAATGAGTGTCGATCCTCAAGGAACAAGTAAACATTAATTACCCCACTTTCATTGTTTAACCGATTCAACAAAGTGAAAATAAAATATAAAAGAAAACTAAAAAGAAAATAAAATAAAAATATGTACATGTCAAGGATGGAGAAGTATGCAACTTAAACCATTGATTAGACAACCATGATCTTCAATAACTTAACCATTATCATAATCAATCATTCTCTTAGCACCATGAAGGATTTAAGTAAATTAGCATCACTTGATCTATCTCAACTAATTACTACCTTCTAGATAAATTAGCATCACTTGGTTTGTCTCAACTAATTCATCCAAAAGATGCATTAAACACAATCCTTAATTAAATTTTCGTGGTCTGGCAAATTTAAAATATGAAATTAATCAATGAATCCTTGGTCTGGCAAACATCAATTAATCTTTAATTACTCAATCCTCAACAATTAACCTCTTTGGTCTAGCAAGTTAACAGCCAATGAATGCGAAAATTAATCAATTACAACTATCATCAACCTCTTTGGTCTAGCAAGTTAACAATAGAAACAACCAACTAATCTCGAAATATGCCCAAGTAATTAAATACCAAGAAGAACAGTCAATTAATCAAAAGATCAAATAATTCCAAGAATCATGATTATCTAAAACAATGTCAAATTACAATAGAACAATTAAAACATCATTGTCAAGAAAAAGAACACAAAGTAAAAGAAAGAACTCATAGACAAGTCTCATTCTTCTTCCTTTGAAAACCTTCTTGTACAACTCTCCTTGAGCTTGAAGAATTCTTCCTTAGACTGAGTGATTTTCTATGATGATCAATGAATTCTCACTTTTTTCCTTGTGTTTTTCATCTATTTATAGGCTTAAGAAGTGCCTAAACTCGTAGGTACAAAGTTCTTGGCCGAGTAGAAGTTGGAAGATGCTAAAACTCCCCAGATTTCAAAAAACGCGTCAAAAGATCACAGCACCGCCTCAGGAACAGACCACAGCCGGCGTCGCCTGTGTTCTGTTTCTCCACTCGTTTGCTGATTTTTCTCCGAATTTTGCACATACGTTCCAGAATGCAGCCGGCGCCACCTCCAGCCTTACAGTCGGCGCCGATTAGGCTCTGTTCTACTCTGTTTCTCCAATTTTTCTATCGCTTTGAGGTTCGTGCATCTAGTGTACAGCTGGCGCCGCCTCTGCTCTGTTTCGCGACGGTTTTGCTTCATTTTACCCAAAAATCTGAAATAATGACCAAAATACACTTCCAAGGGTAAAATCTCAAATATGAAAGAATATGACTAATTATTGCACAAAATGTATTATAAAAGAGCCTCAAATAACTACGTAAAATATAACTAAATTAGCCCCTATCATATTCCCCCACACTTAGCTCTTTGCTTGTCCTCAAGCAAAGCATTAAGAACAAGTAAAAAAAAAAAAACACAAGGTTTTACTCACATAATTCAATCAATTCCTAAAACATATATTCAATGCTTTCTTTACTTATGAACATAAAACATATGATACTAAATCTTTTACAGCCAATGCAAGACTTATGTAGTGATAAATAATTTAGTAGAACCATCACAATACTTTACAATATTCTCAAACCATTAGAAAGAAGTTAGTTCAAAAAGAATATGCATTCCATATGCTTACTTTTCATACACTCTCTCCTCTAATCCGAGACATATCATGATTCTACTTAGATCAAGGTTTGTAATGTAAGGTTAAAGGTTTGTAATGTGGCTTAGCAAATGAAGGATATAGGAACATCAAAAGTCAAAGAAAAATTGAGAGTAAGCAAGAAAAGGGTAACCAAAATAAACCTATAATTCCCAACTCTTCTTACTCTCTTATTCCAAGAACCAATCAAACCATAACCTTATATAACAACCCTTACGCATTTCAAGCAAATCCTGCATTTTTTTTCCACCTCTTCTTATCATCAATTCTTTTCCTCACAAGATCAATCAATTTTCCAGCAATGGTAGCAAGTATCTTATATGAACTTACTTTTACAGTTCACTCACCATCCTTTTTGTGATTTTTTCGCTCTTTTTGTCTTCAATTCTCTTTCAATTCTTTCTTCTTTTACTCCTCTTTTTTTCTTTTTCTGCTGTTGTTCTTTTCTTTTTCATTTACTTTCCTTTCTAGTAGCTTGTTGTTTTCTCTCTTCACTCATTTCTTTTCTTCTTTATCATCTTTTTTCAGCTCGCATTCTTTTCTTTCTCAATCTTTCAACTTCTTCCTTTCATTCCACTTCCTCTCTTTTCCCAGCTCCAATTGTAATTGATCCATGACTGAAAGTAACAAGTTATGATCTCTCTCCCTGCATTGTTCTCAACATACATACACTTTCATCCTTGAAAAACATCAAGATTTGGAAATTATACAAACTCTCAGTACAAGTAATGGACAAAATATCGTGACGGGTTGTAAAGAAAGAAATCACCAATTTAAGCTCAAAATAGGCACTAGGGATAATATAGCACTAGGTAGGCTTGAAAAACTCAAACTATCCAAAGAAGGCCTATTACCGTCATCCCTAAGTTAAATCATGAATGTCTTTCTTATTTCACCTCGAGAGGTATACAAGTAAGTTCTAGAATGCTCCATGCATTTTAGAGAAAAAAAACAGGTTTAAGAATAATGCAAAGCATTTGATCAAGAACTACTTTGTCTAAGTGAGTGCAAAAAGTCATGCATAAGCCATAAATGATCTAGAACATATGCTCTATAATTCATCATAAAGACATGCACTAAAAATACGGCTTGAAATCTCCAGAAAAGCAGAAAAGTTTGAAAAATTTCGCACCAAAAATTGTGTTTACTCCCAAGAAGGCTAAAGAATACGTATAGAAGACTTGTCAATCAAACCACACCCCCACACTTAAACTGGACATTGTCCTTAATGGCCAAATAAATATAACCAGAATAAACCATACCATGGGACCAAAAATATAAAGGAGAAGAGATAAGAAAAACAAACTTCCATTCCAAATTAGCTCCAAAAGTTTCAATCTTCTAAATCTTTAAATTTTCAGAACTTTTAAACCACATTTTTCTAAAGTAGCTCACCACTAAGAAAACACCAAGATAATTGATAAAAACTTGGACAAAGTATATCACCAAACCACTCCCCCACACTTAAATTGGACAATGTCCTCCTTGGCAAAAGATAAACACCAGAAAGCATCTCCAAAGGGACCAAAAATAATAAAGGGGTAGAAAGTTTAAGTAATACTTCCCAAGTGCAATAATACTCCAATAGATGGCCAAGCTTGAGGTAAAGAGAAAGGCTTGTCCAAGAGGGCTTTATTCCTATAAAACAGAACACAACTAAAAGCACAAGAAAAATAATAATAAAATAAAAACATACCTAAATAAAAGAAAACAAACTAAATAAAAAGACTAAAATAATAAAAATAAAAAAAATGCTCGACACCTATCATGCTTCCTCATCAAACCTTTTGAAAAGAAATTAAGTTCAAAATAGAAGATAAGCATAACGAACGTAGAATGAAGAATGGGGGATTTTAAAAAATGGAAGGTTCATGAAAACGATTTATCTTAGCAAAACATATAAACCTCATTTTCTAGCATTCCTTTAGACACCTAAATATCTTTTCCAACATATAAGTGCACATAGTATCTAACAGATGTATCAACACCCCTTCAAAAGAATTTTTACAATTAAAATTCCCCTTAAAACTTAGCAATTGAGTTCTTAAGGATGGGATCAAGAAATCCTTACTTTTTGACACATCTACAAAAACTAAGTTACCTCCCGTGAATGGGGTGAAGGGTCGAAATTTCCACCATCCTCCAAGGACTTCTTATGATATAGTGTAGAAAGATCCAACTCCTTGAAGTATGCTAAAGTCAACACCTTATTATTTGGACCCATATTCTCCAAGAAAAAAGAGGAACCTAAGAAATCATGTGACAAAGAGAGATTTGGATTATTAGCACATAGAGAAGAATTGAATACCCCCTTCCCACATTGGACAGTTATCCCTCATAGGATCTCTCCTCTCCTGGGAGATTCTCTTGTTCAAGTGAATGGCTAGCATGAACTTATGATTCTCATCAACAATCTTAACTAAGTGTTTCCTTTGATCGCACAATTGTTGGGATGCTTCTTCATGCCACTGAATAGATGAATTTATATTGGCAACAAAAGAATTCACTAATGCTTCTAATGACGTCTCACTAAAAACATCAATGTTTGTAATTTTGCCAATCAATATACTAATGCTTTTTTTTTTAATGCAGCATGCAGTGCTAATAAATCATGCAATTTAATTCATGAAGACACGATAAAAAGAACAAAACAAAATGACAAAAATAACAATTGTTTCAAACAGCAAAAATGACTTCACTGCTTTCCACGGCCTACACCTATAAAAGACAAGAAGAAAGTTAGATAACCAAAATTCATATTTAAAATAAAATTAAAAGAAGAAAAAGTTAGTCAATTACACATTGTCAAAGTTAGTAGGTTAGATTATAAGGGTATACAAGATACACACGATACAAAAGATAGCACATTTTTGCGAAAAGAATAATTATACATAATTTACATATTTACGTATTTACATTGTTAAATCAACAAAATCCATGATTTCATGCTATTGTTCTCAGGCAACAGCGCAAAAAACTTGATGCGTTTAGATTTGGGCATAAAAATATACAAAACCTAAGCACATTCCCGATCAAGTTTAAATTAAAATGTTGGACCCAAATAACAAATATGAGCAAGCGTACTCATCATTACTGAACATAAGGTTCAAACAAGTATCGATCCTCAAAGAACAAGTAAACATTAATTACCCCTCTTTCATTGTTTAACCGACTCAACAAAGTGAAAATCAAATAAAAAAGAAAACTAAAAAGAAAATAAAATAAAAATATGTACATGTCAAGGATGAAGAAGTATGCAACTCAAATAATTGATTATACAACCATGATCTTCAAGAACTTAACCATTATCATAACCAATCATTCTCTCGACACCATGAAGGATTAAGGTAAATTAGCATCATTTAGTCTGTCTCAACTAATTACTACTTTCTAGAGAAATTAGCATCACTTGATCTGTCTTAACTAATTCATCCAAAAGATGCATTAAACACAATCTTTAATTAAATTTTCGTAGTCTGGCAAATTTAAAACATGAAATTAATCAATGAATCCTTGGTCTGGCAAACATCAATTAATCTTTAATTAATCAATCCTCAACAATTAACCTCTTTGGTCTAGCAAGTTAACAGCCAATGAATGCGAAAATTAATCAATTGCAACCATCATCAACCTCTTTGGTCTAGCAAGTTAACAATAGAAACAACCAACTAATCTCGAAATATGCCCAAGTAATTAAATACCAAGAAGAACAGTTAATTAATCAAAAGATCAAATAACTCCAAGAATCATGATTATCTAAAATAATGTCAAATTACAATAGAACAATTAAAACATCATTGTCAAGAAAAAGAAAACAAAGTAAAAGAAAGAACTCATAGACAAGTCTCCTTCTTCTTCCTTTGAAAACCTTCTTGTACAACTCTCCTTGAGTTTGAAGAATTCCTCCTTAGATTGAGTGATTTTCTATGATGATCAATGAATTCTCACTTTTTTCCTTGTGTTTTTCATCTATTTATAGGCTTAAGAAGTGCCTAAACTCGTAGGTACAAAGTTCTTGGCCGAGTAGAAGTTGGAAGATGCTAAAACTCCCCAGATTTCAAAAAACGCGTCAAAAGATCGCAGCACAGTCTCAGGAACAGACCACAGCCGGCGCCACCTTGGTCCTTCGGAGCCGACGCCGCCTGTGTTCTGTTTCTCCACTTGTTTGCAGATTTTTCTCTGAATTTTGCGCATACGTTCCAGAATGCAGCCGACGCTGCCTCCAGCTTTACAGCCGATGCCAGTTAGGCTTTGTTCTACTCTGCTTCTCCAAATTTTCCATCACTTTGATGTTCGTGCATCCAGTGTACAGCCGACGCCAGTTCCAGGCTTCCAGCTGGTGCCGCCTCTGCTCTGTTTTGCGATGGTTTTGCTTCGTTTTAACCAAAAACCTGAAATAATGACCAAAATACCTTTTCAAGGGTAAAATCTCAAATATAAAAGAATATGACTAGTTATTGCACAAAATATATTACAAAAGAGTCTCAAATAACTACGTAAAATATAACCAAATTAGCCCCTATCAATACACACAAATCACAAGGTTAGTGACGAAGACATGTTTTTCAATACTTGAGAAGTTAGACAAGAACTTTGCTTTTGGGACCAAGATAATTTCTCAGGACTTTCTAAACAATTTATTTATTATGAATGTCATATATTTGTTATGAAAATAAATGTTTTAGCATGACGTTAAATGATTGCAAAAATCATTGCATGCTTTGAAAGATGTTGATTTTGTATTGTGATATTCAAATAAAAATTTTATAATCCTATTTTGATAAAGATATGTTTGGAAATGTGCATATAAATTTGAAATATTCAAAAAAGGGTAGCATCTATCGGTTGGTGAGAAAATGTTATGCTTCTTAAGAAATTTAGGAATATATGTGTTTTGGAACCTATGAAAGTTGGAGAGTTAAACTTTGTAAAAAATTGTGAAAAGGAAATGGATTTCTACTTTATAGCATCTCGTTGTAGAAAAATATGGCGCTGTGTGTGGAATACTAAGATAAAACTATGACAAACCTTTGAGGAGGTGGTTGAATAAGGTTTATAGCAAACAATTCTAAGTTAAAAAATTTGATGTCTTTTGAAAAATCCAAACAGAATGTGTGTTAAAGAAGGGTAGATTTTCTTCGTTGCTTTAAGAGAGCACTTAGGGACCTTTTGGATCAACACTAAATGGTGAGAAGATAATAGGTATTAAAAGCAGGCAATTGATATGTAAGTGATAGACTTACTATAGAGCGCACGAGTCTTAAATAGATAAATAATTGCAGAGCAAAAGATAGAGCATTTAAAATCAGATGATCAGTGAAAGTGCAGTAATAAAGTTCAGACAGAAATACACAAGAATAGACTCAAGGATTTATAGTGGTTTGATCCTCAAATGATCTACATCCACTGCCTTAAGTACACACTTAAGAATTACAACTCAACTTACTAAAACCTTTTTTCCAAATCAATGGTGGTAGGCGATATCAATCTTACATAAGAAGATTATCACACTTAGTTTTACACCCAACCTCTTTAAACTTCAACAATCAAGATTCACTCCAAATGGGTTTTACTTTCTTAACCTTGATGCAAAAGCTTATTAAAGATAGAACACAAAAATAGCTCACAGATTGAGCAAAAATGAACAACTAAGCACTAATATCTTTTTACCTTTTGATTGATTCAATCTTTCTTTGAAGTATAAATAAAAAGAGAGATTTTTGTATTCTGAAGTATGAGAGTGTTTCTGAATGAGTTAGCACAAAAATTTTCTTTAAAATTGAGTTTTTGAAGTCCCAATGGTTAGTAATGACTAATTCCTTCTGTCAGGATTTTCGAAACTTTGGATTCATAGAATGGAAAGATGTGAGTCCAAAACAGCACTTTATGCAAATAGGTATATTTTGAAAAATGTTACAGATCATTGGATGGTGTTTTGGATTCAAAGGTCTATCCAAAACTACTCAACCAAGAATTTTATAAAATCTAGATTTGGAAATATCCTCTTTTTGAAATCATTTGTAGGTGCTTTAAGGTAAATCAAAATGAATCATAAGGCAAAGAGACAAGGAATTTACAAATGATACATTAATCACAATTCCTAGTTTATAATTCTTTACAATGCCTTCATGGTATGCAATATCTTAACTTAGAGTTCTACTTGATCAACCACTCTTGAATTTCATGCTTGAGAGCTACTTAGCAGTTCTATTTTCGCACTTTGGAAGAACTGAAGTTAAACATGTCCTATCATATATAGATTACATAAGTTAGTCCACATCAATATTTGTCATAAATTAAAACACAAGAGAATGCCCTTAGAGTTAACAATCTCTCCCTTTTTGAGTGATGACAAACTTGATGGGATTGTGAAAAAAAATGATATAGATTGTATGAACATGTTAGATCTAGAGCAATAAAAATATATTTAATCCGAAATGCATTCTTTCATTTTAGGACTCAAAGAGTGCTTATGAGTTTAAGATAAGGAAAGTTAAACATAGTCTCATAAACATGGCTCAATGAGTCTATGGTCCAACTAACCTCCTTATTCTCCTTCCTTCCATAAAGAGGACTATATCTTATAGAAATAGGCAATAATGGTTCCAAAAAAAAATGTATGATTATGTACATGAAGAGGCGTAGAAGATAAATTATAAATAGCAATACTCCCCCTATGTATGTGCATATATAAAAAGTAAAAGGATACTGGGAATGGAGTGCATTGAAAACTAAATTGAGATTTGAGATTTTAGACTTCCAAATCGTGTATCCAAAACATGTTAAAATAAGACAGAAGATCACTTCTTGTAAAAGCATTTTTGGATTGGTATTTTAGATTGACAAATTAAGAATCCAAAAGCCCCCCTGTAGTTGTGCACGGTAACAAAAAATTACCACAAAGATGGATAAACGATTTTCCAAAAATCAACTGAAGCCAGTTTTCACAAAATATTTCAACTTTTCAACACAAAGTGGTCACTGTTCAACCAAAGAGGAATAACACAATTTCTGTAAGCATCCACTCAAATATCCCATCATCCATCATCCAAACTCAGTCCCAATCTATAATTCATAGTCCTCATGTCACCATAACTCACAATCTCATGTCACAATCCATAACTCCAGGTTTACTTCTCCCCCTTTTGGCATCAATCAAAAAGATTGTAGCAACAGAGAAAGAGTAAGGAAACAAACGGGGGTAGTAGTGACAAAAAAGAATATCATCAATAACAAGTGTAGAAGCAGTAATATAAGCAGTAGTAGTAGTATTAGTTCAAAACCAGAATAAAAGTGTTCATGCAAATATAGTGTAGAAAGCATAAAACAGTTTGAAGGGGAAAGTGTTCATCAGAATAAAATGTTTCAGAATAAGTCAGCAGTCGTCATATGCCAATCATGGAATGTTGATGGTTGCAGGCTTAGCATCGGCACCCTTCTTTGAATGTTAGCCAGCAATTCTTTTGAACTTGCTTTTGATGACAACATGTTTCACTCTACGTCCTAATGAGATATTAGGTGGAATTGGATTGTCTTTTGTAACTGCAGTTGTGTCAGCAGAGGGTACAATATGCATCATCTCAGCAGGCTAGGATGAAATTGTTTCAGTTGTGGGCACTGTAGTAGGTGGAGCTGGAATTTCATCAGCGACAATTTTCTTAGCAGCAGTGGGTTGTCTAGAGTCCTTTTCAGGAAAGGGAATGATAGGCTCATTCTCGTGCTGTGGTGGAATGTCTTGCTCTTTGGAGACATTTCCAGTACTCTGTTCTACTTTCTTCCCTTCCACATCACTTAATCGTTTTCCTAAATTTTGCAGTTCAATCTTGATTTCAATATTAAACCCATCAACTTTTTTAGATAGAATATTCAAAGTGTTTAGAATGCTTTGAGTTAGTCCCCTCTTATCAAACCTCTACTTGCCTTTACTAGATGATTGCTCAGCTACTTCAACTTTGCGTTTTGTTCCATCGAGGCAGCAGGTCCAGCATTCTTTCCCTCAGCCTTGATTCTAATAAGTTTTTCCTTTTCCTTTTTTGAAATATCCCTAAACAGAATCCATTTATTTTCCATTTGTACAAAGCCCATTTTCTCAAAAGATTCCATGCTATAAACATTAATCTTGAGATGTCCAGAGGTTCTTGCACTGAGATTCACGTTGAAATATTTAAAAACCTTGGTCAAGAGATTTTCATATGGCAGGGCTTTGTTTGAGGTATTTGTTGATTGAAGCATTAGCTTCATAGCCAGAAATCCAAAACTAATCTGTCTCCCCTCTGATAGGGCCAACATTAGTATCATTTGCATAATACTCATGGATGTTTTGTGCCCAAAGCTTAGTGCTACCATGGTTGACACCATGTGATGCAGAATTCTTCCAAAACCATTCAGCCATTTGGAGTTGCAATCATTTGAGTTTTTGATACTCTTGCCTCTAGTGAATTTAGCTTCAAATCTCCCAAGATCAAACAGGTCAAACTCTTCTAGAAATTTAATCATTTCAAAAAATTGAATCCTTCCATCTCTAACTCCAAATATTTGGTTCAATATTATGATCAAATTCCATGTTCACATAACCTACCCTCGAGGTATACCACTGAACTATGAATCCCCCGCTAGTCTCCTCAAGTCTTCCTTTTTTTTAGGTTTGAATAAAATTTCCAAACTGATGTAGTGTACAGTTTTTCATCTACCGACAGTAAAGCCCCCCCATCCGAGTGATTCAAACATATTCAAGATATTAGCAAAATTCAAAAAGGCCTCAGAATCAACCCGATATCCAGTAATGACAGTTCAATTTCTTAAAAGCTAGTCATTGAACTCAAATTCGCATTTTAAGTCAAGAAATAAGAGTATCCGTGTCTCAGAGCTTTCCTGTACAGGAAGCTCTTGCGATTAGTCCGTCTGAAAAGCTGGTTCCTTGGCAATAATCTTTTTGCCTTTTTGTTTAGCTACAGGTTGGGTGGTGACAACAAATTTTGTCTTTGCCACTGCACTGCTTTTCTTGTTCTTTTTTGTCTTTAGTTCGACCCCCTTGTTGATTTAGAAGTTTTGCCATGGCATTTGCGAGAGGAGGATGTGGGTTTTCCATTTTAGTGAGGAATATGAAGATTTGAAGAGAAAGAGATGTAGAAGGATTGATAGCGGTTTCGGTTTTCAAGAAGAGAGAGAAATAGCTTTTTGATAAATCTTTTTCTATGATTTCCTAGGTACTTGAGTGGATAAGTACAATCAAGTACACTCAAAAGAGATTTTATCATAGATAGGGTGAGCTTCTTTGAAAAGTGTAGACATTTTGAAAATTTAAAAAAAGAGTTCTGGACTCAGACGTTTTTTCATCCAATTAAAAAAAATGTGAACTTTACACGATTCTGGGCTGCTGCTATTTTGGACTTAGACTAAGTCCAAATTTGTCCATCCAAAACAAATTGAGAGATATTTTATCGAGGGGGTTTTGGATTCATGTTTCTGAGATGCTGCATCTGAAAGTGAATATCTTCAGTAGTTCTGCAAGAATGAACAAATAAACTTTGGCAAAATTGTTAGTTACATAATTTTGGTAATTCCCAAACCTATTTGCAGATAATCAAATCTATCTTCGGTTAGAGATTTAGTGAATATATCTGTAAGCTATTCATCAGTTAGAATATATTCCACACACACGCCACCCCTAAGCCCATGATCTCTAATAAAATGATGTTTAATTTCAATGTGCTTAGTCTTAGAATGCTGAACATGATTTTTGGTCAGATTTATAGCATTAGTATTGTCACATAAGATAGGCATGCAATTAAAATTTAAACCAAAGTCAAGTAAAGTGTTTTTCATCCATAAAATTTATGCACAATAACTTCAATGTATTTTGCCTTGATTATTGAGAGAGAGACACAAGCTTGCTTCTTCCTGTATCGAGAGATAAGAGAGTGTCCAAGAAATTGACAGTGTCCATTAGTACTTTTCCTCTCAACTTTGCACCTGGCATAATCAGCATCCGTGTATCCTATAAGATAAAAAACGAATAAGTTTGTGGATACCATAAACCATAATTATATGTTCCAATTAAGTATATAAGGATATACTTTACAGCACATAGATAAGATTCTTTTGGACATGCTTGAAATATAGCACAAATGCACACTGAGAACATAATATCGGGTCGACTGACAATAAGATAAAGGAGACTTCTGATCATACTTCTATATTTTGATTCATCCACTTTCTTACCTTTTTCATCTTTGTCAAGTTTTAATGATGTTCTCATAGGGGTACTAATTTCTTTTGCTTCATTCATTCCAAATCTTTTGAGCAATTCCTTGGCATACTTGGCTTGATTTAGAAAGATACCATCTTTGGTTTGTTTGATTTGTAATTCGAGGAAGAAATTAAATTCTCCCATCATACTCATTTCGAGTTCTTGTTGTATTGTCTTGGCAAATTTCTTGTATTAGGAATCATTAATAGCTCCAAAAATAATATCATTAACATATATTTGAATAATTAATATATCATCAGAATTTTCAGATTTGATAAATAATGTGGTATCAATTAGACCTCTTGAAAAACTTTTTGAGAGAAGAAAACCACTAAGTCTTTCATACCATGCTCGTGGAACTTGTTTGAAACCATAACGGGCTTTAGAAAGTTTAAACACATGATTTGGAAAGTGTTCATGAATAAAGCCAGGGGGTTGTTCTACATATACTTCTTCTTCAATAAAACAATTTAAAAAGGAACTCTTAACATTCATTTGATAGAGTATAAAATATTTGAAAGATACAAAAGCAAGTAGCATTCTTATAGACTTTAACCGAGCAACGAGAGCAAAAGTCACTATAAGAAAATATAACATTGGAGATAAATTTTTTTTCCTAACTAAAGTTTTGTCGCCAAAAGTACCCTTTAGCGAGGAGAATTTTTTTTTTAGCGACAAAAACTGTTTGTCACTACTAATTAAAACCTTCGGTGACAAAATTTTTATTTCCTAGCTAAAAGTGATGGCTTTAGCTAGGAAATAAGTGTATTAGTGAGAAAAATTTAAGTTTCCTCGCTAATGATGCATCACTAGCGATGAAAATTCTTTTCCTAACTAAATTTTCGTTGCTAATAATGCATCATCAGCAACAAAAATTCATTTCCCAGCTATAAAAATTATTTTTTGTCGCTATTAATTACGCTTTTAGCGACAAAATTCATATTTCCTAGCTAATACCTATCTTTAAATTTTTATATATTTATAACATGGCCCCAAAAATTTTGTAAATTGGTCTTTAAATTTTGTATAACAAAATGACCTCAAAAGTTTGTAAATTAATCCCTAAATTTTAAAGTATTTATAATATAACCTAAAAATTTTATAAATTGGTCCTTAAATTTTTGAATATTGAAAAACATGACCCCAAATTTTACAAATTGCTCATTAAATTTTGTAAAATTATAAATGATAACAAAAAAATTTATAAATTGGTCATTAAATATTAGAATTTTAAAATATAATTCCAAAAATTTTACAAATTAGTACCTAAATTTTTATATATTTATAAATTCATTATATTTTTGACTGATTTATATAAATTAAGCTAGATTATGTGGCAAAACATGTCCGATTACTTTCAAATTTGTTAATAATACATTTTTTTAGTAAATTCAATTGGATCATTAATTTGATATGTCTATCCTTGTAAATGCGCTAGGTTTTGGGTATTTTTATAATGATTATGGAAGATTAGGCATTAAAACATATCCAATTAACTTCAAATTTGGTTATAATATATTTTTTAGCAATTTTAATAAATATAACGGTTGAGTCGTTAATTTAATATGCTAAACTTTGTAAATGGGTAGGTTTCGAGCATTTTTATAGAGTAAGTGGCAAAACATATTTGATTACCTTTAAATTTAGTCATAATAATGTTTTTCGTGATTTTATCAAATATAACGGTTGAATTGTTAATTTGATATGCCTATCTTTTTAAATGTGTAACGTTTTCTGTATTTTTATAGAGATTATACTAGATTCTATGCCAATATATATTTGATTACCTTCAAATTTAGTCTTAATATATTTTTTAGTAATTTTAATAAATTTAAAGGTCAGATCGTTAATTTGATAGTCCAAACATTGTAAATGGATTAGGTTTTGAGCATTTTTATAGAGTTTATACTAGATTAAGTGGCAAAACATATCCGATTATTTTTAAATTTGGTCATAATATTTTTTTAGTGATTTTATCAAATCTAACGGTTGGATCATTAATTTGATATGCCTATCTTTTTAAATGTGTTAGGTTTTCTGTATTTTTATAGATATTATGCTAGATTCTGTGCCAAAATATATTTGATTACCTTTAAATTTACTCATAATATATTTTTTTAGTAATTTTAATAAATCTAACGGTTAAATCGTTAATTTGATATGCCTACCTTTGTAAATGGGTTAGCTTTTGAGCATTTTTATAGAGTTTAGACTAGATTAATTAGCAAAACATATCCGATTATCTTTAAATTTGGTTATAATACATTTTTTTAGTGATTTTATCAAATCTAACGGTTGGATTGTTAATTTGACATTCCTATCTTTTTAAATGTGTTAGGTTTTCTGTATTTTTGTAGAGATTATGCTAGATTCTATGCTAAAATATATTTGATTGCCTTCAAATGTAGTCATAAATTTTTTTTAATAATTTTAATAAATTTAATGATTAGATCGTTAATTTGATATGTCAAACCTTGTAAATGAGTTAGGTTTTGAGTATTTTTATAGAGTTTATACTAGATTAAATGGCAACACATATCTAATTACCTTTAAATTTGGTCATAATATATTTTTTAGTGATTTTATCAAATCTAATGGCCGAATTTTTAATTTGATATGCCTATATTTTTAAGTGTGTTAGATTTTCTGTATTTTTATAGAGATTATGTCAGATTCTGTACCAAAATATATCCAATTGCCTTCAAATTTGGTTATAATATATTTTTTAGTAGTTTTAATAAATTTAATGGTTAGATCATTGATTTGATATGCCTATCTTTGTAAATATGTTAGCTTTCGAGCATTTTTATAGAGTTTATACTAGATTAAGTAGCAAAATATATCCGATTACCTTTAAATCTGATCCTAATACTTTTTTAGTAATTTTATCAAATCTAACGGTTAGATCGTTAATGTGACTAAATGTGTTAAGTTTTAGATATTTTTATATAAATTATACTAGATTCTGCAGCAAAATAAATAAATAAATAAATAAATAAATAAATAAATAAATAAATGTGTGTGTGTGTGTTATACATATGTATATATATGTATATGTATTTATAAATTAATTTATTAAAATAGTGTGTATATATTATATATATTAAAATATATTAATATGCTATATTAATATATATATATATATATGTGATGTGTGTGTGTGTGTGTATAATTGTATATATATACATATATGTGTGTGTGTGTGTGTGTATTAATATAGCATTAATATATTTAAAAAGTATATTAATATTTATTGATGTATGTATATATGTATATTAATATGCTTTATATATATATTAATATGCTACATACTACATATACATAGATACATATATGCATATATGTAGTATATTGTCATATATGTGTAGTACATTATCATATATGTGTGTGTGTGTGTGTGTATGTATATATATGTATATATATATATATATATATATATTATTGGAATTGTATATATGTTTAAGGTTTTTATCTAATCGAATTATTTGTATAGAATCATTTAGTAAATATAATGATATAAACTTTTAAAATTATATAAATATATAAAATAATTTATTATATTGAATAATGTAGTTTCATTGTAAAGTTAATATATTATTATATTTTGTTATTACACTAATTTTATGAAAAATTTAAAAAAATTTCAGGAGTAGTTTAAATAAATAAAAAAAGGATATGACCATAAATTACTTTGACCTAGCGGTTGAGAGCAGCTGATGGTTTCTTGTGGTAGCGGGTTTGAATCCCATCTTTGCAAATTCTTTTTAATTGGTGACTACGATCTGGTGCGGTTGGTTCACATAGTCCATGGCTTGACGGTTTCATGGTGGCTCTGATCAAGTGCGATTGGTCCATAAAATTCTGGTGATCCCCAAAAATTTTTTATATTTTTATATTTTCGGTGAGGAATTTTTTTTGTCTCCATTGACCCTTTTTAGCAAAGATAATTTTTAGTATTGGTCAGGAAACTTATTATCACGAAAGGTAATAATTTTTTTTACCATCGTATTTTAATTTTTCAAATTAAATTATATTTTTGGCGACAACTATTTAGCAACGAAATTTTTTGTCACAAAAAAGCATCACTAGTGACAAAATGAAAGCTTTTGGAGACAAAAAGGTACTTACTTTTAGCGACAAAATATTTCCTAACTAAAGTTGAGGTCTTTAGCAAGGAAATAAAGGGTAGCCTGTAGAGACAAAACTAAAAGTTTTGTCGCCAATACTTTTTGGCGACGGGGCTTCAGCGATGAAATGGCGAGGAAACGAGTTTTGTCCCTAAAGGCCTTCAGTGAGGAAATTTTCACTTTTTGCAAGGAAACAATTTTGTCACTAAAGACCAATTTTCTTGTAGTGAGTTTCATCATAATCAATGCCCTATTCTTGATTAAATCATTTGGCAACTAATCTGGCTTTATTCCTAATAACTATATCGTGCTTATAAAGTTTGTTTTTGAAAACCTAGTTGGTATCAATCATGGGATGTTCAAGAGGTTTAGGGACAAGCTACCAAATTTGATTTCTTTCAAATTGATTTAACTCTTCTTGCATGGCTATAATCCAAAATTCATCATGTAAAGTTACATCAATGCAATTAGGTTTAGTGCTAGAAAGTAAGGCAAAATTATCAATAAAATATCGTCTAGTTTTAACTCCGTAGCTAGGATCGCCAATGGACTATTCTTTTAGATGAATAGTTTTGTACTTCCAATCTTTTGGCAAGTTTTGATTTGAGAGTTCTTTAGTCCTTTGTTTATTCTCTTCAACTCGTTGTTCCTCTAATTCCTCTTTTTTAGCATGAATATCGAGAGGTGGAGCCTTGTGCTACTCACGGCTTCTTTCTTTTGTGATTCCTACATCATCATCATTATTTCTAGAAGAATATATATTTGAATCATCAAACACACCATGTACGGATTCTTCCACACATAGAGTTCTTTTATTGTACACTATATATGCATTTTTTTGGAAGAATATCCAAGAAATATAATCTCATCAGATTTATTATCAAATTTTCTAAGATTGTCTCGAGTATTAAAGACGAAACATTTTCAGCCGAAAACTTTAAAGGAAAAAATAGGTGGAACTTTGTCAAATATGAGTTCAAAAGGAGTTTTCCTTAGCAAGAGTTTTAACATAACATGGTTGACAACATAGTAGGTTGTGTTTATAGCCTCGACCCAAAAATATTTTGGAAGGGAGTTTTCACAAAGCATTAACCCTGCCATCTCTTAAAAAGTTCTATTTTTCTTCTCAACCACACCATTTTGTTGAGGAGTTTTTGCTGTTAAAAAATTGTGTGAAACACTACTTTCATCACAGAATTTTGAAAAGTCACAGTTGCAAAATTCTCAACCGTTGTCACTTCTAATTGAAATCAATTTGCACCCAAGAGAATTTTAAACACGTTTGAGTAGTTTTAAAAATTTAGAGAAAGCTTCATCTTTTTGAACAAGAAATAAAGTCCAAGTGAATCTTGAAAAGTCATCTACAAGTACATAAGTATATCTCTTACCACGAAGACTAGTGTTCCTCATTGATCAAAACAAATCCATATGTATGAGTTCAAGTGGATTTGATGTTAAAATCATTTTCTTGGGTTTAAAAGATATTTTGGTTTGTTTTCTAAATTAGCAAGCATCACACACTCAATTTTTATCAAATCTCATTTTGGGAAGTCTTCTAACAAGCTCATTTGAGGATAATTTGTTTAGCAAATCGATAGATACATGGTCTAATCTTCTATGCCAAAGGTAGCTATCATAATCATTTAAGAAGAGGCATCTAATATCATGAGCCATAAGATCATTAAGATAAAATACATACACAATTTCAACACGGTTAGTAACAAAAGTTGTCTCATTGCTGGAACTATTCATAATAGTGTAATAATCTTTTTCAAACACAACTTTGCAACCATTATCACATAATTGACTGATGCTAAGCAAATTGTACTTTAATTCATTAATTAGCAGCACTTATTTGATAATGGTAGAGGATCCCTTAATATTACCTATGCCAAGAATCTTTTCATTTTTTTTTTGTCTCCAAACGTGACATCGTTTGTGACTTGAATATTTTCTAGCAGTTCGGCATTTTCAGTCATGTGCCTAGAGTATCCACTGTCTAAAAATCACTTTGTGGAGCTTATCATATCCGATGAATGTTTTTATACATAAGATGGAAGAGTGATTTTTGGTACCCATACCTTGTTGGGTCTACGGGGGTTAGTAATAGTTCCTTTAACTTTTCAAACTATTTTTATACTGTTTTCCACTTTCTTCCTAGCATGATACTTAGATGCTTTGTATCCAGATTTTTCATAATATGTGTAACAATTGTGTGTCATATATGACGAAGCAGCTTTACAAAGTAGGATATGTAATTTCCACATTTGATTTCATACATATAGCCTAGACCATTTTAGTTTCCAAGTACGTGTTGTGTACCAAGTAATTTTGTCAAATTGTTTTTTTCATTTGTGAATTTTTTAATGCATGTGGTGAGGTCATCAACTTTATTTTTTATATTATCAAAATTGCTGACCATAATTTCGAGAAAAAGAACTTTGTCACACAAGCATTTGTTGTCAAGAGACATATAGTGCAAAGAAGTTAGGATAACATCCATTTCAACATTTGAGCGCATAACGGAATCAAGTGACACTTTGTTCTCATTCAACATTTTGCCTCATCTAACAATTGATTTTTATTTTTATTTCTTTGTTTGTTTATGAAACATGTCAAAAAACAGCTTATTCAGATCATCTGGCTTCTCACAATCGGTATCATGCAATTCAGATATCAAATTTGGAGAAGTAGGATTTACTTTCTCTTCCATGGCCATAAAGCAAATGTTTGCTTTTTCATTATCAGATTCATAGCTTTCTTCAGTCTCGGATTCAACTTAGTCCCAAGTTCTAATCAACCTTTTTCCTTTCTTCATTTTTGTGTCATTCTTCTTCCTTTTGAATTGCTTAGCCCCTTTTTCTTTAGCAACTGGACATTTAGCGATGAAGTGCTCTATGATTTTACACTCAAAACATTGAGGCTTGAAGGAAAAAGTTTGTCCCTTCTTTTTGATAAACTTCTTACCTCTTTTAAAGTGGCCTTTTTTAAACATTTTTTTAATTTTTTTGGCAACCCTAGCCAATTCTTCTGTATCCAAATTAGTACCATCATCACTATCAGTTTGATTACTGATGACTTCTTCATCAATTGCTTTTATGTTTTCCTCTGTCATTATCGTCTTGTTCTTGAAATCTTTTAAGTTTCAATTCAAGAGAGATCTGATCAGCTCTTCAGTAGGTAAGCTATTTAAATTTTTAGATTCCTTTATAGCCAAGGTATTTAGCCACCAACATTTTGACAAAGCATCAAGTAGCTTTCTGTTTTGTTCACCGAGGGAATAGATTTTCCCATATGCCTTTAGTCCATTCATGATGTTTGTGAATCGAGTGAAAATATAACTTATGTTTTCATTTGGCTTCATAGTGAATATCTCATAATCTCGGACTAAAAGTTCTAACTTTGATTCCTTTACTTGATTAGTCCTCTTATGGGTGACTTTAAATAATCTCCATATGTTATGAGTAGAATCACAACTACTCACTCGGTTGTATTCGTTTGTATCGAGAGCACAATATAGAATGTTCATTGTCTGATAATTTAAAATTATTTTAGCATTGTCATCACTGCTGTATTTATCACTTCTTTTAGGTACTATTGTACCTTCAACAACTTTAGTTGGAATGAATGGTCCATTTTCAATCAGATTCCACAGCTCAAAATTAATTGAGTAAACATATATCTTCATTCTATTTTTTTAGAATGTGTAGTTGCTTCTATTGAAAAGAGGAGGTCTATTTGTTGAAAACCCTTTGATGTAAGGTAATGTGGATGTATTTACCATCTGGATTTTTTCTACAAGGCTATTAAACCAAGGAAAATGTAGACTAGCACTCTGATATGAATTGATAAACCTTAGAGGGGGGTGAATAAGGTTTAAGGCAAATAATTTCAAATTAAAAAATTTGATGTCTTTCGAAAAAGGCCAAGCAGAATGTGTGTTAAAGAAGGGTAGATTTTTTTCACAGCTTTAAGAGAGCAGTCAGAGATCTTTTGGATCAATACTAAATGGTGAGAAGATGGTAGGTATTAAAAGCAATCAATTGAGATATAAGTGACAGACTTACTATAGAGCACACGAGTCTTAAATAGATCAATAATTGCAGAGCAAAAGATAGAGCATTTAAAATCAGATGACCAGTGAAAGTGAAATAATAAAGTTCAGAAAGAAATGCGTATGAAGACTCAAGGATTTACAGTTATTTGATCCTCAAATGATCTACATCAAATACCTTAAGCACACACTTAAGGATTTCAACTCAACTTACTAAAACCTTTTTTCAAATCAATGGTGGTAGGTGACATCAATCTTACACAAGAAGATTACTACACTTAGTTTTACGTCCAACCTCTTTAAACTTCAACAATCAAGGTTCCCCCAAAATTGTTTTTGCTTCCTTAACCTTGATACAAAAGCTGATTGCGGATAGAACATAGAAATAGCTCACAGATTGAGCAAATATAAGCAACTCAGCACTAATATCTTTTTACCTTTTGATCAATTCAATCTTCTTTTGAAGCACAAATAAAAAGAGTGACATTTGTATTTTGAAGTGTGAGAGTGTTTCTGAATGAGTTAGCACAAAAATCTGCTTGAAAAATCGAGTTTTTGAAGTTTTTATAGGAGCTAAAACCGAAGTCCCAATGGCTAGTTACTTCTATCAGGATTTTCAGGATTTTTGATTCATAGAATGAAAAAATGTGAGTCCAAAACGGCACTTTATGAAAATAGGTATATTTTGAAAAATGTTACAGATGCTTGAATGGTGTTTTGGATTCAGAGGTCCATTCAAAACTACTCAACTAAGAATTTTATAAAATCTAAATTTGGAAATATCCTCTTTTTGAAATAATTTGTAGGTGTTTTAAGGTAAATCAAATTGAATCATAAGGTAAAGAGACATATGAGTTTACAAATGATACCTTAATTATAATTCTTAGTCTATAATTCGTCACAATGCCTTTATGGTCAATCTCTTAACTTGGAGTTATACTTGATCAACCACTCTTAAATTTCATGCCTAAGAGCTGCTTAGCAGTCCTTTTTTCGAGCCTTAGAAGAACTGAATGTCATAAATCAAAATATAGGAGAATGCCCTAAGGGCTAACAAACTAATTAATATTTTATTTTGGAGTATAGTCATAACCTAATGTACTTCAATGGTGTAAAACTCAAGGGTGAAATAAGATTTTGGAATTGACGATTGTAGTGATATTAAGTACGTAACGAGGAGCTGTGTGTAAAATACTCGGATAAAATTGATGTTTTCTTTTGGAATGTAATCTAATATACCTCAATAGTGTGAAACTCTAGGGTATACTTGACTCCGATTCCAGAATTTGTCGATTCAATTGCAAATTGAAATCGACAACCGGAACCATGGTTTACGGTCCTGTTAGAGTTGGGAGTTTCCTCCAATTGCCAATCGATGATATAAATTGCTTGTTTTAATTTTTTTTAAAAAATTTTTTGTCACGTGTCTAATAGTGACAACGCCTAAAACATAAAAAAATATAAAAACAAAAATATAAAATATATAAAAGGGTCAACCTAGCAAGAGAATGTTTATGGTGGTAGGCTAGTAACTTATATTTAATACATAAGTTATACTTTAACCAATAATAATAGAACTCATCTCAAGATGAATTGAATGGGGTTGGCATTTACTTTTCAAAGTTGAGTTGACATTCGCTACTCACATGTTTTATTTCTATTGGTTAATGTGTAATTGTATATTATATATAAGTTGCTAACCTACTACTATAAACTTTTTCACTAAGTAATGGCCCATTACAATTGGCCAGTGCACCATATGATCGTTACTTGCAATGGCCATTTTTTTTTTGGCCATTATTTCTTTTCTTCTTCTTCTTCTTCCTCCATCTATCAATATCTCTCTCATTTTCTTCTCATTTTTTGCACTTCTCTCAACTCTCTTTTTACTTTCTCAATTTTTAATTTTTAATTTATAATATACTATTATTATATTTATTTTCTATTTTTTTGGACAAAAATTATCTTATCCAACTAGTTCCAATGGTAAAGAAAAATTAGTGCTAACTATAATCCAAATTTTCAACTGGTGACGTTTAGTACTCCATTTGGTTATCAACTCACCTCCGATATTGATCTATTTTTTTCCAGTGATATTTTCTCCTCTGACAACCGACCAATTGTGGAAATTAGTGATGATGAAGTTGAAACTCAATAACAACAACAACAACCTTATGTTGATACTCAAAAATTTTTTAATGTCCAAATGAAGCATAAACTGAGACCGAAACTTAGACTACAACATAAAAAACACGAAAAAGAGAAGTTGATATATTCACTAAATATGTCACCACTTCAATGATATTGTCCAGTGAAGTAAAAGTTAAGTACAATTATTGCATTGTTACTCCTAAATTGTATGCATTCAAGTCAAGAATAGGTTATGGTAAGCTTTCTCAACATATAAAAAGGCACCATCCCCTAGGTTTCAGTTTGAATTCTAAATTACAAATTACGAACACTACTGCTATTTTTGCTTCTGCTTCTATTAGCTTATTTAAATATTTTGAAAAAATAAATAGAGAAGAATTAGCTAAAATGGTTATTGTAGAATATATTTCATTTAGTTTTGTCCAAATATTACATTTTAATAAATATTGTCAAAATACTTTAAATCCTATTGAAAAATATGTTCCACTACTACGCTTATACGTACACTTAAAAAGAATTATATAGGGAAAGTAAGAAACAATTATTTTGAATTTTTTTTAGATTTACCTAATAAAGTTTCTTTATGTAGTGATATTTAAAGTGATCATTGGAAAATTCATTCTTATATGACTATTACATATCATTGGATAGATAATGAATAAAATATTGAAAAATAATTACTTGCTTATATGTGCTTTAATGATCCACATGATGTTGAAAATATTTGTTAACTGTTAATTATTATTTTAGAATAATATAATTTAGTGAATAAGATTTTTTTTTGATTTTTTTAATAATGTTTGTACAAATATTACCTTAATTACTAGTTTTAAAATTTTAATTAACTTTTGTAGAATTTTTTTTTTCACATTAAATGTATAAACCATATTATAAAGCTATGTGTATAAGATTGTTTAAAAAGTCATGATCTTTATATTAAACCAATAAAAGTCTCTTTTTTTCTTTAATTTATGGTCTAGGCCTTCAATTAATAAAGAATGGAGCCAATTTTGTAGACATAATTGTGTAAAATTAAAATAATTTCTAAGCGATGTCTCAAATAGATAGAATTCAACATATGAATTGCTAAATAAATATTTTCCATATAAAGAATTTATATGTTCTTTTTTCTTTTGTGGCAAATAGAGTTGTTGAAATACATTTATTTCCTTATCAATAGAATATTTGTGCAGGTATTTTAAATATTTCAAAAATATTTAATGCGCTATTTATAATTTATCTGGTATATATTATCCTATTTCACATTTAGTTATTCAAGAATATGTTAATATTAATAGTATTTTTAATGAATATTATAGTGATATCTTTTGTCTCTTTATATTAATACTATGAAAGTTAAGTGGCTAAAATATTATTTATAAATACTTGATATTGATTTAGTTGCTAGTGTTTTTTATCCATGTATGAGAATCGATGGTTTACAAGAATATCTTACTTGTTATTATAATTCTTTATTTTCTAAAGATAATAATGAAGATAATGATTATGATGGTGATAACAGTACTTAAGATCTTACATCCTCTCTTGATATTTCTTGTATAATACTAATGTAACGAATATTCTTTATGACTTATACAATGAATATTCTAAAAGATACAATTTAACTGTTCAAATAACTCAAAATATTAAAGTTTCTACATATGGATCTTCAAGAATTAACAAAGTAAGGTTTTTTATGTTAGAAAGTCAAAACTACTAAGAAGATCTTTAAGTTCCACAGTAGAACTTGAATTATATCTAAACTATTATTTCGATTGGAAAGATTCAGGTGAAACATTTGATATCTTGAAGTGATGGGCCGAAAATGAGAATAAATTCCTTATTGTAGCACTAATGGTTAAGGAAACTTTTATTATTCTCAAGTCAACCATTGTGGTATGACAACTTTTAGTAATTCAATGTGAACAGAGGACTAATTTAAATTGAAAGAAAGAAAACTCTGCTCTCTTCCTCTTATTGATTAAGTTTGAATTTCAAACTTGGCCTAGCCAATTAAGACGCCCTCGCCGTGGCAACCTTTTCCACCATTGGTGCAAAACCCCACTGCCTATTGCCAAAAGTCCTTTGCATCACTTTTCATGGAGCAATCCTCTATGGATTCAACTATCAATGTGATAATAGTCAGGCAGGGTGAGCTAGCTCTATTACTGTCTCATGCAAAAATTGAGCATTTAGCAGCCCCATTCCAGTTTACATTGATCGAAAAATTTGCTCAAGGAAAGACGAATATAGAATCCTTGTGAAAGGATTACCAAAACTTTGGACTGAAAGGGAATGTCTATTAGGGATATGCCCTAAGCCTTTTGTACTTTACTATTTGTCATCTAGTATTTTGTAATAATATGAGATATTTTTTTCATGAATAGTGCATTTCATTTTATGATCATCAAATACGTGACTTGATAGTAAAATCATATAATAAGTAAAATAGCTATTTTTAAATTGTCCATAAACAATTATTATTAGCAAATAATAATAAATTAAGATTAGTATGTTTGTAACTTAATGACTATGTTTTACTAGTCATAGATATATGCGATATCAAATTAAAACATAAATAAATGTTAGAGAACATTATATTAGACATGATCCACTATAAGAGTACTTCATGAAACAAGTCATATGTACTTTCTATCCATATAATGATATTATAAGTCTTTCGACCTGAATTCATCATAATTTCCTACTTGATAAATTCTATAATTTCCTACTTGATAAATTCTATGTCTTGATGTTGTCTTAAGTTATCTTTAACAAGGTGTTAAAAAAGACTGTTGTTGGATATAGAATAAGTAAGGAAGAGAAATATGAATGATAGTAAAGGAATTTGTCCATCTAATTCTTAACAGAGATATCTATAGGGCCCCTTGATGAGTTAAATTGTTGAAATGCATGGTCTTACTCAAATATATTAATTAGAGATATTAATATCATTTGTTTGAATAGTTTACTTAGAGATTAAGAAATAGTTGATTAAATTTTATAAGAATAACACAATCCATACATTATACTTAATCAGGATATCGTGTGACAAAATGACAAAATATTGTTTGTTTCAAATAGATTACTGATTTTCATTTTAACTTGGGTAGCTATAATGTTTTGTTAAAAATTGCTTATAACTTGTAGGCCCTATACATGTGATTTGAACACACTAACAATGTTAAATAAACCTACAGGGTCACACATTAAGCAAACAATTTAGGTTATTTTTCTAGTGACAAGAATCGATGTATCTAGAAATATGTCTAGATTCATTGTATCTAAAAGACGTCCAGTTCGATGTATCTGAAGGACATTTAGATTCTTTGTATCTGATTTGATAGACTAATCAGTAAACTACCAAGATTATCTAAGAAACTTATCTTATTTTTTTGGAATTTGATTTGATCTTGAAATAAGATATTAAGAGAAAGATTGTTAAGAAGAAGACTCTCAAATGTTTTTAAATTCTTATGTATATCAGAATTCAGCCGTCTAATGTTTTGTTGTTCCAAAAACCTTGTTCTTCACAAAAAAGGAAAAAAACCACTCTAGAAAAATACCTCCTTAACTCTAGGCATTAGCACTTCCGGGTTATGGATTCAGTTCACCGTGTGCAACTTGTGGAAGGTGTTTGCAAGTGGCAGCACCTTTAATCGCACAAGAGGTAATGCCTTGTGGTTTCAAAAAGAGGAAAGTATTCCATGAATTATCGAAGTATTATACCCTAACCTAGTTATCTTGCTTATTAACTTAGATCATATAAGGCTTTGAGGATGTTTTTCCGTGTTTTGGATTCCTCAATTTCCAAGTGTGTCTTCCCAGGGTGGTTGGATAACAGGCATATACTTATTAGGCCAACTTTAAAAGAAGATTACCTACGCCTTTGGCTAAAAGGAATTTGTTATGTGTTGGGTTTTCCTATTCGCATCTACAAGTCTCCATCTTTTTGAGTTTTAGAAGATCTATCAATAGTACCAATCTGGGCGTCTTTGGAGCATCTCCCCTTCACCTTATTTCAAAATCAATTATGTTCAGTTTAGCCTTTGCAATTGGTAAGCCTTTGAAAATGGATGAAGCAATTGCAATTCTAACTTGCCTTAGCGTAGAGAAAATCTGTGTCAAGGTTGACTTGCTCTAGCCTCTAGTTAAATGTATTTGGATTGATTCTGATAGTAAAGGATTTTATCAATGGGTTGAAAATAAGAATTTGCCATTATTCTGCTCTAAATGAACTTGTCCACTCAGCAAAGTCTTGCAAAAGTGTTAAGATAAATAAGCAGAATAAAGACCAGAAGAAGAATAAGCAGAATAAAGACCAGCAAAAGTGGCATTGGAATCATGGGGAGTTAGTTTGCCCAACTAGATAATTAGTTTGTCCAGTTGGCCTATAGTTAGAACTTATTGTATTTATCCAGCACATTTGATATTTTTTTATGTCTATTTTTTCCTATTCTGTTATGTCTATATATGGCTCGTGTACATATGGATTGATAATGAATGAAATAAACATTTTCCAGATTCTTCATTTGTTCTTTACATTCTTTCTTCTTCTTTTCTCTGTGAGTTGTGTCTCTAATTTCTTCATGGTATCAGAGCATTACAATTGCATCTGAGAAAATGAGTAGATCAAATCAATCGCTAGGTGTTTAAGGGAATGCTCAATTGTGCTCAATTCACCTGATTTGATTATGTCGCACCCCGAACCTGAGGATGACATGGTAGTATCCCAAAATAGAATACCGAAACCCAGAATCAGAAATAGACAAAATGAACTAAAATAACCCAAGTGCCATTAACTAAAACACAATGGAAACAAAATCCAATAAACTTATACTATTCCAATAAATGCTAAACCTCAATTGTCATCAGTACAACTTAAACGTAAATAGAATATTATATAAGCTCTTTAGAAAATCACTCTAGATCTTCCTCGAACCATTTGTGTACCTCTTCCTTCTCCAACTGAGAATCTGAAATATTAGATAAGGCGTGAGCTCACTAGCTCAGTAAGGAAAACATGGCTTCATTGGGATTGAGCAAGTTACATAAGTAATAGTTTCGCAAGCACTTAGTCTTTTATCAGAAATTTGTAATTTGTCATGGTGAGAGAGATGGTTGTAGTCCAAGCTCAAGAAAATTCTCACATCTAACTCACAATAGAGGTCGGTACAACAAAACATTATGATTCTTAGTCCAAAAGTTAGAGAATCAGAGTTCTAAAGAAAAGCGAAAAGGTTGTGTACCATCTTATGAAGATCTCGCAATATCACACTAAGAAATAAGAATAAGGAACAAAAGAACAATGAACTCCTTAGTCTTGCTCAATACTAAATCAAATGATGCATAACCAATACCCGAATACTGGACCGGTGTTGTTTATTCAGCAAAATAATGACAAATTAGTCAAGAAAAAGAAAACAAATGCTTGTACAGAAGAAAATTGGTGTTAGAACCAAATAGAGTGTACCCGGCACCGGGTTAGTGAAGCCAGGCTGGCACTGGGTGCCGCCTCGACAACATCGGGCCGAGCAGAATGGAGCTAGCGCTGGGTGTGGTCGGGGGAGCTAGCTCGATTTCCAAAACACCAAAGTCAACCTACACATTCTGACCTTCTAAACCAACGCAACCATCCACTTTTACTAAGGAAAAACACGCATTTTTAGCACCAAAAACCCTTTACACACATATATACACACCCTTGAACATAACCTAATACACGGAGATGATTTATACTTGGGGAAAGGCTTTAGCTAACTGATATCAGTCTTCTAACTATTGTATCACATTAGGATAATGGCCAGTACACAGAATAGGTTGGCTAGGTATTATATCCCCCGAGCCTTGGGCCAGTACAAGAACAGAATGGGATCATCCCTACCAATTTCAAGCCCCAAACATCAAACAGAATCAAATCCGAAATAAAAAATCAAAACAATGCCAGAATAGAAAAATCATTTAACTCATAGACCATAAATATTAGCATAATAACTCATTCACTGAAAAAAAAAAAATCTATTCACCCTGCTCAATCTTCGTTTATACAAACATAATTTTTTCAGAATTTCAAAACAAAAGGGAATTTATTGAAAATCAGCTAAGAACCAAAAACTCAGATAAGTCAGAATCCCTTACCAGGAATACCGAATTACAGACTACTCTTATCACTTTCAATTCCTTTTTTCCCTACAATCCAGTTATCAATACCTTATTAGAATTATCAGATCCACAATTTCTTCCAAATCAAAACCTTAAAATCAAGAACCCTAGATACTAATTAAACCTAGATAGAAGTGTAAGGGGAACACAAGTTACCTAAACTTATAATCTCAAGCACTTCCCCTTCCATTGACTCCTCCTCTTAGCCATTCTTCTCCTCCTGAATAGTCCCTGAATGGTGCACAACGAGAATGTCAAAAATAACGTACTGATAGAATGTAACTCAAACTTAAGGGTAATAATTGTTAATAAGACCCCCTAATTACTCCCTTTATTAATTAAGCCCCTAACCTCATGGGCTAAAGCTTATAACAAAAATCATAAAGAGAAAGCCCTAAGCCCCAATTGGACTGTGGGCTTACATTCCACCTTTCTTACAAAAAGTTTCGTCTTCGAAACTTATGCACCTGAATTCTCAAATAAAGCAGGATATTTCTGATGTGCATATTCTTTCAACTCCCAAATAGCTTCTCGTTCAAAGTTATTAGTCCATTGAATCTTCACGTAAAGTATAGACCTCCGTCTTAGAACTTGTATGTTCTGGTCGACAATCTTTATTGACACCTCCTCATAAGTTAAGTCCTCATGAACCCACAATGAAGATGCTTCTAACACATGACTCAGATCTGCTACATACTTCCTTATTGGGATACATGGAATACGTTATGCAGCCTGGATAAAGTCGGTGGCAAAGCTAACCGATATGCCAGATCCCCAATCCTCTCAAGAATCTCATAAGGACTAACATATCTTGGGCTCAACTTCCCACTCTTACCAAACCTCATAACTCCCTTGGTTGGGGAAACTTTTTGATACACTTTATCCCCATACTCGAATTCTAAAGGTCTTCGCATACTATCAGCCCAACTCTTCTAACGGTCTTGAGCTGCCTTCAACTTCTCACGAATAATCTGAACCTTTTCTAATGCTATTTGCACCAACTCTGGCCCAACTACCTTTCTTTCACTCACATCGTCCCAACACACTAGGGATCTACACCTCCTACTATACAGTGCTTCATATGGGGCCATGCTAATATTAGATTGGTAGCTATTGTTGTAGGAAAACTCTACCAAAGTCAGACTATCTAACCAATTCCCTTTGAAATCCAATACATAAGCTCGTAACATATCCTCCAATGTCTGAATCGTTCTCTCAAATTGGCTATCAGGCTGAGGGTGAAAAGCAGTGCTCAAAGTGATAGTAGTTTCCATCGCTTTATTGTAGCTCTTCCAGAAACGAGACACAAATTGAGCATATCTGTCTAATACAATACTCACTGGCACCCCATGCAACTTGACAATAGCATCCATGTACATTTGCACTAGTTCTTCCAACGAAGCAATTAACTTCATGGGCAAGAAATGAGTTGACTTAGTCAACTGATCCACTATAACCCATACAGTGTCCTTCCCAGTCTTGGATATCGATAAACCTGTGACAAAATTCATGGTGATGTGCTCCCACTTCCAAATAGGAATCTCTAGAGGCTTCAACAATCTTGCAAGTCTCTAGTGTTTCGTTTTAACCTATTAACATACCAAACACTTAGATACAAAGTCCGTTATGTCCCGCTTCATTCCACTCCACAAAAAATACCTTCTAAGATCTCGGTACATCTTAGTTCCTCTTGGATGAATTGAGAGCTTCGTATTATGACATTTCTTAAGTAATTCTATCCTTAAGGCCTCATCACTAGGAACACATAACCTGTCTTGGAACCGCAAACTACCATCCTCATGAATCTAAAACTTTGGCTATGCACCGTTGAGAGCTGCTGTCCTCTTCTTTTCATTTTCTCGTCTCTAGGTTGTGCTTCCTTAATCCGCTCTACTAAAGAAGATTAGGCTATCAACACTGCCAAGTAACCCGATGCGGGTTGCACAACTTCCAGCTCCAACTTTTCAAATTCTGAAATCAATTGGTCCTACTCGATGATACAAGCTGCTAAGGTTCTACTCTTTTCCTACTGGGAGCATCAACTACACGGTTTTCTTTTCCTGGATGATAGCTTATTTTCAAATCATATTCTTTAATCAATTCTAGCCATCGACGTGCCTCATATTCAGTTCTTTTTGGGTGAATAAATATTTCAAGCTCTGATGATTAGTGAAGACTTCACACATTTCACTATACAGGTAGTGTCTCCAAATCTTCAATACGAATACCACTCTAATTCTAGATCATGAGTCAGATAGTTCTGCTCATAGGGTTTCAACTGATGCGATGCGTAAGCTATTACTTTCCCATTTTGCATCAACACGTAGCCCAGTCCATTCTTTGAAGCATCACTGCAGATGGTAAAACCTCCAACCTGAAAGGGGAAGGCCAAAACTGGTGCAAAAGTCAACAATCTCTTCAACTCCTAGAAGCTCCTTTCGCATGCATCACTCTACTTGAACTAAACCCTTTTCTGAGTAAGCTGAGTAAAAAGAGTGGCTATCTTGGAGAAATGCTCCATGAATTTTCGGTAATAACCTGCCAAACCCAAGAAGCTTCTAACCTTAGAAGCAGTAGTTGGTCTAGGCTAATGAAGGATTGCCTCAATTTTCTTAGGATCCACGGCAACTTCTTTCTCCGAGATCACATGGCCCAGAAACACTACACTCCTCAACCAAAACTGACATTTACTGACTTGGCAGACAGTTTCTGTTCACAAAGCCTTCGCAACACTATCTTGAGATGCTCTTGATGAGCTTCTTCTAATGGAGAGTACACCAAAATGTCATCTATGAACATGACCACGAAGTTATCCAATTCGTCCTTGAAGATTCTATTCATCAACTCTATGAACTCTGCAGGGGCATTAGTCAAACCAAAAGGCATGACCAAGAACTCATAGTGCCTATAGCGAGTTCTAAAGGAACTCTTTAGTATGTCATTAGGCTTAATGCGCAACTGATAATACCCCGATTGGAAGTCTATCTACGAGAAAACCTTAGCCCCATTTAGCTGATCAAATAGATCATCAATTAGCGGCAACGTGTACTTGTTCTTCACCCTGATTTTGTTCAACTCCCAATAATCAATACACATCCTTATGCTGCCATCCTTCTTCTTTACAAATGAGATAGGTGCACCCCATGGAGAAACATTGGGATGGATGAATTTCTTGGCTAACAAATCCTAAAGTTAATTTTTCAGCTCCCTCAATTCTGTTGGTGCCATTCGGTATGAGATCTTTGAAATTAGCTCAGCCCCTAGCATCAAATTGATCTCAAATCAACTTCCCTTTCTAGCAGTATACCTGACAAACCCTCCGGAAAGACCTCTTTGAATTCCCTTACTACTTCTATATCTTCAATATACGATTCTTTCTTCTCAATATCCACTACATACACCAAGTATTCCTCACACCCTTTCTGAAAACTCTTACGAGCTCTAACTGCTAAGATCACCGACATTGATCCTCTACTGAGCTCCTTTCCTTTACTTTGGAATTGGAACACTATTTTTCCTGGCAACGCGAACTGAACTCTCTTTTCCTCGTAGTCCACTAAGGTATGATTGCTAACTAACCAGTCCTACCCAAGATGATATCAAAGTCCACCATGTTTAACTAAATCAAACTCGCATCCAACTCCTCTCCCCCAATCTCTACCTTACAATCCCTATGCTTAAGGTTGGAAACCAAGACCTTTCCACTAGGAACAGACACCCTATAAGCATTGTCTAACAAGGTGGGAATAGTTTTAAGTGCTTTGGAAAATCTATGAGATGCAAACGAATGGGAAGCACCACAGTCAAACAACACATAAGCTGGCACAGAGTTAACCAGGATCGTACTTGTGACTATGTCTTTAGTTGCCTTAGCCTCATCATGAGTAAGTGCGAAAATCTGAGCATTAAACTTCTGTCTCTGCTCTCCCGTCTTTGGTTTCTATGCTTGGATGCTTGCTTGTGCTAATCCCGAAATTGGCTTTGGGCACTGATAAACTTTGTGTCCTTGCTTCCCACACTTGAAGTAACTACCTGAGGCCCACCTACACTCTCTTGGATGCCTTCTGCCACAGTTAGTGCATGTATTCCATAGCGTGTTGTACTGGGGCGCCGTGGAACTCGTGGCACTCAGGGTGCGACCTCCTGAGGCTGTCGGTACTGACGATCCAGCTATAGCTCTCCTATTAGCATCAAGCTGACCCATCGGTGTTGATCTAGTCCTCTGCCCCTGACTGAACCCAAGCCTAAAACTCTGCCTCTATCTAAATCCTGATCCAACATTCCGCCCTTCGCTAAATACGGACCTAGGCCTCTTTCTGCCCCTTTCGGCATCAATTCTCCTAAACTCGGCCTCAATGTCTAAACTTCTCTGATAGGTCTCTTGGCAACTAGTAGGTCGGATAGCGGATAATCTCTCTTGAATCTTGGCCTAGAGTCCATGAACAAATTGGTTGGTCCTTGAGACAGAATCCCGAGTGACTGCAGGAGCATACTTCCTTGGTGAGGTAAATCGGAGTGCATAATCGGTGACGCTCATATACTCTGTCTGAACAAGGTCAAAAAATTGATTCTCCTTCTCTATCTTGAAGGTGTTGGAGAAATACTGCTCCAGAAAGATCTCCCTGAACTTCTCCTAAGAAAAAAGCTCTTCTCCCTATTAGTAGATAGACTTCACTCCCTTCTACCACCTCAAAGCCTCTCCAACTAGAAATGGTACTGCTACCTTAGGCTTCACCTCCTCAAGGACTTCGATTGTCTCGAAGTGGTGCTCCAGTTTCTCGATCCATTCTTCGGCACACTCCTGGCCTCTAATTCCATTGAAGGTAGGAAGTCCTATCTTCTTCATCCTCTCATACAAGGCTCTTGCCCCAGAATTATTACGCTGATACCATCACTCTTGATCCCGCTGTATCCTTTGCTATTCTGCCTGCAGCTTCAATTGTTCTTGCTGCACCTTTATCTGCTCTTACTGATGTGTTCGGACTTAGGTATAAAAATCATATAAAAACTAAGTACATTTCCAATCAAATTTAAATTAAAACGTTCAATCCAAATCACACATATGAGCAAGCGTACTCATCATTAACCGAGCATAGGGTTCAAACAAATGTCGATCCTCCAGGAACAAGTAGACATTAATCTCCTTTCTTTTATTGTTTAACCGACTCAATAAAGTGAAAAACAAATAAAAAAGAAAACAAAATAAAATAAAAATATGTACATGTCAATGATAGAGAAGTATGTAACTCAAACCATTGTTTAGACAAACATGATCTTAAAGAACTCAACCATTATCATAACTAATTATTCCCTTGGCATCATGAAGGATAAAGGTAAATTAGCATCACTTGGTTTGTCTCAACTAATTACTACCTTCTAGATAAATTAGTATCACTTGGTCTGTGTCAACTAATTCATCCAAAAGATGCATTAAACACCATTTTTGATTAAATTTCCTTGGTTTGGCAAATTTAAACATGAAATTAATCAATGAATCATTGGTCTGGCAAATACCAATTAACTTTCAATTACTCAATCCTCAGCAATTGACCTCTTTGGTCTAGCAAGTTAACAGCCAATAAATATGAAATTAATCAATTGCAACTACCATCAACCTCTTTGGTCTAGCAAGTTAATGAAAAGAAACAACCAATTAATCTTGTAATACGCCCAAGTAATTGAATACCAAGAAAAACAATCATTTAATCAAAAGATCAAATTACCTCTAAATATCATGAATGATAGGAGCTAAATTGGTTATACTTTTCTTAGTTATTTGAGACATTTTTGTAATACATATTGTGAAATAATTGGTCATATTCTTTCATATTTGAGATTTTACCATTGGAAAGGTATTTTGGTCATTACTTCATGATTTTGGGTAAAACAAAGCAAAACCGTCGCGAAGCAGAGCAGAGGCGGCACCGGCTGCAAGGCTGGAACCGGCGCCGACTGCACTCTGGAACGTATGCGCACAATTCAGAGAAAAATCGGCGGATGAGTGGAGAAACAGGACCAAGGCGGCGCCGGCTGTGGTCTGTCCCTGAGGCGGTGCTACGATATTTCTACGCATTTTTTGAAATCTGAAGAGTTTTAGTAGCTTCCAACTTTTATTCGGCCAAGAACTTTGTACCTATGAGTTTAGGCACCTCTTAAGACTATAAATAGATGGAAAACGCAAGGGAAAATGAGAGAATTCATTAATCATCATAGAAAATCGCTCAGTCCAAGGGGAATTCTTCAAAGTTCAAGGAGGGTTGTACAAGAAGGTTTTCAAAGGAAGAAGAATGAGGCTTGTCTATGAGTTCTTTCTTTTATTTTGTTTTATTTTTCTTGAACAATGATATATTAATTATTTTATTGTAATTTGATATTGTTTTAGATATTCATGATTTTTAGAGTTTTTTGATCTTTTGATTAATTGGTTATTATTCTTGGTATTCAATTACTTATGCTTATTACAAGATTAGTAGTTGATTCTATCCATTGACTTGCTGGACCAATGGGGGTTAATGGGTGTTTCGATTTATTAGTTTCATATTCTGTTGGCAATTGACTTGTTGGACCAAAGAGGGTTGATTTTTTAAGAACTGGTAATTGAAGATTAATTGATATCTTCCGAGACCAAGGGTTCATTGATTAATTTCATGTTCGAAATTCGCCGAGACCAAGGGAATTTAATTAAGGATTGTGTTTAATGCGTCTTTTGGATGAATTAGTTGAGACGGTCTAAGTGATTCTAATTTATCTAGGAGATAATGATTTCATAGATTGACCATCAAAGTAAGTCTACCTTCATCCTTCATGGTGCCAAGAGAATGATTGGTTATGATAATGGTTAAGTTCTTTAAAATCATGTTTGTCTAAACAATGGCTTGAGTTACATAAATCTATATCCTTGACATATACATATTTTTATTTTATTTTTATTTTTATTTATTTTTCACTTTATTGAGTCGGTTAAACAATGAAAGAAGGGTAATTAATGTCTACTTGTTCCTTGAGGATCGACACTTGTTTTAACCTTATACTCAGTTAATGATGAGTACGCTTGTTCATATGTGTGATTTATGTCTAACATTTTAATTTAAACTTGATTGGGAATGTACTTAGTTTTGTATGATTTTTATACCCAAGTCTGAACGCATCAAGTTTTTAGCGCCGTTGCCGGGGAACAATAGCATGAAAACTCGGATTTTGTTGATTTAACCATGTAAATATATAAATATGTCAATAGGTAAATATGTATATTTGTTCTTTCTGCAAAACAGTGCTATCTTTTGTATTTTGTGTATTCTTGTATAACCTTGTAACCTAACCTAACTTAACCAACTAACTTAGACTGAGTTTGAATTACTAACTTTGTAACCTTGTATTTGTGTTATTTTAACCATTAATTATATCTCTAAACTTGCTTCTTGTTTTCTTAGGTATTACCCTTGGTACATGACCCGAAAATCCAATAACGAGATAGTCGATTTTGACCCTGAAATCGAGAGGACGTTAACAAAAATTTGCCAAACAATTCAAAGGAATATGATTGTTGAGATGGATGGTGCTCAACAGAACAATGCTAAGAATGATAGGAGAGTTATGGACGACTTTGTGAAACCCGCAATCTCGGGCTCAGGCTCGAGTATCACTAGACCTAGGTAGATGCCAACAATTTTGAAATAAAATCCAATATTATTCAAATTGTGCAGAATATGGTTCAATTTGATGGGTTACCGGAAGAGGATCCCAATGCTCATTTAGCCAGTTTTCTTGAGATTTATGATATCTTCAAGATGAATGGTGTTTCTGAATATGTCATTAAATTACGACTTTTTCACTTTTCCTTGAGAGATAGAGCTAAATCGTGGTTAAAGTCTTTACCTACAGGTTCCATCACAACTTGGAATACCTTAACTGAAAAATTTTTGGCCAAATATTTCCCTCCAACTAGGACAGTCAAGCTTAGGAATGAAATCTTCGCCTTCCAGCAAATAGATTCTAAACCCTTATATGAGAGTTGGGAGAGATTTAAGGAAATGTTAAGAAAATGCCCACACCACGGATTCTAATTGGGGATGCAAATGCTTATCTTCTTGAATGGCTTCACATTTGCAACATGGCAAGTGGTAGACTCTTCTGCAGGGGGTTCCATCAACCATAAGACATCGGAACAGGTATTTGAGATTATTGAAAATTTGGCTTCTAATAACTATTCTTGCGGAAGTGCAAGGTTAAAGGCCCGTATGCAAGGAGTACACAAAGTGAATGTTGTGGCAGTATTAGAGGCTAAGGTAGACGCCTTAACCTAAAAAGATGGAGCAGTTGGTGATGCCTCAAGGCCAAGTGTTAAACATCAACTGTGATTTTTGTGGAGAATGGCACCCCAATCATGAATGCCAAAATATGGGGTCATTCCAAGAAGCTTCAGAACAAGCGACCTTCGTAGGTAATGTCCGGCCAGGTAACAATCCATATAACTCTACCTATAATCCTGGCTGGAGAAATCACCCTACTTTCTCTTGGAGCAATGGGAATCCACCTAGGCAAAGATCTTTCAATTTTGGAGGTAACCAAAGGAATCTAAACTCCATAAACACCATGGCAGCACCTCAAAAACCATCATTGGAAGGGATTGATTGGCCAATTGGTAAGCACCACAGAGGCTAAGTTCCAAGGAGTCGATGCGACAACAAGGAACCTAGAGACTTCCATGTGTAATTTAGAAAACCAGATTGGTCAACTAGCCAAACTCATGGGGGATCGTCAAGCAGGAACACTACTAGGGAATACGGAAGAAAATCCACGGGATCACAACCGTGGAAAACCTTGAAGCAGTTCTTTCCTCTTTTCTTTACTTTTTATTTTGTGTTAAGGATAATTTTTAATTTATAGTATTTTTATTCAGCATCCATGTGTTTTTGCATGTTCATTAAAAAAAAAAAAATTGAACCGGACAGAATAGAGCCGGCGCCAGATTCTTATCGGGAGGAACATAATTAAAGGGCCATTTTGGCCATTTTTTCTTCAAAACCTCCATTCTCCCTCGCAAAATCTCTCAAGCCCGCACCGGTTTCACATCTATTAGTGCCCAAAATTTGATTTTTCAACTTTTAAACACTTCCATAACATCTCTTACCTTCTTTTTTATTGATCCTACAGATCAAACATATCAAAAACTTTGATTTTTCACAACAATAGCACATTCAATCCACAAGCAAATGAGTAGATTTTCGCAAAAAACTTGCATCTTTTCCTTGCCCATGCATATAAGAGCCTAAAGGTATGATTTTTATTTAAGTTCTACGGTTAAATTGATGGAATTGATTTTTTCTCATTATAGGGACGATTTTGGACGAAAATTGGGAATTATATATTCTATGATTGTGCATTCCTACTTGAATTTCATTCATTGGATTACTTTAGGAGTATTGAGCCTGCATTACTTGATTCATGCTTGTCATCATTCAAGAATTCATATATCTCGGGCTAGAATTATGGTTATTGGTGACACTTGAATCTATTGAAACTGCATTATTGATCACATAATACCATTGTCTTCATTCACATGATCATGTTTACTAGCATTCTTTGAGGATATCAGCACAAGTTATGCTTTACAGTGGACTTTTACATGTATTGTGCAGGTTTTGTTACATTGGGTGAAAGTGGTTGATTGAATTGGGTGTTGGAGTTGATATACATTGAAGGAGTTGTGATTTGTGGATTGTGAGCTTGGTTGAGGGTTGTGTGAAATTTGAGATATATCTGTGTAGGGGTAGCTATACTCTCTTAAGTGATTCAGCATACCTGTTTTCTCTTCTTAGTATCCATTCTTTCTATGACCATGTCTAGAGCGAGGAGTCAACTATCTAAAAGGGCGAGACCTTTCTCGTCCTCAATTCCATCATTTGTTGATCCCTTATCTCTTAGACCTATTGAGTTTGTCGATGCCTCTTGTAAGGAATGGCATAGTAGGAGAGCTTCAAACAAGATTATTGTTGAGCGTACTTTCTCTCCCACCTTAGACCGGGCACTTAAATTAGGAATGATGTTTATACGACTAGGTTGGGGATCCATAGTGCAATTGAAAGGGAAGTTTTGCCCCGTGCTTGTCAAGGAATTCTATACTAATATGACGGACAAGGATAATAAATATCTCCCGCATATTGAAACAAGAGTGAAAGGAGTTCCTATTGTCATCACTCAAAACCAATTATCTCACCTCCTCCAGATTTATGACGATAATACTTGGCAAGGGATTGATGTGAATAATCAAAAGATTCTTTCAGACCCGAATTGGGATGTTAGGGGGACGCGAGCAACCCTAGGCTTATATAAGCATAATGCCTTCCAAGCTAACAGTTTTTATTCCAATAATGACTTGGCAGCCAACTTTCGTGCGCTAGTGTACATGTTTGGGTTTAATGTTGTTCCCCATGCTAGTGGTTTCAATGAAATTAGGCTTATTGACACTTATATTATTTACTGAATGATGAACACATTAACTATCCCTCTTGCTCCTTTGATCATCCAATCTATTAGGGAGGTTGTTCATCACCGTCTCTTCACAAAAGCCTTTGTTTTTCCCTTGGTTATAATGAAGATTCTAAAGGACTTTAGGGTGAGTCTTGAGGGAGAACTCATGGAGGCTACCACTGAGCACGATATGGTTACTGAGCACACTCTTATGAGTTGCAGATACAAATACAGCCCGGAGCTGAAGAAATGGCTCACTCCCTTCGAGGTCCAACATCCCGGCCAGGAAAGGCCACCTACAGCGGAGGAGGAGCAGCCACCACCACCGGCACGTGCTAGAGCTGGCCGTTCTCAGTCCCACTCCCGGATGGACTTTGAGACCACCGTACTAGGGCGCCTCGACCAACAAATGGAAGTGCTCCTACGCTTGTAGGGTACTATAGAAGATATGGCACGACGGCTAGCTACCATGGAGCAGCAGTTGACTGAGTTGAGGCAGCAGCCTCCTAGGCCACATGATGGTGCAAGCCCCTCTACACTCGCTGATGAGGAAGAGGATGAGGATGATGATGCTACGGAGGATTGATGATGCATTTTTACTCACTTTTGTTTTTGTTTCCTTTCTCTTTTCATGTTTTTGTTTTAGTTAGTTTGGCTTTCTTTTCGTTGTCTCTCTATTTCGTTTGTCTTTGCTTTATTTTCTTTTCTAATTGTTATGCTTTGGTATTTTCTTTTGTATTTTTTTTAGGTACGTTGATGCTGCCTCCCTCTTCATGCATTCAGCTCTTATACGCCACAATGAATGGAAGTTTGTTTTTTCTATCTCTTTTCCTTTATTTTGTTTGGTCCCATGGTATTGGTTGTTTTGGTTATATTTATTTGGCCATTGAGGACAATGTCTAGTTTAAGTGTGGGGGAGTGGTTTGATTGACAATTCTTCTATACATATTCTTGCATGCGGGATTTTTCAAAATTTTTTAATTTCAAGCTGTTTTTTTTATAGTGCATGTCTTTATGATGGATTATAAAGCATATGTTCTAGATCATTGATGGCTTATGCATGACTTTTTGCACTTACTTGGACAAAGTAGTTCTTGATCAAATGCTGTGCATTATTCTTAAACCTGTTTTTCTCTAAAATTCATGTAACATTCTAGAACTTACATGAATACCTCTCGAGGCGAAATAAGAAAGACATACATGATTTAACTTAGGGATGACGGTAATAGGCCTTCTTTGGATAGTTTGAGCTTTCAAGCCTACCTGTTGTTATATTATCCCTAGTGCCTATTTTGAGCCTAAATTGGCGATTTCTTTCTTTAAAACCCGTCACGATATTTTGTCCATTCATTGCGCTGAGAGTTTGTATAATTTCTAAATCTTTATGCTCTTGAAGGATGAAAGTATATGTATGTTGGAAAAAATGCAGGGATGGAGATCATGACTTGTTACTTTCAGTCATGGATCAATTACGAGTGGAGCTAGGAAAAGAAAGGAAGTGGAATGGAAGGAAGAAGTTGAAAAAAATTGAGAAAGAAAAGAATGGTGAGCTGAAAAAGATGAGAAAGAAGAAAATAAACGAGAGGAAGTAAACAGAGAAAACAACAAGCTGCTAGAAAGAAAAGTGAGTGAAAAAGAAAAGAACAGCAGCAGTGAAAACAAAAGAGGAGTAAAAGAGAGAATTGAAAAAGCATTAGAAAAACAAAAGAAGAGGAAAAAGATCGCAAAAGGGATGGTGAGTGAATTGTAAAAGTAAGTTCATATAAAACACTTGACACCATTGCTGGAAAATTGAGTGATCTTGTGAACAAAAAGAGTTGATGATAAGAAGAGGGCAAAAAGAAAAGAAAAAAGAAGAAGAACAATGCAGGATTTGCTTAAAATGCATAAGGGTTGTTATATAAGGTTATGGTTTGATTGATTCTTGAAATAGGAGAGCAAGAAAAGTTGGGAATTATAGGTTTATTTTGGTTACCATTTTCTTGCTTACTCTCAATTTTTCTTTGACTTTTGATGTTCCTATATCATTCGTTTGCTAAGCCGCGTTACAAACCTTTAGCCTTACATTACAAGCTTAAAAGTCCTACTTGATCTAAGTAGAATCATGATATGTCTCGGATTAGTGGAGAGAGTGTATGAAAAGTAAGCATATGGAATGCATACTCTTTTTAAACTGACTTCTTTCCAATGGTTTGAGAATATTGTAAAGTATTGAGATGGTTCTACTAAGTCATTTAGCACTACACAAGTCTTGCATTGGCTGTGAAAGATTTAGTATCATATGTTTTATGTTCATAAATAAAGAAAGCATTGAAGATATGGTTTTGGAATTGATTGAGTGATTAAAACCTTGTGTTTTTCCTACTTGTTCTTGATACTTTGCTTGAGGACAAGCAAAGAGTTAAGTGTGGGGGAATGTGATAGAAGTTAAATTGGTTATACTTTGCTTAGTTATTTGAGACTCTTTTGTAATACATTTTATGAAATAACTGGTCATCACTACAAAAAATGCTAGCAAATACGACGACATCAATTACGATGGAGGCAAAACAGTCGTATTTGTGTATCTTTAACGACGGTTAATAAACCATCGCAAAAGGTTGACTAATACAACGGTTTGAAAGAAACAGTCGTATTATGTCGACAAAAAACGATGGCTATGCTAACCGTCGCAAAAAGTCGACCTAATACGATGGTTGCTTTCAACCCGTCGTATTAGTCAACCTTTTGCGACGGTTTATCCAACCATCGTATTTGGTTTTAATTAAAATTTGGCTTTTTTTGCAAACATCACGCTTTAACAACCATCGTATGAGTCAAATACACTATTTTTTATTACTATTTTATAAGTATTACTAAAAAATGTGATAAAATAAAATAAATGACTTTCAAATTTGATATAATTAAATTAACTTGTTTTAACTTTATAAATATATCTAACTAATACTTGGATAAGTAATCTTGTAAATAAATTTTAGTTTGCATCTTATGAATTCTATTTGCTTATATTAATTTGTATTAAAGATTGAGTTTGAATTTCATTTTGTTAGTTAATTATTGTATTGGTATTGTTTTGTGTGTGTGTGTGTGTGTGTGTGTATGTGTGTATATACATATATATGTATATATGTATGTGTGTGTGTGTGTGTGTGTGTGTATATATGCATATATATGTGTATATATGTATATGTGTGTGTGTGTGTGTATACTTTTATACATTATAATATATGCTTATTAATTAGTGAGTATTAGATTAATATGTTCCTTCCATTCATCGACAAATAATTATCCTAATTGTCTTTTTAATTTGTCTAAAAAATAACTATCCATTTTAAAAATATGTAGATTAATTGTATTTAATTATAATATTATTTCTAATTTCACTCTTAGCACAATCTTTATAAGGAAGCAATGGACATTTTAATCATTTTTTATATAATTTTACAATTTAATAAAATGCATAATTTTTATAATTAGGTCAATTATTAGTGAACGGATAGAGTATATATAATATGAAAAATTTTAATTACAAATATGCATGCGTGTGCATATATCTATGTAGTATATATAATATAATTAAAATTATAGAATTAAAGTTAATGTAATTTTGTGTCATGTTAGTGTATGTATGTATGTGTGTGTGTGTATATATATATATATATATATATATAAATTAAAAAGTAAATATTTTTAATATTTTTTTATCGGATTAAATATGACGGTTAGAAGGTAACCGTCGTATTAGGTATATTAAATACGACAGTTTGTAAATAACCATCGTATTAATTTAACCTAATACGACGGTTACTTCTTAACCATCGTATTCAGTTTGTTTAATACGACGGTTTTAATAACCATCGTATACCGTCTTCATATTTAAGATCCCCCGGCATTCCTCTCTTCTTTGTTGAGCTTGTTGTCACCCGCAGTTTTCCTCATTCAGGTCATCTTCTCCGGCAGCTCATCTTAATTGGTTGGTCTCTTTGCATCGCGCTGTCCGGCAGGTTGTCTTTGTGCCGTTCAGCTCGTCATCTCCTCATCTCAGCCGCAAGGGACCATATGGTATGTCCTTCTCAAATCTGACTGCTGCTTGTCTATCAGAGCATCGAGGTGCATGGTCTTGCATTTGTTTTAGGAGTTTATGGCAAACAGAGCTTAATTTCACCTATATTGTCATCGTTATTTGAGACGAATTTGTATTTGTTTAGAAAAGTCTTTTCTGGAATTTAACGCAAATAGCAGAAAAATAAGTAGCAGAAAACACACAGTGTGTCCTGTGATGGTGAAAGCTGATACTCAATTTTCTTGCCTCCTTAATAACACTAAAATTTAGGTGGACAAAGCTCCCAGTCAACTTTTTATGAGCCAGATTGCACAGTTACAACTATGGTTAATGGATTTTGATCCCCCCCCTCTTTTTTTTTTTTTTTATTTGGGTGTGCACAATTTTTTGAGGAATGTACAAGTGAAAAATTAATATTATACAAAAAATATACTCGTTTAGTATATGTTGTACACTACAGTAATGAATTGATTTGAATTGTGCACCAAACCGGGGGTTGGGGTTAAAATGAAAGAAGTGCATTCATCATTTAAAAAAGATAAGCAAGACAAGATTTGTCAAGTTTCAAGAAGATTGACAGAATGAAGTTGAAGGGCTAAGGAAGAGGGATGGTCCCTAGGTGAAGAATGAATAATGGGAATAATACAAGTTCACAAAATCACAGGGAAAATGTATCCTCTTGTGCTCAGTCAAGCCCCACCTGATTTTTGCAGTTGCAAAGTTTGTCTCTCTCATTGCTAACTTCTATGGTAAATATTCTATGGTAAATATTTTCTTGAAATATTATTTTAATGGTTTTATTTGTATTTAGAAGGATGTTTTGAAGATTTTGACTTTGTATTGAGTTTTGTTGTTTGATCAATTAATTTAGTAATTTCTAGTTTTAGGTTACTTGTGTTTTGATGAAGTGATTGATTTACTTCCAAAAGTATGATACTTTGATGAGTTTTAACGGACCAAACAAAATTAAGATACTAGGTGTTGAACCTACCTCCTTAGTTGAAGAAAACAAAATTATTAGGATAGACAAATTTGACCTATTACATATGAAGAAAAGAAAAAAAAATCATGAAGTGATTGATATACATTGACTAAAAATATCAATGTATGTGTGGAATGAGTTTTTTTGTTTGGAATTTGTTATGTGCAAGTGTGTTTGGCAACTGCATGCATGGTGAATGCAAGTGCTAATTATGTAGAAAATGCAACTTAATTATGTGTTTTGGAAAAGGACCTAGTTGGATGAGTGGAGGTTTACTTGGAAATTTATTATAAGCATGATTGAATGATTGGATGGTTTTATGAGTTTTTTGGTGGTTGAATTGCATAATTGCGCATTTTGAGGTGGCCTAGTGCTTGGAAAATACTTGTTTGTATTTGTAATACTGCTTCTGTATACTGAGGATACACTTGTTTGTCATGATGATGTAATTGTTTGTATTTGTATTTGTATCCGTTATGATTTGTTTACTGAGGATATTGCTTATGAGTTGTTTGGCAATGAGGAGATTGTGTTTTGTTATATTTGGTGTTGAATTTGTTGATTTTATTATATTTGGCTTTAAATTGTACGTGTACAGGATCCCGTCCAAATAAAAAATGATTTACAAACCAAATTAGGCATAATACGATGGCTGCAACCGTCGTATTAGCTTGAGGGCAATCAAATGACTGGAACAAATACGACGGTCATGTAGCCGTCGTATTTGGTGACCAAATGCGATGGTGCTTCAAAACCGTCGCAAAAAATGACCGCGGCAAGCAAAAGTGACCAGAGCAAATACGACTGCTGTAAAACCGTTGTATTAGGCTAAAACGACGATTTTGTAGCCGTTGCCGAGCAAAAGCGTCGAGATCAAATACGACGGCTGTAAAATCGTCGTTTAGTCATCGTATTTGGCTAATACGACGGCTGCTTCATTAAATACGACGGCTCAGTCGCCGTCATATTTGAGATTTTACCCTTGAAAATATATTTTGGTCATTACTTCAGGATTTTGGGTAAAACAAAGCAAAACCGTCGCGAAGCAAAGTAGAGGCGGCGCCGGCTGCAAGGCTGGAATTGGCACCGGCTGCAAGGCTGGAATCGGCGCCGGCTGTACTCTGGAATGTATGCGCACAATTCGGAAAAAAATCGGCGGACGAGTGGAGAAACAGAACCAAGGCGGCGCCGGCTCCGAAGGACCAAGGCGGTGCTGGCTGTGGTCTGTCCTTGAGGTGGTGCTGCGATCTTTCTACACATTTTTGGAAATTTGAAGAGTTTTAGCAGCTTCCAACTTCTACTCGGCCAAGAACTTTGTAGCTACGAGTTTAGGTACCTCTTAAGCCTATAAATAGATGGAAAACGGAAGGGAAAATGGGAGAATTCATTAATCATCATAGAAAATCACTCAGTCCAAGGGGAATTCTTCAAAGTTCAAGGAGGGTTGTACAAGAAGATTTTCAAAGGAAGAAAAATGAGGCTTGTCTACAAGTTCTTTCTTTTATTTTGTTTTCTTTTTCTCGAACAATGATATGTTAATTGTTTTATTGTAATTCGATATTGTTTTAGATATTCATGATTTCTAGAGTTATTTGATCTTTTGATTAATTGGTTATTATTCTTGGTATTCAATTACTTATGCTTATTACGAGATTAGTAGTTGATTCTATCCATTGACTTGCTGGACCAAAGGAGGTTGATAGGTGTTTCGATTTATTAGTTTCATATTCTATTGGAAATTGACTTGCTGGACCAAAGGGGGTTGATTATTTAAGAACTGGTAATTGAAGATTAATTGATGTCTTCCGAGACTAAGGGTTCATTGATTAATTTCATGTTCTAAATTCGCCGAGACCAAGGGAATTTACTTAAGAATTGTGTTTAACGCGTCTTTTGGATGAATTAGTTGAAACGAACCAAGTGATTCTAATTTATCTAGGAGATAGTGATTTCATAGATTAACCATCAAAGTGAGTTTATCTTCATCCTTCATGGTGCCAAGAGAATGATTGGTTATGATAATGGTTAAGTTCTTTAAGATGATGTTTGTCTAAACAATGGCTTGAGTTACATAAATCTATATCCTTGACATATACATATTTTTATTTTTATTTTCTTTTTAGTTTTCTTTTTATTTGTTTTTCACTTTATCGAGTCAGTTAAACAATGAAAGAAGGGTAATTAATGTCTACTTATTCCTTGAGGGTAGACACTTGTTTTAACCCTATGCTCAGTTAATGATGAGTATGCTTACTCATATGTGTGATTTAGGTTTAATATTTTAATTTGAACTTGATTGAGAATGTGCTTAGTTTTGTATGATTTTAATACCCAAGTCTGAACACATCAATGAATATCTAAAACAATATCAAATTACAATAAAATAATTAACATATCATTGTTTAAGAAAAAAGACAAGAAAGTAAAAGAAAGAACTCATAGAAAAGCCTTCTTCTTTTTCCTTTGAAGACCTTCTTGTACAACCCTCCTTGAACTTGAAGAATTCCTCATTTGATTGAGTAATTTTCTATGATAATAAATGAATTCTCCCATTTTCTCTTGTATTTTTCATTTATTTATAGCCTTAGGAAGTGCCTAAACTCATAGGTACAAAGTTCTTGGCTGAGTAGAAGTTGGAAGATACTAAAATTCCTCAAATTACCAAAAATCGCGTAGAAAAAATCAAGCACCGCCTTAACACCAGGGCATAGCCGGCGCCAGTTCAGTTCTGTTCCTCCATTCATTCACTGATTTTTCTTCAAATTTTGCACAAAGTGTTCCAGAATGCAGCAGGTGCCGGTTCCAGCATCACAGCCGGCACCGCCTTAGTTTTGTTCTGCTCTGTTTCAGTAATTTTTCCGTCGCTTCGAAGTTCGTTTATGGCCGGCATCAGTTCTAAGGTCCTAGCCTGCACCGTCTCTCCTCTGTTTTGCGACGTTTTTGTTCCGTTTTACCCTAAAAATCTAAAATAATGAACAAAATACCTTTCTAAGGGTAAAATCTCAAATATGAAGGAATACGACTAGTTATTGAACAAAATATATCACCAAAGAACATCAAATAACTAGGAAAAACATGACTAATTTAGCCCCTATCATATTCCCCCACACTTAGCTCTTTGCTTGTCCTCAAGCAAAGTATCAAGAACAAGTAGGAAAACACAAGGTTTAACAAATCACTCAATCAATTTCAAAACAATATCTTCAATGCTTTCTTCATTTAAAAACATAAAACACATGCTATTACATCTTTCACAACCAATGTAAGACTTGTGTTAGTGATAAATGACTTAGTAGAACCCTCACAATACTTCACAATATTCTCAAACTATTAGAAAGAATTTAGCTCAAAAAGAATATGCATTCCATAGGCTTACTCTTCATACACTCTCTCCACTAATCCGAGACATATCATGATTCCACTAATATCAAGTAGGACTTTTAAGCTTGTAATGTAAGGCTAAAGGTTTGGAATATAGCTTATCAAACGAAGGATATAGAAGAATCAAACGTCAAAGAAAAACTGAGAGTTAGCAAGAAAAGGGTAAATAAAATGAATCAATAATTTTCAACTCTTCTTGCTCTCTTATTCCAAAAATCCATCAAACCATAACCTCATATAGCAATTACAACTCCACTTAAGCAAATGTTGCATTTTTTTCTCTTTTCAACTTTTCTTTCCATCAACTTTTTTCTATTTCTTCCACAAGATCACTCAAATTTTCCAGCAATGGTGTTGAAGACTTTAAGATGAACTTTAACTTTTATTTTCAACTCAATC